>CM053596.1:149549365-149568335 GCA_028646575.1 Pseudocheirus occidentalis
CCCCCCTCTCATCCCCATGCCCCCTACTCTCCTGTGTGGCATGATGTCCAGTTTTGAGTTTATGCCATTTCTTCCCTAAGCCAAATTCAATGAGAGTAATTGAAAGTAAAATTGTAATAGTTATCCCTTGCCTCTTCTCTATGGGATGATTAATCCCATTTTGTCTCTCCCTGTCTCCTCTCATTCTAATCCTCTCCCACCTCAGAATTTTGCCCTTTAAAGTATCAGGCTTTTAATTATTTATAGAAAGTTGAAAATCCTTAGTGTAGGATTCAAGACCCTCCCTAGGATGATGTTTTACTTTTCCAAAAATGCTGTACACAGCTACCTACCAGTACACCAGGCTCCAGTCAAACTGTACCTGCTTGTCAGACCACACTTTCCTACTTTAATTTCTTTGCTCAAGCTGATCTTAGTGCTTAGAACACCCAATCCTCATCTTGCCCGCTGAAATCCAATCTGCTTTTCAGAATGACTTAAAAGTCTCTTCTAGAAAAACCTTCCATGATTTCTCCAGTGGGAAACCAATTCTTCTTTTTCCATACTTCTATTAGTATTTTGTGCATGCTTCTCTTATGCATCTAATTTCACTTGGGTGGGATGGGAAGCAAGAAGACTCATCATCACTATGGGGGTGTCTTTCCTTCACTACTTAGCTCCTCCATCTAAGGCTAGGATTCAGAGAAGGGTAAAAAGCAATCTCTGCCCTTAGGGAGCTCACGTTCTAATGAAGAAAGCAGCATGGAAAAAAATTACATACATACATGATATATACAGTGTAAATCAGAGGTAACTTCAAAGGGAAGGTGGTGACATTAAAGGGAACAGAAAAGACTTCTTGTAGAGGGTGATATTTTTAGCTAAGACTTGAAAGTAGCCAGGGAAGCCAGCAGTCAGGTGAGAAGGGAGAGTGTTGCATGCATGGGGGACAGCCAGTGAAAATGTAAGGAGGCAGGAGACAGAGTATCCTGCGCAAGTAACAGGAGGAGGCCAGTATCACTAATTCTTTTGCTATATGTAGGGGAGTCAAGTATGAGAAAATTAAAAAGGTAAGGAAGGACCAGGGTATTAATGACTTTAAAAACCAAATAGGATTTTGTACTGGATCATGGAGATCATAGAAAACCATTGAAGTTTATTGAATAGAGGAGTATAATGATCAGAAATGTACTGTAGGAAGATTTGCTAGTTGAATAGAAGACAGAGTTGGGAAAGGCTTGAGGCAGAAAGACCAATTAGAAAGCTATTGCAGGGGTGGCTAGGTGGTGCGGTGACTAGAGCACTGGCCCTGGAATCAGGAGGACCTGAGTTCAAATTCAGCCTCAGACCCTTAACATAAAACTAGCTGTGTGACCTTGGGCAAGTCACTTTAACCCAATTGCCCTCCAAAAAAAAAAAGCTATTGCAGTAGTCTAATAATGAGGTGAGAGGAAGAAAAATAAAGAGATCTAGGCTATGCAGGTAACAATGGGCCCTGGCTGCCAAGTCTATGCCAGGGCCTGAGCCTTAAACACAAGGGGTGTACCAGCAGAGCCATACATGTATCATTTACTATGGTGCCACCAAGTCACATGATTACAGCTCCTAGCATTCATCTGACATGTGATTCAAATATATATTGTGGCTGGGGCTCAATATTCATTCAAAACCATAACTAATGAGTTCCCATCAACATGTTGTTGTTAGCCAACAAAAAGACGCATTATTTTAAATGAGAAATATTTAATTTAACACAACAGCAAGATAAATTAATAGGAATGAACCCATGATTTAATTAATATAGGGAATTTCCAAATTAGGAAACTCTCTCTACTAACACGGGTTGGCACCTGTCTGAAACTTAGATTCTTAAAGAGTTGCCTAGAGCTCTGAGAGATCAAATGACTTGTCCAGAGTTACACGGTCATTATGTGTGTAAGTAAGACTTGAATCCAGGTCTTCTTGGTTCTTAGAATGGCTATTGAACCATTATGCTATTCTTCTTCTTCTTCTTCTTTTTTCTTTTTTTGGAGAGAGGAAGGCAGGGCAATTGGGGTTAAGTGACTTGCCCAAGGTCACGCAGATAGTAAGTGTAAAGTGTCTGAGGTTGTATTTGAACTCAGATCCTCCTGACTCCAGGAATCAGAAGTCACTGCTCCATCTAGCTATGCTTCTTCTTAATTTCTTTTTTTTTTTTTTGCTTTTTGGAGGGCAGTTGGGGTTAAGTGACTTGCCCAAGGTCACATGGCTAGATTTTTGTGTTAAGTGTCTGAGGCCAGATTTGAACTCAGGTCCTCCTGACTCCTGGGCCTGTGCTCTATTCAGTGCACCACCTAGCCGCCCCTATGCTTCTTCTTTATAGAAAATAAGGGGCAAAAAGATTTCCCCATAGCCACAAGAGAGTTCTCTCTCACAGCTTACATCAAATTAGGGGTGGGAGGGGTAATTTGTATGCAGAGAACACATGTGATCAAGGAACATGCACAAAAGGTTATACCTAGGTCCTTCTATGGGGATCTATCCCACAAATATCCAGGAAAATGTGTGGATGGTACATTTACCCTGTAAACATGTTTGGTCCAGATACCAACATGAATGGCACACACAGAAGGACATGCCAAGACAGGGCATACATGTGGCTGAGACAACTCACACCTCTGATGCTACAGAGCTGCTAATGTCTGCTGGCAATGTGATCACCCCACTGTTTGCTAGTTATGGCTGGGTATCACATGTCCATTCCCCTCTAGATCTCTTAACTGTGATACCCCTACTAGCGGTCACTGAAGAGTTAGATGAGCTGATGTCTGCTACCATCTGCTGGTCTTAAGCCTCTTTGGGACATCTGCTGCTCTCTGCTACCATCTGCTGGGGTCTAGCAACCAATAAGCCTCTCCCTTGTAAGGGAGGGACTAAAGCAGTGTCAGTGACTCTCTATACACCCCCACTCCCAGCGTCCAATACCCAGACTGTGATGCCAGATAGACAGAAAAGCCAGCAGAAGTTACGAGGCTAGGACTTAGTCTGTTTCCCTGCCCTTCTCTGGATTCTACTTGCTTCCTGGAATTATCTGACTTGGAGTTAGGAAATTTCCTTTCAAGACCTTCCAAATCCCTAATTATTAGTCTCAAGCCACTACAGGGATCTTCAAGACAAAATGCATGAAGAAACTGTGTGGATACAGGGTAAGAGACTCCCATCAGGCTCTCCATACCCTCCCTACCCTACCCAATGCTCCTCATTGGTAGTCTTGAGCTCCAAAAGGACCAAAGACCAAGGTAAAGCTGTCACCTCTTACCTTAGACTGCCCCCTTTTTAAAAAATTGCTGCCTTTATTATTTATACCTGGTAACAAAAAAATATTCATTTTTGTTTAATATTCTTGCCAGATCAGCATGCACTGGTTTCCGTATACTTATCAGTAGTATTCAAGGGTTGTGCCATATGACCTCAGACTATGCTAAAGATACTATAGAAGTTTAACAAATGATATAAAGCACTTTGCAAGTAGCTATTGGGTTGTGAGTGTCTCTTTCAAGCAGACTTTGGAATTTGTTACTTTCTTGTACTAACAGGTCACAATAACAAAGAGATCATCTCTAAGATTTCCTTTAATCAGAATTTCGCATTCAACTTGAACATCCTTATGACTCTATTTAACTCATGTGTCTAGGGCCTCTGAGTGACATTCAAGCCTGAATATAATCATTTTTCCAACAAGAGAAGTAATGATCACTGATTCCAGGATAGGGCAAAAGGAAGCAGTGACTAACATACCAGAGCAGCCTTTCAGATCATCTTTAAAAAAAAAAAAGTCCTTCAGCCCACAAGTATCTTATTTGTCTCACAAATGTGTACCAGGTCTGTCTACATTCACCAATGCAAATCTCTCCCTGTCTGACTCCAGCCACCCCCCATCTTCTTCAGCAAGGACCCTCTAGGTCTAAAAATAACAATTATCTCAACAATAAATAACATTTATGTAGCTCTGTGAGTTTGCAAAGCGCTTTACATATATTCATTTCATTAGGTCTATGGTTGTCACTTGGCCAGGGTGAGAGGACAGAAGCTAATGGCTTAATGAGCTAAGAATTTTCCTATCTCAGACACAGGCTTTTTGGAATGCTAACGAAAAGTACAGAAAAAAAAGAAGTTCTGGGTGAATGTTAATCTTGTAGATCCATTGTCCAATTTACATTTATTCTGCCCTGGTTACTTTACTAACTTTACCTTGGGACCAAGGTGCCAAGGACTGGGCTAGTTTTCCATGTGGTACAGAGGTTTGGGAGTAGGGAAGGGGGAACACCATTTCTGGTTTTGTGGGAAAGGGGCTGTTAATCTTGGCACACCTCAGCGCAGTGAACAAAGTAGAAATGGGCATAGAGTAATAAAAACCCATTTAGGATCAATTGAGTAAAATTTTGAGATTTTCTGGTAAATTTCAACCTACTGTTGAGGGAGCCCTGCTGGAATCTTTTCTCCCAAATTTTCCTAGAGTCTCTGGATAGTAATTCTCTTGTCACTTTGCATGTAACAAATGCACTAGATTGGAGCTGGCTGGAAGCCAGGTGATCTGAGAAGGTCTAGCCTGGAGGTGCAGGAGGAGATCTGGGTATGTTTTCAGAGCATCATGGGAATGTGGTCCCCAATACATAAAAGAGAGAAGCAACGTGATTAAGAGAAAACTATTGTGTTTGAGACCTGAGAATCTCAGCTCAAACTCTTGCTGTGCCATTTGCTACCTGTGTGACCTTGGGAAATTGCTTACCTTCTCTGGATTTCAGTTTCTTTATCTGTAAAAGGAAGGAGTTGGACAGTATTGCCTCTAAAGTCCTTTCCAGCTCTAAATCTATGGCCATCCAGGAGGTAACAAGAGGCAGGTTATGAAAGACAGTTGGAAAGCTAGTGACAGGCAATGACCTAGACAGGCCCTCAGTCAGAATCAGAACTGTCTGTTATAAAGCAGCAGGAGCCTAGACACAGAGACTTTGGTGTCCAACAGAACCCCAGTGCCCCTGTGATTCCAGTGATCCTATTTATATAGCATTATGAACTTTACAAAACACTTTTGGGAAAATAACAATGAGGGGTAAGCAGCTCAAATATTACTGTCCCTACTTTGTAGGCAAAGAAACTGAGGCTAAGAGTCTGACTTGCTGATCATCACATCAATCAACAAATATTTAATAAGCATTTTACTAGGTCTTGTGCTAAAGGCTGAGAATGCAAAAAAAGGCAAAAGACAATCCCTGCTCTCAAGGAGATCATGGCCTGATGATGGAGATAACATTCAAATAACCATGTACAAATAAAGGGCGTGTGTGTGTACATAAATATATCATTATAAATTACACATAATTTTATATATAATATAATGTGAATATTATAAATATGTTATTTTATAAGATAAATTTGACATCAAAACAGAGGGAAGGCATTAAGTGGGATCAGGAAAGGCTTCTTATAGAAAGTGAGATTTTATCTGGGACTTGAAGGAAGTCAGGAAGGGGAGCTGAGGAGGGAGAGAATTCCAGGTATGGGGGAGCAGTCAATGAAAATGAATAAAACTGGGAGACCAAGTATCTTGTGAGAGGAACAGTAAGGAGGTAAGTGTCACTGATCACAGAATATGGGAAGCGGGGTAGGGAGAAGTAAGGTGTGAGAAAATAGGAAAGGTAGGAAGGAGTCAAGTTAGGAATGGAGAGGGAAGGGCATAGCATTATTGTACCACCTACTGTGTACCAGGCACTGTTCGAAGTGCTATTACAAATATTATCTTATTAGATTCTCACAATAATCCTGCAAGGCAGGTGCTATTATTATCCCTATTAAGCAAATGAAGAAAGGGATACAGACAGAGGTTAAGTGATTTGCCCAGGGTCACTAAGTCAGTGTCTGAGGGACAGATTTGAACCGAGGTCACCCTGACTCCAGGGCTAGCACTATCCACTGTTCCATAAGCTGACCTTTTAAAGGGTTTCAAAATCCAAGAAGAGGATTTCTAGAGATCACAGGGAGTCAGTGGCATGGTCAGACTAATGCTTTTGGAGGATCAATTTGGCAGCTGGTTGGAGGATTGACTGGAGTGGGGAGAGATTTGGGGCATAAAGACTAACCAACAAGCTGTTGCAGTAGTCCAGGCATGAAAAGGGTCTGCACCAGGCTGGTGGTAGTGTCAGAGGAGAGAACAGGGCAAATGTGAAAGATAAGATGAAGGTAAAGGTAACCAGTAAGCGGCAGAACTGGAGTTCTGGTCTGATGGGATTCATTGGATTTCTTTTGTCTGCCATAATACTGTTGACTCATACTAAGTTTCTAAGAGTCACCAGATCCCTCAGGTTCTTTTTTCAAATGAACTGTTATCAAGATAAACCATTCCACTTGGACTTTTGAACCTATGTAAGGTTTTATATCTACCCACATTAAATTTTATCTGATTAAATGTGGCCCTGTCAAAATCTTTTTGGATCCTGACTCTGTCATCCCAACATGTTAGCTATTGTGCCTTGCTTTGTGCCTTTGGCATATTTGATAAGGACACCAGGAATGCTTTCATTCAGGTCATTGACAAAAACCTTAAGTAGCTTAAAGCCAAACATAGATCCCTGGAGGCATTAAAGTCTTCCAACAAATTTCACAATGAACCCACTAATGAATGTTGTGGGGGGTCTCATTATTCAACTAGTTTAGAAAAACAGCATTAAGAGACTTGCCATATGCTTTCCTAAAAATCAGGTAAACTATACCTCAGAGCATTCATTCCCTTGATCTTCTAGTTTGGTGGCCTAGTTAAAAAAGAAAATGGGGCTAGAAGGCATGACTTGCTTGTCTTTTATAAAGCCATGATGGCTTTTCATAATTACTACTATCTTTTCTAGATGTATATTAGCTATCCTTTTAACAAGACATTCTAGAGTTTTGTCAAGAAGCCAAGTCAAGCTCATTGGCCCACAGTTTATAGACTCTACTCTCTTCCCTCTTTACCCCCTTTAAGAAAAACTGAGACATTTGCCTTTCCACAATGCTGCTCTACTTTCTCCATTCTCCATAATCTTTTACAGTTCACTAACAGTAGCCTAGCAAAGACATCTGTTAGTTCTTTCAGTATGCTGGGTTATTGTTCATTTGGGTCTAATGACTTGAACTCCTCAAGGCCAGTTAAGTGCTTTCTTAAGATCTCCCTTATTGACTTCAGTATCAACTCTTAAGAATCCAAAGTCCCCATACTAAAAGTTAAGAAAAGGTTGTCTGTCCATAAAATCAAGACACACTCCATTTCTAGAACTTCAAACCAAATCTGTAAAGCCAGTTGGGTCTGTTTTGGGGAATATTTGGGACAGCATCATGTAACTGAAAGTATTTCTTCATCAGTAATAAGAGAAATGAAAAATCAAAATCACTATGAGATTTTACTGAGATGAAACTGGCAAAAATGACAAACAATAGAAACAGTCATCATTAAGGAGTCCGTGAGATGGGAAGGCAGGCGCACCAATGCACTGCTGAGGGACTTGTGAATAGGTCTAACCAGTGCAGAAAACAATTTGTAATTATGTTAATTAAATTATGAACATTTCAATAGACTTTGTCCCAAAGATCCCACTGCTCATCATATGCCCCAAGGAGATAAAAAAAAATGGTAAAGGGCTAAACAAATTTGTGTTACGTGAGTGTTATGAAATATCACATCAGTGTAAGAAAGATATCACGAATATGAAGAATTCTAAGGATGGGGTGGGTGGGTGGGAGTAACAGAGCCATGATTTCTTTGGTATAGGCAGCTCCTGGCGAGTAAACCCCCTCTACTAGAGCAAGCTGGACACCTCCACAATTCATGTTTTAGAGAATCCCCTGCACAGGGAGGGACAGGATTTCAGAAGTGGCTAAGGGCAGATAGCTCTAGAGTCAACGGGGAAGGAGTAAGAGGGAGACTTCATATTCTTTTCAGAAGCACAGTGGATAAAGAGAGTGCTGGACTTGAAATCAGGAAAACCTGGGTTCAAATATGACCTGAGACACTTCAAGCTGTGTGACCCTAGGCAAGTTCAATTAACCTTAGCCTCAGTTTCCCCAATCTGTAAAGTGGGGATAATAATACCTCTCAAGGTTGTTGTGAAGATCAAAGGGGATTATAGCTGTAAAGCAGGGTTGGGGCACCTGCACCCTGAAGGCCACACATGGCCTTCTAAATCCTTAAGTGTGGCCTTTTGACTGAATCCAAATGTTGCAGAACAAATCTTAATTTGGATTCAGTTAAAAGACCACATTTGAGGATTTAGAAGGTCACATGAGGCCTTAAGGCCACAGGTTGCCCATCCTTGTAATGTCAAGCATTTAGCACAGTAGCTGGCACATGGAAAGCACATAGTAGGCACTATATAAATGCTTATTCCCTTCCCTCTCCCTTTTCTTTTTTGTTTTGTTTTGCTTTTTGTAGGGCAGTTGGGGTTAAGTGACTTGTCCAAGGTCACATGGCTAGTAAGTGTTAAGTGTCTGAGGCTGGATTTGAACTCATGTCCTCCTGACTCCAGGGCTGGTGCTCTATTCACTGTGCCACCCAGCTGCCCCCCTCTCTTTTCATCCAGCTCTATGTCATTCAGAAATGCCTGTGCTTTAGGAGATTTGATAGCCAACAAGAGTCATGGAATTGACAGCCTAGACAACTTCCTAGGTATAATGGTGATGCTTGCTTAGAAACAGGGCTAGGCCTCTCATAGATCACAGATTTAAACCTGGAACGGACTTCAATCCACGCTCTAGATTCAAAACTTAGATTCAGAATCCAGTCTTCTTTCCACTCTCCCATGCTGCTTCCTCTGCTGTGTTGGGGATGGCTAACACCTCCTCTCCCTGCTCCTCCAGTGCTGGCTTTCAAAGCAACAGGACATGTTTTTACTAGGAGCTATAAAATTCCTGTTCACAGAGTTCAGCACCCAGCATACCCAGCAGGCCTGTCTCATTCATCACTGCTCAGAGCTTCACACAGAGACTTCCCCCATCACTGCCTTCTGAAATGGAAGAGTCCCAAACCTGGGCTTTATGGCTGGCATTTCCTTCCATCACATGAATGTGATCAGCAAGTCTCTTTGTCCTCTGGTTTTTGGCAGGAAATGGACCTTATTCTTACATTTAATTCCCAAACAAGTGTCTAGACTGGGGTGGGTGGGAAGGGGAGAGGTACTCCAAATCCCTATTGATTGTGCCTAATGGAGGAGAGGTTCATTTGAGGTTTTGCCCATTGGTTTATATTAAAGAAATACTTGTGATGAATAGCAAAATAAAAATTTGTGCTTTAAAAAGAGAAGTAAAATTGTAATGTCTTTTTGAAGACTAGAAAAAATTAAAATTTGGAAAGAAAAAACAGTTGGAACACACAAGAAATTAGCTCAAATGATTTTTAGGATAATAAGAAGTCAAGAGGCAACCTGGAATAGTGGAGAGAGGGCTGGCCTCAAAGGCAGGAAGACCTGACCAGGTTTAAGTTCTCCCTCAAACATATGCTACCTCTGCACCCCCAGGCAGGTCGGTCAAACTCTCAGTACCCTCAAACAAATCTAAGGCTTCAGATTCAGAGAAACTATAGAGCAGCGTTAGTCAAGGGCAGAGGTGGGGAACCTGTGGCCTTGAGGCCTCATGTGGCCCTCTAGGTCCTCAGGTGTGGTCCTTTGACTGAATCTAATCGTCACAATTTAAGTTTGGGTTCAGTTTTGAGGCCAAAGGTTCCCCACTCCTGGTCAAGGGCATTTCCCCAGTGGAAGAGTCCTATACCAACGAAATCTCAGGTCCAGTAATATTCCTTCCCTCCATAAAAGGGGCATTAACACATCACAAGGATTAAAAAAAACATTTGCTTTCAACTAAAGAAGAAAGAAAATCACTGAGTGCAAGGCTTAGCTCTGACATTTACTAGCTGTCTGATCCTGGGCAAATTGGGGCAGCTAGGTGGTGCAGTAGATAAGAGTGCTGGGCTAGAGTCAGGAAGACTGATATTCCTGAATTCAAATCCGGCCTCAGACACTTACTGTGTGACCCTGGGTAAGTCATTTGTTTCCCCAGTTTCCTCATCTGTAAAATGAGTCGGCGAAAGAAATGGCAAACCACTCCAGTATCTGCCAAGAAAACCCCAAATGTGGCCACAAAGAGTTGAACACAGTTGAAAACGATCAAACAACAATGACTCCAAGCAAATCACTTACCCTAAAAATTTGTTTCATGTATGTCGTCTTAAATAAACAAATAATTAAGGATTAAATAATAAAACTAGAAGTCAGGAGATATGTGTGCTACTTCTGGCTATACCACTAATTACATGTGGTGTGATCTGAAAGAAGGCACATCTGGGCCTGTTTCCTTCTAATATTGTGGATTGAAATAGTTTATCAATCAATATAGCTATTATGCACTGAACGCAGTGTTAGGTCCCAGTAACCCAAAGACAAAAAGCAAAATATAGGTAAATGAAAAATCCAGAGACACAAGGTAATCTTGAAGATGAAGGGATTGGCAATTAGAAGAAGGGATGGAGGGAATGCAAAGGTCTCATGCAGAAAGTGGTGCTTGAGCTGAGTCTTAAAGGAAACCAGAAAAACCAAGAGGCAAAGGAAAGGAGGGAGAATACTCTAGGCACAAGGGATAGAGAGCCGGTGCAAAGATACAGAGAGAGAAGAAGGAGTGTGACACAGGAGGGGCAGCAAGAGGACCAGTTTGGCTGGACCATAGAGCTCATGAAAGGGCCTCATGTGTAAAGTGACTGGAAAGGTAGGAAGGGGCTGGATTGTTAAGAGGCCTCAGTGACAGAGGAGCTCATCTTTGTGAGCAGCTGGAGCTTATAGCAAGGAGAGAGAAAAGTGTTGGTATGAATTGTGTGTATGAAGGATCAGAATATTATAAGGATATAAAATATAAGCAAAAGAATGTTGTATCGGAGTGTAGGAAGAGACCACTCCCCTCTGAAAGAAAGAGAATAAGCAATATAGTACCTACTATGTGCCAGGCACGATGCCAAGCCTTAGTTCTACAAATATCATCTCATTAGACCTTCACAATAACCCTATGAGGCGGGTGCTATTATAATTCCCATTTTACATGGGGATTGAGGCAAACAGGATAAGTCACTTACCTAGAGTCACATAGGGAAGGTCTGAAACTGGATTTGGATTCATATGCTCCCAACTCCAGACCCAGGACTCTATTCATCATGCCACGGAGCTGTGAGGCCAACATGACAATGACTTGTTACCTTAAGAACTAAACAAACAAAAGATTTTAAATGAAAAGATGATATTTAATTATTTATATATAAGAACAATGTTTAAAACAAATAAACAAAAAGAGCTCAGCAAAATCTGATCCTAGATAAATGTCATATGTTTAAGGCCTTAATTGGGTTGGGAAATGGGAAGAAAAAGTCTGTTGGGAATACCAAACTTGAACTCAGCATGGAAGGTTCCCAGAATTTGGTTCTACCTTGCTTTTGGAACCTTATTTCTTATTGATCCCCTTCAGAAGCCATGCTGCAGCCAAACTGAATTGTGCCCTCCCAGCTCTGTGCCCATGTCTGGAATATCCTCAGTAATGTGGGGGTGGAGACTGGGGTGGGGTGGGGAGGGAGAGTAAGAGGTTTGGTGAATGATGGAGCTTGAGAGCATGTGCAGGACTGTCTCTGGGTCAGATAGCAGTAAGAAAGTGAAGGAAGAAACCCCTCTGGGGCAGTGACTTTGGGGTTCAGCAACTAAAGCTTTTCCCAGCCTCCCAGGGACATTTCTTCACAATCTCGTCTAGCCCTATGATTCTATGACTTATGGGCAGTGCCAGCGCTGCATAAAAGTGGTACACCAGTCTCCTTTATATATCAGAGAGCACAGGACAGCTCCTGGCAGGCTTTGCCTTTGTGTAATTCCTCAAAGCTCAGCAAGGAAGAAAGTTTTCAGCAGTTAAACAAAAGAGATGGACACCAGAAGGGAATAAGGTAAAAGAGTTAAGCAGAAAGGAAAAGGGGATGGCTTCAGTCCCAATGACCTTGGGGGCCAACCAGACTTCCCTTCCTCACATAAAGGAATTTCAGAAAGGATACTAGTCTCTATCCAAAGAGGCTTAGCATTGACTTTGTCTGCTGTCATTCTTATTCCACCCGAAAAAGAGCAAACAATTTCAGAGTAAGACTGGAGTCACTGTTTGGAATAGCTAAGCTTGAGCATTCCATATCTTCAGAAGACAAACAAGTATCCCTGTGTTAAAAAAAAAGAAAGAGACAGGATAGATAGATAGATAGATAGATAGATAGATAGATAGATAGATAGATAGGTAGATAGATAGATGAGAGAGAAGGGGGGCGGGGCGGAGATTCTGCTAACTCACAAAGAACAGAACAAAAGATAGATAGAATCACTTCTTTCCCTCAAGACTCAGTCTAAGTATCACTTTCTACATTAAGCATTTTCTGATTCCCCCTTCTAGTACCTTCCTTGTACTTCAACTACCTTGCATTTCTATAGAGATTTATTATTGCCATAATTATATTATCTCCATATTATATTGTATCTATATGTTTACATTTTTGCATTAGGGCTTTTTATATACTCCACAGAATATAGAGCAACTAGGGCAACTAATCCATCAGAATAATATAGATGAAGAAGAGGAGAGGGCCCAGGGTAGAGTTTGGAGGGTATCTGCAGTTAACAGGCATCGCCTGGGTGAAAATCTAGCAAAAGAAACTGAGAAAGAGTAGTTAGACAGGTAGGAAAAGAACAAATTGGTAAAATTTCAGAAGAACATGGAATCAGGAAGTGGAAGGCCCATGGGAATTGGCTTGTGGGAACCAGTGGAAGAGAAGAGACAGTTGCCTGGAAGGCAAGCAGAGTTCAGGGTTCAGATCATCTGGTGGCAGATAGTAGGCAGAGGGTCAGGTAGGCATGTCCCTGCATACATTAAGGGCATAGTCACAGAAAATACATTTGAGGACATACCTATGAGAAGGCTAACAAAATCAGGCAAGATGGAAGTTGGAAAGCAATAGTTCTTAACTTGAGCTTTATGAATTTTCAAAAAAATTATAATGATATTTCAATATAATTGGTTTCTTTTGTGTTCTTATGCATTTAAAAAATATTGCTCTGTGAAGAGGTCTATAGGCTTTCACAGACTGCCAAAAGGTATAATGTCACAAAAAGGGTTAAGAAACTCTGTCCTATAATTTCAAAAGACACAGGGTGAAAAACACCATTTTCAGAGGGAGAACTGATGAACTCTGAGGGAAGACTGAAGCATTTTTCACTTTATTTTCTTCCCTTTTTTGGCAACATAGCTAAAATGGAAATGTTTTTGTGACTTCACATGTATAATGGGTAGCATATTATTTGCCTCCTCAATGGGTGGGGAGAGGCTTGGAGGTAGGGAGAGAATTTAAAATTTAAAATTTAAATTAAAAAAAAACCATGTCCTAGAAGAAATAGGATAACTTAAGCATGGGGAAAGAGCGTGGGACCTTTCTACTGGTACCAGGGAGGAGACATTAGTTGTAAAAGGCAAGTCAAGAGTTCAGTTGATAGATGTGTGATATAAGGTCAGAGCAGGAACAACCAAAAAGGTGATTGATGCCAACTCCCAAGCCATGGCTTTCTGGTTCCTTATCTGTATGGGTCCTCATCTGACGTAGGGGCTAAGAATGACCTAGCTCATGAGGTTGTTATGATGAAAGTGCTTTCTCCTAGGCTTGTGTCCTTTTTCTTCACTTCTCTCAATTTCCCTCTATGGAAGAAATGAGCTTCACTCTGCCTTATATTTAATGTCTGTCAGAAACATTTTTATTGTTATTGCAAGTAATTGCAGGGAGAGCCGTTGTCTGACAGAGTTTTCTCCGGCCAGCCAGGGAGCTCTGATTACAGGCAATTACTTCTAGTATTTATGGCATAAAATGAAGAAGTGAAATCAAGACCAGCTAGGATGAATTACAAGCTACTACTAAATACAAGAAAAACAGTATTCCATGTGAGAGGATAGAATGTACAGTTTTGCAACTCCTCCCAGTATTATTTGTCATAGCGAGAGGGAAAGCTAGTGATCGTATGAACATATTATAAAGGCCTTGGTCAGTGCTTTGGATTCATGGAGTCTCAGTTGGATTCACCAAGGAAGCATAGCTCAGGGGGCAGAGAGCCAGCCTCAGAGACATGAATACCTGTGTGCAGGTCATGCCTCTGGCATAAAGTGAATATGTAACACCAGGAAAATCATTTTTCCTTTTCAACTCTCTAAGCAGTGGTTCTTAACCTGGAGATTGTGAACTTATAAAAATGTTTTGGTAAGTGTATTTCAATATAATTGGTTTCCTTTATAATACTATATATTTTCCTTGATGCACTTAAGAAGCATTATTCTGGAGGGAAAAAAAAAATGCCTTTAGGTTTCACCAGACTGCCCAAGAAGGCTCTCTCTTTGTCTCTGTTTCTCTGTCTCTTTTTGTCTCTGTCTGTCTGTCTCTCTCTCTCACACACACACTCTCTTTCTCTCTCTCTCTCACACACACACACACACATATACACAGCATTGACGGGAATTAGTAGAGGGAGATTCTTCACTGGAGGGTTTCCTATATCAGTGAAATCGTCCATTTAATCCTTATTTCTATAATGGTAACCTTCAGTCTCACCTCTACTGTCCTGTCCTTGGGCCATAGTCCTTCCATGTCCCTTCTATTACTCACCTTATTCCCCAACACACATATAGACCTCAGTGAAACTCATCCCCACCATGAATATTAGAAGTACACCTCCAAGAACAAACAGGGTAAATTTAGCAAGTAGTTAACAAGTAAATGCACCAAATAATCTTTGACCCTCAGCTGAGATCATGTCTATCAAGTCTTCTCCCAGAGATTTAAAATTAACTGAAAAAAGGTTTACTGGGGAGAAGAAGGAAAAGAAAAGAATATAAGTGGGCTACTTGTTAATTTAACAATGTCATTCTCTCTTCTTCCATTAAAATCCTGCTTCGACAAATCCTTGTCTTGGCACAAACAAGCTAAATGTGAGCTACTGAAGTGTGAGCTGTTATCTTCTTAGCCTAGAAGCTGGTTTGGTACTTGGGTCAAAGACAGAACAAAGCCTCTAAGTGGGAGTAAGTAGCTCTAGCTAGAGAGATATGGAGACCGGGAGCAAAGTTCTAGGCAGGACTCTCACTTCCCATTGTAAATTTGGCCCCAGACTTGCTAGAAACAAAACCACAGATGAGAAAAGCCAGGGACAGGAAATCAGAGGTGAAGTCCAGGATGGATCAAGAACATGTAGACTGGCAAGATTTCTATCCACCCAACCTATGATCACCAGATCCTATTTCAAAAAGCCAAATTAGTTGTCTGTGATTCCACCTGGTAAAGAGCATCATTTTTTATGTTGTTGATTCTTTATGATGTATTTAAGTAGTTAATTTGAACCATTTTCTTTAAAATCTATATTTTACTAATGCTTTTTATAGTATCATTGCCTCTTCTCAATGCCTTGGTCCATTTTTTTCCCTGTAGGATTACGTTCATATTTGAGGGAAATGTCATTCCTTTGTGTACTTTTTTCTTTTAATTTTCAATCTACCTTCTTCTTTTTTTCTACTTTCTCATATGTTTTGCATAATTCTGTGTGATTCTTCCTGGGCTTTGTTATCATATGATCACCTCTTGCTGATTTCTTATCTTTTGCTTTGACTAGGAAACATTGGAGTTTGGCAACCATATTTCTAGTTGCGTTAAATTTGCTGTTTCCTTCAGGTGATGACTGGCGAATTCAATTTTCAATCTTGTTCCAATAGTTCTGGTACTCTTTTTTTCTATAATTCTTGAAATATGGTGTCCAAATTTTTGGTTTTATCACACTTTGTAGGGAGCCCAATGATTCTTAAATTATCTGTTTTCTATGTCAATTGTTTCTAATGTTATGTATCTCAGATGGTCTAATTTTTGTTATTTAACTTTATTCTAATGTTTTTCATTTTATTATTTAGTCTTTGAATTTTATTTCCTCTATTCTAATTTTGGAACATCCATTACTTTGATAAAAAAAAATTGTCCAACGTTTGTTCTGAGCTATTTAGTCTTCTTCCAATTTTTTCTTCAGGAGCTCAACTTGACTCCTTATCTCTTCCTTCACTTTTTTAGAGTAGCCTTTTCTTCTACTCTCAGAGTCCTTGTTGTCAATATATTCCCTTTTCTTCTGTGCTACTTGCAATCATTGCTGAGTTATTATGTCTCCTGAATTCTCATCCTAGGATTTTCTGAATTCACAGTGTTTCTTCACTGTATTAAGTGTTCTCTTGTGTTTGCTTTAGTCTCCTCACAAGGGATAGCTGGTTAAATTCCACTTCCTTTGAGGCAATCATAAATGTTTATTGAATTAAATTAAATTGGTCTCTCTTCTTTTAATTCCTCCCTGTTCCAAGACATTCTTAATACAACTGCTGTACTATTTTTGACAATTTGAATTTTGACAAAATTCCTTGAATTTTTACAACTCAAGGAAAATTGATAAACCCCCAGTGTCTGGCACAAATAGGCATTTAATAAATGCTTGTTGACTTGACAAAGTGGATCTGACTACAAGGTTTATCAACAGCATATAAACCAACTTAGTAAATACATTTACTTAGAGAATTTAAAAAAAAAAAAGGTCTATGCTTTCTATTTCATTGTCTTCCCAGGGCCCCTATTTGGGCCAGGTATTGGGAATTGATGTTTCATGCCTAGTTAGAGTAATCCTATCAAATTATCTTGATCAAGAAACCAGCTGGTTCTTGATGGTCCATTAGTGCTAGGGTGCTGTGGCACTTGGTTTAGGATATGTGCATAGATAAAAGAAACAGTCTTATGATAAGTAGATAAATCTAAATACAACTGTCCCTTTAGTGTCAGGGGCTTCACTAGTGGATATTCAGCTATGAGTCTAGCTGTCCCTTTCTGCACATTTCCACAGCTGTGGGTGAAAAGGCTTGATTGAACTAGTCTATGCCAGTTGCTGAAATAATTTTCCTAAGAAACAGGTCCAATCACATTATTCCTTTGTTTGAAAACCTTGAGTGAGTGGTTCCCTTTTACTTCTTTGTTAAAACACGAATTTCTTTTTTTTTCTTTTTGGAGGGGGTAAGGCAAGGCAATAGGTGTTAAGTGACTTGCCCAAGGTCACATAGTATTTCAAATGTAATGCTCTATTTGCTGCACCACAAGACACAAATTTCTTTACCTTGTACTTAAGGCCCTCCACAATCTGGTTCCAACCTACCTTTCTAGCTTTATTTCATATTACTCCCCATCACAGACTACATTCCAATGAATCTGGACTACTTAGTGCTTAGGAAATTCAATGCTCTAATCCCTGCTCTTCTTTGCTTTCAGAAGCTGTGAGGAATGCACTCCCTCCTCAAAGCTACCTTTCTCCTTCTAGTCTCATTCCAGGTACCACCTCCTCTGTGAAACCTTTCCTGAATTGTACCTTCTCCTCAGTTGTCAATGCACTCTCCCTCCAGAAGTTGCTTTGTCTTCATTTTCTTTACCCCACCAAGCAACATTCAATTACCTCGAAGGCAAAGAGAGTGCCTCCTGGGAGAGATTTAAGAGATCCTATAAAAAAATAAGATTTCTACCACCAATGCATCAACCACTCTATCGACTTAAGTGTTATGCCAAGTTATTCTTCTTTGTGATGCCATTAAATAAATCTTCATTAAGCATCTACCATGTGCTGCTGTACCTTATCAGTACAAAAGAGATACTGCTCAAGGATTTTACAGTCCAATCAAATGAGAAATAGCCATAAACAAATAATAATGATTCAAGGAAAAGTTTGATAAATGTAAAAGAGAGATCAAAATACAATTAGAAATGTAAGAAGGGCAGCCAGTGAATAGAGCACTGGCCCTGGAGTCTGGAGGACCTGAGAGTCTATTTCAGGCATGAAAAGTGTGATGAGAAAAGGTACAAAAACATTAGCAAACAGGATAATAGTAGGGGAATAGAGAGTTCAGATTGACTGGGATGTAGAACGTGTGAATGGGAGAAGTATGAGATAAGCCTGGAATTGGAGGTTGTAGTCAGATTGTGCAAAGTGTTATAAATCTGGATAAGGAGTTTATACATTATTTATCAGGTAATGAGGATCCAGTGAATGTTATTAACTAGGGAAATGGCATAATCAATGAGGTGCATTAGGAATATTATCCAGATCAGAAAACAGTATGAAGAGTATGTTAGAGAGGCAATAAGCTTGAAGCAGGAAGACCATTTTGGAGACTATTATTCTTATAGTCTGGGAAAGAAGAGGTGATCTGGACCAATGTGATTGAATTGGGAAGGGAAAAGAGGGAAGAGATTTGAGATATCATGGGGATGAAATCAAAAGGACTTGGCAATTAGTAGATTAGTGGAAGGTGACGGAGGAGGAAAGGCCAAATGTGATTCTGAGATGTTTATTAGAAACAATGATTATCACTAAGAAAGGAAGGCTGGGGCTAGAGATTCAGATTTGTATCATCAGAACCATATTTTCAACTGCACAAAAATATCACAGGAAAAGAAATTCATACAAGTCATGAATTAGATTGGTTTCTCTATTTCCTCCACGTAAGGGTAAACTTACCATGAAATTGGCCATTAGTCAAGAAAATATCCTCCAAAATAGCCAAACTGTGCTTATCTTTGCTTAGATTGGTTTTAATTTTCCTGTGTGCAGTTTTTCTAGTTGATTGTCTTCTCAAAATTTTTTCTGTGTTGTTGTTGTTGTCATCATGTATTGGGGAGCAGGAGGAGTATATTGTGAAGATACTAGCTTTCTTCCAACTTCTCCCTCCAGAACAGAACTCTTTTTCAAAAGATTAGAGGGGGGTTATCTGTAATACTCTCTGTTGTCCCACTTGTCTGATCAATCATTAGCTTGAGGAAATGCAGAGTCTCCATATACCCTCTGCTTTAAACCTTTATAGTTCATTTGAATTTGCATCCCCCCCTTTTTTT
>CM053596.1:149568835-149593648 GCA_028646575.1 Pseudocheirus occidentalis
TTTTTTTTTTTTACCAGTGTTGGCATAAGCATTTCTTAATGATATGATTCTAAATCTCACAGAGAATCCTACTCCCACCCCCTGCCCCCAAACTCAGGACTACATAACAATGTATTCCTAGACCACAGACAGGAGAAGAGTCTCTCTACTCCCTTCCCAAATTTTCCAAGGCGGCTGGGCTTATGCCTGGCTGCCTCCAGATAATCACTCAGCCACAGCCATACTCCCAGCAGCCAAGAAAAGCTCTTTCTATGCACTGAATATCAGCACATTAGAAAGGCCAGCTCCGGAGTGTTGTAGAGGAGCCAGAGAATGCCATGACAAAATTGCTCTGTCTTCCCCAGTGCTACCCCACCACACCCTCTTTGTGTGCCCTGGGCCATGCACCCAAACTTTTCTGTGAAGCCCAAGCTTCTGTGTGGCCAGAAGCCTGTGCATAGAACCACTCCAACTAGGAGGATAGGGGAAAAAATTCCTCATTCTTTCCTTCCCTGTCCTCATGGCTCCCCACCCCCCCACCCAGTCAAAAAAAGTGCAGAGGGAGACCCTCCATAACTTTCCAACAGCTAATTCCCCACCCCCCACCCCAAATCATACACAGAAGGAAGAACTGAGTTAAACTTGTCTTTATACAAAGTTGTTATGCCTAAATGATCCTAATCTTTACATCTGTATTATTTGTGTTAATTTATTTTACTTTGAAATATTTTGTATTTAAATATCTATAGAAACAGAAAAGTTACGAAGTTCAGTTTTTTTTGTAAATTCTTGTTTTAAATGAGTAAAAAATAAAGTTAAACTGTGTTATTTTTGTGCCATGTGTTTATTATGTAAACGTGGGCAGATTAAATATCTTTTTATACGAAGTACCTATATTGAAGTCTTTGTATTCACAAATGAAATTACCCAGAAGTTGTTTTTAGCCTATTGACAATTGACAGTTATTTTTAAATCATATTATAACTTTTAAAAGCCTATAATATAATCACTGCCTCCTAAAAAAGCACCATTGTTTCTAAAAATAAAAAAATTAATATTTTAAAGCTGCATACAGTCAGAAAAATAGCATAACGATTCATATCTATGAAAGGCTGACAATTGAAATCGGAGTGATGTGATATTTTACTGTCTGTAGATATAAAAAAGACTACTTTGCAGTAATGCAATGACTTTCATCTAAGAAGTTTCATTTATTCTTAAATTTTTTTATGCAGTCTGCCCGATAATAGATTCAGAGGAGGTGGATTAAACCAATCAAAAAGTAGGTACCTGGTCCCAGAGAGGGTAACTTAAATGGACTGAATAAATACAGGGCGACAAACAGTTGCTCTAACCAGAAGGATAATTGGAGCAGATGAAATTTTTTACACCCTCTAAACACTTGAATTTTAATGTGAATATTTTATTCCTTGGTACACAGTCCATTTAAGAACTAACTTAACACATTGTCTCTGTGGCCTGTTATAATTTCCCTTTACTGTGTTGAGTTGTGTTCCTTTGAGGAAATGCATTCCTTTGTGCTTTTAGCTGATAAAATGACAGAGGGAAAAAACCTCAAGGAAAATTACAGATGATGGTAGACTCTACTGGCAAATCCCAACAAGAGAATTGCAACTCTTTCCAAGGCTCATCAGCAGGGGATAAGTTCAGGTTAAAAGGAAGAAGCTACTTTTCTACTACATCCTGTTCCTGGGTGATTCTGGTCTTTCTCTTCCCCTCTCCTCCTCCTTGGTAGTTACTTCTGATTTAGCATTTGTTTACAAAGCTTACTGTACAGCTGCTGCTTCAAAGAGATTAAAGATAGCTGCTTCTGTAGCCAACAAACACCCCCCAAAGTTATTTATTAATTTAGGTTTACTTTTTCTGGTTCCGGTCCCTAATTCCAATTTCTCTTCCCTGTCATCCTGTGACAGCTACAAGCACTCCTCCAGTCTGTGAGGTTCAGACCTCAGGTTCCCTTACCCTTCCATTGTATATCAAGGCAGACATATGATAGCCAAGAATAGAAGCAGAAATTTAATATGATAAAATCAAACAATGTGAATTCCCAAAGGTAAAATTCCACACATTCAAAAATTGCCATATTTTCAGTGACTGCAGCGTCAATACCAAACCTCTCTTGTACCTTAAACCCAAAATTTGTTTGTGAATTCTTCAGGAAGTGGACTGCCTTCCAAAAGTGATAGTAAACTCCTTCCTAATAAAAGCATTCTCTGTTCCCAGTTTATTTAATGCGATCCTGATTACTCCTTTAGAGATTAGCTTCCTTTAAGTCAAAATGTGTCCCTCTTTCTCCCCAACAACACCTCTCCTAGAGGTCTCATCTGTAGCCATAGCCCAATGATTCAGATTTACCAATGAACTCCTGACCTTTCCCCTTTTTTCAGTCTGTCAGGTATTACAACCAAAAGGATGAACTTGACCTTATATAGTAAATGTATTTCCTGAAAATTATCTGTCAACCCAGTTTTCCTACTGACTACTATTAGAAATTCAGAAACATTTTACCTTCATTTCAAACAGATAGGAAATGACTCCTCTACTTATCTTCTGTCAAGTATTTTGAAGTAACTTGGTAAATCCTTTCAATTTTCATGTATTAGGTCACCCTGACAGAGTTGTGACAGTTTTAATGACTTGCTAAGCAAGATGTATGGAGGCAGCTAAATTGTCGGGCAGTTAGCGTAAAATCTTGGTAACTGCCACTGGCATTTGAGAATCATAGTGACCCTACTCTGCTAGTTCTAAATGCTGGCCAGCTGAGCCTTTGCATGTAATATGTAACCTGCATATAGCATACAATTTTTATAACATTCAAATAAACAGTAAAAGTCAAAAGACTTCAGAACTCTGATCAACAGTCAGTGAACAAGCATTTTAATATTAAACATTCTCTATGTTCCAGGCACTGTGCTAAGTGCCAGGGTAACAAAGAAAGACAGAAACTAGGTTCTCACCTTCAAGAAACATATTTTAACTAGGGAAACACCATGCAGACCATCATATACATATAAGATATATACAGGGTAGATGGGCAGTAGGCCCTCAGAAGGAGGCTGCAGGCAGAAAAGGCCTCTTGCAGAAGATAGGAATCCAAGCTGAGTTTTGAAGGAAGCCCGAAGGCAGGAGCGAGGAGGGAGAACAGTTCTGGCATGAGGGTCCACTGTTGGAAAGGCATGGGAATGACAGATGGAATGTGGTATGCAACGAACAGTTGTTTTAAAGCCAATATGGCTGTTTCATAGAATGTGTGAAGGAGAATAAGAAGACCAGAAAGACAAGAAGGTAAATGGATTTAAAAACCAAACAGTTTTCTATTTGATCCTGGATTTAGCAGGGTGTCTCTGGAGATGATTAAGAAGGGGAGGTGACAGACCTTCACTTTACAAAGTTACCAGTAGCAGCTAGGTGGTGCAGTGGCTAGAGATGTTAGATCTGGAGTCAAGAAGACCTGAATTCAAATCCAGCTTCAAACATTAGCTGTGTGACTTTGGACAAGGCAATTAACCTCAGTTTCCTCAACTGAAAGATGGATAACACAAAAGCACCTAACTCCCAGCATGGTTGTGAGGGTCAAATGAGATATTTATGAAACTCTTAGTTCCTTGCCTGGCACATAGTAGGCACTGTATAAATGCTAGATATTATTATTATTATTATTATTATTATTATTATTATTATTATGTCCTGGAGTGGGTAGAGACTTGAGGCAGGGAGACCAATCCAACACTGACCATTCGTGGTGCAATGATATAACATCTTGGTGTCAGACAAGAAGAGTAGAATGAGATATACATTGTCAGACAACCAATGTATTAATTTGTTTTGCTTGGTTATACACATGTTACTGGGCTTCTAGAGGTGAAGACAAAATGAGTTTAGTGGGTAGTAATAGTGATGTAAAAAAGAAATACGGAATCAATGAAATATTCAGAAATACACAAAAGGGGACAGAAGGGAACACAACCAGAGCATTTTATTGCTAAATAAATTTGATATACTGCTATAACATAATTATGTAATCTAGTAAATGCTAAATTTAATATACTGCTATAATATATAATATAATTAATGCTAAATTTAATATACTGCTATAATATATGGTCATTTTAATATACTGATAGATGCTATATTTAATATACTGCTATAATTAATATATAACAAATGCTAAATTTAATATACACTTATAAGAAATGTAACATAAGTTCACAATTTCAACCCCATTTTTGGTCTTTGTATATTGAAATGCTCACATTTGTTAACTTTAAGTTCATAATAAAAAAGTTTTTAGAAGTTAACTCAGCTCTGTCTTGCTCATTTCCCTCAGTCATAAAATGATTTCACCTTCCTACAGAGATTAAGGTCTTTCAGCTTTCATCTTCCCCTTCCTCCACCAAACAATTTCTTTATAACTACCTTCTTCACTACTTTGGAAACTTAGTTAACTTCCTAATCTTCTCTCTTGACTCCCTTTTATTAGAAAACATTCAATGTTCCCCCATTTCCTCGTTGATTTAAAAGGGAGACTGGTCCTTTGAATGTGAGACTAAGGAGTTTGACTACTCATTAAGAAAGATAGCTTTCTCTTTGTCTCTGTCTCTGTTTCTCTCTCTCTTTCATACACACACACACACACACACACAAATGATAGCTCATATTTATACATCACTTAAGAGTTTGTAAAACAACTTACCTCATTTGATCCCCCCAACCCCAATCCAATGAGGTAGGTGCTATTTATTATCCCCATTTTACAGATGAAGAAACTGTCTCAAAATTCTATGATTCACTTACATTCACATTGTTAGTGGGTGTCTGAGGCAGGTTTAAAAATCAGGTCTTCCTGAATCTTAAGTTCACTATAATGCTTCTCAGTGAATACCACTTGTTTCCTCCAAGCTAAAAGAGATTTACCACTCTTTGTTCTTATATTCTAATTTCTATTATAATTGTGTGTATTTGTGTCTTGCCTGTCCTGCTCAATTTCCATGAATTTTCTTGAAACTCTTTCCTTTCTTTGCTGTTGTAATGTAACTAACCAGGTTTCAATCAAGTCAGGTTCCATTCCCTGCCCTCAAGGAGCTCGCAGTCTAATGAGGGAGACAACATGCAAACCACCATGTACAAACAAGATATATACAGGATAAATTGGAGATAATAAACACAAGGAAAACACTCTCATTTAGGGGAATTGGGAAAGGCTTGTGATTTCAACTGGGATTTGAAGGCCAGGAGGTAGAGGGGGAAAAAAAGGATAAAAGTCCGGGCATAGGAGATAGCCAGGGAAGATTTTATGTTTCTGAGTAATCCTTCTCTATCTACATTGCTGTCTCCCTTGTGGGCTGCCCTGGGAGATAGTGAGTTTCCTGTCATTGAAAAAGCCTCAAGCTGAGGTTTGATGTGGTTGTAGAGGGAAATCATGGTTTAGTTAGAATTTGAAGTAGCCTCTGACATCCCTTCTAAGTTGGATTCTTCGATGCCTCTTCTCACATCCCTAAACATTCTCCAAGGTTCACTTCTCTCCCCTCTGCTTTTTTCCCTCTGTAATCCTTCAAAGTTACACCCCTTTGTCATGGTTTCAAAAGAGATGCTTCCCAAATCTTTATCTCTAGTCATAGCCTTTCTCTTGAACTTTCTGTTCCGACTCTGCTAGGAAGATCTGTCCCTAGATGTCTCACTGTTTTCTCAATTAGAAGAGCCCACATTCACATAATGCTTTACCCTTTATTTGCTTCTCTTACAACCCTATGATGTGAGTAGATCTGAAGGGGATTGAATGGGCAGAGGCAACGCGTAAATTGGCATCCTGCTAGGTTTGAAGTCAGGAAGACCTGGCTTCAGACCCTCCTTCTGGCACTTTCTGTGCCATTGTAGTGAGCAACCTCTTTGAGCCTCAGGTTCCTTATCTGCAAAGAGAAGGAGTTAGATGGAATGGCCCCATTGGGGTCTAAATCTATAATTCTAGAAAGCAAAGAAATATTAATAAAGGAAAGCTACCCAATCATCCCTGCTTCCAACACCTTCTCCCTCACATAATGATATCCAGGGCTTAGCATAGTTAGCATTACTTATTAAGCACACAGTAGGTGCTTTGTGACTTGACTGATGGACTTAGATTGTAAGTTTCTTGAGGGCAGGGGCTGTCTTTAGCCTCTTTTTGTATCCTCACAACTTAGCACAATATCTGGCACATAATAGGCACTTAATAAATGTTTATTGTTAATTGATTATATTTTTATAGTATAATTCTTTTATATTACTAATTGGCTTGTTGATTAATAAGACTATATTCTATAATGTGGGAGTATAGAAATAAGGTTTAGTGAGACAATCAAATATTATGTTACAATGGGAGTTAAGGAGCTTAACACCTCTGGGTATTTACACAGCCTCATCTTTATTAGTCCATATAAATTGTGCCAGTGTCTTTGTAAGGTGACATAATGTCATGTCTCTTAGGGTATAATAGTTTTAAGCAGGCCCCAATAGGAGTGAACCTAGAACCAAATCCAGGGCTTTAATTCAGAGAATCAAGGTCTCTTATGATTAAAAATTAGACTGTGAGTTCTGGCATTAGAATGTGAGCTCCTTGACAGCAGGTACTATCTTTGACTTTTTGTATCCCCAGCATTTAGCCCAATGCCTGGCACATAGTAGGAGCTTAATAAATGTTAATGACTGGTTGAAAAGAAATCTTAGAAGGCATCTGGTATAAAGTTAAGAGAAATCAAAGAATCCCCTAGATAAGATCTCTAAAAAGTGGTCATCCAGTCTCCACTCGAAGACTGCCAGTAACAGAGTTCACCACTTTACAATATAAACCATCCCACCACTGAACAGTCTTAATTTCTAGAAGTCTTTCTTTTTTTTTAACAAAGATCCTTGGAGAATGGGAGAAGTCCTGAAAGACTGGGAACAAATACCCAGATTTTTAAAGAGAAGATGTCTTTTTTAAAAACCATATCTTGACGAGCTTGACATGAACACCTGGCAAAAGTTCTCGATCTAGTCATGTCAGACTAAGCCCCTTCCCTTTTCTGAAAGTGTTCCTAGTTCACTTGACCAGGGGAATGCTGTAGATTGTATGGCTGGATTTCAGCCAAGCCCTTGACAAAATCTCTTACAGTATCTTTGTTGACAAGATTGAGAAATGTACTGGATGATAGGATGGTTCAGTAGACTCAGCTGGTTGAATGACTAAGGTACACAGGTGTCAGAATTAGTTCCTCAGTGATTAGATTTTAGCACAAATCTGTTTGTGCTAAATCATCTGTTTTGCTTTAACCAAAGAGTTGTGTTTTTTTTTTAATCACTGATATAACCAGTCCAGTGCAGGTGTTTCATTGGCAAAGATCACTTTATGGTCACAGAACTAGGGTGTTAGATACAGGCCAGAGCTGAATAGGCTGTTGAGCTATCCTTCCTCCCTACTGTGGGGAGTGAAAAACTCAGATATCAGACCCATGATGCCCTGGCTTGGGAGCGGAAGGCACTGTTGTCACCACTACCAGTAACTAATAGATACCATTTTCAATCCCCAAATAAACTCTCCTTCATTCCCTAGATACTAGGAGTATACTGTCGTTGTTATGTATCCTTTGTTCTCAAAGAGGGACCATGACATCATGAAGGTGATGTCATAACATGCTAGTGAATTGGATTTAAGTGAGGGAGAGCTGTGCAAAGTCAGTTGTCTGACTTTTTTCATTCAAAGCTTTCATTCCTCTCTTCCTATCCTCATCTGTAGCTTTCTTTACAGTTCTGCTCAAATCTCACTTCTTCAGTGTCGACAACCTGATTAACCTCAACTCATTCTTTCATGGTGTTGAGGAAACATGATTGGTCTTAGAGGCAGAACACCAGCATTCAAATCTTAGGCTCACTAGTCTCTTTCCCCACCCCCAGAACATTACTTAATGTATTCAAGCTTCAGCATCCTATTCTCTAAAGTGGGTTTGATAATACATTCATCATGTACCTCCTGGGGCTATTGTTTGGAAAGTTGCTCAACTCCCTTCTACATTAGTCTAGTATATACTGCTTTATGTTCCCTGGTTTGTATTTGCTTTTTTCTGCTCCACTTGCTTTCCACCTCCATAATACCTAGAGAGAAAGATTGTTAACAAAGGCTATTTACTCCCTGATATGATAACAATAGCAATAACAATAACTGACATTTATACGGTGTTTACTATGAATCCGGTGGTGGTGGTGGTGGTCGTTGGTGCTAAGTGCTTTACAATTATTACCTCACTTAATCCTCACAACGACCCTAGGGAATGGGTCTATTATTACTCCATTCTACAGATAAAAAAAAACCTAAGGCAAATAGAGGTTAAGTGACTTGCCCAGGGTAATACAGTTAGGAAGTGTCTGAAGTGAGATTTGAACTTAGATCTTCCTAACCCCAGTCCTCACGCTCTATTCTCTGTGCCACCTCACTTCCCCATTATGTAATAAGTATTTAACAAATGCTTGAACAGAAGTATGCCACTCAGAATAGTTTGATAGCTTAGGACCCACATAAATGCTTAACAAAAATTCTACCAAAAGTTTTTTTCACATTAAAATAAAGTTTACAAAGTTCTTTCCTTCCAACAGTCCTATGAAGTATGATCTCTCTTTTATAGATTAGGGAACCAAGGGTCAGAGAGAGTAAAGTAAAGTGCCTAAAGTCACACAAGTAGCCAAGACGGCGTGAGCGTGCGCTTGAGCATTGAACTCTCAGGCAGAAGATCCGAGTTTTACATGTGACCTCAGACATTTCCCTGCACCTTTCTGGGTCTGAATTTATTCTGTTACAAGTTGAGAGGGTTGGACTAGATTTCCTCTAAGACTGCTTTCAGCTATAATTCCTAAGAACTCAAGCCTCCCGGTATACAGCTCTGTCTACTGCACCATGCTAAATATTGTACATCAGTAGTATCAAATTCAAATAAAAATAGGGGCCATTAAATCATACATAAGGATCCCTGGGGGCCACATACTGACTTAGAAAACCACATATTGATACCCCCCATATTCTATTGTACTTTTATTTATTTTGTTAAATGTTTCCTAATTAAATTTTAATCTAGTTTTGGTCTATATTCAACCTATGTAATACCTCTGCTGTACATGATATGTGGTATTGCAATAGAGATGGTTATGATATGAGACACTTTTTAAAGCTGAATGGGACCTGAATGGCTCTTATTGAGCCACATAGCATAACAGAAAGAGCACCTATCACAATACCTCACACAACAGGTGTTAATAAATGATAGTCTTACCTTGGAGTCGTGATGGCCTGAGTTCAGATCCCATCACTGATACATACTGTGTGTATTAACCTGGGTATCGCTTAATTTCTCAATTGCTTCTGGCCAACTCTGTAAGCCTCTAAGTCGAAAAATAGTTGCTCTTCTGCTTTGGAAGATAGTTTCCGTAGACGAAACTAGACTACTAGTCTACTAGAAACTAGACTGATAAAATCACAGGTCCAGTCCAAATATATGTATTTTGGGTCTTACGCTGTATTGAACACTGTCTCCTGCCTAATCTCTGGATTTTGGAAGGAAAAAAGAGTAGTGAGATAGGGCTTCTCATCAGACCATTTGACCATTTGCCTTCCATCTCATTCAACATTTGTCTTCTGCCTAATCTCCAGACTCCTCTGAAAAGAGAGGTGATGCCTTGCGTTCAACAATCAATATTCTCACACCTGTTCTATCTTATTTGTCCCAGTGATTCTGAACCCTTGTAGGTCATCATCCAAACTCCATTCACCATCCCCCACAACCTGATTCCTTATTCCTATTCCCTTTATCATTCCCATCCCAAAGTCCCAATCAATTGCCACTTACCCCTTCCACTGTGCCCTCTGGAATGCCTATTCCATAGACAACAAACTTTACTTCATCCTAAATCCTTTCCTCTCCAACTTCTTCCATCATCCAGCACTCACTAAAACCTAACCTGAAGATACATGACCTTGAAGATACAGCCTTCCTGGCTACCATTTCCAGTACTGACTGTACCTTTATTCATTTCTCTTAGTTCGCTGATTGAGATGAGGGAGTTGGAACACACTTTTCTCCCCACTGCCACTTCCAGATTCTCTTCTTAAGTCCAACACTCAGTTAACTCTACTCCTTTGAGGCCCATGCTATTCTAGTATACTACCAAATCAATATCCTGGTAGCTGTTGTCTATAGACCTTCAGCTCACTCCTCTCCTTTCCTCAATGAGTTCAGTATGTGGCTTACAATTTTTCTCTCCTCCCCAACTCCTACTTTCATAATAGGGGATTTCAGTATACTTATTGACTTACCCTCACAACATCCTAACCACTCAGTTCCTCCATCTAATCACTTCCACCTTCACTCTACCTCAGCCACACAAAAAGATGGTCATACCTTGATCTTGTCATCACCCAAAAACTACACCATCTCTGAAATCCCCTTTTCTGACCATAATCTATTGGCTTTCCACTTCTCTCTCTGCCTTCCCTTACTAAACTCTACTCTTCATCCACACTTCAACCTTTAATGCCTCAAAACCTCAATTTTCTCCCAGGCTATCTCCTCTTCACTAGCTACTCTCTCCTTTTTTCCCATTTTGACCCCTTAGTGAACCAGTTCAGTTCTACACTGGCCTTTTCTGCCCCTCCTCTTGTCATATCTCTGATTAAGCCCTACCCAACTTTGTCCATAGATGACTCCCACTATTCACTGCCTTTGTTCCTACATGCTACTGAAAGAAGATGGAGAAAATAATGCAACTGTTTTGACTGGGTCCACCACAAACTTACAATACATAACCCAAACTGGGCCTTCATTGTCACTAGGCAATCTTTCTACTCTTCCCTTATCAACTCAATATCTCTTCACAACGACTTTTCCATATTTGTTCATCCCTCATCAATCCTCCCCTGGTATCTCCTCACCTCATCCCCTCAACAGTGAACTTTGCTTCATATTTTACAGAAAATGGAGTCCATTCACTATCAGCTTCCTCTCCCTTTCTCATCTCATATCATTTAATGCCTTCTGCCATGACTTACTCCTCCTTCATCTCTGTCTCACCCAAAGAGGTGGCCTTATTCTTTACCAAGACACACTCCTGTACCTTTACAAATGATCCCATTCCATCCCATCTCCTTCAACAGATTTTCTATAATTTCTTTTCAATCTCCCCTTCTATAGTGGCTCCTTCCCATGCCTACAGACATGTCTATGTCTCCTCCATTATGAAAAAGACATCACCCAATCATTCCATTCTTACTAATTATCTTCCTATATCTCTTGTATTTTTTGGCCAAACTCTTCAAAAAGGCCTTCTACAATAGGTACCTCAACTTTCTCTCCTCTTACTCACTTCGCACCTTACAATCTGGCTTCTGGTCTCATCCTTCCACTGAAACTATTCTCTCCAAAGTTATCAATGATCTCTTAATTCCATACCCCGTGGTCTTGTCTAAATCCTTATTCTTCTCAGCTTCTCTATAGCCTTTAACACTGTTGATCACCCTGTCTTCCTTGATACTCTCTTCCCGCCAGGTTTTCAGAACACCGTATTCTCTTAGTTCTCCTACCTATCAGACTGCTCTTTCTCAATCTCCTTCCCTGGATCCTCATCTATGTCATGTCCTCTTGTGTACCACAGGGTCCTCTTCTTTTCTCTCCCTGTGCTACCTTACTTAGTTGTCATTAGCTCCCGTGGATTTAATTATCATCTCTGTGATGATAGTTCTCAAATCTGCTTTGCCTTCCCTAACCTCTCTGCTGACCTCCACTCTCATATCTTCAACTGCCTATTAGATGTCTCAGACTGGATGTCCTGTGGCTATCTTAAACGCAACATATTAAAAACTGAACTCATTATCTTTCTCCCTAGACTTTCCCCTGCCCTGGCTTTTCTATTACTATCAAAGGCAACACCATGCTCCCATTCCATCGGTTAATCTAGGCATCATCCTTGACTCTCCACTATGTCTCACCCTCCATATCTAATCTGCTACCAAGTCTTCTTGATGTCACCATTACAGCATTTTTCAAATATTCTCCCTTCTCTTCTCTGACACAGCCCCTATGCTTCCCGTGACCCTGAGAAAGTCATTTCACCCTGTTGGCCTTAGTTTCCTCATCTGTAAAATGAGTTAGAGAAGAAAATGACAAATCACACCAGTATCTTTGCCAAGAAAATCCCAGATGGGTTCATAAAGAATCATACACTGCATAATAACTTATCATATATATGTATATGTATATTTGTATATATTGTGTATATTTGTTTGCATGTTATCTTTCCCAATAGATTGTAAGCTCCTTGAGGTCAGGTACTGTCCCCAGCACTTAGTACAGTATCGAATACATAGGAAGTGCTTAATAAAGGTTGATTGACTGACTGGCCTAGAAGGCAAACCAACTTGATAGGACGTGTACATACCAAAGCCTCTTTACCTGACACATTTTTCATTCCTAATATATTTTCTTGGCATGTAGGTGATGGTGATGCTACTGCAATTCCATCATAGGATTATAGATCCAGAACTAGAACTCAGAAAGGCATCTGGTCCAATCCCTTCTCTTTACAACTGAGAAGACTGAAGTCCAGAGTCATACAGGTTGTAAAGAAGCAGAGCTAAGATTTGAACTCAGGGATATGACGTAGAGTTTAGTGAACTTTTCACTGCATCACATTTTCTTCCAATAATTCTTAATGGATGGAACAACTGGTGGAAATTCTAGAGTTGGTTCATGAGGAAAAAATAATGTAAAAAAATGTAACTGATATATAAAATTCAGTTTTTCAAAAAGGCCATATTTACCAAGGCAAACTGAACTGTTCTTTGCTTGATCAAGCACAATCCAACATCCAAAATATATAAATGTAAATGAAAACTAATGTCCCCAACATCGTTCATTCATTCATTCCATAAATATTTGTTGATTATCTACTAGGAAGGGGGAACCATACTAGACACTTTGGGGGATACAAGCTGAATAAAAGTTTGCCTATAGGGAGCTTACAATCTAGTAGAAAGGACAAAACCTTTCTATATATATAATATATACAAATATAAATATAATATATACAAATATACAAAATAACTTTGATATACTGTAGAACATGGCAAGGTGCTGTTGGAGAAATGCCAAACAAGTGTGATAGATGTTCAAAGCAGGGAGAGTATACATCCGATTGGAAAGTTCATGAAAATTGTAATGAAGGAGTTGCCATTTGGACGTCTTTGAATTTTTATTTCTTTCTAAATGTGACGGAAAGGGCAATATATGGATTTAAGTCTCACCAGTGTTTCCTTCAAACCCGAGAAGCACTTTATAACTCATTGTATTCTCAGGAAAGCAAGGGAATGAAAGTAGTCCAAAGATGGGCTGACAGTCCTGATGGTGTTAATTAATGAATCACAGGAGGGGTTTCAAGATGGCTGGCCTCAGACCTCCCAACCATGATCTGCTGCCTGAGAGGCTAAGATAGCACCAGGATCCAGAACTTCAAGGGGAAAAGACAAGCAGAATGCTAATAATAAAACAAAATGGATGGATAAGATTAGAGGAAAATAACAGACGAGGTCTCTGCTGGATGTTACCCTAGCTCATGACCATGTCTGATTAAAAGAGAAGGTCCTTTGTTATTCTCCTTAAAAAGAAAAATCCTGGTGATTGCTCAGTTTGAAAATATCTACATGGTGATCAGTGCTCCTAATGTATCCCTCTTATTGTGAGCAAGCAGCTGGACATAACTTCCTGTATTTAGTAGCCAGGTAATAGTTGAGTCTGTAATTTTCTCAATAAATGTGACTCGTATATTAATTTGTTTTTAAAAAATCTTTAAAAGTTCAAAATTCCATGATTTTGAAAAATCCAGCCACAATCAGATCCAGAACCAGCACTGGTTCCAAAATGTTTTTATTTGTTTACTTATGTATCTATTTAGACAAATACTTTTTGTCCCCTTCAGGAAAACAAATTGAGAAATCTCAACAAAGAATAGGATTACAGTGGACAACTCTCAACATCAGAGTATAACTTTCCCTCCTTTTGTAAAAATCAATTTGAGTTATTTACAATGAACCTTAAAAGCCATGAACTTTAATGAAAAAGCCTGACAGATTTGATGTATGATAGACTAGGGTTTAAAAAAAACAGAAAAAGATTTTTTTTCTCTTTCTTTTAGACTGTGAAATAAAACTGATGCTTCCAGCAACACAGAGTGACTTGTTAGAATTCAGTTGTAGTAGAGTTGCTCACTGTTTATAAAATTTCTACTGGAAGCTGCTCAACAAAGAAGATGTAAATGTTTTAAAATCAGTGGAATAATGGAGCAGGAGGGGGTTGCTTCGGAGGTCCCACCCCATCATCTTCCCCCCCCCCAACTGAACTGTTTTTTTTTCAATTTTGCCTGCATTTTAGTTACTTGGAGGCACATAGTTTATTTCTACCGTGTTAGGATCTCTTCTAATGATTATAGCTTTTTTTTTAAAAGCTAATGAAATCAGGAACAGCATAAATCAGACTGACTTGGAGACACTCATCTTAGCAAAAGGGTGATGAATTCCAGAGCCAGTCTAGGAACAAAGAGAAAGTTTTTCAGCACCAAGAATTTCCTACTTTCTAACACATTCACCTCAAATTCCCACTTCATTAGTATGAGGCATGCAATTTCTGGATATATCTGAACATTCATCTTTAGCAGGGTCTTATTATCTTGGAGCACTGAAGTTAGAGCTAAGAAAAACAGAGTCTTCTATTCTAACTATAGGAACACAAAGAGATATATATTGTGACTTTGGTTTCCACCTTTGGGAATTGGAAAGATTGCAGAATCACTATTTTTCCCCTTCCAGTCATTTTCCTCCTAAATTGCTGTTACTTTTTGTAGTCATCATTCAAATGAAAGGCCTTCCCTTCCAACTCAGGGGGCTATTCTTTAAAATGTATTTCCACAGGGTCCATGAATGCTGGCCAATACTGACTTCAGAAAAATGAATTATTTTAACATTGTACTAATGAAAAGGTCTACCATTCGCCACAAACATTGAAAGATTCTGGATTCTTCTTTGTTTTATTGAGGAATTATTCCTGGAATATAACTGGACAAATTTTCCCCAAATTTAATTTCATCCTTTCTAAAATGTCTCTGTGTGCATCATGAATCATGTAAGTGTAAATCTTATTCTTTGTAACTTTATTTGAAGCTACTCTTATAAATATGCTTTGTTTTTGCATGTGTGGGAATCAAAGAGGAAAAATAGTATCATGGGGGGCAGCTAGGTGGCATACTGAATATGTTACTTGCCCTGGAGTCTGAAGGACCTGAGTTCAAATTCAACCTCAAATACTTTTGGCTAAGTCACTTAATTCCGATTCCCTTTCCTTCCCACCTCCAAAAACCAAAGGAAAAAAAATAGCATCACAGGAGGGAAGGTAGAGAGGGAATACATTTGGGGATGGGGAGTAAGATCAAAAGTAGGCTAACAGGGGCAGCTAGGTAGTGCAGTGAATAGAGCACTGGCTCTGGAGTCAGGAGGACTTGAGTTCAAATCTGACTTTGGAAACTTAACACTTACTAGCCGTATAACCTTGAGCAAATCACTTAATCCCAATTGCCCTGCCCTCCCCTCTCCAAAAAAGCAAAAAAAAAAAAAAAGTAGGCTAAAAAAAGAAAAAAAATTAGATGATACATCCTGTTATATTACAATCCATTTTTTGCATACTTCAATAATTCATGGCCTCATTGGCACAAGTATTCCCTCTACTTGTGCACTTGTGCAGGCTGCAACTTCTTCATACTGTCCCATCCTGTGGGATTCTTGTCCATGTCTTGTTGTAAGATATTTGTAGAAGATCCATCCAATGTGTTGGTCATTCCTCTGGCTCTTTTCATATTGAGGGGAAGGAAGGGAGAGAGTAGGGACAGCACCAGTGCAGCACACAAGCTCTCCATTTGTAACTACTCAGTTTTGTGATACAGCCAGTCCACTTCCTTTCCTGGACCACTTCTTGCACACAACTCATTCCTAATGAAATGTTACAGTTTATTCACACCTGCCATGGATCTTTTTGCTATTTACCCTTTGAATCACCTGAAATTTTGGTCTTTCTGAAATGTTCTTATTCCATGATTCACTGTCATATGTCAAAAATGTGTAGTAGCAATCATTTGGGGATCATTGAAAGTGCTATATAATTTCCCACATATGAATTAAATTAGTTCAGTCCCTTCATCATTTTCAATTCTGGGCCCAGTTTATCATAAACCTTCAGTGCCTGTCCAAGATGTATATGTATATGTGTGTATATGTGGGGGGATTTGTGTGTATGTCTACATCTAGAGCAGTGGTTCTCAACCTTCCTAATGCTGTGACCCTTTAATACTCGTATATGGGCATATCTGCCTGTGGGCGGACCTGCCTGGAGATGGATAGAGGAGCGGTGTCTCAGTTCCTAAGACCATTGGAAATAAGTGTTTTCTGATGGTCGTAGGTGACCCCTGTGACTCCTGTGAAAGGGTCATTCAACCCCCAAAGGCGTCGCAACTCACAGGTTGAGAACTGCTGATCCAGATAGATAGCGACAGGCAATACATACATACATACATACATACATACATACATACATACAATGGTAAAAAATATTCAAATGGGTTTCCTGTCAACTAAATGTCATAATCTGGCCAATATGCATTCTGTAATATGGTTAGATCTCCTTCAAATTACTCTGGGTTTTATTCAGGAGGGAAGAGACTTAAAGCATTCCAGAACTCAGTGGATTTGACACAGTGTCTTCCATGAAAAAGATTCCTTGGGAAACTATGATCTCAATCAAAAAACCCTCTGTTTGGACTTTGTGTAGAACATCTCCATGGCACTACCAGGCATCCCAGGTTCTCAGGATGCAAGAATGTAAGCTCCTTGAGGTAAAAAATGATCTTTTTGTGTTTCTGTATCCCCAGAATTATGCATGACACATAATAGGTGCTTAATAAATACATGTTGTTGATTATTTGATTTCTAGGATCATCCAAGAAGTGGTTGAGCCAGGATTCAAACCAGATCTTCTGGTTCCAGATCTACTTTTCCCACTGTACCACATCTCTATTTGATCTCTTGTTCAATGTTAACAATCACTCCATGAATAAAAGTATTTCTTCAGTTGTATCCGTTATAGCATGTCATATAATTTTAACGTATGTATGTGAAACACTTTGTAGGAGGGGGCATTTAAAGGCTATGTTTTATTATATTGAGTCTGAGATGAAGAAAAAACACATTAAATACAATGGGATGTGCCTTTACACTAGCTGTTCACCATACCTGTAATGCTCTGTCCCCTTACCTCTGCCTCTTATTTTTCATGACTTCCTTTAAGACTCAGCTTTAATCCTACCTTTGGTAAGGAGGATTTCCTGGACTCCTCAGCAGTTAATGCCTTTTTAGATTATTTTCATATACCATATATATATATGTATATATATATATATATATGTATATCTTGTACATACCTACATATTTATGTTGTCTCTAGGTATATCCCTTGAGAGCAAGGATTCTGTATGTTTTGTTGTTTGCTTCATTGTTGTTGTTTTTACCTTTCTTTGATACCCAGGACTTAATACAGTGCTCCACAAAAATGACTTAGTAAATGTTTGTTGATTGACGCATTCTGTGGACCTCTCAATTATTTGTGTAATTTTAGATATATGTCTGTTCTAGAAAATAGTATGCAAAACTTATTTATGTGGTCCTTTTTCACATTTCTATCAAAGATACCTTCAGTGTATTCACAGGAAGTACTGATAAAGACTTTACAGAATTTTTTATAGGTCCATAGTTGCTGATGACTTACTGGTGCCCTTTTGAGGTAAACATAACATCTGCAATATTTTTTACTCTTTGAGATGCCTTTGGGATCCTTGAGTGACTTTAACATTGTGTCATCGCCAACATCTTCTGTATGTATTTGGTCAGGTCCAGCTGTTCATCCCAATGTCATCTTCTTAAGTGTCATTCCTGTTTCCTTGCATAGTATGTAAAGTACTGAAATGGAAATACCAAATATTGGTAACACCAAAATGTGGTGGGTCCGTCATCACTGCTGATGAGAATCCATCGCGGTGGAAATCATTCAATCAGTAAACACTTAGTAAGAGCCTACTATGTGTAAGGGATTATGCTAAGTGCTGGTGATACAGAGTATCAAAATACAGTTCCTGTCCTCAAGGAGCTTATAATCTAATGGGGGAGGCAACAAACAGATTGCTTTCATTTCACATTTATTTGTTGTCCTCCATCCAATTTCATTTACTTTTTTTTTCTCAGGATAACCTACGTTGGTTAGATCTAGGTTGGTTAGTGTAACAGCAAGCACTCTAGCATACCCAGGACGGCTGCAGGCACAGGTTCTTAGATCTGCTTTTCTAAAGAAAAGCAACTCAAAAAGGGTTAACAATCTTCCTTTAATCAAACATGTATCATTTACCTAGTTCAGGGGGAAAAGTCAGCACCCTGAACTTCAGATAATACAAACACAAGTTACAACAGAAAATAACACAATTCAGCAGACAGGGCTTCCAGTCATCTGACCATTACATCCATACCTAGTTAGTTATCAGAGAGGGAAGCACCAACTTCTGGGTTTTCAAAGCCAGGGGGCTCAATGGCTGCCCAGAGTCTTTTCTGCCCAAATCACACAACTCTTCCCAAAGTGATCCCCAAAGCAAAACCTCACATCAGGGCATATATAGCCTTCTCCTGGCTCAAAGAATGTCACAGCCCTCTTGACCCCCTGCCCAATCACAAAGTGATAAGGTATGGGCATTCCTGAAAAACAAGCCTCCTGCCACAGGCTCCATGTGGCCACATTCAGCCTATAGAGGGAAGAGTATATTTTAAAATCAGGGAAGATTCTCAGATCCACTTAAGCCTATCAAAGGGCCAAAAGGAGTGAAGATCTTCAGATTCCCATTACCAAGGGCACTAAAATACAGTCCCTGTCCTCAAGGAGTGTATAATTTAATGGGGGAGGCAACAAACAGATTGCTTTCATTTCACACCTAGTTGTTGTCCTCCATCCAATTTTATTTAGTTATTTTTCTCAGGATAACCTAGGTTGGTTAGATCTAGGTTGGTTAGCAAGCTGGCTGAAGGCAGCTAGGCAGCACAGTGGATAGAGGTCTGGAGTTAGGAAGATGGGAGTTCAGATCAGTCTCAGGTACTTGCTGGATATGTGATTCTGGGAAAGTCACTTAAACTCTGCTTGCCTCAGTTTCTTCATATAACAGCACCTGTCTTGCAGGATTGTTATGAGATAAATAAGCTAATTTTGGTAAAATTACTTAGCACAGTCCCTGGCATATAGGAGGTGTCATGTAAATGCTTATTTCCTTCTTTCCTGCTCTCCCCTTCTGGCTCTCCCACAACGTCCTCCTCATAACACAAAGGTGACCCTAGGTTCTTTTGTTGGTGGTATTATCTTGGTGTCATTTTTGATTTTTCCCTATCTTCATTGTCTCTCCTTTCCCTCCCCATGTATAATTAGTTGCTAGGTCTTGGTGGTGCAGGAGATAGACAGCTGACCCTGGAGTCAAGAAGACTCATTTCTGTGAGTTCAAATCTAGCCTCAGACACATCCTAGATGTTGTGACCCTGGGCAAGTCACTTAAACCTGTTTGCTTCAGTTTCCTCATCCAGAAAAGAAAATGGCAAACCACTCTATTGTCTTTGCCAAGAAAACCCTAAATGGGGTCTCAAAGAGTCATAAGCAACTGAACAACAATAACATCTCTTTTATCTGTCTCCTTCTTTCCACTCACATGAATCACCCTAATTCTGTCCGTCAAAACCTCTAATCTGTTGTGACAACTTCCTAATTGAATTGCTCTTTCCATCTCTACTCTCTTCTATTTTCAATCTATTCCCTTTCCCCCATTCCTCAACTGCCAAATTGATGTTCTTAAAACTCAGTTCTGATCCGTGGCATTTCCCTACTCAGGTAGCTCCAGTTGCCCCCAGTTGCCCCAGGATAAAATATAAACTCTATTTGATTTAAAGCCTTTCAGAACCTGACTCCAGCTGACCATCCCAGACTTTTTTACATACTACTTTCCCTTTATGCATTCTTTTGCTCAGGCAAAATGGTCTACTTTCTCTTTCCTATATGTGACATTCCACAGACTTTCTCAATGCTTTTGCACAGACTGGTCTCCATACTTTAGATCTAATTCCTCCTCACCTCGTCCTCTCAGAATTCTCAGCTTCCTTCAAGGTTCAGCTCATATGTCACTCACTGCATATATGCTGTACTGATCTCCCTACTTGTTAATGCTTCCACAGCAACCAACCCCAAATCACCTTGGATTTATTGGATTTATTTTGTATATATGTTATATTTGCTTATTTGTGTATATGTCTCTCTCCCTCCCTTTCCTCCCTGCCTAGAATAGAAATTCCTTGAGAGAAGGAACTATTTGGCTTTTGTTCTTGTGCCCCTTCCTCCCCCCTCCCCGTGCCTGACCTGGCACCTAGTGATTACTTACCACTACTGTGACCCTAGATTCTTAAGGAAAATTTTAATGAAATACAAACTGGCAGATTCTATTAATCTGAAAAGACCCACTCATTTATGCTCCAGGGATCAGCCTAGATCTCCAGAAAATTGCCAGGTTGTATATTTTTTGCATTATCATTATTCATGGAACAGATTACAATATAAAATATAAAATGTTCCTCTCTCTTATATAGCCCTCTTCTACTTCCTCAGTGTGATGGTTGAGTCTAGAAAAAGAGATGCAGAAAAATATTGGCAAAGATGACACAAGATGAAAATGACAATTGTTGGAGGTATTGTGGGAAGATAAGCACAGTAATGCAGCATTGGTGGGATTGTAAAGTAGTTCCACCCTTTGGAAAAAATTCACAACTTACCCCCAAAGCACATTTTGTTTATCTTTGACCAGAGTTGCCACTAGTAGGAATATACCACTAGCAGAAATATCTCTAAAGGTCAAAGACAGAGAAAAGGATCCCTGTGTACAAATATATTTAGAATAGCACTTTTAGTTGCAGCAAAAATCCAGAAATTGGAAAATGAATGAACCAATTTAGGAATATGAATATTAATAGTGAATATTATTGCATCATAAGGAATGGTAACATACCCAGAGAAACTTGGGAAGACTTGTTATGTATTCATTCAGAGTGAAATGAGCAGAATCAGAAGAATAATTTACATGATGACCATATTATTTGAAAGACTTCAGAACTGTGATCAACAGAGTGACCAATCAAGACTTCAAAAGACTAGAAATAAAGCATGCTTCCCACATCTTGGACTTAAGGTGCAGAATGAGATTCATTTTCAGACATGGCCAATGTGTTGATTTCTTTTGGTTGATTATATATTTTTTTGTTACAAGGGAGGACTTCATTTCATGGAAGATGAGGGTTGAGTTAGTGATTAGTGAACAAGATAAAAAAAAAAGAAGGAAAAGAAAGACTATCAATGAAACATTTAACAAATATACAGAAGAAAACAAAAAGAGCTTAAGAAAGGGACATAAACAAATTGGACAAGTTTGTTAAATTTAACACTCTTTTTAAGAAATCTATATAACTGAAGTTCATTTTCATGTGAAATATTCCTTTTTAGTCTGCATATTGAAATGTTTGCAGTTTTTGAGGATTGTTAGGTTCAAAATAGAAAAAGAAAATTTTTAGAAGGGGCAGAGGGTGTGAAGAACATGGTTCTTAGAAGGTTTGTAGAAGGTAGCTAAGTTGCCCATATTCACATAGCTACTAAGTGTCTCAGGTCATATTTGAACTCAAGTTTTTCTGACCCCAGGTCCTCAGCAGCTCTTTATTTTAGCTAAGAACTGGAAACTAAGGGAGTGCCCATCTATTTAAGTATGGCTAAACAAATTATAGTATGACAATAAAATATCACTGAGCCATAAGAAATTATTAAAGAGATGGTTTCAGGGACCCCTGTGTAGACTTTTATGAATTGATGCAGCGTGAAGAAAACAGAACCAGGAGAACAATTTATATGATAATAACAAGCGTTGAAAAGAAAAATACATTTGGAAGAACTATCATCAATGCAATGACTAATCATGAATCCAGAAGACTCAGTGAAAAATATCATAGATGATACCTTTACCAAAAAAAAAAAAGGAATCAGTAAGCTATCAGCAGCCATGAACTCATAAAAACTTATCAGCTAAAAAATGTCCAGGATGGGAAATGCCTCCATTTATGCCACATCAAGTTTGGTTGAAGAAAATGAGAATGTTTAGCCTGAAGGACAAATGACTAAGACAGTGGAGATACAATATCTTCCTTCAAGTATTTGAAGGGCTATATTGCAGAAGTCATTAGACTTGTCTTGTTTAGAGTTCCAGAGGGAAGAACTAGGATCACCATTGGATCTGTAGTGACATTTGAGTCTTTCCATTCTAGTCCTTGTTTTCCAAATGAGGTGAGTGAGTCCAAGAGAGGCTAAATGACTTGCCCAAGGTCTCACTGGTAGTGACAGAACTGGGGTCTGAACTAACGTTCTCTTCTACCAGGCAAGACCCTTTCAAATATTAAATACTGTGATTTGTTCTCTGGACAGGTCTTGTACTTGGTGACTGTGTTGGCAAAGCTGACTCAAGGTCCAGGCTCATGCAGTAACATCAAAGTCAGCACAAACCACATCTCTAGCAGTATATCTTAGATCAAGGGTGGGAAACCTGTGGCCTTGAGGTCATGTGTGGCCTTCTAGGTCCTTGGGTTTGGCCTTTTGACTGAGTCCAAGTTCTATAGAACAAATCCTTTTATTAAGGGGGTTTGTTCTGTAAAATTTGGATTCAGTCAAAGGGCTGTACTTGAGGAGGCCGTACTCAAGGCTACAGGTTCCCCACCCTTATCTTAGACCATTCCATGTCTATTAAAGATCATTTTTATTTTTATTTTTTTGGCTTTTTGGAAGGGGGAAGGCAGGGCAATTGGGGTTAAGTAACTTGACCGAGGTCACACAGCTAGTAAGTGTTGTGTCTGAGCTCGGATTTGAACTCAGGTCCTCCTGATTCCAGGGCCAGCACTCTATTCACTGTGCCACCTACCCACCCCTTGAAGATCATTTTGACATTCAGGTCAGGGATACTACTCAAACTAGATCCTGGGTTCAAGTGTTTTCTTTATAATTTCCAAGCTGTGTAGCATTGGACAACTTCTCTGAGCCTGATCCTCATTTATAAAATGGGGGAGGGAGGAGGGTTAATAACAAATGTATTATCAATCTCTTAAATATTTTTGTAAGGATCAAATGAAATAATCTACACAAAGTGCTTTCCAAACTGTGGCCCCACACCCCACAAACCTTTGCAAAAATAGATGGAATTGTCTTCTCCTATTTCTTCATTTGGAGCCAAGCTTGTTTTTTATAATTTTGTACAACATTCAGCTTTCCTTATGTTCTGGTAGTTCTTTCTGTTAACATTGTTTTAGTCATTGTGCATATTTTCTTCCTGGTTTGCTTACTTTATATTAATACATTCAAGTCTTCCCATGTTTCTCTGTATTCCTCATGTTTTTCATGTCTTATAGCACAGCCATATTCCATTACATTCATGTGTCATGATTTGTTTAGCCTTTCCACAATTAATGAACCTTTATATAGTTTCTGGTTCTTGGCTACCACACACAAAGAAAGTGGGGTTTTAAATATTTTGGTGTATGTGGTGACTTTTTTCTCACCAATGACCTTCATGGGATATAAACCTCTTAGTGGAATTTCTGGGTCAAAAGGTATGGACATATTAGCCACTTTATTTGCATAATTCCAAATTGCTTTACAGAATGGTTCTCTTAATTCACAGCTCTATCAATAATGTGCTAGTGTGCCGTCTTGAGCCCATCTTAGTGTCTCTCCAGAACTGAGCATTCTGATTTTTTTGTCCTTTTTGCTAATTTGCTGGATACGAGGTAAAACTTCAGGGCTATTTTGGCTGGCATATTTTCTTACTATTAAAGATCCTTTCTTCTTTCACATGATTGTTATTAATTTGCAATTCTTTTTTTCTTGGAAAACTCTTTGTAAATTGAGTAATGGTTTTTGGACTTACATATTTCTGTTAGTTTTCTATGTATCTTGGATACCAAACCCTTATTAGAGATATTTGATACAAAGACTATTTTCATCAGTTGACTGCTTCCCTTCTTATCTTAGATGTATTAATTCTGATTGTGCAAAAGCTTTTCATGTAATCAAAATAATCTAGTTTATATTTTGCAATTGCCTCTACTCTTTTTGTTGCTGTTATTAAAATTCATCTCCACAAATTTCCTTAAAGAAATAAAGAATAATTTAATCAGCTAGAGGAGTATTTAGAGTTCATGGCTGGGACATGCCAATATGATAAAAATGAAAATACTACCACAATTAATTTACATGATGCTCAGTCACACCCATACTCCACCTGGGCTCTGTACCTTCTTCCCCTCCCACCTCACCTGCCAACACATACAGGGCAATCTAACCAATAACACACCGTTCCAACCTGGCTTCTTTTTACCTTTCCAGTCAACTTTTCTTTTATTCCCCCTTGCATGTACTCCACAACACAGCTATATGTACTGCTCCTCATGCTTCATCTTCCACTTCATGCATTTGTGCAAGTTGTCTCCTAGACCTAGAACACTCCCCTTCCTCACCTCTACTTCTTGGACTTCCTGATTTCCTCAAACTCATCCCACCTTTGGCAGGAGGCCTTTCCTAATTCATTGCCCCCCTCCCCTGGTCTTTCTTCTGTGATCACATGTCATTT
>CM053596.1:149593748-149604288 GCA_028646575.1 Pseudocheirus occidentalis
TGACTGCGCAGCTGATTGACTCTTCTAAATACCCTAACTATCTGTAATTCCCTGGAGAAGTGCTGATATATTCAGTCACCCCAATCCAGCTGTTCCCCCAGTAACCCTAACCCTAATTTCGCCTCAGATACTAACCTAACTCTAATTTCACCCACACTCTTTTCTATCTCAAGTCCTGTTGTACTTTGTGGTATTTTTTTTAGTATATTACATTTATTTATTACTATATTTTAGCATGTAAACAAATATATTTTTGATGAATGTGCATTATCAAAATGAAAGTAATATTTGGAAGAAGAAAGTTTCTGAAATACTTTTGCAGACACATCCAGTCTCTGTTTCAGTATCTCCACTGCATTCCAAAGCAATCTATTCCACCTGGGCATAATTCCAATTCTTAGGAAATGTTTTCTTATATGAAGCAAAAAAAATCGTCCCTCTGTGAGTTTCACTCATTGGTTTTCTTCTGCTCTCCAGAACCAAGGAAAATAAATTCAGTACCTCATCCCTGTGTCAGCCTCTGAAATATTTGAAGATAGCTGTTTTGTTCCCTCCAAGTCCTGTTTTCACTGAGGCTAAACCACCTTCATTTCTTTTCATTGCTATTCCTGTGGTGTGATTTTGAGAGATCCTCAGTCTGTTTGTAATTCTTTTCACTTGCCTCTGTAGAAACTTGTGAATGTTCTTTCCAAAATGTGGTATCTAGAATTGAAAACAGCAATCAAATGAATAAATACTAATTAAGAACATTTGTTGGGTACAAAGAACTTTGCTAAAGGCTGGGGGAGATATAAAGTTTAGTTGAGTCAGGGTCCCTGGCTACTCTGAAGTTTACAATTGGTAAACCACCACAAGGGAAGCTATCGAATATTCTGTTGCAAAGTAAGTGCTTCAGAGTCATATAAAACAAAGGCCAGATGTTTTCTAAACAGAGTACATACCATGAGGGGACTTCTGATCAGTTCTACTCTTCTATTAGAGAAGCTTACAATCAATATGGTTCTGTTGATGAAACCCAAGAGATAGCATGGTTTCATGGGCAAAGGATTGAACTTGGATTCAAGAAAGACCTTAGTTTGAACACTACCTCCAGCAAAGTTTATGAGCCACATGATGATGAGAAAATCATTTACTTTTCTCTGAGCTTCAGTAAAATGGTCATATATTGCTATCTGTAGTCCCCATCCTAATCATTTCAATTCTCCAACAGTTTCATGTACCATCCAGTGTAAGGTTATTGTATCTTGACTCTACCTACATATTTTGAAGATGGAGTTGTTTTTTCTCTTTCTTTATATCTCCAGCACTTAGCAGAGTGCCTGGCATGTATTAAATGTTTAGTGGATGCTTGATTGATTAATTATCAAGCACCTACTATGTGCTGGCACTGTGCTAGGCTTTGGGGATATAAGAACAAGAATGAAACAGTTTCTGGCCTCAGGGATCTTACATTCTATCTTGTGGAACTTTTGTAAAGATCAAACTTGGTAAAGTATGTAAATTGCTTCATAAACCTTAAACAGATGGTCATCTATTTTCTTTTTCTGGTTGCCACATCACAGTGTTTACTCAGAATTTGTAGGTCACTAAAACTCCAATGTATTTTTGACATGAGTTTCCCTATAGCTGTACTCTCTCCTCCCCTTCTTGTACTTGTACAGTAGGCTTATTTTAGAAACAAGTGTAAAGCTTTCATTTATCAGTTTTAAACTTCATCCAGTAAGATTTAGCTCATTGTTCTAACCTGTCTAGATTTTTTGGAATTCAGTTCTATCATCCATCATATTGACTATTGCTTAAACCTTTACATTACACCAAGTTTTATGAACATTCCACCTATGTCATGCTGTATTGCTTAACATGGGAAAAATAATTGCATTAATCCATCATGGATTAAGAATAACCATGCTAGATTAATCCCATTTCAGTTTTTAATAGGGCTACTTGATTGCTAAATCAGGAAAGTTTCATAGACATAGAATATATATCAGCAAAGCATTTCACAAAATTTCTCATGGTATACTGATAGAGAAGATGACAGGATGTAGGCTAGGTGATGGTAAAGTAGATTCAGAATTGATTAAATGTCCAGATCCCAAAAATGAATGACGTGATTAGGATGCTTTCCAGTGAAGTGCCACAGGGACTTTATCTTTGTATCTAACTGATCAATAGTTTTATCAATCACTTTTTCACACTCAAAAATTTATTACTGAGAGCCTTCTATCACTCTTAAGAGAACTTCCCTTATAGATTCTCATTTCATATGATCCTATATATCTTTCCTCTGTGCTTTGTGATGCCAGTTCTCCTAAAGTCTCAAAATGTGTTCTGGGGATCTCTGGGTCTTTTGAGACCTTGGCAGGAGGTCTATGAGGTAAAAACTATCTTCATCATAATATTAAGATGGTTTAATTTCTAATTTGAACTTCTAATGTCTAATTCCAATGTGTAATTCTAAATTTGGTTTATTTTCTTCTCTTCGGACAAGAGCTCTTTGGAGTCCTCAATACTTTTTCAGAGGTCTTATGGTAAAGGGGTTACAAGACCATAAAATTTGTGAATCACTGGTCAAGACTGAAACACCAGCACACTATCTTTTCTACTTTAAACTTAAAGACAGTATTGATTACTCCCTTTTTTTTGCTTTTTTGGAGGGCAGTTGGGGTTAAGTGACTTGCCCAAGGTCACACGGGCTGGTTTTTTTCACTGCGCCACCTAGCCGCCCCTATGATTACTCCCTTTTACCGTGATCATTTTCATTTCACCAACCAGTTCCAGACAAAATCAGGTTTAACTAAACAGTTTTCCTAGTCTTTTCTTCTACCATCTGAAATCTGAGGTTATCAATATGTCAAATCAAGAATTTATCAGCTGCTTTTAGCAGAGACTTCTAGCAGATTAAAAGCTGAAGAAGCCCCTACTTGAATCAGAACCCCAGTCTTCCTCTTTGCCAGTTTTATGACTGATATCAGGGATTTGTCAACAATGTTCCCCATTTTTGGTAGGGTTGTTTTTAGTACATTCACACCAAGACATTGTTTCTCTTTCTCATTTCTTTGATTTTTTTCTTCAGTATTTAGTAAATGCTATCCCTTAGTGTTAAATGATTTTCCAAATAGGTGTATATCTTCTTGACACACAATGTCGTAGCAACTCTTCTTTTTTGAACAAGACGTATGCTTCCATTGCTTTCTGCTAGCCGTAAGTCCTAATCCCTCTTGCCTTTACCTCCTTGAATTAAAACCTCAAGTTTATTTTATTAACAGATTTTTTTGCATCAGCTTATAGATATATAAAGCCATGGGAAGCATTTCTTTCTCTTCTTTCTAATTGTTTTCTTCTGAGAATGACTGTGCCATTCTACTGATATTTCTCTTTCTAGGTTGCCTCTTCTGCTCTGAGACACCTGGTTTAGGAAGTATATATTTCCAGTGTTTTCCTTTCTTCCCCTCCAGCCACCACCCTCCATTTTTAGTTTAAAACCTTCTTAGTCAAATTCCTGAGTCTCCAAGACATAGATTACACCCCTTATCTTTCAAAGATGACAAGCAAGGAGGCAAAAGCAAAAAAGAGGCTTGACACATCTGTTGCTCTGGTAATTTGGGGAAGGCAGTGATATAGGATTGGCATTTGTTATACTTTAGAACCCCTAGTGTTTGTTTAGGGTCTGTTTCTAATGTTTATTTACATCAATATTTACTTCTTAACATTCACAGTCTAGAGACAGACTGGTGCTGGCACCACTACATTAGAGGAGACACAGAGAGCCCCAAAGCAGATAACGCCATGGAAACCCCAACGGCACCCAAATATTGAAAGTAGTTCATTTTTACTCCTCAGTCAAATTCCAAAGTCAAATAATACAACAGCATTTTAAAAAAATAATGGTTAAAATAAACAACCCACAGAAAAATAATGTATCCCTGTTGGAGTTCTAGAGACTCATTATTTCATATCAAAACTGGTTAAGCTTCAGAGAAAAAAATGATAGAAGCAGACTGAGGGTAGTATAAATTTAGGTGATTTTGTTTTTGTTTTTCAATTAATTCAGACTTCCTCAATGGAACTAAGGTTTACTAAGGCTTCCCCCCCCCCCTTTGGGGGAGAGGACAGGAAGAGAGTAAAAGATGTAAGGAGACATAAAAGTGGTTTGTTAAAATATATTCCCATCTCACTGTTCAGTGTGTCAAATAAATTCTTGGGGCAGGTGCTCGAATTCACAGACTCTTTAGAGAGAATTTCGCAGCCCCAGGAATATATTGGTTAAGAAGAAGGAAGGAGGGGGGTGGAGAAAAACAACCACCAACATCAGCTGCTAGTAGGGAAAAAGCTAATCATGGAAACTTTGCTGCGGGAGAGGTGCAGCTGTCAAAGCAATAAGGTAAATGAGCGGTCGGCTAAAATGGTGTTTGCAGGAGAACTCTGCTCTGCGCTAAATAGGGGAGATTGAACTCTAGCACCATCCCACTATTCCTTGGTAATGCACCATTTTGGAGCTGACTGGGTGGTCCTAAGCCCACTGCCACAGCGGCTACACCGTCGATACCAATCAAGGCCCCGCAGCTGAGACCCTGAGTGACCTGCTTCGGGAGCTTTATTTCAGACCCGATTCACTCATTTGTGTGAGATGCTTTTTCTGCCACTTTATTTATGGGATTACATAAATGAGCCATTAAAAATGTAAATCTTCAGAACAGTGGAATAATACAGATTTAAACAATCAGCCCGGGGCGGTACAGTACAGAAACTGGCCCGCACGGCACCGGCAGTATTGCGCCCCGGTGGCTATGGCAACGCTAGAGGGCTGGGGGAGCGAGCCAGAGAGGGACCGGGGGGAAATAAAACGTCGCGGCATTGTAGCAGTCACTGGCACCGGAGGAAGATTAGGGTCTCGCTGGCTTTCTCTCTCTCTCTCTCTCTTTTTTAAGGGAGTATTAGAACAATAATGAAGATGTGCCATTATAATCAACAAAAGAGGCCAAGGCATCCCTCACACAGTGCAGGTGTCAAGACAATCGAACTCAGCACAGAATCGAAAAGTTTATCCCACCTCTTCGCAAAGTATTTAACCCTTTCGTGTCCTTTGCCCCCCCCTCCCCCCCACGCACAGCCCATGGAAGGAGGGTTGGGGATAGATAGGGATTTTTCCATTCTCTTTTCTAGCTTAGACTGGCTGTACTGCCCAGGGTGAATAGAGGAATAGAGAGTTGTCCCCGGGGCACTGACATCTGAGGAGAGACACTTCCTCCTTGGCAGCAGAGACTTCCTCCCTGAGGCTACCACTTTTCCACCACCTCACCTTGGGCCCTTCTGCCCCATCACCATAGTGTCCTCCTGCCTTTTCTCCCTAGCTTCTATAGGGGGTGAGGGCTATACCTGCACTTTCTCAGCACAATTGCATCTGGAGTTAGGCTATATCCTCTGCTTGCCACCCCCCCCTCACGTTCCCCCATCGTGTTTTTGCCCAGTTAAAACAATTTTTAGTTATGGTTGTAAGAGTTTCAGAGTCAGTCAGTTTCAGTCAGCCTTTTCTGCTTGTAAATTCTGTTCTAATCTGTGTTAACTGGAGAGATAGTCTGTTAAGCATCCCACAGGGATTTCACCTCCATGCAGATCATAGTGATGGAAGAAAGTTAAGATCTTACTATTCAGTCATCTGATTACCTTGAGGGGGTCAGGGATTAGCTGCTGTGCCTGGTTTAAGACAGAACATATACTTAGAGTTACCTAACTAAAAGTCATTTTATGCAAGATTGGACAGTGATTGAGGTTGGGAGAACAAAGCCTAAGAAGATTCATAGATAGACAGAAAGACAGTATCATTGTGCTGTGAATGGGGGTTGGGGGTGGCAGTAGCCTTGGATTCAGGAGGACCTGGTTCAAGACCCACCTGTGATACCTTTTGACTATGTGACCTTCCAAAAGTCACTTAATCTTGCAGTGACCCAAGCAACTTTCTGAGACAATAAGGTGATAAACCAAATTATTAGAGGAAGTTACTTACCAGGGGGTTCTTATACTGTCCAGTAAAAACAACAAAATAAAAAACAAACCATAGAACTTTGTATCTAAAAGATACCGTAAAGATCATCTAATCTAGGGGTTCCTAACCCTTTTTGTATCATGGACTTCTTTGACACTCTGATAAAGTCTATGGACCTCCTCTCAGAATAATGTTTTTAAATGCAGAGGGTAAAATGCATAGAATAACCAAAGAAATCAATTATATTTAAATACAATTATCAAGATATTAAAAAAAGTCCACATATTAAAGTTAAGAGTCCCTGATCTAAACCAACCTACTCAAATCACAGGATCACAGGACTGCAAAGCTGTAGAGAGGGATGGGGGTGGGGGTGGGGGTCCGGGACTTAGATTTTATCTAATTCAACCACAGAGTCAGCTGTCTACATAGTTGTAAAGGACAGAGGTCATATAATCCAACCAAAACAAAAATCCTGCCCAAAAGAGTCAAACCAGTCACCATTTAAAGAACTTTAGCACCAGGGGAACTTACGATCGTTCAAGACAACGCATGAAATTTTCATCAGATCATAGATTAAAATCCTATCCATTTTACAAAAGAGGAACTGGGGCTCAAGGCCACAGAGGTATCAAGTGGCAGAATGAGGATTTGGACCCAGATTCTCTGATTTTGAAGGTGACCCTCTGTTCTACCATGAAGCCCCTCCAGAGCAACTTTGCTGTTCTTTCATACATTTCTGTTAGGATATTTTTTATAGCAGATCAAAATGTTGGTCACCTAGGCTGGACAGTTGATAGAAGACTGGGATAGGAGTCAGGAAGATCTTAGTTCAAATCCTGTCACAGGGACTTTCTAGTTGTAGGGATCTGGGCAAGTCCTTTAACCTCTATCTCAGTTTCCTGAACTGTAAAAATAACAAACAATAAGAATAGCACCTTCTCAGGGTTATTGTGATGATTAAAAAGTAAAGCACTTGGCATGGTGCCTCGCACTTGTGCTTATTTCCTTCTTTCTATGCATTTCCAGTTCTGCCTTCTGGAACCTAGAAAAAACCTAGTCTACTGTCAGTTTTATGAATGAGGAAAGAATTTACTATTTCCACTAGAAACAAAATATTAGCATTCTACTGCTAAGTCCCAATTAGTACAAATAAAGAATACCATAAAGTGGCTGCATGTATTAAAAGCTGTAATGTTGGAGGGGGTGGAGGGAAAAGGAGGAAAGGGAATAAGCAATTTACATAGGACTTACTATGTGCTGGGCAATGTGCTAAGCTATTATCATTCCCATTCTACAGTTGAGAAAACTGAGGCAAATAGAAATTAAGTGACTTACCCAACGTCATACAGCTAGTAGATGTCTGAGGCTGGATTTGAATCTTCCAGATTCCAGGCCCAGAGCTCAGTCTACTGAGCCAGTAAAATAGGGTTATTGGTTCCAGTCCAATGGAAATATGCAATTCAGACAACAGGACCACTTACCCAGAGCATTCATTATTCACACTAACCAAACAACATATCTGCACCTAAAGTCTAGAAATATTATCTTCTAATAAGACTGTGTTTTCTGACCTGGCTACCTCATATCTGGGGAATTGTTCTCAGCTCAGGGAGCCACTTTTTAGAAAGGATATTGACAAAATGAAGGGCATGTCAAGGATAGTGATCAGTATGATAAATGGTGTATGAACATGCTGTATGAAGAGCAGGTGGAGGAACTAGGAATTTTTAGCCTGATGAAGGCTGGGGACAGAGTTGGTGGGGGGGGGGATATGACAGCTGTCTTCAAGTATATGAAAGGCTTTTATCATCTACAAGAGGGACTTGGACTTGGTGTAGATGACTACTTCCTAACCATTAGAGCTGCTTCAGAAGGTTTAGGTTCTCCCTCACCCCTACTTACTTAAGGCAGGATGATTACTTGTAGGTTTGTAAAGGGAATTCCTGTCCAAGAATGGGTCAGTTTAATAACTTCTGAGGTCTTTGCTTACTCTGAGGTTCTGTGATTCTGATTCTATGTGCTATACTGGGAGCTAAGTGGTACAGTAGATAGAATGTTAGACTTGGGAGTCAGGAAGACCCGAATTCAAATTCTGTCTTAGACACTTGCTAGCTGTGTGACCCTGGACAAGTCACTTAACTTCTATCAGCCTCTGTTTTCTCATTAGTCTAATGAGGATGATAACGGCACTTACCTTATAGGGCTATTGTAAAGATCAAATGGATGCCATATGTAAAACCTTTTGCAAAGGAGAAAGTGCTATATAACTGCTAGCTGTCATTACCATGGAGACAAGCAGCAGTGAGACAGACAGGCATATCTCAAGGGTCTGTTACACAGATCCAGCCTTCCCCAAGAGAAATGAAAGAAATTGAAGGCTCAAATGTGAGTGCTTTGTTTTCAAGGGCCACTGGGGCTCTGATGGATAAATAATTCTTTTCAGAGTATTGACCAGAACCTGACTAGACGTAAAGTGTGGGGAACCCACTCCATTCCCCTCACCTTCTGGAAGGAAGCTAGGTGGGACAACGGAGAAAATGCTGGGCCTGGAGTCAAAGACATGTTCAAATCTGGGCTCAGATGCTTAGTGGTTTCATGATCCTATGCAAATCACTTAACTACTCTCCAGCCAGTTTCCTTTTTTGTAAAATTGAGGCAATAATAGGACCTACCTCCCGGGGTTGTTGTGAGGATCCAGTAGGATTATATTTGTAAAATGCCTGGCACATTAAGTGCTTAATCTTTTCTTCTTTCCTTCTTTCTTCTCTCCTTCCTTCCTTTTTTCCTTCCTTCTTCCTTCCTTCCTTCCTTCCTTCCTGCCTGCCTGCCTTCCTGCCTTCCCTGTCTTCTTTCCTTCCTTCCTTCCTTCCTTCCTTCCTTCCTTCCTTCCTTCCTTCCTTCCTTCCTGCCTGCCTGCCTTCCCTGCCTTCCTGCCTTCCTGCCTTCCTTCTTTCCTTCCTTCCTGCTTCTGCCTTCCTTCATTCCCTTCTTCCTCCTCTCTCTCCTTCCTCCCTACCTTCTTTCCTTCCTTCTCTTTCCTTCCCTCTTCCCCTCCTTCCTTCCCTCCTTCCTTCCTTTCTTCCTTCTTTCTTCTTTCCTTCCTTGCCTTCCTCAAATACAGAGATGAAGTGGAGAACAATTTTATCTCACTTTCTTAGGAAAGAAGATGCAATTTGCAAAGGACCTAAAAGAAAATGAGAAAATGTTAGTAATTTAAAAAAATAAAGTCAGGAAAATATTTTCTCTTAGATTAAATGGAAAAGAAAAACTGCTTTAGAATCAGAGGACCTGGGTTTATGAATTTCTTCTGTTACTATAACCTTGGGGAAGTAATTTCATTCCTCTGGGTCTCAGTTTTCTGATTCACATAATGGGGAGTTTGACTAGGTGATGTCTAAGGTCTCTTTTTGCTCTTTGAACTAATAATAAAACAGTCCTCATGCTCTAGAGATCCACATCCTAACAGAGGAGACAAGCCTGTAACCATGTGCAAAGAATACACACATACACACACACACCCCTATATATCTATATCTACATATCTATATCTATCCACGTATGTGTATATGTATATGTATAGGTATATTGTAATATTTTTATTACAATTATAATATATACTGTAATGTGCTGTGATGTGATAATATATATTGTAATATTTTTCAACTTAAATTTTTTTAAAACTGACCATAGATGTTGGCCATACTCAGAGGTAACATGAATAATGGAAATACTGGATTTGAAATTAGATTAAAATTCCAGGATTTGATGTTTCCGAGTGTTACAACACAAGGTGACTTTAGAAGAGTCATCTAACTTCTCTCCTATAAACCGAATAGATTCAGCAATCTCTAAATTGCCTTTTGGGCAGCTAGGTGGTGCTGTGGAGAGAGCACTGGGCCTGGAGTCAGGAAGACTCATTTTCCTGAGTTCAAATGCAGCCTCAGAAACTGGGCAGGTCACTTAACCTTGTTTGTCTCAGTTTCCTCATCTGTCAAATGAGCTAGAGAAAAAATGGCAAGCTACTCTGGTATCTCCACCAAGAAAACCTCAAATGAGGTCACAAAGCGTCAGACATAATTGAAAGATGACTGAACAACAATAAAATTCCCTTTCAGTTATAAATCCTGAGATAAGGGTAAAAGGCAAGAAATGTTCAAATTTGTCACCTTATATGAATCAAGGCACTAAAAAAAATTAATCAAAGTAATTTCAGGGCTATAGTTCAGTTAATGAACATTTATTAAGGTGCTACTATGAGCCAGGCACTGTGTTTGGCACCGTAGATAACCAGGCAATCAGTCAGTCAGTAAGGGTTTTTTAAGGACCTATTATGTGCCAGGCACTAGGGCAGAAACAGTCTTCGTGCTCTAGGGATCCACATCCTAACAGGAGACAACAAGCCTGTAACTATGTGCAAAGAATACACACACACACACACACACACACACCCTATATATCTATATCTATATCCATATCTATATCTATATCCATAGCTATATCCATATCTATATATATATATCTGTGTATGTGTATGTATATGTGTACAAGTAT
>CM053596.1:149610513-149633041 GCA_028646575.1 Pseudocheirus occidentalis
GTTCTCTTGGTTCTGCTCATTTTGTTCTTTGTTATTTGTCCAAGTTTTTCCCCCTAAAATCATTGAGCTCATAATTTCTTACAGCACAATAGGATTCCATTACAATCAGATACCACAACTTGTTCAGCCTTTCCCCATTTGATTGGCATCCCTGTAATTTCCAGTTCTTTGCCACCACAAAGAGAGCTGCTATAAACATTTTAGAATATACTGGTTCTTTTCCTTTCTTCCAACTCATCTTTGGAAACAGACCAAATTATGGTATTGCTGGCTCAAAGGGCATATAAGTAGTTTAATAATTCTTTGGGAATAATTACAGATTGCTCTCCAGAATTATTGGATCATTTTATAATTCCACCAACAATGAATTAGTGTCCCAATTTTTTTCATATCTTCTCTAACATTTGTAACTTTCCCTTCTATCATTTTAGCCAATCTGGTAGTTGCAAAATGATGTCTCAAAGTTGTTTTAATCTGATTTCTCTAATCAATAATGATTTAGATCATTTTATGACCATAAATAGTTTTGAACTCTTCCACAGAAAACTGACTGTTCATATCCTTTGACCATTTATCAATTGCTCAGAAGTTTTTCCAATGTTCTTTCAATATAATTTGTGTGCAGTAGTGTAGTACAATAGAATATTAATCTATGATTCAAGAAATGTGTGTCTTAACTTATTAGCTTATTTAACACAGTGCTTGGCACACAGGAAATGACAAATAAATATTTTTCATTCATTCATTTAAATCACATTACCTCTCTGAGTCTCAGTTTTCTCATCTGTAAAATGAGAATAATAATACTTATACTATCTGCTTCACACACTTGTAAGCAATGCACTTTGTAAAGCTTGAAGTTCCAAATAGATGTATTATCATTTTTACCTACTGCTTTAAGAGGTCTCTGAATGTGAAAATGTAAGAAAATTCAGATGAGTTCTACATAAAACCCCTACATACTAGAAGCATAGGTAAAACATGGCATAGTATACAGACTATACAGAGTCAATCCACAATCTTTATTAAGTACTTACTATGCTTCCTTCGGAGAGACTATATGGTCACTCTCCCAATTGACATGCTGCTATCTGGGTCAGCTTTTGGTGAATGAAGGCTTTTACTCTGTCTCAAATGACACCCAAATCCCATTAAGCACTAAGAATATAAAGAAAAGTTTAAAAAACAATTTAAACCACTGATCCTGCCCTCTAAGAGCTCACATAATGGTGACTACATGCAATGAACTAAATCTATACAAAGCACATATGGTATGTATACAAGATACAAGATATCTACAGGGCAAACAGAAAGTAATATTAGAGAGGAAGGACTAGCAGGTGGGGAGGGAGCCAAGGAGATCAAGAAGGGCCTCCTGCAGAAGTTGGGAGTTGAGCTGAATCCTGAGGGAAACCTGAGAAATCAGGAAGCAAAGATGAAGAAGAAAGCCTTCTTGGCATGGGGGATAGCCAAAGAAAAGACCAAAAAAAGTTAATGAGGTCATTTCTAGACCATACTTGTCATAGGACCAGAGGTTTAGAGCCTCAAGGGACCTTAAAAGCTATGGAGTTTGATCCTTATTTTACAGATGAAAACACTGAGGGACAAAAAGGTTAAGTGACTTGCCCAAGGTCTTATAGCTAGTAAGCATGTAAAGCAGGATTTGAATTCATGCCTTCCTGATTTCAAGTACAGTGTTCTGCATTATACCATCTACCTCTCTCCTTGGCTAGTGAACCCAGAGATCAAAATAACTTTTTTTGAAAGTCACTAGTCCTAATAAATAATTTTAAATTGTTTGCACATGGGATGGGGTGGGGTGGAACACCTGTTCCAAAGCTGTTTTTAAAGATTCTTTTGACTGATTTTCATCCATATCAGTGAGTTGTCATCTTGGCTACCTTATTTCACACTTTGAAAAAAAATGACAACCAAATCCCATTAAAATCTTACATATTTCCATGCATACATTGGTGTTAAGACTAAAAATATATTTTCTCCCATGAATGATGTATTTGAATCTTTAACTGTTTTCTCTATGTGGGTCCATGTGCGTGTGTGTGTGTGTGTGTGCGTGTGTGGTTTAAAACATTTTACCCAGTGCTATTTTGGAATCAATTTCATCAAGAGAGAATGCTCAGACATTTATATCCATCAGAAAAGAGTAAATGAGCATTTCAGATAAATCTATCAAGAAAAAACACTCTTTTTTCTTCATCATTGTCTGTCTTTGTCAGTTGACTACCAGATGAATGTCTTCGTAAGTGTTTATTAATCACTCTCCTTACCTCTGATGGGCCTGATCACTTTGCTACTCTCATGTCTCTGACATCCACAAAGTATGTTGTGTGTTTCTTCTGTCTATCCCTTGAGCATAGTTGGTTACTTTGTTAAAGTTAATTTTCACTCATTTTGGCTTTGATGGCAAGATTCCTTTATCAATTCAATTCATGTGTGTTGTCTGCAATCAAGACAATATTGTCTGCTAATGTGTGGTCCATTAGACACTCTCCATTTTATGTTAACTCCTTTCTTGTTCTGGTCCAACACTGGAGAAGTTGGGGAAAGGGACTCTCTCTTTCTCTTTCCCTCTCTCTCCCTCTCCCTTTCTCTCTCTCCCCTCCCCCTCGTTCCTGTTTTCCACACCATCTTTGGTTTGATTCTCTGGTGAGGAGTTTCTCAGTAACCTGCCATTTCCCCCAGCCCTCTTAGCATCCTCTAACTGGGGAAATCATAGATTCCAATTTTTCCAGAGAATTTCTCTGAGAAAACAAGAGCAATTTAAAAGGGAAATGGGAATGCTGGTAACAGGGATTTGGTATGCTGTCTATGTGCTATAGGATAATTGCCTTAATTGTTTAGTTTGGCACTGGAGGCTTTCCAAAATCTGGTCCCTATCAACCTCTCCAATGTATATTAGCTAGTTGTCCTACGGAAGCCCCCTGTTCCAGACAAAATGCCCAACACATCATTCTCCACATATACCACACACACTTCTACCACTCTACCTTTGCTCATACCATCTCCAATCCCAACACCCAACTCACTCAATCCTTTTTCTTGTGCATATTTTTAATGGGCCAGCTCATGTCCTCTCTCCTCTGTGACACCTTCACATAGTTTCAAAGCACTCAGTATCAGTACTAGTCATTAAGGTCATAGCATATGCATCTGTTCTCTGACATCTAAGTCACTGCTTCTTCTCTTCTCTCCTGTCATGGCCACACTCCAGTTTCTTTTTGGAATCCCTTTCAAAGTCAGGAATAAAACCATAGGAACCTAAGAAACTCTATGTAGTCTTCCCATCCAGCAGGACAGGTACCTGGCCTACCAAGTTGCTAAAGTATCACCACCTGAGGGGAAAAGCAGAACCCCCACCCCCACCCCAACAAAGTTTTTATTGAGCATGTCCTTTCTCTCAAATTAGATTGAAAGGTCCTTGAGGGCCAGTCATCAGTAGTCAATTGACAAAGACAGACAATGAAGAAAAAGGAATGATTTTTTTTCTTGATAGATTTATCTGAAATGTTCATTTACTTTTTTCTGGTGGATATAAATATCTGAACATTCTCTTTCAATGGAACTGGTTCCAAAATAGCACTTGGGTTCATTCCTCTTTATAACCTAATGACTTAAGCACATTGCTCTACATGTATTAAGTGCTTAATACATTTGTTATTGGCAATAAGAATCTGGCAACACAAGTCTCTTTGTTTCAGGCCTTGCTCTCTCTTCACTACACTATCAATGGAAAAGGCCAAGGGAGAGAAAAAGACTTGCCTATTTCCTATCTTCCTTGCCTCACACCTGCCTCTCAATAGGCTGCTCTTGAAGATAAAAGCAAACACATTCTTATTGCTGGAACTTCAGCCCCCCCTAAACTTCCCCTGGTTAGAGAATTATCCAGCAATTATCAGAGAGCATCTCTTTCACTTTTAATGGACAGGCCGTCCCACTTCCCAACAACAGCAGCATCCCATGGCAATGATCATAAATGGAGAGGCTAGACATGCATTTGCAAGCGGGGAGTCGACTTGGGGGCCCTCCTCAGAAAGAAGATTCTGACTGAGTTGAGCTATCTCTCAGGTCATTTTAACATTTGTCCTTTGACCCCAAGATTTCATTCGATTCATGGAATAGAAGATAAGCCACAAAACACATTTCCACACTGCCTGTGAACAGAAAAAAAATTATTACCAGTCCTTGGAAGACCTATCTCTTGCATCATAACCTTATGTTGCAGTGAATGGAGCACTCAAAAAGACCTGAGACAAAATCTGGCCTCAGACACTAGCCATGTGACCCTGGAATCCCTCTAAGAAATCTCTGTTTACCTCAATTTCCAATCTGTAAAATGGGGATCATAAGAGTACGTATCTCCCAGGGTTGTTCTGAAGATCAAATGGGATTATTGTAACAAACTTAGCACAGTGTCTGACATACAGTAGGTGCTATATAAATATTAGATGTCACCACCACCACCATCATCATCATCTTCATCATCAGAGTTATTGTTATCATTAATATCATTTTCTCTCATCCACTGAGACTTTGAAATTCTACCCAGAAAACTTAGCTGAATTTTGCAAGTCCTTCTGGGACAGGTCAAGTCCAGCCTGGAATCTAGGTGGGGCTGCTTTAAGAAGCACGTAGAAAGTAAATAGAAAGATGTAAACCTATAAATGAGAGTTCTTGGGTTGTCTAAAGTCCTGAACCAGTTCTTTCCTGTTTAGATATCATTTAGACATCTGTTTAGGTCATTTAGACCCTGTGGTGTCATTCCACTCACAAAGCTGGGCTTGCCTCAGTTTCACAAGGAAACTCTTTTGTTTTATTTTATTTTATTTTTGGTTTATTTACTTTTAGTTTACAACATTCAGTTCCACGGTCCCTTGAGTTTCAAAATTTTTTCCCCTTCCTTCCCCCCCCACGTCATAGCAGCATGTACTTGGATATAGAATCTACAAATATCTTCCCATTAATCATTAGTCAAGTGGTAAAGGATTTTAACTGATGGAGTGATCATTGGGAAAGAGGAAATAAAACAAAACAAGAAAAAGAAACAGAGCAAGTAATTTGTTTCAATAAGGAGACTCTTTTATTAACTCCTCACTTTTTCTATCTCATGGAGATTTTACTTCTAATTTAAAGGGGGGAGAGTGGGTTCTGCTCACATCTATGTAAGTTTCACTGTAATTAGCTTGAATGCATATAGAATCACTGAAGAAATGAGCCACTTTCACTCCTCAGTACTTTTACATTGCTCTTGGGGCATCTCCATCACCTGCATGCATTTGTTCCTAAACTCCTAGGAGGGCAAGGTCTCTTTTGCCTTTGTCTTTCCAATGCCCACCAAGTCCTTCTGGATTCCCCCTGCATTCCAGGCAAATGATTTCATGGGTGAAGGGAGATCAGTGAGTGTTCCTCCACCAATGCCAATCTGCAATTGTGTTGCCTTAAAGTTACAATTACGTAGAGCAGTAGTATCAAACTCAAATAGAAATGAGAGCCACTAAACCACATTTAAGGATCCATGTAGGCCACATATTGACTTAGAAAATCACATAGTAGCATTATCTATGTTCTATGGTATTTTTGTTTATTTTGTTAAATATTTCCAAATTACATTTTAATCTGCTTCTGGATGCACTCTGGGGTGAGGGAATGTTTGACAACTCTGACCTAGAGCACCAAGAAATTAAGTGACTAGTCCAAGGTCACACACAGCCAGCTTGTGTAAAAGATGGAACTTGAAATCAGGTAATTCTGACTTTCAGGCCAGCTCTCTATCAGATTCGCTGTCTCCCTCTTTCCCAATGTTAGATGCTTAGTAAATGTTTGTCACCCACCCTAGATCTCAAAATGACTGAATGGTATCTGTTCAATTCTAAGACAAACTGTTCAACATCACAGTAATACAAATCTACACTCCAACCACTGATGCTAAAGAGACCAAAGTTGGTCAGTTCTATGAAGACCTACAACTTCTTCTAGAAATAACACCAAACAGATAAAACATTCTTTTTAAAAGCCACATTCATCATAAGGGATTATAATGCTAAAATAGGAAATCAAAAGATGACTGGAATAACAGGAAAGTTTGGCCTTGGAGTACAAAATTAAACATGACAGAGACTAATACAGTTTGTCAAGTTAATTCACCAGTCATAACAAACATTCTTTTTCAACAACCCATAAGGTAACTCTACACATGGACATCATCAGATAGTCAATATAGAATCAGACTGATTGTATATTTTGCAGTCAAAGGTGGAGAAGTTCTATATAGTCAAGACCTGGAACTGACTCTAGTTTAGATCATGAGCTTCTTACTATAAAACTCAGACTTAAATTGTAGAAAATAAGAATGGCCTAAATATTATCTCTTGTGAATATGAAGTAGAGGCGATTAATAGATTTAGGAAATTAGATCTTGTAGATAGAGTACCTGAAGAACTGTGGACAGAGGTTCTCAACAAAAAACATTCCAAAGAAAAAGAAGACCAAGAAAGCAAAATGGCTGTCTGATGAGGCTTTACAAAAAACTGAGGAAACAAGGAAAGTGAAACCAAGGGAGAAAGGGAAAGATATCACATGCCTTCAATTGCAAAATAGAATTGCAAGATTCTCCAGGGAGAGGTCAGAACTGAAACACTTATTTAGACACCAGAAAACTGAATCCCCAAACCAATAAGCTGATTCCATCATTGTACCAAAGATTTTAAGAAGCCATAATAACAGTGAGAGCCACAACATCCTTCAGCCTTCCCACAAACCAATACAAGGTCAATATCTACTCACTAGTCTATCTGACTCCTTGCCTGAGCATCCTCTCTCCCCAACCATCCTGTAAGCTCTGACTCCCAACTTCCTGTGGGCTCTGCTTCCCTTCAGCAAACTCCTCCCACCACAGGATCCATATGACTCTATATTTAGCCTATTAGAGGATGGAGTTTATCTTCACAGCAGAGAAGCTTCCTGTGGGCTCTGCTGGAGCCTCCAGCAAATTCCCTCCATCACTGGCTCCATGTGATCACTTTCAGCCTATTAGGGGGCAGAGTTTACTTTCAAGGCAGGGGAGATATTCAAACTCCCTTCAGGTCTATTAAGGGGTAAGGAAGATCTTCAAATTACCATTTTCATTACACCAATGAATGTAGAATTCCAGAGAAAAGCAAAGAAGAGACAAGATTTTCTTAAATGAGCAATGTGAAGAAACAAAAGAAAACAAAAGAATGGAAAAGACAAGAGATCTCTTCAAGAAAATTAGAGCTATCAAGGGAAAGTTTCAGGCAAAAATTGGCTTGATAAAAGACAAAAATGGCAGGGATTGAATAGAAGCAGAAAATATTAAGAAGAGGTGGCAAGAATACAAAAAAAGAACCATACAAAAAAGATCTTAACATACCAGTATCCAATGGTGGAGTTACTGATCCAGAGAAAACATCCTGAAGAATGAAATCAAATGGGCCTTAGGAAATACTGTTAACAATAAGGTTAGTGGAGGTGATAAGATTCTAACCAAGCTATTAAAACCCTAAAAGATAATGCTGGTGAAGTACTGCACTCAATATACCATAAAATTTGTAGGACTCAATAGTGGCCACTGGATTGGAAAAGATCAGTTTACATTCCAGTACTAAAGAAGGGTAATCCCATGGAATGTTCAAATTATCAAACAATTTTGCACATTTCACACACCAGCAGGGTTATGCTTAAGATTCTACAGGCTAGACTTCAACAACGTGTGAACTTAGAATTGCCAGAAGATGAGACCGATTTTCCAAGAGGCAGAGGAACTAGAGACCAAATTGCCAACATTCAATGGATTATGGAGAAAGCAAGGGAGCTCCAGAAAAGCATCCATTTCTACTTCATTGACCATATTAAAACCTTTGATTGTATGAATCACAACAAAATGTGGCAAGTCCTCAAAGGTATGGAAGTACAAGAGCATCTTATTTGTCCCTTGAGGAACCTGTCTGTGGGTCAGGAAGCAACAATTAGAACCAAACATGAAACAACTGATTGGTTTAAGAGTGGAAAATGAGTATGACAAGCATGTCACCCTATTTATTTAACTTATATGCAGAGTACATCACGTGAAATGCCAGGCTGAATGAATCAAAAGCCAAAATTAAGGTTGCTGGGAGAAATATCAACAACCTCAGATATGCAGATGATAGAATGATGATGGCAGAAAGTGAAGAAGAATTAAGAAGTCTATTGATAAGGGTGACAAGGAGAGTGTAAAAGCTGGTCTGAAGCTTAACATAAAGAAAACTAAGGATCTCACAACTGGTTCTATCACTTCCTGGAAAACAGAGGGAGAAGAAGTGGGAACAGCATCAGATTTTATATTCTTGAACTCAAAGAGCATTGAAGACACAGATGGCAGCCATGAATTTAAAAGATCTTCGTTCCTTGGAAGGAAAGTTATAGCTAATCTTGACAGCATATGAAAAAGCAGAGACGTCACCTTGCCAACAAAGATGCATATGGTCAAAGTTATGGTTTTCCCAGTAGTAATCTATGACTGTGAAAGTTGGATTATAAAAAAATCTGAGCACCACAGAAAGGAGACTTTGGAAGTGTGTTACTGGAGAAGACTTTTGAAAGTCCCTTGGACAGCAAGGAGGTCAAATAAATCAATACTTAAAGAAATTAATTCAGGCTATTCACTGGAAGATCAGATACTGAAAGGTCAAGCTTAAATACTTTGACCATCTAATGAGAAGACAAGAAAACCATTGGAAAACACCCTAATGTTGGAAAAGATTGAAGCCAAAAGGAAAAGGAGACAGCAGAGAATGAAATAGTGTCATGAAAACAACAAACATAATTTTGGACAGACTTTGAGAGACAGTAGAAGACAGAAGGACCTGGTGTTAGAGCTGTGGCCCTGAAGTTAGGAGGACCTGAGTTCAAATCCAGCCTCAGACACTTAACACAAAACTAGCTGTGTGACTTTGGGCAAGTCACTTAACTCCAGTTGTGCTGGGAGTTAAGAAACCTGAGTTCTAGTTCTAGTTCTTCCACTAACTGAGTTTCTTGGAAAAGTGGTTCAACCTCTCTGCCTGATTTTCTTCATTGTAAAACAAAGAGATAATAATAACAATAGCTTGCATTTACACAGCGTTTTGAGATTTGCCAAGTGCTTTATATATATAACTCTGTAAGATGGGGAAAATTCTCACTCCCATTTTTCAGATGAAGAAAATTATACAACCTACTGAGGCAAAATTTGAACTCAGGTCTTCTTGACTCCAGGTTTAGGTTCTAATCACTCTATCACCTATCTCTGAGCTCAGTCAGACTAGATAATCTCAAAGCTTCCTTCCAGGATTCTTGGGCAAAACATTTAATGTCTATGATTCTTCTTAGAGCTCACTCTGAAGGAAGTCCCAAACTTTTCTGGAGGAAATATACTATTCTTTGCTAGGTGGCACAGTAGATTGAGTACCAGGCCTGGAGTCAGGAAAACTCATCTTTCTGAATTCAAATCTACCTCAAACACTTACTAGCTGTGTGACCGTGGGCAAGTCACTTAATTCTGTTTGCCTCAGTTTCTTTACCTATAAAATGAGCTAGAGAATGAAATGATAAACCACTCCAGTATCTTGGCCAAGAAAACCCCAAAAGGAGTTACAAAGAATTCGACACTACTGAACAACAACAATACTACACTGTACCATACCTTACTATACCATATCGCAAGTTAGAAATGGAAAAATACTGTTTTATGGTGGGAAAGAGCATTGAACTTGACTGGAGATCTAGGTTCCAGAAGCTATTCAATCCCTTTCTGGCAGTATGACTTTGTTTAAGTTGTTTAATCACTCAGAGAATTTCAGTGCTAGAAGGGCACTCAGGAGTCACTTGAACCAATAACTGAGCAATTGGTGAACAAGTCTTTGCTCGGAAACATTAAATGAGGAGGAATGGTGGCATAATTAGGAAGGTAATCCCAGTACAACAAAGTAACCAGGTTTGTTGGTTTCTGGACTGGCAGAACAAGGCAGCTTTCAATGTCCTAAGGAGGAATATCTGAGACATCTAACAGCCAATCAGGAAAATAGGCAAAATCTAATCTCTAGGAGGGGGGCTCTGCTACAGGGGTCTTGGTTCCAAGACAACAGCAGGATGTTTTGCCTTTTCCAGGTTACAGAGCAGGACAATAAATGGCTGTAATGACCCAGAAAAGGGTTTTTAGTGAGTTGTGACAGAATGACCACAGAGTCCAATCAAAAGGTTTTTTTTCCAATCAAAAGTTTTAAGGAGCTTTTAATAGAAAATAATTTAGCCAGCTGGCGACTGACTCTCTTAGTCAATTAGGAGAGAGCAGCAGCCTGATCCAGAAATACAGGGTCTTTTATACATTTTGGGTTTCTAACAACATAATCAATATCCAACTTGGTATCCAAGTGTAATCTATAACTACAACTAAATTGGTATCAAGAAACAATCTGTAACCAAAACTAACTGGTATCCAGGTATAAGCAGTCACTCTTCTATAATTAATTGATTACTAGTTGACATCCAGATACGAGGATCTATTCTTTATCTTCAGGGAACCGTGAAGTAGGGACCAGGAGAATGTGATGACCTCAATAAGCGAGGAGAGTGAATACGTGGTTGGGCATTGATTCTAGTGATTGATTTGGCTCTGAGTTTACTAAGTTCTGCTTTGGATATGCTCACTGATTTTTTATTTCACAAAGTATTACTTAACTGTTTCCTGGCTACTTCATTCTTAAGTCCATGAAGTTTCTTCTTAACTAGTTCCTACCTACTTCATGGCAATGACCTGTTAGACCTTAAAGTCTTTACATTCTTTCCTCCACAATGAATATTAGAAACTTCAGGTGGTAAATTTGTCTGAATTACACTTGAAAGTGCCTGAAATCAGGGTCTGTGCTTTCCTTCTGCCTCAAGGAGACTTTGTTGTTCAGTTGTTTTTCAGTCGTGTTTTGCTCTTTGTGACCCCATTTAGGGTTTTCTTGGCAAAGGTACTGAAGTGGCTTGCCATTTCTTTCTCCAACTCATTTTACAGGTAAAGAAACTGAAGCAAACAGGGTTAAGTGACTTGCCCAGGGTCACAGAGCTAGTAAGTGTCTGAGGCCAGACTTGAACTCAGGAAGATGAGTCTTCCTGACCCCAGGCCCAGTGCTCTATCCATTGTGCCACCTAGCTCTCCCTAAAAAAGACAATGAGGTAGAAAAACTAACTTTTATGCAGACCCTAAGGGTTTGCAAAAGTACTTTATATACATCAATTCATTTGTACTTTATAGCAACCCTCTTAGGTAAGAACAATTATTATCCCCATTATATAAATGAGGAAACTGAAACTTAAGGAGGTGATGGGATTGCCAAGGACTCTCAAATAGTGTCAGAGGCAGGATTTGAACCCAGATCTTCTTGACTCTATCATAGTCTATCACAGTGGTAAATTAAACCACGTTTTGTGTTACACTATATAATAGAATAGTACAGCAAAGGAGGATAGAGTATTGTAGTATGGTATATTACAGCACATGATAGAAGCATAGAATGTGCCATAGTATGGTGTACTGAGGGGTAGTGCAGCGAAGAGCGAGCAGGGCAGAGCCTTGGCCTGGCCTGGCCTGGCAGGTGTAGAATAAGACAGTAAGAGAGGGTGTGGCACAGCATCATATAGTGTCATGCTATACTGGCTCTTATCATGTCGTACTGTATCATAAGGCATAGTATAGAATAGTACAGTATAGTATATATGTGTATATGTATATATATATATATACACACTATACTATATATACTGTACTGTACTGTACCGTACCACACCATACCACACCACACCATCCCATCCCATACCATCCCATACCATACCATACTATACTCTACTATACTATACTACTATATTATACTATATGACACTATACCATATGACTAGAAGACTAGTACCTCTGATGTGAGGGCTGAAAAAGCATTTTCAGGGCCGCTTTCCAACTTTGGCGTCAACCTAATCCACCCAACTCACAACTGTGGCTCCAAGAAGCTGTAGCATGCACAGTGACCACGTGCCAGTAAAATCATTTTGACAGATGGACTAAACCAGGTTGAGGGTAACTGAGGAGTCTGAAACCTGTCGATAAGTTACAGGTGTGTCTACTCCAAGCTATGAAGGCTTTCCCCAGGGTAATGGACAGATTAGAACAATTTATGCCAACGGCCAAGAAGGCAGCTGAAGCAGGCGCTGTGGACTGCTTAGAGCTTGGTTAGACACTGAAGATACCAAGGTCATTCACTGCATCCTGAACTGTCACTAGTCATCTTGACTTTTGTCTTACTACTGGACTCTGATGACTCTAGAAGAGATAGTAAAGCTGACAACTTCCTGTAATTCTGCCTCACTTAAATCCAATTTGTGCATGAATCAAAAGTTATTATCCATACCATTTTACCAATCTCAAAGCCCTGTGATAATAGGAAAACAACAAAGAGCCAGCTATAGATATACAGGGAGCTGTAGTCAAAACTCTGTACACAGCAACCCAGGCCTCCTCATTGTACTGAAGCAGCAGTGGGATTTGACAACCCCAAGGGTTTCTGAGCAGCCTTTTTGAAGGACTAGACTACTCACTCCAGATTGAGGAAAGGACTAGAAAAGGTGCCCTAAAAATTGTCTATTTCACCCAGCCTAACCCTGACCTGTTTACCATGGCAGGCATAGATATTATCCTGTGCTTGAAACACAAAACAATGTACAAAAACTTTTGCAAATATGATTCCACTCACCAACAGTACATTGAATGTGTATATAGTTATAGATAACATAGAATCCAGTAGACCTGAAAGACAAACAATTCTTGTTGCAAGAGAACTCAGAAGGTATCACATCCAAATAGCAGCCCTGAGTGAACCAAGGTTGGCAAATGAAGGTGATCCTATCAAAGTCAGAGCTGGATACACAGTTTTCTAAAGAGGCTGCAGGGATGGGAAGCACCAAGAAACTGAGGGAGGTATCACAACCAAAACTAATCTACTCAATAGGTTTGTAAGCCTCCAAAAGAGTGAATGAAAGGTTCATGACAATGCAATTGCCTTTTGCAAGAAAGTGCCTCCTCACCATCATCAGTGCTTATGCTCCCACCATTGAATCCTGATGAAGTAAAAAAAAATTTTATGAAGACCTAGAGAGTCTCATCATCGTTGTGCCAAAAGAGGACAAGCTTGTAATTCTGGGTGACTTTAATGCCAGAGCAGGTACAAAATTTTAGACATGGCAGGATTCTTTAGGAGGAAAGGAGTTGGAAACAACAGGAACAGTCACTACTGAAGACTTGTGCATCTCATCACCTCATCACCACCACTATACAATATTTTGCCTAAACAAAATATAACTTCATGGATGTGCTCTCACACCAAATGCTGGCATTTAATAGACTATGTCATTGTAAGGAGAAAAGACAGGATGTGAGACTGAGGGAGGCAAAGGTGATGTGTGTCCAGCATAGTGCTGGACTGATCAAAGACTTATCCTTTTCAAAGCTAAACATTTACATTCAAGAGAAGTGGTGACCCCAAGGCAAGACAACTACCAGAACACTTACAATCGATTAGAGAGCTTCTCTAAGAGTGAACAGTTTGTTGCTAATTTAGAAGTAAAGCTGAGCCAACATACAGTTGATAGCAGTGGAGCAGAAAAGGAGGGGCCGGCTTTCAGAGATTTGGTGTACAGCACCAAATTTCCTCATCTGAGCCAGAACACTTGCAAACATCAAGACTGATTTCATGAAAATGATGGGGAAAATTCAGAACCTGCTGAATAAAAAACAAAACAAAACACGAGAACTCCATAAAGTTTACCAACAGAATACTCCCCTCTTTTCTACAAAGGCAGCCTTTAACTCCATCAAAAGCAAAGTACAAGCAAAGCTTAGAGAGGTGCAGGATCCTTATACCACAGGTTCCCTAATAAATTGAAAATGCTCCCTCTGTCTCACTTGTCCCTCTTTTGTGGATTAGAATTTTGAGGTCACATTGTTGGAGTCTCTAGTGGGATTCAAGGTGTATTCTCCAGTCCCCTTCATGCTGCTCACCCAAGGATCCCTAAAGAGCTCTCCAGATGAATTTTTGCTGCTGGTTCCCCCAGCTGAGAGATTGGACTCCCCTTGATCTTAGCCAAATAAATTCTCTGAGCCACAAGAAGCTTCTCTGAACTACAGGCTGGGAGTTTCCTTTTATTTCTAAATTTATGAGCAATTATTTCAAAATTAAAGTTGGCATTTCTCCACTATATATATTTTAGTTAGTAAAGCTCTAGAGCAGTCAGGTGAATTTTGGAATTAGAAAAATTAGTAAACTAATAAAAGCAGCTGTGAGATTTGAAAGTGTATATGCATGGACTTTTTTTTTTCTTTTTCTCCTCTTCAAAGGGAGGGGCAAGATTGGGCTGATTTTCATAATCTTAGCATTCCTTCCCCTTTTCCACCAGCTAAAGCATCTGCCAGGCAACCTGTTCTCTTAACTGAACTTCCTTTTTTTATTCTTCACTCTTTTCTTAGGATTCTTAAGCATAAAATTGTCTGCTCCCCTCCCCCACTCTCCTTCCATGCTCCCTAGATCCATAAACCGAAGACATGTAGCTAGGCTCTGGAGACAGCCTCACATAAGTGAATTAGGCAAACAGAGGTATTGTAGAAGGCTAGGGTTCAGGGAACAAGCTGAAATCATGTGACTCTGCAGTAAGAAACACCTGTTGAGGCTATTTGTAGGTCTCCTTTAGATCCATGAACAGATGAACTGGAGCCTGTGACTCAAATTCCTGGGGTGTCTCTGCCTCTTGAGAAACTGGGCTACAAAGGAATCAGGCCAGTTTCATTAGGCCAGCAAAAGTACTGAAAGAGGGACAGCGGCCAAAGGAAGCAGAATCACAGGACTCTCTGGTGAGCCCATTAGAGCTAGATATCATTAGAAGTGAGAGTTGATGGGGCAGTTAGGTGGTGCAGTGAATAGAGCACCGGCCTTAGAGTCAGGAGGACCTGAGTTCAAACCCAGTCTCAGACACTTGACACACTTACTAGCCATATGACTTTGGGCAAGTCACTTAACCCCAATTGCCCCTCCAGAAAGAAGCAAAAAACAAGAAAGAAAGAAAGGAAGGAAGGAAGGAAGGAAGAAAGAAAGAAAGAGAGAGAGAGAGAAAGAAAGAAAGAAAGAAAGAAAGAAAGAAAGAAAGAAAGAAAGAAAGAAAGAAGAAAGGAAGAAAGAAAGAAAGAGAAAGAAAAAGAAAGAAAGAAAAGAAAAGAAATTTGTGAGGAAAACAAAAGTCATCATCTACTTCTTTAATGAAAGGATCTTAAGTTCTCCAGGTCAAAGGTTCAATGGTGCCAACTTGAGACTAACAAGCAGGTATGTGCTTGGATCAGCAGGATATTGTCACCAGTGTATTCCATTATTTGATGAGATTGCTAACCTCTTGTTGCTTTAACTAAAGATCAGATGGTTGAAACTTTTCAGCTTGATCCTGCTTCTTTGACCAATCTAAAGAAGGCCTTCATGTCTCCTCCTACCCACAGGACTCTAAGATTACCATAAGGCCTTTATTCTTCTTGCTCTGGAGCAAATGGGGGTGGCTCCTGGAATCCTAACACAACCATTGGGACCCACGCTGCATCCTGTGGCTTATTGTTCAGCTCAGCTGGATAGTATAGCCAAGGGTGCTCCACCTTGCCTGGGGGCAGGAGCAGCCACCAGCCTCTCAGAGGAGAAGGCATATGATCTTGTCCTAGAAAGTTCTCTAGTGTCATATCGAGGCTTTATTGTTATGGCACCAAACCTTTTCTGACCAGAGATGTGCAATTTATAAGGTAGTTTTGCTGGGGAAAGATAATATAATTTTAAAACATCATTCTTTTCTCAATCCTGCAGCACTCCTCCCAGATCTACCTATCTACACTACAGCTATCATGATCTCTAAACATGACACTGTTTGGAAAGGTCTATTGCCTTCTAGCCTTAGCTTCTAGGCTACTGAGTTCATCAGCTTCACTCCAGCCTGTCACCTTGCTGCTGACAATATCACCACCATTTACACTCTCACTATATCTTCCTCTGATGCTACCAAAAAGTTGGGTGCTCTAGAAGGTCCTCACATCCTTTATCTCAATTACTCTCCATCATCTACTGACCAATATCAAGCAATGGCATCCTCTTCTACAATGATGTTGAGCCAGAGAAGTGGAAGCAGCAATACAAGGCTAAATAGGTCTAAGGAGTCTAGGTGATGAGAGAAGTGATTATTTCTCTCTCATATTAATAGTCAATTATTGAAAATGGGGAGACCCAAGCTTTTTCCCTGTTCTGTTTCCTCATCTGAAGCCCAGTCCCTCAAGGACAGAGTTGGTGGAATATAGGACAAATATTCTCCTCATTCTGTGTTTTGGTACTCCAGCCAACTAGACCTGACTTCTAATCTAAAATGAATTCTTGCCCATTGTGTTCCACTTATCTTAATTTGGGTGAACTTCTGTCTAGATTGTCCAAAAATGGTCTGGGTGTAGAAATAGTCTCTTCGTTCCAGCCGGTCATTGGAGTGAGCAAACTTCTTTGTAAAGTCCAGAGTTGATTGCCACCCTCAGGTACACCCACTCTTCCAAGGGACTGTGAGCCCATTGCCATGAGGGATCATTTGAGATTGTCACTGACCCTTTTATTAATAAAGTACTAGCATTATTAATAAAACAGTTAATTGCCCAGAAACTATGTCTCTGGAATTAAGGAAAGTAAACCCCTCCTTCCCCTAGATTTCTACCACCAGGCATGGTTTTTTGTTCACAACAGGGTGGAGCATTGTGGATATAAGGCAAGATTTAGTCAATTAAACAAGGATGGGCTGCTCCAGGCATCACCCTACTGGTAGCCCACATAACAACCACTTGTTCAACTTGCTGAAATTTTAATCAGCATGCATTTTGGGTCATGGCTTTTGGTGGCCATCCTTTAGCTTACTCCCCTTTTGAACACTTACAGATAGATTTTTGTTAATGTGCCCAAGGCAAGTCATTATAAGCACTGTTGACCAAGGTTGAAGCTTCCCTTCATTTTAAAGCCATATCTTTCTTTGTAACTAAAATTCTCATCAAAGCAAGCATACCCAGCTATGATTAACCTGTCTATATAGACTCTTGATAGAAAGTCTCATTTCACTGATTCTTTTCTCTCTCAAATATATTCAAATCTTGGTATCACTCCTAAATTCTATACCCCATTTCATCCTGAGAATTCTGGCAAATTGAACATATGAATCATGAGCTTAAGACTGTGATTGGTAAAATATACTTCAAAATGACCTAATATTCTCCTGTTGTCCTCGTTCTATCTCCATAGCAGACCAAGAGAGGGAATTCACATGCATATTAAACATATTACATTATATATACTATAATACTACACATACATGTTATACTACATATTTTTTTCATTATGAAATGCTATGCTTTTTGGTCACCCTCCTAGAAGTGTGAAAACTTTTCCTAGTGTATAGCTCATTGGAAATTACAAGTACCTACTCATCCCAAAAAGGTAGTTTGCAACATAAAGGGTAGTTTGTAACATACATGTGATCTAAATATCATCAGCCTTAGCCACAAAGAAGCTAACTCTGCAGTTAAGAGAAACTGTAAAGTAGATGACCATAATGGTGAAGAAGTAACTGCAGTACAGGATTTTTTAAAAAACTGTAATGTGCGTGTGTGTGTGCATGTGTGTGCCCCAAAGAACAGATTTTGTTGTTCTGTCATTCAGTTGTGTCTGACCCTTCATAACTCCATGGACCATACATAGCACACTAGGTCCTTCTATCATCAACTATTTCCCCAACTCCTCATGTTCATTGTTTCCATGACACCATCTATCTATCTCCTCTATGCTTCCCTTTTCCTTTTGTCTTCAATCTTTCTCAACATCACAGTCTTTTCTGTCTTCTCATTATGTGGCCAAAGTGCTTAAACTTCAGTGTAAGTATTTGACCTGATTTTATTTCTTTGAGTGTTGACTGATTTGACTCCTTGCTGTCCAAGGGACTCTCAAAAGTCTTTTCCAGCACCACACTTCCAAAGTGTCTATTCTGTGGTGCTTAGCTTTCTTTATAATACAACTGTCACAGCCATATATTGCTACTTTGACCATATGCACCTTTGTTGACAAGGTGATATCTCTGCTTTTTAGTATGCTACCCAAATTTGCCATAGCTTTCCTTCCTTTCCAAGTAGCAAGCATCTTTTAATTTAATGGCTACCATCGCCATCTGAAGCTACCTTTGAAAAATCTGACACTGCTTCCATTTCTGCAACTAGCTGCCAAGATCTTAGAATTTTTTTATGTTGAGCTTCAAGCCAGCTTTTACAGTCTCCTCTTTACCCTTATCAATAAGCTTCTTAATTGTTCTTCATTTTTGGCCATCAGAGTGGTATCATTTACATATCTGAAACTAAGCTATTTCTCCCAGAAAACTTAAGTCTGACTTTTGATTCATGGAACCTAACATTTCATATGATGTACTCTGCATATAAGTTAAATAAATAAGGTGACGACATACAACCTTGTCATACTTCTTTTCCAATCTTAAACCAAACAGTTGTTCCGTGTTTGACTCTATTGCTTCTTGACCCTCATACAAAGTCTTCTGACTCCTCAGGAGACAAGTAAAATGATCTTGTATTCCCCTCTCTTTGAGGACTTGCCACACTTTGTTGTGATCTATACAGTTAAAGGCTCTAGTGTAGTCAGTGAGGCAGAAGTAGATACTTCTTTCTGAAGCTCCCCTGCTTTCTGCATAATCCAGTGAACATTGGCAATTTGGTCTCTAGTTCCTCTGTCTCTTGGAAAACCAGTCTGGTTTTCTGGTAATTCTAGGTTCACATATTGCTGAAGCCTATCCTGCAGAATCTTAAGCATAACTTTCTGGAGTGTGAAATAAGCACAATTGTTTGATAATTTGAACATTCCATGGCATTGATCTTCTTTAGTATTGGAGTATAAACTGATCTTTTCCAATCAGTTGGAAGTGGCCACTATTGAGTTTTCCAAATTTGCTGGCATATTGAATGCATCACTTTAACAGTATTATCTTTTAGGAAAAAATAGATAGGATGATCTATTTATGCTGATATGAGATGGACTCAAAACCCTCAGCCTAACCCAAAATACTAGTTGTAATTGTTGTAATAGAACAGGAATTGTTTGGTGGTTAAATTCTAACTCTATAGCAGGGATTTGTTTTTGATCAATTATACCTATTGGAGAAATTCTTCAGAGTCATCACAGGAAGTTGTTTCTTCATCCAAGAATAAGGGGTTTTTTAATAATGTTATTATTGATATGTACAGTCAGATAGAACATAAAGTCATTCATGCTGAGGCTATAGGGTCATAAGGGCATGGGATTCATCAGCAAATTTATAAACACATTTCTGACCCTAAGTTAGCTTTTCCTTTAACATAAATGAGATCATGCTAAAAGTAACAGGCAATAGTCTTTCTTTTGTTGGGGCATTTGTACTTCTGCCTTTGCTAGATATACTCAATCTAGCCTAAAACCCACCACCTATTTGAATAGATTGTATGTTTCTTGTATAGATTCTGGTGTCATTATTGGTCATTTGTACTAAAAAACATGACAGAGCTGTCTGTCATCATGACCTCTGCTATGTTGGCCTATTTATTTTGCTCCTGCTTCTTGTCCTTAGGGCAGCAGTTCCCACCCTGTGGGTTGTGATCCCTTTGGGCTTGAATGACCCTTTCACGGGGGTTACAGGGGTCGCCTAAGACCATAGAAAAACACATATTTCCAATGGTCTTAGGAACCTCCTCTATCTGTCTCCAAGTGCATCTGCCCACATGCAGACATGCCCACATACGACTATTAAAGGATTGTGGCATTGGGAAGTTTGAGAACCACTGCCTTAGGGTATCTTGTCTTCACAGGATTTTATTATGACTTGCCCTGGCCATTTCTCTCCACCACCTAAGTCTGACCTGAAGGAGGACAAAAGCCTTATCTTCTCTTTACCTTTTGTCCCTCTTTACCTTGTCTTGACTGACCAACCATGCTCTGGTATCCCAACAGGCTATTGATTCTCCTTCAACATAAGTGGCTGCATCTGAATCTCCACAAGTTACTGTAGATTTATCTGATAGCTATACTCCTGTCTGTATTATTGCATCTCTGGCTTTGTCCACCTCTCCTTTATATATACCAACAATGACTGAACTTCATTATACTTCCCCTTAATCTACTTGCACCTTTGCTTCTTATTTACCAGCTCATGGAATCCTGCATACTCAAAGGATGCAACCTATCTTTTGGGAGCTTTTGCTTTTTTTGAGGGGGGAAGGCAGGGCCAATGGAGTTAAGTGACTTGCCCAAGGTCACACAGCTAGTAAGTGTTAAGTGTCTGAGGTTGGATTTGAACTCAGGTCCTCCTAACTCCAGGGCCAGTACTCTATTCACTGTATCACCTAGCTACCCCACTGTGACCTATCTTATAATTGTGGCTCTCAGCTCAAACCCCTGCCCATTTACCATAGATTTTGAACAGACCCAGTCACGGGAACCTGATCAGTATGTTAAAGTCGTACCCTTTTCCTCCTTTATGTCAGCCTCATACCTCGGTTAGGATATGACTCCCTCTGGTATTTTGCATGGCCCATAGAAGACTGTCCTGTATGCATCCTTAGGCCTTAGCTATCTATAAAATCCCCTAGGTCTTTTTTTTAACCAAAGGGAGGAATTGTGAGAATAATTTTGATATCTCTACTCAATTAATCAGTATCTCCTCAGTTCATTGTGATTTATGGGTATCAATGATTGTCTAAAAAGATGATAAATAGGACAGAATTAAGATTAATGGTCACAATCATAATTATGTAAGCTAGAAATAATTAACCATTATGTGTTGATTATTTTGTTGCTTTTAAATTATTTATGAGATTAAGCTATAATCTATACATTTATAGTTTGTTATTTAGGCCCGTATTAACCTGTGTTAGGGATAGAAATGTGACTTGCTCTACTACACCTCCCCTCTTCATTCCCATGAATGTGCTTTGGGAGCCCTGTGTACCAGAAAACCACAGTTTCCCCATTTTCTATGTTCTTTTGTGTCCAATGATCATAACATGCTTGTGGAAAGTTTCAGAATCCTGTTGCCTAGTCACTGACTATGCAGTAGTATTTGGGAAGAACATCTTCTTTGACCAAATATGAGAGTATCTTCCTTTAGTCAAATATGGGAGTTTCTTTCTTTAGCCCAGTGGTTCTTAACCTGGGGGTTGTGACCCGTTTAGGGGTCAAATGACCCTTTCACTGGGGTCATGTAAGACCATCGGAAAACAAATATTTATGATGGTCTTAGAAACCAAGACACCACTCCTCTGTCTCCAGGCAGGTCCACCCACATGCAGATATGTCCACATATGAGTATTAAAGGGTTGTGCCATTAGGAAGGTTGAGAACCACTGCTTTAGCCAAACATGGAGTTCTATTTCCCCCCATTGACTAATCAAGTGGATTTCCCCCTTTTGGAGTTGACCAATAGAAAAATTTTACCCCCTCATTCTACTTTTAGCACTTTCACATTCCCCATAAATATTTGCAAGCCTGAAGTACAAGGGGCCTAGCATTAACTAGAAGAGCATAGTATGTATGGTATGGTTTAGTGTAGTCTAAAGCATGCAGTGCTATATGCTGTGCAATATAATATTCAATGCTATCCTATTCTATCCTGTCCTATACCATCCCATAACATATCTGTTATGCTATGCCATGTTATACTGTTATCACATTATACTATGATGTCACACCATACTATATTATGTATGCCATGCCAGAACAGGACAGGATAAGAAAGGGTAGCTATACTATGCTGTGGTGTGCTGTGCTATCCTATCCCATCCTGTCCCGTCCTGTCCCATCCTATGCTATGCTAGTTGTTGTTTTTCATTCTGGAAGAGGACCAAAATGACCTCACCATGTCAGGTCAAGGGTTTATGTCAGGCTGTGGTACTCGGAAGGCTCTGCCATAGTTTGGGCACAAATAATCCATATGAACATTTGGAGTGGAGATATCTCTGAATTTGCACTTCTCATATTTTGGGGGGCTACTGAAATTCTGCTTTGCTCATGGAGCACAGCACCTTCTCCGATGAGGGCAGGTCATGCTGGACAGTCCTATGCCAGTGTCTCCCATGTCATGCAATCAATTCCAAAGTTCTTCAGAGAGACCTTGAGAATGTCCTTGTATTGCTTCATCTGTCCTCTTGTTCGGGATTGCCTTGTGTGGATTCTTCATAAAGTGTTTTTTAGGTAAACATATGTTTGGCACTTGAACAATATGACTAGCTGTAAAGCCAATCAGCAGTAGATTCCTGAGAGAATGCTACTGTGAACAGTTTTTAAGATTCGGATTACACAGTATTAGTGAACACTCTGTTTATTCCATTACAAATCTTTATTCAGTACAATGTTCACAGTTTCAACAATTC
>CM053596.1:149633541-149653620 GCA_028646575.1 Pseudocheirus occidentalis
GGTTTAGGCCTGGTCCTTAGGAAAGAAATACAGCCTGTAAACCCCAAGATATTTTGAAATGTTTCTAAAAAGAGGGAAAGAAAGAAAGAAAGAAAGAAAGAAAGAAAGAAAGAAAGAAAGAAAGAAAGAAAGAAAGAAAGAAAGAAAGAAAGAAAGAAAGAAAGAAAGAAAGAAAGAAAAAGAAAGAAAGAAAGGTATTGCTCAACTAGCCTATCTTAGGACTTTGAGGATTAGTCCTCTATATTTCTCATTCTGCTCTTGAAGCAAATTAGCCAGGGAAGAAGATGGAAAATCATTGTGTGTTTGCTTTGTATAAATTTTGCATTTATTTATAGATGCACCTATTGTATAGTCTCTCCCCCCCCCCTCCATCATGTAAATTCCTAGAGGTCATGGATAATTTGGGGAGGGTGGGTTCCTTCTCTTTGTCTTTATCTTTATTAAGAGGCACTTAGTAACTTACTGTTAAATGCATTGGATAAATCAATGAGAAGACTTTGTTATTTAGAAATAAAAAATTGTCAGAAAGAAAAACAGCAATGATTTTATATGGTACTATTTCACATGTACAAATTAAAACCAGTTTTTCAAAAGAGGGAGCTGCATTCATCAAGCTGTGCCCTCAGTGCTTCCAGAAATAATCTTTGAGTTCTCCTAGCCTGAGCTCTCTGCCTTTTGGGGGGGGGGGGTGTCAAGGGAGCGAATTTGTTGTGACAGAGCACGGTCCAAATCCGGGGTGAAATCATGGTTGAAAATAAGTTTTGTAAATTGTAAAGTGTAAATGTAAATATACGTCACTATTGAAGATCACAGTGAGAGACGCTCTTCTACCGGGACACCACACCGAGCAGAGTTTTCCCTTGCCTTGGATCCCCGACACCCAGGGATTAATAAATTCTGCGAGCTGTAAAGAGAAGGCTGGGATCAAAGGCTAGATTGAAACCTTTGAGCCACGCTGCATTGCTGCAGGTGCTGCTAGGTGGGAAGAGTACCACTGCCTCCAGGGGTCTGGGTGACTGGCACAATGAAGGCGAGTGGAGGAGAAAGGAAGAGATAAGAGGAAATGAGTAGAAGCCATGGGGAGTCACCTGAGGCTGAAATACCCCGGAAATCCTGCCCCTCCCCCCAACAGTCTGCAGCTCAAACCCAAGGGAATAAAATCCCTTTCTCCGCTCCTCCTTGGACATTTAATTTTTAAAAATCAAACTCTTGAGGTCCGTCCTTCTTCCGTCGTCCTTTGCCTTTAAAGGACTCTCCAGATGACTCTTTTTCAAAAGCTCCGACCAGGCACGACGCAAGCAGGCTAGTAGGGGAGACTGCCTGTTTAAAGACCCAGGATTAAATGTCTCTTAGTTGCCGGCTTCCTGAAAACGGTATCAAGGATGCGATTTTGCTCGAGCCTCAGTCTCTCCGACTCAGAGTTGCCCAACAAACCATTTAAACATTTCAGCACAAAGCAGAAACCATTGTGGGGCCGCACATTAAAAAGTGTTATTCGCTTTGAAGTTTTTGTCTAATGGCTCTAAACCGAAAGAAAATGTTTTCCTATTACTTAATTCAATCATAGCGAAGAGACTTGGTAAAAAGCCCCCGGATTTTGCCCCAGAGTGTGACAGAGTTCTCTTTGTGCTCGCTTAGCCTCCGCTGTCACACACTTTAATTCGCCTCTCTTTATCTGGCATTCAAAACTTTCTTCAATGACATTCAATAAGGTCCTGGTTATTTTTTTCCTCAATATTCTTTCCCAGTAGCTTTGGGCTTGCTGTGCATTCAAAGGCCGTTAACCCTTTCCTTCCCAATTTAGACGGACGTAATCTGAAGTAAACCCTAAGGTCTGGCCCTAGGAACTAGTGAGGCTTGACTAGACTTCTGAATGCCTCAAGCGGTGCCCCCCTCCTTAGGCCTCTGAAGAGCCTCCCACCCATAGCTCCTACCCCCTGCCAAGTCCTTCCTTCTCTACCTACCCCTTCTGCCCTTCTAGCGGGCCATAGTCCAACGGGGAGATTTTCTTTTTCCTAGGCTTCAATTTTAGTCTCTGTATCTCTACATTAGCCGTTTCCAAATGAGGCTATCGCAAGGAGAACCCTGATAGATCGCTTTGTGAACCAGCCCTGAGATGGTTTTCTGACCATCTCCGGCGAAAGGCCTACATATTTGTGAATGTCTGTGGTCTAGAATTCTAATGGAGAAGAAAGGGGGAAATCGAGCACTGGACATTTCGAGATAATGTTGTATTATTAAAGGCTTCCTGGGAATTTTATTGCCCCATGCCTTCCCCGCCCCCCGCCCCATACACTTTAAGAAATACTTCTTTTATCTGACAACAGAGAAGATCTTGTTTCTTAATTAAAATTGATTACATTTTTGTGGGAAATAAATGGACATTTTAAAACGTGTCTGTATCTTGGTCTTCGGTAGCTAATTCCTGTGCGTTTTAAGAATCTAATTTAAAGCGTCTAACAAGCTTCACCCTTAGTTTCACATGACATCTTTCTACTCTCGGCCCGGAGCAGTGTTTTTTGCCCAAAGCAGCGAAACCTAGAGGCTAGAGTTGTTTTTTTTTTTTAATTCTGTCTCCAAACCCTAAATATTTGTGCTCATTTCCCATTGTATGGAAAAAGCTCCTGGGTGAAACTGCTTTGAGACGATTTAAAAAGCTGGAGCCTGGATAAACGGCGCAGAGCGTTTGAAGTTGTTTAACTATTGTGTATCCAGAAAGAGGGGAGTTAAACTGCAGGAGCTCACTCCCATTGAAATGGTGTGGAATAGCAGATCTGGGGAAAAGCAGCAGTAACAGAGAACCTAAAACGCAGTCTGTTTGTTCATGTTTAATAAGTGTAGAGAGAGCGTGAGCGAGCAATAGAGGAGAGAGGGAGAGGCAAATAGAGAGACAGAGAGGGAGGGAAGAAGGAGGGAGGACAAGGAAGAGAGAGAGGGCCGGAGACAGACAGAGACAGAGAGACAGAGGGAGGGAGGGAGAGAAACAATGACTTACCACGGTCGATGAGGATGTGAGAGGTATATAAGATACACCTTCGAGGTTTTAAATCACATTTCCCCTTCCTTTCACCGTTAGGCAGCTTTAATAAAGTGGGGAGGGGGACGAAAATTTCACTATCAAGTAAGAAACTGAAGGAGAAAACTAAATACACCCCCCAAATCTTTAACAAAGACCGTTCGTTGCAGACATCACAAAAGTTGAGAATATAGATGGAAACTTCGGTTATGGAGCTAATACCGAGTACTCAAGGTTTCCGTACGTCGCTCACCTCCTCCTCCCTACGCCCCATACATACACTCTTTTCACGCCCACAACCTGGGAACTGAGACAGACATAGGAAGAGGAGGTGCTATTCCACAGGTGGGAAACCCTGGCCAAGAGCCACGGCGACGCCCTGGTTGAACCGGAGTGGGGTAAAGGCAGGTTCGTGCAGTGAGCACCCAGTATGGAAGGGGAAACTGGGATTGGAAGGTGAAAAGGGCTGTAGAGATGGGGTCGGGGTGGAAAAAATAAGATGGGGGCATAAGACTGCGGGGGAAGAGAGGGGACAGAATGCAAAATAAATAAGTGAAACGCGCCGACTGAAAATGAAAAAAGCAAAAAAGGGGTGAGGAATAAAGAGAAAGAAAAGAATATTAAATCGCGGGAGAATGAGAAAATAAACCCGCAAAAGGGAGAGGAGGGGGCGAGGGCGCCAGTTACGGCGTGGGTGGGGTTGACAAGAATAGAGTACATTATGCAGTTCATTTAGTTAACAAGTGAAATAATGAGGAAGCGTGCAGAGTGAATGCCAAGAGAAAAGGCACAAAAAGCCTATTGAGAGGCCTCCGCCGCTCCTGGCGTAGCCCATCACATGGCAATAGTCCTATTTAAGCAGCGCAGTCAGCGCCTTTCAGCACCAGTAGAACTGGCCAGCACCCCCGGGCTCCTCCCGCAGCAGTTCTCCGGCGGCGGTAGCAGCAGCAGCAGCAGCAGCAGCAGCAGCAGCAGCCGGCGACAGCAGCACCAGGAGGGGCCCGACCCAAGCTAAAGAGGGACGGACGCGCTGGGAGTGATTTGGTCGAAGGGTCATGCCACGCTCCTTCTTGGTGGACTCCCTGGTGCTGAGAGAGGCTGGGGAAAAGAAGGCGCCCGAGGGCAGCCCACCCCCGCTCTTCCCCTATGCAATGCACCCCCCGCACGCCCTGCACGGGCTCTCGCCCGGCGCCTGCCACTCGCGCAAGGGCGGGCTGCTGTGCGTCTGCCCGCTATGTGTCACAGCTTCCCAGCTGCACGGGCCCCCAGGGCCACCAGCCCTTCCCCTGCTCAAGGCTTCCTTTCCCCCCTTCGGCTCTCAATACTGTCATTCGCCCCTGGCCCGTCAGCACTCCTCAGTCTCCTCGGGGGTCAGCCATGGGCCGGCCGCCGCCGCAGCAGCCGCCGCCGCTCTCTACCAAACCACCTACCCCTTGCCTGACCCCAGGCAGTTCCATTGCATCTCTGTGGGTAAGTTTCACCCTTCCCAGTTCTCTGGATGAGAATAAGGAGAGCAGGGTGGAGGGGTCACCGGGGCAGTAAAGGGTGAAGTTTGGCTGGGGAGAATCCTGGATCAAGAGGGTGGAGGGTAGGGAGGTAAGAAAGAGGGATGGCCAGAGACGCTCCTAAATGAGCACCCAACGTTCTGAGAAAGTGGAGAGGAGGCCCCAAGGCCAACGGAGTTGCACGGGACGGGGTGTGAGGGGGAGGTGTGGAATCTGCAAAATAGATGTATAAGGATCTGACCTCTTGTTTCTTTGGTCTTCTCGCTCCAGATAGCACCTCCAGCCAGCTGCCCAGCAGCAAAAGGATGCGCACGGCTTTCACCAGCACACAGCTTCTGGAGCTGGAGAGGGAGTTCGCCTCCAATATGTACCTATCCCGTCTGCGCCGCATTGAGATCGCCACCTACCTAAACCTGTCTGAGAAACAGGTGAAGATCTGGTTTCAGAACCGCCGAGTCAAGCACAAGAAGGAGGGCAAGAGCGGGTCCCACCGCGGGGGCAGCGGTGGCGGCGTCGGAGGAGCGTCCCACAGTTGCAAGTGTTCCTCCCTTTCCTCTGCCAAGTGCTCAGAAGATGATGATGAACTTCCCATGTCTCCGTCCTCGTCAGGAAAAGATGAACGGGACCTCACTGTCACTCCATAAGGCTCAAGGCTCCCCTGGTCACTACCCCTAACAAGCCCTAGCTTCTACCCTTCTACTCGAGAGACTGACCCGGGTGGCAGGTGCTGGGGACTCTCAGCGCCATCCCAATCCGCCCTTAGCTAAACGCCAAACGCGGCGCTCGGATTTTATATGGTTTTGTAGAGGCCCAAAGACCAGGCTGATGCCCCAGGCTTTTTAGAGAACTGGTGATGCCTTCCTACTACCCAATCCCCAGCTCCATAACAGAGTGTCTTGGGGAGTTCGTCCCACACTGTACTGTGAAGTTAAAAACTATGAATACAGTAAAGGTTTCTAAGTCCTTGCGTGTTTAGCTGCCCAGTGGCCAGCCTGTTCATAGGGAGCCATCCCTCTCTTCCCACCTCACACCAGCCTTGCTGGCCACAGGTCACCTTCTCCCTGGCCCCTCTCTCGAAGACTTGTTTCAAGTTTTCTTCCGCTTCCTTTAACTGCGTATTTTCTGCGTTTGCCTGGCTTTCACCCTCCTGGACATAATTCCGTTTCATATTTGGGCACTTATCTTCCTTTCCGCTCTCACCTTCCCCCTTTTCCTGCTTTTATTTCTGAAAAACGATCTCTACTTTACTCGAATTCCATCTGTCTTGTTGCCAGTTTATCCCCCTTGGGACTAATAAACTTGCCTCAGAAGAAGAGTGGCAGCCCATCGAAGTACGCCCTGTACCTCACACCTCCCTCCCCAAAGCAATGTTTTAATATGTGGTATCAGTATTGAGGAAACCTTTTTACTTTGTTTCCAAATTGCTCTCTCTCTCGGCTTCCAAAGCGGAATCCATCAGGATAACACTGTGGTCCAAATTACTTGGCTGTGAAATGTTTTGGTATCCGTCCCTGTTTTCTTCCTCTCTCCTTCCCCTCCCAACCCCACTCCCACTCCTGACTAGATGTGTAATTGTACTGTTTCTGTAACACCAGAAGATATTTATTTATTTATTTATGTAAAAATTTTAAATAAACTTTTTTTTTCATAGAAATCCCTAGGGCTCTAGGCCATGGGGTTCTGGAATCTGGACAACTCAAACAGAGGTGATATGCTTTAGGGTGTACTGGGCAGGAGGACCCGGGATTGGGTCTCTGGGTGAGGGAGGGGGAATGTGTTAGGCATATCTTTTGTTCCTTAACCCTCTTCCAAAGAACAGCACCACTACCAGTTCCTTGGGGCTCTTAGCCTTCATAGTATATGAGAGAAAGAGAGAAAGAGAGAGAGAAAGAGGGAGAGAGAGAGAGAGAGAGAGAGAGAGAGAGAGAGAGAGGCGCTATCCTTACTATTCCCAGGCTATTATGCTCACTCCTGTTCCTAGAATCCTTTTCCTTGTTCCTCTCTATTTCTTACTGGTACTATAGTTTGCCAACGAAGACATCCCCAGTAAAGGAACTTTTCCACCATGGATATTTGCATGTATTTCTATTGTATTTTTATGTATACTTGTTTATTCTCTGAGATAGGCATGAATTCCTAGTCCTTTGGGAATAGCCTGGTCTTCTCTCCAAAGGGACCCCTTCTCTGATCAGGTTATCCTCCTTCTTTTCAAACAAATTCTCTAGCTAGGGTCCTGGGTGGGAGGAGATGTGATCTCTTACGATCTCAGGAAAAGGGGAGCATTTACTTACAACTGATCCCTGTGCGCAATTGAAGGCGCAGCGTTTCAAAGACTTCCACTCCAACTCTTTGTGATACCAAAATTATTTCACTGATTTCACCAAAATTCCTACTCTGTGCTATTGGTGTGCAGGCTGTTTTCCAGGCCTTAGGAAAAAAAAATGGAAAGGGTAGGAGGGGTCCTGGGCGAGGGCCGTATCCTCAGGGGCAGCTGAGCAGCTATGGAGGGCTGGAGGGACCTTATTTCTATTGGAACTGGGAGCGCGGAAGGAGAGAGACATGCCGGAGAGTCGAACTAGGAACAGCTGTTTTTTTTTTTTTCTTTCTTTCTTTAGAGTAGGCCTGCATTAAAGGTGTCTCTAAGTAACAGTATCAAGTCACCTGGAGATCCCCACTCACCAAACAGGGCTTGAAAGCTGGCCTTTTTTTCCCTGGAACTCTCCTAGTCCTTACCGATTGCAGGGCTATCCTTACCGATTGCAGGGCTTTCTTCATCACTCAAATGAGGCTGGCAGAGGCCTATTCCTATGCGAAAGCTCACGCTTGGAGTTTTCCAACCGCGTCGGCGTTGTCTTTTGACGGGCTTCCCAAAATCGTTTTCTCTGTCACCGAAATCAGAGTAATCTGGTTACTCCCACTGCATTTCCACCTGAAACACTCCAGCAGTGAGAGCAGGTTGATGATTCCCAATACATTTTTCTTTTCCTTTGTGAAGCGCGCTCTCACCTCCGGCTACGCTTAAAAGGGGGATCAGCGTCTCTATCTGATTTATTAGGCCCTACTTCAGTTAAAGGGCCACACTTCCAAGTTGAACGAAATCGCTATTTGTATTGTGGGGGGAGAGGGGAAAGGAATGCAAGAACGGAGCTGAAGTTGTAGAGGAAGGGTGGCCTACTCGGAAAAGAGCCCAGGCTTCTGTTACGGTTTCCATGAATAATTTATTATGTTGCATTTTATGACTGGTTTGCCAAGTCAAGGCGATGGTATGATACTGATGCTTTATTTACTTTTTCTATAACTCTGGGACAGCCTAGGACCTCACTTTTTTCCTTCACTTTCCCCTGACTCGGGAAGCCGGCAGAGGTGAAAGACATAAAAGCTAGGCAATGGGGAGGGGCTGGTGGGAAAGGGGTTATGTTTGCGCATCACTGGCCAAAGGTAACCACCTGGTTTTTCCAGAGAAAAAGAAAGGGGTGGTGAAGTCCAGTTGGAGCCAGGCGTACTTTAGGCGCTCAGCACGTGGATATCCTTGTCTCTAAAGAAAGGCAAACGGTCAGCCTAATAGTGGGATCTAACTATCTAGTGAGCCTCTGGATTTGCGTGAGTAGCAGATGGCCTTGGGACTTGCAGAGATCTGTTGCCTTGGGTGTCTACAGTAAAGAAAGGGTCAGTCCCCGTTGCACACCTGCCGCCTCTACCGCTCCAGGAACTAGGGATTAAATCCATCAAGTCCAGAATGGCCGGAGTCTAGCTTTCCGATGAGAGGAGAAATACAACTGGTTTTCCATGAACTCTGTCAGGAGCCGCAGCTATAAACTAACTCTGCATGGACTCGATCTTCTCTTTCTCATTTGCTTCCTTCTCCAGGCCTTTTCCAGCTATTTTCCTCGGTAGGAAACCTTTCCGGAAATTGATAGAAGATTTTCTGGGTTGGTCCTCCTGGTCACTGCAGATTAGAGGGATCTTTGTGCTAGTTGAACTATCTAGACTAAAGGAAAGAAAGCTTTTCATTTTCCTGGCGGCTACGATTTTGGTCATAGTGGCGCAGCGCAGAGACAGTGCGCAACACTGAAAGACAGTCTAGGAAGGCAAGAACACAGAACCCGGCCCTGATCCGCCGAGAAGCTTGTTCCTTAAATTTTCGACTTCTTCTGCCCTGAAGAGAAGAAAGAGCCAAAAAAAAAAGGGGGGGGGGAGGAAAGCCCTCAGTTGCCTAGCGCCGAATCGGCACCCATACTCTCCTAGAATTTTTTTTTTTTTAGTTGAGACTACCTCTTCGAGGAAACAAGCAAGCCTGTTTCCCCCGATGGAAGCTTGGGAAAGGGTCTGTAAATAAGCACGAACTAGCACAGAAGACAGTAAGGTTAAAAGCCACTGGGATTAGCTTGTAGTTTTGGATTCGTCTTGGATTCGTCTTTTCTGGGATCGTGGTCAGTAACTGTGAGTGCGAGGGGAAACTCTTTGCTTTCAACCGGAAAACAAAACAAAACAAAACAAAACTCTTTGCTTTTCATTCAGACCCTAATACCCCGACAGGGGTACCACCATTGCGGTTTCCGCTCCAAATCTCCTTCCTCTAACTTCTAACAGCCTTCGGATTCTTCTTAGTAAATTTAATAGAAGAGGGAAGAAGGAAAATGCCTCTTAACTCGTTACTCTAGTCTCAAGAGCCTGATCCTGCCCAATGGATGATGGTGCCACTTCTCCATTAACAGGTCTTAGATTTTATCTTTTTTTTTTTTAAGGATTGGATTATTGTTTGCCCTGAACCATCCACATAGGTAAAGTTGAGGAATACAGTGTGTGATTAGAATTATGGAATGGAGGGAGGGAGAGGTAAAACCTTGGTCTAGTCATGAGTCAGAATTCTGGACTCCTAAGGCAAACTTTAGAAACTAGATGTAAATTGGGCAACAGACTGGGGTGGATGGCTGAACAATAAACATAATACAATAGTATTGTTCTGTATGGAGCAATGATTATGAGAAATTCATAGAAGATAGGAGGACTTAATTGAACTGATGTAAAGCAAAGTAGGCAGAACTAGGGGAAAATAGACAGAACTATGGCAATGTAAGTAAAGAACAACCACCACCAAATTCCTGAATTCGAATAGCCAACAATCCTGGCTCTGGAGAAGAGTTGAGAAGATACACTTCCTTCCCTTTACAGAGGCAGAGGACTATGGGTGTTCAATATTGTACATATTATCACATACAGTAATTGTGCCCATTAGTTTTGCTGAACTTCTTTCTTTTTTATTGTTTCCAAAATTGCCTTCTTGGGTAAAGAGGGAGGGATATAATCAGAAATAAAGATGATGCAAAAATAAAAGCTATCAGTATTTTTCACATAGGAGAGATAATTTACATGCACAAAGAATGGAGAGTTGATTTGTATCAACTATAAGAATATAGCTCCAAAAAATGACATATTTGTCTCCTTGCAAGTATGTCCATGTTATATCCAAGTTTAAACACTGGTACCCAGATACATTAAGATCAAAGGATAGAACACAAGTGGGGAACCTGTGGCCTTGAGGCCACATCTGGCCTTCTAGGTCCTTGGATGTGCCCTTTTGACTGAGTCCAAGTTTTACAGAACAAATTCTTTAATTAAGGGAATTTGTTCTGTGAAGTTTAGATTCATTCAAAAGACTGCACTTGAGGACCTAGAGGGCCCCATGTGGCCTCAAGGCTGCAGGTTCCCCACTCCTGGAATAGAAGCTTACTCAAATATAATTGTTTTCAGAAGTGGTACTTTTTTTTCCTCATTGATTCGCATACAATTTCCCTTAGAATTTTGTCCTTAGAACATTTCCCAGTGACCAATAATTCCCATATTCCTCCAACCATGCTATTCATTAGGCAAGCATTCATTAAGCATGAACTATGTATAAAACACTCTACTAAATGGTGGGGGTGGAATAGAAGGAGTAAAAGAGAATATTCCTAATTTAGTCATCTGACTATGTCATTTATCTGCTGAAAAATTTTCCATGGTCACCTATAACCTACAGGAAGAAAGACCTACTCCTTAGCCTGGTATGTAGGTCCCCCCACAATCTGGCTCCAACTTACCTCTCCAAACCAATTTCATATGCTTCATTCTAGTTAAACTGAAAACCTGACAGCTGTCCCTCAATCTTATCCCAAACTTTCATGTTCACTTGAACCTCTACCTTGCTACTCTTCCTTCAAGGCCAAACTCTAGTATCCCCCTTTCTCCATAAAATTTCTTCCTGATCTTCCCAGATGAAAATGAATTCTTCCTCCCCCAATTTCTTTAGAACATTTCCCCCGGGGCAACTAGGTGGTGCAGTGAATAGAGCACCGGCCCTGGAGTCAGGAGCACCTGAGTTCAAATCCGACCTCAGACACTTGACACACTTACTGTCCATGTGATTTTGGGTAAGTCACTTAACCCCAATAGCCCTCCAAAAAAAAAAAAAGAAGCACATTTCCCCTGCACTGCTCCTCTGCCTCTATTGCATTCTGCTTTCTTCCATACTTTTTTATGTCTATACACCTTCTTTTTTAAAAAGTGTTAAATTTTTTTTAAAAGTAAAGAAAAAAGTTATAATACTCCTGGGGAGGGAGGTGGGGAAGTGCCTCCCATGCCTAGGAGAGAATGTGACTCTTAGGAACTGCTTAATAAATCATTATTGTTGATTTTGTTGAAGCAGGAAACATAGTCTTGCTTTGTAGGAGTTTATGGTCTATTAGAGATCTTTTGTGCATGATCATGACACTGGAGACCAAAAGAAAGGAGAAATATAGGAATATTTGAGCATTTAAGGATATAGAGTTTATCTAATTTAATCCCTTCAATTTACATATGAGGAAAGAAAAAGGAAAGTTTGCAACCTGACCCAGGAGAAAGCCTGTTTGATATGAAATCAGGAGAGCTGGAGCTTAGAACCCCACTTCCCATACTTACTAGCTATGTGGCCATGGACAAGTCACTTGACCTCCCTCAGACTTAATTTCCTTCTCTGTAAAATAGGGAGAATAATGCCTGTAGTACCTATCTGACTAGGTTATTGCAAACAAATCAGTGCATGTGTATAAAATACTTTGCAAACCTTAAAGTGATGTATGTGTCAGTTATTCTTGTTCCCCACTGCCCCACAGTAAATAACAGAATCACATTTAAGCATAGCCCCTTTGTCTCCAGATCCAGTACTTTACCCACCACACCAAGAACCACAAATTTATCTATCCCTCTACTAATTTCACTTGGTACCAATGGGAGGCAGCATCTTACAGTGGAAAGAATACTCTTCAGAGGACCTTGGTTCAAATTTCTGCTCAGACTTGTGTTACCTGTGTGATCATAGGCAAATTGCCTCAGTTTCTTCATCTGTAAAAAGCTAGGGCCAAATTAGATAATTCCAGAGGTCTCTTCTAACTCTACCTCTATGATCCTATAATCCCTTCCAACTTTCAAAATATGTTCCTAGTTACAAAGATCTTTGGGCACTTATTGAATTTCCCCATTTTTTGGTTTGTTTTTTAAAATAAATTTTCCTGCTAGCTTTTATTTTTATATCATCTATGTTTCCACCCCCTTTACTTCCATCCCAGAGAACCATCTTTCATAAGAATAAAAAGAAGAAAAAACAGTTCAGTAAAACTAGTTGAACTGATATTAAAAGAGCCCTGACATTGTCCTCTGTTTGCTGCACCCACAGTCTCCCACCTCTGCAAAGAAGGGAGTGAGGTGCCTTCTTACATCTCTTCTTTGGGGCCAAAGATATAAAGGACAAGGGATGTAAGGGATAAGATATCCCTTATAAATTCACAGAATTTGGTTTCAAATGTTCTATTCTTGTTTTGATTTACATTGTTGTATATTGACCAAATATACATTGTATATTTTTTCTTCTTCACTTTTTATTACTTCATATAAATCTTCCCATGATTCTCTATAGTCACCATATTCACCATGTCTTACAGCTCAGAGATATTCCATTATGTACATTCTTGTCAGACAGTAGACATTTATTAAACATGTACCATGTGTCAGGCAGCTTGCTAAGCACTGGGGATAAAGGAAAAAAAGCAAAAACATTTTCCAAACCTTATTTAGTCATTCATCGATCAATGGACATCTGCTTTGCTTCTAATTCTTTGCTATTATAAGAAGTGCTGCAATAAATATTTTGATGCACACAGGGCCTTTCTTTTTATCCTTGATATCTTGAGGTTTATGCCTGGCCTGTGAAAAAAAATTCTATCACCTTTAAACTTCTTAACATTTCAGCAGAGTGATGATATTTCTGAAGCAATTAATGAAAGTGTTTAAGTGATATCTTTTCTCATAAGAGCATCCAGAACTTTATCTCAATTTAGCCATTCTGCTGAGGAGGAAACTGACACAATCCAAAGGCAAGGGATGACTGGTTCAAGGAACAAATCCAAGTCAAGTCTATGTTGAATTCCCTGCTCTGGTGATCAAGTTCTGTGGTTCCATATCCCTGCTTGGAGTCACAAGAAGTCCTTCTGAACACAGGAAGAGAGAACCATGAAGAGTGATACCTCTCAACTAGGGCATTTTAATTGGCATCACAAGTATGTGTAAGAAGCATTTCTTTAATATGAAAGACTCCATGGGCCTGCTGGTTAAATGGCTCTCCGAGAACCCACTGGAGGCAGGAAACAGCCTGTAATGTTCCATAGGATAATTTTCCCATTGGTTTCACGTGCCAGGTAGCTGTGGGTCATTGCAATGCCCTTCTGTGGCTTATGTTCATCTTGGTAATCCTAAAATAAATCCTTATACCAAGTTCTTGACATGGTTGACTTTAGGAGACCCACTCCCCTGAGCAAGGTGGTCCTAGGCTGAGCCAATAATAAGAGGAACCTTAGAATGTTGAGTCTTCCATCAGAAGAGGGTCTCAGAAAGAAGCAGATGTCTTTGTTTTGCCAAGAAGATCCAAACCCCTGTAGTATAAATGAGTAGTAGTAGTAGTAAAAGTTGGAAGAGGACGATAAGTAATAATAGCTGTGATTCATATGGCACTTTAAAGTTTGCAAAGCAGTTTATCAATGTTAAATCATTTGACACTGACAACAACCCTGGGAGTTAAGTGCTATTACTGCACCTCATTTTACAGAAGAGACCCAGAAAAATTAAGTGACTTGCCCAAGTTCACACAGTAAGTGTCTGGGGCAGGATTCAAACTCAGGTGACTAGACCTGATTCTAGGTCTAGTGTCTACTCTTTTCACCATGTAGCTGCCACCAGAACTGACTTAACTTTCAGAGACCCTTCACACAGGTATCAGATTGTTATTGGATAAAGTCTGGAGAAGTGGAAAGAGCATTGGCTTTGGAATCAGAGGACTTGATTTTAAATCCCAACTCTGTCACTCACTTGCCAGGTGAACTTCCGACAGTGACTTAATCTCTCTGGGGTTCAGATTGGACTCAATGGTCTTTAAGGTTCCTTTCAACTCTAAATCTATGACACTATAGTCTCATGACCACTGGAGTAAGAGCCAGAAGATCTGGGACCTAGTCCCAGTTTTGTTGCTGCGTAGCTGAATATTGCAACAATTCATGTCACACTTCTGGGTCTTTACTTCCTTATCAATGAAATGGGGAGGTTGCACTAGATTATCTCTAAAGTCTTTTCTAGTGATCAAATTCTGTGATGATGGTTACGAGAATGATCAAACTGGGTCAGATCCACCATGATCCACGTGGTATGCTGCTCTTTTAGGGAATATTTGCCCTGCCCCTCCCGTGTCAATCAGAGAGGTACCTTCCAGATATCCCTGGCTGCCTAGTAAAGGGGTTTCCACAATAATTTTGCCTAAAGCAGTTCTTAACCTTTTGTGTGTGATCCTTTGGCAGTCTGGTGAAACTTGTAGAACTCTTCTCAGAAGCATGTTTTTGAATGCATAAAAAAAGACACATACAGAAAAACAATTATAATGAAGTAGTAATCAAAATGTTTTTTATTTAAAATAAAAACAAGTTCATGGACCCTAGGCTATGAACCTGTGATCTAAAGAGATTTTAAAGCTATTGATCTATTTTCAGTCTGTATCACTTCTTTAGGTGTGGAGAGATAATCTTCCATAAGTTTATTTTCTCTGGGCCAAGTGGAAATAGTTTTGAATAGGAATAGCTGAACCTTCCAGGGCATTACTCACCCATAACACTAAGTGTTCAGAACAGACTGAGGCTCTGAGTTTAGATAATAAGAAGGAGAGAGAAAGGAAAGAAGAGAAGGAAGCAGGGAACCGGGGTGGGGGGAGGGTGTGGGGGGGGAAGAGGAGGATGTGCTTAGGTTTTCTGTGCATCTTGTTGCATATAGTTTAAAAACAGGATGTTTACTTTGATTTGCTAATATCTACTGCCGTATTTACCAGATCAAACCTACCTAAGACTGAGATTTTCTGAAAATGTCACAAGATGGTGTATTTGATACCTCTGGGTATTTTTGGTTGTGGTGGGTCTGGTGTATTTAGTAAACTGATAATATTCAAAGATCAATTCTCTCATCATAGCTAGAGAAATGTGCTGGATTTATCTCAAACTGATGTCCTAGCTCCCCATGGCTACAAGCTCTGTGGCCTCCAAACACATTATCTATGCAAGAACAAAATCAAGCCCAGGAGCAATAGGTAGCTTCCCAGAATAACCCCAGAGAAGCCTCCTCTAGCTCAGTCCTCTGCCTGTTCCAGCTTTGCCTCCTTTTCAGGGGCTGTAAACCTTGGACACACAAAGTCATGGTATCCCTCCACAATCTATGATAATCTCCTCACCCCTCCATTGGGGAGAAATGGGCTAGGTGAGATTTAATAGGGCTTATTCTCCCCTGACTAATTCACTTCCTGATAGTTAATTATGTGCTTTGGGAGTTACATTAACTCCTTTAGGCCATTAGGAGAGTACCATTTAGAGCCTTACTGCTGTTGGGTATTAATGAGACCTTAGTGGCCTGAATGAGCTCAAGTGGCTCTGTAAGTACTTCACAGGGAACAAATGCCTAGCAGAAGAGACTCTGGTCTGTGGTCTGGACTAGGAATGTATGAACAACACAATCTATCTGGTTTAAGGTGAGTTAGTGTCATCCAGACAGGCAACCCTCCCATGGTTTAGGATCAAAGTATCTGAACCACAGGAAGAGATAAGCAGACATTCTCAGGGAATGCCAGAGGGTAAGAACTTGATCATTGCAGTTCACTCTGATGCCTTGGGGAAGCTGAAACCTAGACATCCCTATCAGTACTTATGTAGCATAAAAAACTGAAAGGTAAATGAAATGATAGTATCTCCAAGTTGGAAGGATCCCCAGAGACCATCTAGCCCAGGAATCCCCATTGCAAAATATTCAGCAAATGATCACACTGCTGGGTTGTCCAAGGAAAGTGAACTCACCAATGGTTAGACAGGGCTGTCCACTTTTGGACAATTCCCTTTGTTAAGAAGTTTGGTACATTTCCAGAGACAAAACCTACCTTTCTGCAATTGCAATTCATTGCTTCTTGTTCTTCCAAGGGAGAGCCAGACAAGCAAATAAAAAACCTAAGACCAGCAAAAGACAAAAGAACACCCAAGTATTCTTCTTCTTCCACATACAAACTGAAAACATTTAAAGCCAGTTTTCATGTTCCCTCTTAGCCTTCTCTTCTTCTCAGGCTAAGCATTCCTAAGTCCTTCAAATGATTCTCATGTGGCATAGTCCCCAGTCTCTTTGCCATGCTGACTGCTATTCTTTGGACCTGTTCTGCATTATCCAAAACCTTCCACAAAGGTGGTACTCAGAAAGGCACACAATACCCTAGAAACAGTCTGACCAAGACAAACCACAATAGAATTCATAGGCCAGAAGGAGGTTTTTGAATCTCATAAATTCTTGGGCAGGATTCCCTTCTATAACATCTCTGACAAGGGATTCAGCTTCCACTTGACAACTTCCAGTGATAGAAACTATGATTCTCCTCATTCTACTTTCTTATGTATTCATTAATTTAATATAAGATTGAGCTAGTTTGGGTTTTGGCTGCCACAGCAAACTTTTGGCTTGTTTTGTATTTTTTCAGGTTATTAAAATCCCCTGGTCTTTTTTATGTGAATTTTTGCATAGCTACTTCTTTCTCATTCCAAACTTGGACAACTGATTTTTTGAACCCAAGTGCAGAACTTTATGTTTATTCCCATTATATTTCATCTTATTCATTTCAGATGAACAAATGTTTATTAAACAACTTACTATGTGCTAAGTCCTGGAGTTATAAAGATCTAGGCACACCAGTCTCTGCCTTCAGCAAGTTTTCTGAGGGGATACAACAGGTACACAAATATGTATAGGATGAGAAAATTGAGGAGGGAAAGGACAAGAATAACTGGGATCTGGGAAAAGGAGGTGGTACCTTTGACTTGCCTTGAAGAAAGCTAAGAATTCCAAGAGGCAGTTATAAGGAAGGGTTTATTCTAGGCCTGGAGGATAGTCTGCACAAAAAAAAGATGAAAAGGGAAGGACGAGGGGATGAGGAAAGAGAGTTGGCCTTATTCTAGTCTGTCAAAATCTTATTAGATGCCAGTTCTGTCCTCCAACACTTAGCTTAGCTCTCCCTTCCAACTTCATGTCATTCACCAATTTGACAAGCACACCATCTAGGCCACCGTTCAAGCCATTGACAAAATGTACAATGAATCCACCATGAGTGTGATGGCTGATTGATATTGACTTTGAACCTTTCCAAAGATGAGAAAGAATCTAAACTCTGCCACTTCAACCTGAGAGGTTGCTTAGTGGTTTAGAAGGAAAGTTTGTACCCGGCACGTTCCCAGAGTGTAGTTAGAGATCATGCTTTGGGTGGGATTGATCATTTGACCTTTGAACTTACCGACTGTCAATTTGTTGTCAGGCATCAGCCAGAATGGCAACACTTTTTGATGTTTCTAGTCTGATTGTGCTCATTTCACATACCCAGTGTAGCCTAGACAGCATGGTTATTTTTCATAAGAAAACTTCTTTTGCAGATCCAGGTCAACTGTTTTACAAAAGAAAGTGTAAAATAAAACACTCTGCCTTTTAAAAAGTTGTGTTTAACATAGAATCTGGCTATTTCCTCTTGAAAAGTTTCAACCTCTGTTTTTCCAAAGGTGTACATTGCTTTTTCCCTTTGCTGGTCCCGAGTATCTACAGAAAACCAAGATAGCCTTTGTACCTTCGGCTGGTACAGTCCTTTATGGTTTGCACAAAGCTGTCCTACTGAGAGCTGCCCCCTGAAAGCATGCAGAATTACCTTGACAATTTACATCTGTTTTCTCTGACATTTTTAAAATTGGAAAATTGCAGGTAATTATCGATGCCTATGCCATCTATGAGGGAAACACCTTTCACTTGATATTATGTCCAATGCACCTATATTAGTGGCCTCACACAGACTATAATGCAAATGAAATACAAATGCAAGAAATTTCTCAAAATTAAAAAATTCCTGTGGTAATCAAAATAATAATAGCACCTTCCTCACAGGGTGGTTTTGAGGGCCAAATGAGATAATGTATGTAAAGTGCTTTGTTAGCTTTAAAGAGCTATGGAAAATATCAGCTCTTCTTTTCACTATTATCCTAAATCAGTCCAGCATGCACATGTAGTCCCTTCTGGATGGCCATAAACATGCTTATTACTAATAAGGCATCTATGTCGGTGCAGTATCTCTTCATAACCTGAGCCTAAAGTACGTAGAACAGGATGACACATAGTAGAATAATCCAAATCCCATTTCCCAGGAAAATTCTTCCAAGAATTAAAATGTTAATGTTGGTATTACTCACTGGTTGAGGGGCACACCAGTTACACTGGCTCTATTTCAGTCCAGAATGGAGGGTTTAAACTCTAAAAGGATTTTGCAATTATTCTACCGTGTAAGGCATTTTGGGGATGTGGTTTTGTATGAAAGATGCTCCACAAAATGAAGTTGTCACGGATTGTATGTGTAAACAAACCTTTTAGTTCACTGGCAGAATTCAAACGGGGGCATAGCTGGAAAAGCATTCTGGGTATTGGCATGCAAATGAGCATGTCAACAGTGGTTAGAGTGTACCTTGTGGTGGTAAATAAGCTGATTGTCATGGGAAATGTAGTCGGATCGGCTCTGTATGGATCTATTTGCAAATCCCTTGTTTGCTTAGATTCCTGAAAGTTGAGTTTGTGAACTGGGTAGAACAGCTTAATACCAAATTCACTGTCATATAGATGCTTTGGACAGCCCAAATGGGTCTGTGCGAGTACTGCCCCAGTAGCTCTTTACAGCCCAATTAGTTTGGGAATGGATAGTGAGAGCTCTATGAAGGAAAGACAAAGACTGTATAAGATATGGTCCAATTTTTTTAATGGCCAAAGTATTTAAATTTAATACTGTCTGGGTTGGGTTGGGTTTGGTTTACTTCTGAATTTTAAATTTCTGACAGGAGAAAAATTAATTTTACCAAAGGCAAGAATATACATTCTCGATCTTAAAATTATTTATCTTAACCACTGTCCACCCCTTATCCATTTTTCTCTCATCCTCCAATCCCAAATCCAATACATACTTCATTCAGGCTGGTTAATTTCTTCCACAGTTTCCTCCCTGTAAAAATCTCTGTATATCTCTTCATCGCTTTCTGCTAGACCCTGAACAGTCGCCATCATCAGCTGCCAAACCAATGTTAAAGCCTTTTTAAAGTCTTTCCAGAAAGCCTCCTTTTTCTGAGAGCCTATTGGCAATAAGCCACCGCTGAAGATTCCTCATCCAAAGAACTTAAATGAGCTTTGAAAAATGGCCACTCGTCTGTTTACTCTTAGATGAGTAACAGTACCAGTTGAATGGATGCTGGTACCCAATTTACTTCTTGTTGGTCTCCTAAGGGAAAGAGAGTCAAGCAAACATGTAGAAGAGTGGGTTACTTTATATATTTATGTGTAAATTTGGTGGTGGTGGTGGTGGTGGTGATGGTAGTGAACCATAATAAAATGTAATCAGAAAATGTTTAACAAAATAAATAAAAATATGGTACAACATAGGTAATGTTCATTTGTGGTTATCTAAGTCAATATGCTGCCAGCAGGGATGCATTTTGATTTCAGTTTTACACCACTGGGGTAGAAGATTGCAAATGCTAATTGAGGGGGAAAAGAGTTCAATGGACCTATGAAGTAACCTCATATGGTAGAAAGAAAATTAGACCAATTTTAGTTGGAAAATCTCAGAACTTATTCTCTATATGATTCTGGGCAAGTCTCACAATCTCTCTGGATCTCAGTTTCCTTTTTTTTATCTGTAAAGGGTCTTTTGGCCAAAAACCCTGAGAGTCTTCCCCTGCCAGATTGTGGGGTTTGTGTGTGTGTGTGTGTGTGTATTTTTAACTATGTAGAGATCATTTTCAGCCTCTTTTTTTATTGACTTGTTTATTTACTTTTAGTTTACAAGATTCAGTTCCACAATCCCTCGAGTTTCAAATTTTCTTCCTGCCCCCCCCATGGTGGCATGCAATCAGATATAGGATCTGTGAATACTTTCACATTGTACAATAGTCTGGTTGTATAGAA
>CM053596.1:149654120-149669120 GCA_028646575.1 Pseudocheirus occidentalis
GAGTTCCAATTTTTCCACATCCTCTCCAGCACTTGTCATTTTCCTGTTTTGTCATCTTAGCCAATCTGACTGGTGAGATGTGGTATCTCAAAGTTGTTTTGACTTGCATTTCTTGAATCAATAGTGATTTAGAGAATTTTTCCATGTGCTTAAAGACATCTTTAATTTCTACCTCTGAATTGCCTGCTTGTATTTAGCCTTAATCATTGAATGGGTGTTGCTTCAGTCAAACTGAGACCTGTTAAAGACTTTAGCTTAGAAAGACCAAGGTCTCCCACTGTATCCAGGGTCATCTCTGGTCCTCCTGATCTATATCTTGCCACTGGGCCAAGATGGCTCCAGAGGAGAAAGTGAGGCTGGTGACTTTGCATAACCTTCCCTCACTTAAATCCAAACTCTCTTGCATGTCATAGCATCACCTCCCTGATGTCATGGTCCTCTTCAAGAACAAAGGTGGCACAATGAATAGCTCAGTGGCCCCATAGTCAGAAGTACCTGAGTTCAAATTCCACCTTAAGACACTTAACCCCAACTGCCCTACTTCCCCCTCCTCTAAAAAGTTAAAAAAAAAGACAAGCAACAAGAAAGGGTAGAGACAGAGCTAAACTAGATGTTCTCTGAGGTCCCTTCCAGCTCTAGGCCTATTATCCTATCATTCAATTGATCCTATGACCTGATCCTACTATTGTAGATTGTAGAATGGTAAGATTTAGTCCCAAGAGGAACCTTAGAGGCTCTCTAATTCAGTCTCTCATTTCATAGATGCCCAGATAGGTGAAGCAACTTGGCCAAGACAGGTAATAAATAGCAGAACTAGGATTTGAATAGTTCACGTTCTAAATGCCAAACTTAGAGTCAGGAAGACTGAGTTCAAATTCTGCCTCAGACTTTCACTAGCTGGGTGATCCTACGATAGTTATTTGACCTCTCTGTACCTCAGTTACCCCATCTGTAAAATCAGGTAATTGCGCCCAGATCCCTTTCAGGTCAAAATATGTGATCCTATGATAATCCTGACTCAATCTACCTTACCTGGGACCTTACAAGGAAAAGAGTTTGTAAACTATCAATCTCAGTGTAAATGTTATCTGATAGTATAATGTGATAAATAAAGTGAGGCTTGTTCATTGTCCAGTATTTTAAAGTCTTGGTTTAACAATTTTGTATATATTCATAGGAGAATAATATATGATATGCTGTTGAACCTGCCCTTATATTTATGCTTTTTAATGATTAATTAATGAGGTAATTCGATAACTTCATGACTATTTCAATTCTCCTTTCCACACAAGGGAATAAGTACTCCCTATGAATGGACTAAGAGGAATCCTCCTTTGCTTCTTTTTAGGAGGGGGGAATTTTGTCCAGGTAATATCCCCAGTAAGGATCAAAATGAGCTGAACTCTCTTATTGTTTTTATGTCTAGTCCCTTTCCCTAAAGTCCTGTTATTCTGTTTGTGCTCAGGTCTTCCCCAAAGGGAAGGGGCTAGGGGGCACAATGGATAGAGTACTGAACTTGGAATCAGGAAGACTAATCTTCATGAGTTTAAATTCAGCCTCAGACATTAGCTGTGTGGCCCTGGGCAGATCACTTAACCCTGTTTACTTCAGTTTCCTCATCTGTAAAATGAGCTGGAGAAGGAAATGGCAAACCACTCTAGTAACTTTGTCAAGAAGATCCCAAAACAGGGTCATAAAGAGTTGAACCTGACTGAAACGACTTAACAACCACAACAGTAAACTTCCCCAAAGGGTCTCACCTGAATCAGGTAGGAAAATGCCAAGGGTGTGGCAGGTGTATAGCTGTCACAGGCACCACGCTACAGTGCAACAGGTTCTCCTGGCTGAGGTACCAACACAGAAAGGTTGTTTTAGTAGAAAGAAGAGATGTGAAGAGTCACCATTTCCTCAGTGCTCTCTATTATTGTCACTAGACACATAGTCCTGGATTGTGGGGAGAGACTGCCTAGATGACCATCATAATCATCATAATATCAAGGTGAATGAAGTATTTGAGCTTGGGGTTTCTACAATCTGAAACCTTGTTACAAAAAAATAACCAGGAACATAATTACCTATCTGTTTACTTTTCTATCTTTATAAATTTTTTTATGAGAATAATCTGTACACTCATCAGGGACAGCCTTGAAGACCATATTAGAAGGAAACTGATAGGCTTTTAAAAGTCAATATTCCATAAAAGAATACATCTTTGTTATTACATAATTGACTAAAAGATGTAGAAAAGAGGCCATTGTGCTTACTGTTGACTCAAAACCCATTTGATTTGGTAGAACAAAACACTGATTTAAAAACTCCTCCCCTTTATCACTTGGGGAATGGCTGTACAAATTATGGTACATGAATGGAATGAAATACTATTGTACTGGCAGAAATGATAATGGGAGTGCTTTCAGAGAAACCTGGGAAGATTTATATGAACTGATGTAGAGTAAAGTGAGTAGAACCAGGAGAATAATTTGTACAATAAAAAAATACTGTAAAGACAAACAACTCTGAACAACGTGAGAGTTTTGATCAAAGCTCTGATTATGCCAAAGAAGTGTAGTGGAATAGGCTACCCACTCTACCTGACAAGAGAGGTGATGGACTCAGAGTGGAGCCAGAGGTATATTTTTTGGACATGGCCAATGAGAAAATTTGTTTTACTTGTATAAACAAGCAAAACTTTGCAAAAGGTGTTTGGTTTGGTTGTTCTTGTTGTTTGTCAATGGGGGAAGGGAGGTAAGAGGTAGAAGATGATTTTCAGAATGAAATTTTTTTTAATTTTAAGACATTCTTTTGTGTTTAATAGTGTCTTCTAGATACCTGTCAAAGGTATATAAGATATTTTGAAAGACAACAATAGAAATAATCTTATTTGGTGACCCTCTATTTATTAATATTAAGCAAGGCATAAACAGGAAGATGTATGCTTGCCAGAGGTATTTACCTGTCTCATGGAGGAGAATTTGGGATCTGTCCAATTTGAACAAGCATTCACAAGACTATGAATAATGAAATCTTCCAGGCTTCAGTAGATAAAGTGCTGAGTTTAGAGTCAGGAAGACCTGAGTTTGAGCACTGTTTCAGACATTGACTAGCTCTGTGACATAATTCAAGCCACTAATTTCTCAGCCTTGCTTTCCTAATCTGTAAAATGGATGTGATAATAATGCCTGCCTCATAGGGCTGTTGTAATGTTGTTGATCATCATTTATTATCTTCTAGTCACTATGCTAGGCACTGGGGATACAAAGAAAGGCAGAAATACTGTCTCCACTCTAAGTAACTACATTTTCACAATCTGATAGGTGAAGAAGACTTGGAAATAACTGTGTACATACCAGATATGTACAGTGTAAATGAAAGGTAATTTCAAAGAAAGAGAATAGTAGTGAGTGGGTGGGAGGAGAAGAAGAAGAATAGGAAATACATTCTGCAGAAGGAGAGATCTGAGATGAGCTTTGAAAGAAATCAGGGAAGTCATGAGCCACAGGTAGGAGGAAGAACATTCCAGGCATGGGGGATAATCATTGCAAATGAATGGAGTTGCAAACCTTTGAATACTATAAATACCACAACAAAAATAATTGAGATCCATAATTATAGAACATTATGCCACGCACTGTTTTATGTATAAATCTTCAGATAAGACAAAGTCCTGACTTTCCTGGAGTTTATAATCTAACAGACACTCATTATTAGTGGGTAGGAAAAAGATGAGGACCCAGTGATGAAGATGGAAAAGGCTGAGTCACAGCCATAGGAGGAAAAACCTTAGGAGTGCATTGTTGATGAAGCCACACATTTGAGGAGAAAGAAGTAGTGGGAGCAGTGGTGTGAAATGCTGAAGAGAAGTCAAAGAGATTAAAGGGTTTTTTTATTTAGTAATAAAGAGATCATTATAAACTAACTTGCCAATGGTCAGTGATTGAGTGAGAAAGTGAAGGCTATGAGTTTAGGTGACTCTGTTCTTGGATTTAGCAAGTGCTTTCTATGTGCTGGTTCTAGTGTTGAGTGCTATAAACTCCTTGAGAGCAGGGATTGTCTTTTGCTTGTGTACCCACAGGCCTTAGCAGAGTTCTGGCATATCTGCTATTGTTGATCAGTTCTGTGCAACTCCTTGTGGCCCCATTTTGGGATTTTCTTGGCAAAGATATTGGAGTGATTTGCCATTTCCTTCTTCAGCTCATTTTATAGATGAGGAAACTGAGGCAAACAACTCTATGCGACTTGCCCAGGGTCACACAGCTAGTAAATGTCTGAGGCCAGATTTGAACTCAGGAAGAGCCTTCCTGACCCCAGGCTCAGCGCTCTCTCCACTGTGCCACAGAGTCACTCCCATCTGGCATGTAGTAGGCACTTACTAAATAAATGCTAATTGATTAACACACAAAAATAACTTAAAGAGATAGAAGAAGTTAGTCTCGGGTCACTGTTGTTTGTTTTACTCTAAAGGATAGGGAGACCTGAGCATGTTTGTATACTGAAGGGAAGGAAACAGACATTTTATTAAGCACCTCCTGTATGCTAGGCACCTAACTAAGCCCTTTACAAATGGAGACTGGAAAATAAAGTTGTTTGCATGGCTGGGGGAGGAGGTGGGAGGAGTGGTGTACTGTGGCAAGGTCATGGGAAGGGGGGCAAGATGGAATGAATATTTGACAAGGAGGATTGTCTCTTCCTCTGAAACTACCTGTGTCTCAAAGGACAAGTTAATTTCCTTCTCTGGGACTTAGTACCCTCCTACCTATGTAACTACTCCTCTGTCTCCTTTGCTAGGTCATTTCTAATGGGTCCCACTTCTGCTATGCAATATTTCCTGGGTTTCTATCCTAAGATCTGTTCTCTACATTACATTTGTAATGTCTTTTGGTGGCCAAGTAAGAAACATATACACACATGTATATACATACACACATCTATTTATGTACATACACATATACATATACACATATACGCACATATACACACAGATATATGTATAGCTATATCCATACGGGTTGTTTAAATGTGCCCAGGGTAGGGGGAGGCAATGATAGCTATGTCTGGAACCTTGCCCACTCCTCCCTAAGGGAGACAGCAATTATGGCCTAGAAGGGAGAAGGAAAAGGGTCCTGAGGCTTGGTTCTCTTTCCTTTAGTATCAGGGTGGGATACTAGACTAGAACTGATATTCATCAGCTCCTCTAAATATTGACGATAGAGGTACAATGGGTATGAAACACAAGCTGCTTCCCTAGTCACTAGTTTAAGGGGAAAGGTTGCCCCAAAGCTATATCCTTTGGCGATATCCCCTTCCTACCAGATGCTGGTTATACAAAAGGTCATCAGAAATAGCAAAAGAGCAAGTAAGGCCATTTATCCAATCAAGAGAAAACAGAAATCAGAGAAGTTATTCAGATAAGAATATAACAGGAAATACTCAAGAGTGAATGAACTATTTAGATGAGAGTGAGATAAGAAAAGTCACTCAACCAAGAAAGAAGCCAGAAGCTCACCCAAGGGGAAATTCTCTGAAGTCTCTAGGAAAGCAAGGTGCAAAACAGAGGCTTATGGAGGAATTGACTTCATGTATATGTCAACAGCTTCCAAAGTCTGTCTGCCCACCTGTCCATCTGTGTCTCTGTTTGTACCTCTGTCTCTGTCTCTCTCTCTGTCTTTCTCTCCAGTTGGAGTTGGTCTTAAAGAAACACAATGCTTCTCCTCTTGGCACAGCTTGACCATCAGCCTCACCCTTATGCAAACATACTGCACTTCATCATTTTCTCCATCTAATTAGGAGTCTCCTTCTGCAAAGACATCATGCAAAATGCCCCAGGGTTGTCTGGCAACATGGACATTACACATTCTACTGGGGGTGGAGAGATAATCTGTACTCTGATAAGCAGGGAGATCACACTAATAACAGGGGAAGAACAGGAAACATTTTCTGAGCAGAGTCTTGAATGAAGTTAGACTTTCTAAAAGGCAGAAGCAGGGGATAAAGCTCATTTCACATGGGGAGTGGGGAGTAAAGTGCAGTGGCCAGCTGGTTTAAAAACATGGAAATAAGAGCTCAAGAGCCAAATTCAGAGAGCAGTTAATAAGTAATTTGAAATCCGATTAAATATAGGGGTTGAAGGAGAGGAAAGATTTACAAATGACCAAGGTTGTAGACTGGAAAGATTGGTGGTGCCCTCAACAGAACTAGGAAAGTTAGGAACAGGGATGAGTTAATACTGTAAGGTAATGAGTTTTGTTTTGGGTCGGCTTATGTTTGAGATGACAATATGATCACCAAATAGAGATGACCAATAGACAGTGGGAGAGATAGGACTAGAACCCAGGAAAGAGGTTAGAGGGTAGACATATGAATTTGGGAGTCATCTGCATGAGACAGAGCCCACACAGACAGGAGATGTCAGTCATGTGCCCTGCAGGTCACGCAGCCTGAAATACTCCCCAGTGAGGTCAGAACCAGATTAAAATGCAATTGAGAAATATTTAACAAAATACATTAAAAGACAATAGAACTAGATAATGCTAATATGTGATTTTCTAGGTCAATATGCAGCCCTAGTGCTCATTATTTTAAAAGTTTCTTTTTGAGTTTGATATTACTGGCATAGTGGATTAGTGTTGGACTTGGAATCAAGAAGAACTGTGTTCAAATCTTACCTCAAATACATAATAACTCTATGACTAGGCAAATCACCCAACTTCTCTTCGTCTCAATTTCCCCATCTAAAAAACAACAAAAACAGAAAACAGAAAAAAAATGTATCCATCTCAAGTATCTGTGGTACTTAGAGTTTTGTTGGTATAAATTACATAATGGAAGTAAAGCCTATTGCAAACCTAAAAGTTCTATACAAGTGTCGGTTATCATTATTACACAGAGATGATCACTGAACCCATGGGAATGGATAAAACATTTAGGGACAGTTTCATGAAAAATTAGAAGAGAACTGAGGACAGTCTTTGCAATCACCTATGATAAAGGGTAGGTGCTAAGTGGCACGGTGGATAAAGAATTGGGCTTGGAGTTAGGAAGATCTGAGTTCAAATCCAGCCTCAGACTCTTACTAGGTATGTGACCTGGAGCAAATCACTTAACCCCTATTTGCCTCAGTTCCTCACCTGTAAGAATGGGGCCACACTGGAGAAGGACAAGCCACTTTAGTGTCTTTACCAAGACTTTATCAAAGTCCCTGGGGTCATGTACAGCCAGACACAACTGAACAACAGTGATAAAAGGTAGGAAGGAAGAAGACTGAAAAGGACACATGGGAGGAGAACCAGAGGGAACAGTGAAAACCCAGGAAAGACAGCATCAGAAAAAGGAGCATGTTCAATGGTGTCAAAAGGTGAAGAGAAGTTATAAGAAGAGAAACTGTTTGAATGTATCCTTAGGATGTTTGTACCCCCATTTTTACAGATGAGGAACTGAGGCAAATAGAGCTTAAGTGACTTGCTCGGGATCACATAGCTATCAAGTGCTTGAGACTGGATTTGAACTCAGATCTTCCTAAAGTAGGGAGAGGTGAAGATGAGGGAAAAGAGCCACATTTAACCTGAAAGCCCTTTGCTTGGCCAATATAACCATCTCATAGTGGCAGTGATTTGATGCTCCTGAGCCAGGCAGGACCAAACTTCATTGTTTCTGAGAAGACAGATTCACAGAGTAAATGTTTGTCAAACTGAATGATTGAGTAAGAGGAGTCATTCCATGGCAGTGACCAGAGTGATGGCTTGTCCCAGAGGGTCAGAAAGAGAGAATTCTTCATTTTGAAATGGTGTTTGTCATCTGAGGATCTTAAAGTCTTTTTGCACATGTCCCATTTATTTTTCATTTTCTAGAAGCTTCTCTCTCTCTCTTTCCCTCCTTCTGTCTCTCTCCCTGTCTCTCTCTCTGCCTCTCTCTCTCCCTCTTCCTCTCCCTCTCTCTGTCTCTCTCCCTCCCTCTCTGTCTCTCTCTCTCCCTCTCTGTCTCTGTCTCTCTGTGTCTCTCTGTCTGTGTCTCCCTCTCTCTCTCTCTGTCTCTCTCACACGCACACACATGCGCACACACACACACACACACACACACACACACACACACACACACAGTTGGTGCTAGAATCTTGGCTACACAGTGGCTAAGCTACTACACCAGAAAGATTAACTAGAAGTTGCATGACATTAGGACATCATCAAAGTCTTTCTGGTTGAGTTTTTTGTTTCATACCATTTTCTACACAGTGCTCTACAGAATTGCAATGGAGACTTTAAGTAAGAATTTTATTTTGTTGCTTTTTATAATAAATATTTAATATTATTTTATTTTTTCCAATTACATATGACAATTTTCAACGTTCATTTTTAAAAAGATTTTGAGTTCCATTTTTCCCCCTCTTTCTTCCTCCCTAAGACAGCAATCAATCTAATACAGGTTATATTTGTACAATCATGTTTGTCATGTTGCAAAAGAAGAAACAGAACAAAAGGGGGAAAACCATGGAGAAAAAAGTGAAAATAGTATGTTTTCATTTGCAAAGAATTTTATTTTGTTTGCTGACTCTAGGGAGCTTAATCCAATCCAATTCTGCAGCTGCTCTGTATAAGGCATGGTGCCAGGTATTGGGTATATAAAGACAAAAAATAAAAAGATGACCTCAGAAAGTTTATATTCTATTGTACAGACTGCATCATGTACCAAAAGAAGTAAATACAAGATCATTTGAGGAAGGAGAAAGCCCTAAAAATACCAAGGAGAACCAGGAAAGATTTATTGTAGGAGATCCAGCCCACCAGGGGTGAGGAACGTGTGTCCTCGAGGTCATATGTGGCCCTCTAGATCCTCAAGTTCAACCTTTTGACTGAATCCCCGTAATAGAAGGATTTGGTCTGTAAAACTTGGTCTCAGTCAAAAGGCCACACCCAAGGGCCTAGAGGCCTTGAGGCCTCAGGTTCCCCACGCCTGAGTCTTAGGCTGATCCTTGAAGGTAGTTTTAAAATTTAATCAACTAAAAAGAAGGTTTCATAGACAAGATGAGACACACCTGCTGGTATTAGCAAAGCTGTCTGAGGATGAGTCTATGACATAAACGCATGGTGACGGCAGCCAGTTTCCATGTCTACATAAACAATGAACATTAAAAATAGAGACCAGACTGAAGTCACATAGGCGTAACTGTATGTCCTTGGCTAACCTGGTTATGCCGCAGTCCACTAACAGAAATACCCACCAAAAGCTTGAGGGTAACTCCTTTTCACCCCCAAGTAACCCTGAACAGTTGGGGGTAGAGAGAAAGGGAAGGGAATAAGCATTTATCCAGCACCTACTATGTGCCACATGCTGTGCTAGGCACTTTACAAACACTATTTCTTTTGATCCTCACAATAGCCTTTCGAAGTAGGTGCTCTTATTACCTACAATTTACAGTTGAAGAAATAATAATAACTAACATTGATATAGTACCTACCATGTGCCAAACATGCTACAATTATTATCTCATTTGACTCTCACAAGAACTTTGAGAGATAGATCCCCATTTTAGAGAGGAGGGAACTGAGGCAAACAGAGATGAAATGACTTGCCTGGGATCACACCGCTAGTGAACATTTGAGACTGCATTTGAACGTAAGTCTTCCTAACTGCACACACAGTGCTCTATCTACTATGCCATCTGATGGCTTCAAAGAGAATGGGGTGGGAGAAAATGGGAGGAGGGGGGTGAGCAGTAGGTGAAGTTATATTAGGCCTATTAGGGTCCGGATATTCAGTCAGGGTCTCTTAGCAGAGCAGCAAGAGTGAGTAGGTAGAAGAGAGACCCCTTAGTTTATACTTTACCTAGAATGCAACTGGGACAGCACATTCCTAGGTCAGAACTGAAAGTTGTAGGAAAAATTTGCAAGTGGGATAAACTGGGAGATAAATGGAGCATCTTTCTAATTTAGGAAAAAATATCAAATGTGAAAATAGCTCTCTGACCTTAGAAAACTTTGATCTTTGCTCTTGATACCATTTCCTCTCTTCTTGGGGGATCCCACTCTTCCAGCACTAATCAGCTATTTTGAGGTTCAGTACCTATGGTAACACCCCATCCCCCATCCTCCACCCCTACTTTGTTCTCTCCCTTCCTTCCTGGAAGCAGGCAGGACTAAAACTGGCAGAAGAGGTGGGCATGCTCAGGAATCAACTGGCTTTGACACCTCTCCCCATACAAATGCAGCAATTCTTTAATACCCATCTCAAGTCTTTCCTCTTCTCTTCTTACAACTTCCCTTATAACTAAAGTCTTTATATACCCAATACCTGGCACCATGCCTTATACAGAGCAGCTGCAGAATTGGAAAGACTTCAAGTATGGACCCAGCTGATGGCCCAAGGACCAACGTAAGTAATTTCTGAAGGGCTCATCTCCCAAAAGCTGCTCAGTAGGTGGTAAAGTTTGTAGGGCATGGAAAGTCCAGAAATTGTCTACTAAGACATGTGAGGAGCAGGAGTAAGTTGGATCTGTCCTGTTGGGGGAGTTGTCCATACTGATGAAATCATGAATATTGTGAAGTTTTGAAGAATTATTCAACTAACACATATTTATTAATCAGACACTGTGCTAGGCACTGGGGATGAAAACACAAAGAATGAAAAGCTTGGCATGATCTTACAATGCAGTAATATGACATAGGAATATGACATAGGAATCAGAAAAAGGAGAAGTCATGTGGACTTTAGTTATAAGAGTTTCCTGCTTGTAAGGTCTCATATTTTTGTAGCCCTTTGTGCATAGTTCCAAATTGTTCTCCAGAATGGTTGGATCAGTTCACAATTCCACCAATAATACATTAGTGTTCCAATTTCCCCACATCTTCTCCAGTATTTATCATTTTCCTGTTTTGCCATCTTAGTCAAACAGACTATGGTACCTCAGAGCTGTTTTGATTTGCATTTCTCTAATCAATAGTGACTTAGAGCATTTTTTTCATATGCTTATCAACTAATTGTTTCTTGAGTCTCAATCTTGACTTCTCAATAAGATTGCAAGTTCCTTGAAGGCAGGGACCATGTTACTTTTTTTTTTTTTTTTTTTTGCTTTTTGGAGGACAATTGGGGTTAAGCAACTCACCCAAAGTCACACGGCTAGTTTTTGTGTGAAGTGTCTGACATCAGATTTGAACTCAGGTCCTCCTGACTCTGGAGCTGGTGCTCTATTCACTGCACCACCTAGCTGCCCCAAGTCACATATTTTATATCCCTCAATTGACATTGCCTCAAGTAAATACTGAATGAAGTCTAAACTCCTAAGCTTGATAGTGGTGTTTGTACCCCTCTGATGGCACATTGCCCATTCAACTTTGCATATTTGTTACCCAGTGTGTCCCCCTATAAGATGGCAAACTATTTGAAGATAGAAAGTGTGTCTAATTTATATTTCAACTCAATTAGAATAAACAAGTTAAAGGCCTTATGTGTAAGGCACTGGTCATACAAAGAAAAATATGAAACAGTACCTGCCCTTAAGGAGCTTATATTCTACTGGAGTGGGAGGAAGAAATACAACATGGACGCAGGTATATACAGCTGACCCCAAAGTCCTTCAGCTTTAGGATTTTTGTAGCTTCAAGAGAAAAAGAGGTCAATAATTGTACAGAATAAAAAGATCATAGCTTAGGAGCAGCATGGGAGCTTAGGGATCATCTTAGTCCAACCCCCTCATATTTACATATGAATAAACTGGGGCCCAGAGTGGTTAAATGAAAGAGTCACACAGAGACAAGCAAAATAACAAGGAATTGGATTCAGATCTGGCCTAGCATTTCCCCCATTGTATCATGCTCCCTCTGATCTAGAGAGAACTTTTGTAGAAAGTGGCCCCTGAGAAATGCTTTGAAGCAAACTAAAGATTCTAAGACATGGGGGAAGCCTGTGTACAAAGGTGTGGAGATAGGGTGTGGAATCTCGCTCAGGAGAGGAAGAGTCAGCAGGACAGTTTAACTGGGACAGACAGCTTGGTACATGGGTAGCCGAAAGGATAGAGTGAAAGTCCTGCTTCAAACTTCCTTTTTGTGTGGCACTGGGCAAATCAGTTAATCTCTATCCACTTCTGTCTCCTACAAGGTAAAAGGAGGATAATAATAGCATTCACCTCTGAGGGTTCTGGTTGGGATCAATATGTGTAAAATGCTTAGCACAATGCCTGGCACCCAAGTGCTACCTATTATTGTTGTTGCTGTTGTTATATAAATTATGGGTCTGGAGAAGTCTATGGGAATCAGATTGTGAAGACTTTAAAGGACAGTGGAAAGCAGTAGTTCTCAACCTTTCTAAAGCCACAACCCTTTTATAGTTGTATTTGGGTGTATCTGCATGTGGGCCGACCCGCCTGGAGATGGATAGAGGAGGTTCCTAAGACCAATTGGAAATATGTGTTTTCCGATGGTCTTAGGCAACCCCTGTGACCCCTGTGAAAGGGTCATTTGACCCCAAAGGGGTTGCGACCCACAGGTTGAGAACCACTGGTCTAAGGAATTTATAATTTTATCCAAAAGACAGTAGGAAGCAACTGAAGTGTGTTAAGTAAGGGATCATATCTATGTTTTAGGAACATAAATTTGTCAGTTATGTGGAAGATGGAGAGGGGAGAGACTGGAAGCAGGGATACCAATTATTGGCGTGTAATTGTTCAGGTGAAAGATGGTGAAGGATTGACTTACAGAGGGTAGAGTTTGTATAGATGAAGAAAAAGATAAGAAAGTGAAATCAACAAAATTAGCAACTGATTAGATATGGGGTTAAGAGAGAGGAATGAATCAAAGATGATTCCAAGGATGGTGGTGTGGGCTACAGAAAAGGGAAATTTGAAAGATGGCAGTTGGGGAGGAGGACTTTTATTTCTTTTTGGAAATGTTGAGTGTGTAATGCCTGTGGAATAGCCACTTGGAGGCATCCAACAGACAACTGGTGATATGGAACTGGGGTTTAGGAGCAAGATGAAGGCCCAGTATGTGGATAGAAGAGTTGTCCATTCAGAGATGATAACTGAGTCTATGGAAGTTGATGGCATCACCAAGGGAGAAAGTGTAGAGGGAAAAGAGAAGCTGGCCAAGAAAGAGTCCTTGGGAATGTCTTCACTTTGAGAGTGGGAGGAAGACAGTGATCCTACCAAGGAGACTAGGAAGGATTGATCAGACAGGTAGGAGGAGGCCCAAGAGAAAGCATTAACACAGAAGCCAAGGGAGGAGAGAATGGAGGAAGAGGGGTTAGTCTATAGAGTCAAAAGCTGGAATGAGGACAAGAAGGAAAAGAAGTGGGAGAAGGTTATCAGATTTAGCATTTAAGACATCACTGATAATCTTGGAGGGAGCAGTTTCAGTCTAGTGATGGGACTAGAAGTCAGAATTCAGGCACTGAGAAGTGAATAACAACAAGTGTAGAAAACTCTATTTTGGCTGTGAAGGAAAGGAAACCATGTGGTAGGATGACAGTTTGAGAGAATGACAGTCACATAAAGTTGGCTTATTAAAAAAAAAAGATGGGAAAGACCAAGGCATGTTAATAAGCCCCAAAATATCTATTTACCCTAATAGCTATCTATCAGAGCAGTAGGCATTCAACATGTTTATTGTATGAATGAATGGCATAGTGATCACTGTGGATATTTGTGGATTTGTTTTGATAGAAGTGACTCAACAAATGTGTTGCAATACAAAGGTAACTTCTTACTTAACTATTTAGCTCTTACAAACCTTAGCTTCAGCCTAACAGATCAGCTTCCACAGAATGAACACCAAAACCTCTTACCAGTATGAACCAATTTCACTAATCAAAATGCAAGGACCAGACTCCCAAATAGCATATTGATGGAAGTAAAATATGGCCAGGAAATTTCAACATCTGTGCTAAGAATTAAAACTTTTGACCATTTCAAACTTTTTTCTAGACTTACCCAGGATACCATGTTGTACTTTATCTAATGCTTCTCAGTCTCCCAGAGTTAAATGTTATGTTATGTTGTGATATTATATGCATAGATTTGGTACTATGGGTATATAAGAGAGGTGATTGATTAGAGACCGAAACCCACAGAAGGGGTTTACTTTTAAACAATGCTTCATGTAAATTATCTCCTCTTTTTTGTTATTTTTTTTTATTTTTCTTAATTACATATAAAACAATTTTTGGCATATATCTTTTAAAACTTCAAGTTCTAAATTCTATCCCTCCCTTCCTTCCCCCTTACTTGAGGAGGCAAGCAACTTGACATGGATTATACATGTGTAGTCATACAAAACATATTTCCATATTAGCCACCCCCATCCAAAAAAAACCAAGAAAAATAAAGTTTTGTGTTTTTTAAGTATGCTTCCATATTCCTTCTGACTCCATCAATTCTTTCTCTGGAGTTAGATAGCATTTTTCATTATAAGTCCTTCAGAATTATCTTAGATCACCAGTTGCTAAGAATAGCAAAGCCATTCACAATTTATCATCATACAATATTGCTGTTACAGTGTTCTCCTGGTTCTGCTCATTTCACTTTGCATCAGTTCATATAAGTCTTCCTAAGTTTTTCTGAAAGCATTCTGCTCACCATTCCTTATTGTGCAATAGAATTCCATTATAATAATATACCACAACTTGTTCGTCCATTTCTCAAATGATGGGAGTCTTCTCAATTTCCAGTTCTTTGACACAACAAAAAGAACTGCACCTTTTCTTAAAGTTAGAAAATTCAGTTCATCGTGGCAGATAGGGCTTTCTATATAAGTCAAAGAAGAAACACCTCCTACCAACCAATCAATAAACAATTATTAAGTTCTTCCTATATACCTGGCATTGCACTGAAAATATAAAGACAAAAGGGAAGGACAGAAGGGTCCCTGACCTCAAGGACGGTGACAGCTAGGTGGCACAGTGGATAGAGTACCAGGTCTGGAGTGAGGAAGACTCATTTTCCTGAGTTTAAATCTGGCCTCAGACACTTACTAGCTGTGTGACCCTGGGCAAGTCATTTATTCCTGTTTGCCCAAGTTT
>CM053596.1:149674120-149683340 GCA_028646575.1 Pseudocheirus occidentalis
CTCACGAAATTCATCTCGACAGTGTGTGGTGATCAATCATGACCTTGTACCCGTAACATTTATCTGCCTTGAAGCCATGAACTTCAGTTTGCTCATTTTACTTGAACATGACACCCTTAGGGACAAAGATGGTGCACATTATGATATAATTAACATAGAGAAGACCCCTGAAGTGAAATATTATATTAGCCTTACTGAATCCAGAGGGGTCCTTGCCCAATCCATGGACCATCATTGAGTTTAGCTCTTCAGGGCCCCTTGGCCCTGAAACCAATCTTGCCAGTGGGAGGGGGAAGGGGGAGGAGTAAAGAACAAGGAAGGTACTTTAATATAACACACACAGAGAAAATTCCTTCTTAAGTCACTGTGGTCCCCAGTTAGAACTGGGTGGTAAATATCCATGCTGGGATTGGGGAGAAAGTTTGGCTTTAGCTAATTTCAACTTTTTCACCATTAAATCTGCACCTGCAATGTCAGGGGGTCACCAAATAATAAAATGTGGCATCTTTGAAACTGCTCAGTCACGTGAAAACAGCTGTAATTGAGTAGATTCATTCCATGAAGCCCCCATCAGATGCTTAGGGGAAGGGGGAGGTTGAGAGGAAAGGGGGGCAAAGCTACTTGGATTCTCAGAATGTCCCCAGGAAGGAGAGTTTATGATTTTTGTCCCTTGTTTTTGGAGTTTTAGACTTAAAAAAATAATAATAACCTACATATACAGCACACACACACACACACACACACACACACACACACACACACACTTACTTGCTTCCAGCCATTGTGAGCTTTTTGACCTGATAAATGCGCTTGGCTGGCATCAAATAGTCCAGCTTTGACCGGTCCCATTTAAATATGTGAATTAGTCATGAAGCAGGACACAGCTTGGTGAACTTGCTAAATTGGTGGACTCTATTGAAGAAGGGGAAAAAGAGCAGAAAGCCATTCAGCATTCTCAGTTAGGTGGAGAGGTGAGGGGCACCCTAGCTCTGGACATCTTTCTTCAAAGACTCTCACATCAAAGTGGTAACTAACCTAGGAGGAATTAAGTCCCTGGCCTGCAGTGATGGGTTACTGGGCTTCACTTCTGGGTTCTGTTTTCTGCCTCTCTTTCCTCCATCCCCATCCTCCCCGCATCCCCAAAGCAATCCCTGGAATATGAGCTGGCAGTAGTGGTGAGAGTCTTTTTATCAAGGCAGTTTATACTCAGAGATGGAAGATTGGGTTGGTAAGTTCTTAAGTGATTCAGTCCATGGTCATAAGTCAGAGATCCTACAACCACATGAACCATTCGCTTGTAATATAAAGTAAAGCTAGGAGAAAGCCTGGATATTTTATTTCATTTGTGAAGAGGTGTTAAAACGGAAATACATTATCTTACTTGCGTCTAATAAACAACCCTACTTGCCCATCCCACTTTAAGTGTATTTAAGGAAGGTTTTAAAGAACTCCAAAGACAGCAGACATCCTGAGGAGAGCAAAGGTAAAACACAAGCCTTTCCCAAGTATTGGCATATTTTCAGACTTAGTCTCATGATTACAGAGCCTTTAAATATCTTCCCTTCCTCTAATCACCTCATCCATTCATCCCACCCCTTCTGTACCTTGATTCCTCAAGACTTTCTGAGTCTACCTAGTGATCTAAACAGGCCACAAGAATATGAGGACAGGAGAAGTGCATTCTAGGTGAACAGAGGGTGGCAGCCCTCAGCCTCCTAGGTGCATGTCTAAAACTCCTCTCCCCTTTCAAATCTTTAGGGTGCTCTGGGCTGTGACTAATTGCAAACAACAAAAAGGTCACTCATTTCTCTGATAACAGCCCCACCCCACTATTCAATAAATGAGGCAGGAAAAATATCCATCTTGTTGTTTACCTACTAAAGTCTTAAGAGAAATTCTCTAATAGCTGAAACCTGTTATCCTTGGCTTAAAATAAAGGAAAATCATGGAGAGGTATTGGTATTAACCAGGAGTGGTTGGGACAGGAAAGGCATTCACTCAGTTCCTTTGTGCTTGGCCAAGGGCCCGTCAGAGGTTCTATCTTTTCTCGATGTGACTTGTGTGACCCAGCCCCAGGGGGCTCAGAATACTTTAATAGCATTTAAGAGACCCCCAAAGCTCAAGCCCCAAGCAACACCCTTGTTAGGTTAGGGCCTGCAGCCTTGCGGAAATTGTGAAGTTACAGCGCCCCCTGCCAGTTTGTGGCCGTAAGGGCTGAGAAGCTTATCCAGTGGTAGATGCTGAAGGAGTCTGCAGAAACAAAACTTGCTCCTAACTCCATACTCTGAGTTTGAACTGGTTACCAAGTGCACCCAGGTGCATCCACGCTTGGGGATATTGGGCTCAAAGGCTTGCCTTCTTCTTAACAGCAGGTAACTTCTCGGCAACCAGGCTGACAACCTCCTGTCTCATTCCACACAACCTACCATCAGTTATGCAAAGAGAGGCCACTAAGGTCTTCAAAGACATCCTAAAATGTACGATGTAGTTTAATTGAATACACTGCTCCCCAGGGATCGTAAGATGGCTCTACAGTTTTAGGAGCCTAGCTGAGGAAAGCACCATCACCCAATTAGCTTCCTTTTCATTTTCCTTGTCGGCCCTTATAGGACTGTAGGCTTTTAAAATCATGGGTTTGGCTTAGCTTGGTGGCGAAGTAAATAGAGCCAACTCTGGAGTCAGGAAAACCTGAATTCAAATCTGGCCTCAGACACTTAACACTTACTAACTGTGTGACCTTGGGCAAGTCACTTAACCCCAATTGCCCTGCCTTCCCCCTTCCAAAAAGCAAAAAAAAATTATGGGTTCAATCCCTTTATTTCGCAGTTGAAGCCAAGGCCCCCAAAGGAGAAGTGACTTGCCCAAAGTCATTCTGGTATTAAGTAGCAGTGCATGGATTACAACCCAAGCCTTACAGTCTTCTTGGGATCTTCAGTTAGTTACCTTTCCTTACCTCTCCAACTTTAATGGACATGGTGAATAACTGGAGTCACTAATTATACAAGTCCATCATTGTCGTTTGGCTGAAATATTAAAATTATGTATCCTAGTTGGACATTAGATACTCTGACCATTCTTGGAAGAAAGGCATAGCAGATTGAGAAACAGTTTTGGAGCCATGAAGTCCTGCATTCAAATCCTGACGCTGACATTTAAGGATTGTGTAAACTTGTCACTTAACCTTTCAGTGCCCTGAGTAACTCTTGATTGAAAAGTTCTAGCTGATGTGTTTATCTACATCAGTGTAGAAAGCTAAATTGTAAGGGTTTGTCCACTTTCTAGTTTAGAAAAAGACCTCATAAAAGGCACTTAAGTCATCTCAGCCCTCAGTTTCCTCATCTGTAAAATGGCACCTCTCTCCTACAGTCATTGTGAGGACTAAATGAGATAATATTTGTAAAATCCTTTGTAAAGGCTAAGAACTATATAAATATAAGCTACTATCATTAGGAAGTTTCTAAACCAGGAATTCCCTATATGAATGAAAGTAGGGCCTAGATCTAATAAAAGGATAGTTGAAATAAAATATTAAAATCAATAACTCAGGTGACTATTGTGTATTGGGTTGGACAGTTCTCCCTGTATTGGCCTGAAAGTTATTGTCTAGGGAAAAAATACCCTTAAACTGATACTCAAACTCAACTGATTCTCGGTCCTGTATTGTACGGTAATATTAGCTCCCCATTTGTACATAGTTTTATGGGTAAAAACACTGTATACATGTTCTCCTTTGAACCTCACAACTCTAGGAGGAAGGTAGTGTAAATATTATCACCCTCATTATATAGAGAAGAAGACCAAGGCTCTTGGAGTTAAGTAACTTGACTAAAGTTGCTTATCTAGTGGTGAATTCAGTTTTTCTCTCTTGATTCAATGCTCCTCATAGAAACTGCTAAGAGTCAAGTCTGTAACCAGCTACCTTATCTTCCACAGCTGCCTATTCAAATAGTTACCATTTCAGTCACCCTAAAGAGGAATAACTGTTGAATTCACCAGCACACAGCAGACTTCCAGGTATTTTCATCCTTACTAGACTAGAGCTTCTGGGAAGTACTCAGATGAGTCAGGAAGTGTTCAAGATTATTAGTGCTTGGTCGAGTCCTCCCTGAATGCTTCTAGACACATCCTTTTCTTAACCTGGAGTCCCTGAATTTTATACATATGTACGATAGATAGATAGATAGATGGATGGATGGATGGATAGATAGATAGATGATGGATAGATGGATGGATGGATAGATAGACAGATAGACTGATAGGTGTGTTTCAGTATAATTGGTTTCATTTGTCTGTAATACCATGTGGTTCATTTCCTGTATTTAGAAACATTCTTGAGATTTGAGCCATAAGCGTCTCCCTATCTCCCTTAATGCTAGTGCTTTCCCTTGGTTGATTTTATCCAGTTTTTCCTGTATATATTTTCTTTGAACATATTTATTTGCATGGTGTCTCCCTCTATCAGACTGAGTTCCTAGAAAGCAGAGGCCACTTTTCTCCTCCTTTCTTTATATTCCCAGAACTTCAGTGTCAGGAACATACCTCTCAAAAGGGCCCATGATACAAAAAAAAAAAAAAAAAAGGTTGAGACCCACCCTACTTTGTCGTCTCTGTCTAGCTTCCTTGCAGATCAGATCCACAGGGCACAGACAGCAGCCGCTGGCGTGAGGCGCTGCCACAGGACTAGCCACAGATTAACGAGAACTCTTTGGTGGGCAGCCAGAAGAATATTTACTGGGCAGGGCTGGGCCTTGGACCTTTGAGCCTTTGCAGGCAGACAGCTCAGGAAGCTGAGGAGGAGGTGAAAAAATAAAAGGCCAGCTTGGTTGTGAGGATAAAGATCACACTCCGTTGACGTTATTTCGCGTCCTAATCAGGGCTCTTTGCGTAACCTTCCCTCAGGTGCTGGGGCGCGTTCAGATGTGGGTCCCACAAAGCAATGCCGAGCTCAGATCGCCTAAAGAAGGGGACTACAGCCTTCTCAGGACCCGATGGACAGAGACCCGACCCGCTTCATGACCACCCATTAAGGCCAATCCTAATTAATGTGGTGCCAGCGCCTCCTGGGCAGCTGAGTTTCTGGGAGCTTCCACTGGATCAGGACCGAGGTGACCAGAAACAGAGAGAAAAGATGCCGCTGTCAGGGATACCCAGGGGATGGAAGTGCTGGTGTTTCGCAGGTGCCAATGTCCCATCTGGACACAAGAGGGAGCTGTTCAGTCGGAGATTTCTGGCTTGGAACTGAGGTTCCAAATACAGTACCCGTTGGATCAGTTAGTTAGCAAGCATTTATTAAGCGCTTACTGTGTGCCAAAAGCTGGGGATACAAACAAAGGCAAAAAGTCATAGAGGTTCAATTAAGGGCCATTTGGTAGAACCTCCTCATTTTACAGATGAGGCTTACAGAGATAACATAACTTCTCCAAGGTCACACAGGTATTCACAAAGGCAGGCTTTGGACAGAGGTCAGGTAGCTCTACTTCGCTCTATAACGACTTCCCTAAGACCTTCAGACAGGAAGAGTGGAGGGAGATTACAGCTTTGTCTTTACTAACCTCGTTTGCAGACATCCTTGTGAATCTTGTCATCTCTCCTTTTTGTGAATGAGTATCCCTTTACTTCCAGTTCTTAACTACTTTGCAGTGAGAAATACTTTCTCTGGGCTTTGTGAAGATGATAGAAGTACACAATAATGATCTTTGGTTGATTTCGGGGCAATAAGAACTGTGTAGAGATAAGGTTATTATTAGCAAACAAACTGAAGAATCTACTCACAAACAATCTGGAGAGGAGGAAATAAGACTCTTTAGGACAATGAGGATAATTAAAAGAATTGCAACCATGAAGGAAAAACTTGGAATAGAGTAGCATTTTAGGATTAATAAAGGTCATTAGAAATTATTAAAGCCAATCTCATTTAATATATTGAGGTTCAGAGAAGAAAAGACTTACCCAGGTGACCCAGCTAATTACTGCCAAAGCAAGGTCTTCATTGCCTCAAGACCAGGCTTCTTTATTCAAGAAGGAAAGTGTTTTCCAAAGCAAAGGCAAGTAACATTTTATTAAGGTATTTAGCACATAGTAGGTATACAAAAATATTTTTTGAGTAAATATTGTAACGAATAATCACAAAACAATTTTAAAAGACTCATGATGAAAACTTTGATTCACATCCAGAGAAAGGTCTGAAAAGTCTGAATGCAGATAACAGAATATGATTTTTCCTTTTGGAGTTTTTTTCCTTTCCTTTTGTTTCTTCTTTCACAATATGACTAATGTGGAAATAGGGTTTACGTTCTTACACACCCATATACCCTTTATCAGCTCACGTGTTGTCTTGGGGAAGGGGGAGGAGAGAGAGGGAGAGAGAAAAGTTTGGAACTCAAAATCTTTCCGAAAATAAATGTTAAAAATTGTCTTTACATGTAATTGGAAAAATAAAATACTGTTAATTTTTAAAAAGAAGAACATTAAATGATCACTTCCAACTTTTTCTAGTAATGTAACACACGTTAAGGAGAGTTACTAGCATTGATTCCGAATCAGAGGAACTGAGTTTAAATTCCAAGATCACTTCTTATTTATGTGATCTTGGACAAGATGTTCAGGACATCCCTGAACCTCAGTTTCCTCATCTCTAAAGGGTACCCTGGCTTCAGTTTCACCCTGTAAAATGGGGGAGTTGGAATAAATGATTCCTGAAGTGGTTTTCAGCTCTAAATCCATGATCTTCTCTTAAGACAAACTCCCGTGCTTCCTTATGCTGATCAGAACAGCAGCACTTTGAGCCTTCAGATGATGAAGTTTTAAAAAATATTTTCTATTATTTTTAAGAAGAAATAGGAGATTTTAAAGCAAATGAAGTGTACCTTACTGAACCAATTTGACCACATAAACTATGCCCTGATTTTATTGCTTTATTAGGATGTCAGACAAGATATGAAGATGATCGGGTCCTTATCTGATCCTGGAAGGAAGAAATTGTCCTACTATCATTCCATGGAATGAGCTCTGCACATTCTGATCTTTCCTCCCCTCCCACAAGCCTTATGCTCTGTGTAAATTCTGCACAAAATTAGTAATATCTTATTGAATCTCACAGTTATCTCTTCTTTGTGGTTGCTCTGGTTTTCTCTTTAGTCTGTATCTCACATGAATAAATGATTACTTAATATGTGATATATTGTGAAATAATTCACAATAATATATTGTGAAATAATTACTTAATATGTGATGAGACAGACAGCTAGAAAGAGTATTCATTAAGTACTTGGCTATATTCTAGGCACTGTGCTAATCAATGGAGAGAGAAGTACAAGAAATCAAGGCAGTTTTTGCCCTCAAAAGAGATTCCATTTTAATAGGGAGAGATAACACATAAAAGTATTATGTTAAATAGTAGAACATCCTCCGTTGGCAGTATAGTTAGGAGATGGACAAGAAAAGTGAGAGAGACCTGTCTCCAGCAAGAAAAGGTGAAATCTCACCTCTCCAAGCTGAGAAACCAGGGGCTGAGTCCAAGGTTTAAGTAGAAAGGAGATGTGGATTGTGGTGAGAGAGTGGAGGGCATGGTGAGGAGACAAATAGTGTCAATGCATGACTTCTTCCAGGATAAGGCAATAGCTTACTGCTTTTTCTGGGGTTACAAATAGAAAAACATGAGATGCTTGTGCTCTCAAGTAGCTTACACTCTAATTGGGAAAGATAACATAAAAGATAGTTCAATTGCATGGTAGATGGAAAGATTCAGAAGACCTGGAAGGGTTCATCAGCAGGTATATATAGTGCCTTGTGGTCTGGAGGGCACAGAGGCACCCAAGATGGGAAAGCCTGATGCTGCCCCATCTCCCTGTAAAGATCAGTGTTGGTGAAGTTCCTGTCATCCAAGAAGCCTGAGTAGTCCTGTCTTTCTTCCTTCCTGGCTGTCCTAGATTTCAGCTGAGGATTCGGAGGAGAGTAAGGTGAATGGGAAAAGTGGTCCTAGTGTTGGATCTTCTCTCCGTGTGTGTGTGTGTGTGTGTGTGTGTGTGTGTGTGTGTGTACTATTTCTATTTGCTACCTACACTGCTATTGCATCCTTAGGAACATAGGTGAATATAGGTGAAGATGAGAGTAAATGAGGGTGCACAAATAGGTCCTGACAGATTTCAGCTTGATGTAAGGAAACAAAAACTTCTTTAAAATTAGATATGTTGCTTGATTGCACATGTAAATCCTATATTGGATCATCACCATCTCAGGGAGAAGGGAGTAGAAAGAGGAAGGGATAGAATTTGGAATTCAAAATTTTTTAATGTTAAAAATTATTTTAACATGTAATTGGGGGAAAATAAATATGATTTTAAAAATTATATATGCTGGAAAAAAAGAATGTTCTGGCTTGAGATGCAAGGATATACTCCCTATGAGGAGAGAAATAGAAAGAAAGGTCCTCTGTATAACAACATCTTCCTAGTAGCCAGCCATTTTTATGGTAGAAAAAAACCAACCAAACAAGAAATCAAGTGGGTATCTGCCAATTGGAAAAATCATTAAATTCCTGGATAGTGAAAAGAATTATGAAATCTTGGCTGGTCTTTCCCCTTCTTATTTCTGTTTTTTTCCTCCTCCAAGTTTCATTCTAAAATGTTCTTTACATTTTATGTGGGTATGTATATATATATATATATATATATATATATATATATGAAGATATATATAAATATATAACAAGATGCTACATATCCTATCTATAATTACAATTATAAGGCAATTGATAAAATTATTAAAGGTACAGCAGAGGTCAGAAAGAGGGACCTGAGAAATTCAAGCAAGGAGAGGTCCCTTCCAGGTGAGACAATCAGGGAAGGTGTCATGGAGATGGATCTAAGGTGGGCCTTTAAGGAGACATATGTCAATGGATGGAAGTTGGGGTAAGGGGATTCACAGAAGGAATGGGAAATATTAGGTACAAAGGCATGGGTATGGGGGAAGAAAGGATGATATTAGGGGAGAGAAAATTGTTTAGTCTGATAGATCTATAGAGTATTCAAAGAGAAGAACCTAAAAAATGGAATGATTGGTTGGAACTAGACTGCAGAGAACCTTAAATGTCAAGCTAAAGATTTCTTATAAGCAAATGGCAACATGAGAGCATTAGGAAGGTCAGTTTGGCATTGGTTTGAAGGATGGAAGTGATGAGGTGTAGGCTCTGGGACCACCCCCCCCTTGAGCTCTCCTTGAA
>CM053596.1:149683840-149743397 GCA_028646575.1 Pseudocheirus occidentalis
AGAGAGAGAGAGACAGAGAGAGAGAGACAGAGAGAGAGAGACAGAGAGAGACAGAGAGAGACAGAGAGAGACAGAGAGACAGAGAGACAGAGAGAGACAGAGAGAGAGAGACAGAGAGAGAATCAGACAGGTAGACAAGACCTGGTTTTCAGCTGCCTCCTCCCATTTTCCAGGTAAACTCTGGGGGAGGGAGTGAGAAAGGAAAAGACTGAGGACCGGGGAAATTTCCAGCAGGTGGCAGTGTAATCCCAGGCTTTTTGGTAGGTTCCCCGGCATTAGTCTAATTTTCTGTAAAGTCCATTAAACATTTCCCCCTCCACCTGTAGTTACGTATTGTAATATAAAAGCACAGTAGATGTCTGGGTTTTGTTGTTGTTGTTGTTGTTTTACTATTTAATGCGGGAGAGGGAGGAGGAATAAGGGCTGAGAGTTGGGGGGATGGTGCGGGGGAAGCCCAGGGGTTTCACAGCTTGATTTCCAGCCTAGACGGTAAAGAGAAGTTGGAGCTCTTCTACTCTGCTTTAGCTGCACCTCTTCTTTGTCGCCCTCAGGGGGCGCTGCGGGGCTTAAGGTTGTGGGAAGATGGTAGCTTCGGGAGATCGGCTGGTGGTTGAAATTTGACAAGGAAGCTTGTTTGCAGGAGGTTTTCTGAGATCCCTCCTAGACTTCCTGGTGGAAGAACTAGCTTCCCAGGAGTCATTTTCCCAGATCATCAGGGAAGAAGTTTTACAATTTTGTTTTGTTTTGGTTTTTTTTGCTGAGGGAGGACAGGGAGTGGGAAGACGAAGGTAGGGATTAAGTGTTTTGTTTGTTTCGTGGCCCCTTTGGGACAGTCAAGAGAAGTGTATAGACCCCTTCTCAGTATAATATTTCTAAATGCATAAATGAAAATACACAGCATTACAAAAGAAGCCAGTTACGTGGAAATACATATTTTGTTTAAAAAAAAAAACCATGTTAAGAGCCAGATTCTAAACGAACAACCCACTGGTCAAAATGTAGAGCCTTAAAAAAAAGTGCTATTTTTTTTCAGCTGGAGAAGGACTATGCTAGCCTGCATTTCCCAGCCTCCACTGGGCATGGCCCATTGACCATCAAAAAGTACCAGGGTAGGGATCTTTTGATATTCTTTTTCTGCAGTGTTAAGCCAGTGATTTCAAGGGAGAAAGCAGGGGTCCGAGGTTGGCGCCCAGCAGGCTAGCTTCTTATCTTGGCTAGAGAGCCTCACGCCAGTTTGTCACTCGCTGGGATTGCATGATTTCCTTTGGTTTTCATGGGTTCCGGGAGACTCCCCCGTCTTCACTCTTTCTATGCTTTCAAATTAAGATTGTGGAGATTTGGGAGCTGATACCAGAGTTCTGAGAGAGAACTGGCTGTGACATCTCCCAGTTGGTGAGGAGAAAATTCTTAGCCCCACGTGTATTACATTCATTAGTATTAGTATTTGGTTAATTTTCCTTGTATTCTCCATCACTCTTGACCATGTTTTATGAATCTTGGCGGAGTTCAGTTGGTAAAGGTAAATTATCGGATTCAGCTACCCACCAGCAGTTATTGTGATGTTTCAGTATTTTTAAAAATCCTCTTTCACTTTGAAGGGCATTTTGAATGACCAGTTGAGAAGGAAACTGGAACATAGAAACACTAGCAAAGAAAGTTGCCAAGGTCAAATGAAGCAAGCATGCACCTAATAGCCAGCCAACCACATTGGAGCAGTGCCTTCTTCAGCCCTGTTTGTGAAGCATAAAGGGAAGGGAGATAAGGCATCTGGGAGTCAGCACATTTGAAAGCAAAGATTCCCAGATGAAGAGAACTACATAGTGTGCCTCATTCATATCAAAAACAACTGTCCAGGGTGCCCTGGGTCTGTTGTGATTAGCAGATTGCTCACCACTGTGTTCAGAATCTTGGGGTCTGGTTCCTTTATATCTTCTTCCCTTCCTTGTGCATACTCCTACAGTCTTGTCTTTAAAATTAAATGCTATTTTAAAAAAATGTTGCTTTTTTTGGTTTTGTTTTTACATCACTTTCATTTTCAAATGTATTTCTGACCTGCCTCTACTCAGAACGTTTGTTTTTTTTTTAAGAAAGAATTTTGAAAAGCATTAAAAAATATTAAAAAATAATCACACATTTGAATCTGACAGTATGGTCGTGATTTTACATGAATAGTTCTCCATCTTGGCAAAGAAGAGACAGTGGTATGGAACATTTCCTCCTCCCTTCTTATGGGCCACACTTGGTCATCACAGTTATAAAGCTGTTCAGTTTTCTTTTGTTTTGTTCTCTCCATGTCTATTGTTGTTAGCATTACAAGAGGTTCTGCTCACTTTTCTTTGCATCAGTTCGTATCAAAGATTATTCTCAAAAGTCTTTAATTTTTTCCACAATGTATTTTGATGGGAATTTAAGTGTTCTTTTATAGACCATATATATTTTTTACAATAAAATTTGTATTTGAAAGCTAATTATTTAAGTGTTCACATAAACATAAATTCAGGGTTTTTTTCCCTTAAATTATGATTGTTGCTGTTCTTGCTCACCTTTTGGTTCTCAAAGAGGACCAACAACATCACGAAGATGATGTGGCTTGAGTGAATTGTATTTAAGTGAGATACAGAATAATGAATACATAGACTGATTACACATTAGAATGTTAGGGGCTTTTGTTTGTTTAAATTTTAAATTAAGATGATTAATTTTTTGTTTTGTTTTTTCAAATTCTAATGGCTCTGTTGCTGTGAATAATTTGGTAGAGTGTGGAATGATTCTTTCTCTTTCTTAAAAAAATAATTTGAGAGAGTGCTGTGATTTTTCTCCCATTTCAAGAAAAAAAACACCAAAAAGTCAGCTAACCAATGTTGCACAATGGCCTTCACAATCATGGGCCGAGACTGTGCTGAGCATCCCTTCCAAGGATCCCCTATTGGAAAAAGATAAGAATTGCCCAAGAGAGAAGGGAGTCTGGAGGCTGAAGGTGCAGCACAACTTGAAATTTTCTACTTACTTTGGCATAGTAATGTATAGAACATGTGTTCTTAATGGTGGGGCAGGGTTTGGGTGTATGCCCATGAACTTGTTTTAATAATCATTTGATAGCTATATTTCAGCATAATTGGTTTATTTTGGAATCCCATGGTTTTTTGTTCTGGTTTTTGGTATGTAAAACAATATTCTGAGAAGGGATCCATTCACCGGACTGGCATGAACCTATGTCTGTGGTGCAAAAAAGGGATAAAGAACCCTTGCCTGAAGGTATGCTTGAAGTAGGAGCTGACTAGAGATAAGTGGAAATAGTAGGAGCCCCTGTTTCGGGTATAAGGAAATAAAAATAAAAATTAGAGAGCAGTTAAAATTGAGAACTAATCAATTGGCACAGAACTTTCATGACTTTTTACATGCCTCTCTGGGCATTAATTTGCATCAGTATTTCGTTTTGTAACCTGGAACAGGGGATGCTGTATGGCATAAAGGTAAAAGGCCAGTCTCAGAACTGGGTAGAACAAGTCTTATCTTTGATATGTGCCATAACTATGACACACATGGCTGTATGACTATGGACAAGTCATTTTATTTGACCCAGTGACCCAGGAAATTCTCTAATACTATGAATTAAATAAGGACCATTTTCCAGGTCTCATTAGTGGAGGGAGTTTTCAGAGCAGAACTTCTCTACTCTGACCAAATTGCTGTTCCAGACAAAAACATCATAAACATCTGGAACTAATGCCAGTGCCTACCTTACAGGGTTACTGTGAGGATCAAATGAGAAAACAGGTAAAGGGCTTATAAACTTTAAAGCTCTCTATAAATGCTGTCATTATTACAAAGATTAATTCAACAAGCAGTTATTAAGTGCAAGGTACTATGTTTGGCACTGGAGGATTCAAAGATTGATTCAGTCTGTCAGTAAACATTTATTAAATGCCTATTTAAGTGTCATTTTAAATTTTAAATTAAAATGATTAATTTTTTGTTTTGTTTTTTCAAATTCTAATGGCTCTGTTGCTGTGAATAATTTGGTAGAGTGTGGAATGACTCTTTCTCTTTCTTAAAAAAATAATTTGAGAGAGTGGGATAATTGGTGAAGATACAAAGAAAGGTAAAAGAGTCTCCTAATCTCAAGAAACTCTCAATCTAATGAGGACAACACGCAAACAACTGGGTATAAACAAGACATGTGCAGGACAAATTGTAAATATTCAACAGAGGGAGGGTGATAGCATTAAAAGGGATTGGGAAAGGCTTCTTGTAGAAGGTGAGATTTTTAGCTGGGCTTTGAAGGAAGCCAGGAGGCAGAAATGAGGAAGGAGAAAGAATTCCAGGCAGGGAGGACAATCAGTGAAAATGCCTGGAATCTGGAGATGGAGTGCCTTGTGTGAGGAACAGCAAGGGGATCAATGTCATTGGATCAAAGAGTACCTGGTCGTTGTTGTTTGTCCTTTCTCTTTGAAGAAGACCAATGACATCATAGAGTGATGTCTTGCCTTGTTTGTGAATTTGATTTAAGTGAGGCAAAGTTGCACAAAGTCATCAATCAATCTCATTCTCTCTTTCAGAATCATCAAAGTCCAGTGGCAAAACAAAAGTAATGACAACTGGCAGATGGCGCAGGATGCAGTAAATGACCTCGGCATCTTCCATGTCTGATCAGGCTCTAAGAGATAAACAGCACCTGTTTCAGTCACCTTCACGGCTATTGAAACAAATTGTTCACATCCACCCATTCTGCTGGGGGAAATCTTTACATGCTTGGGGTAGACATACCCCACCCCCAACTCACTGACAAGTTTGAGTAAGATATAAGAAGACTGGAAAGATAGAAAGGGTCAGGTTATGAAGGGCTTTGAATGCCAAACAGAGGACTGAATATTTGATACTGGAAGTGATAGGAAGTCTCTGGAGTTTATTGAATGACTAGGGGATGACATGGTGTAATGGTAAGGGAATTTGAAGATCTTCCCTGCCCCTTAATGGGCCTCAAGTGGAACCCAACAGGAGGGGCTTGATTTCCGGGACACTTGGTTTTTAGGAAGGTCCACACCTTTTGTTACTTTGTAATTAGTCAGGGGGTCACAAACATTGTGATGTCCTCTGACCCTGAAGAAGGGTATATATACTCTGGGTTGAGGTTTTACTTTGGGGCTCACCTATGGGAAGAGTTCTATGATTTGACCAGATGAGATTCTAGGTAGTAGTTGAGCTCCTCCCCGGCTTTGAAAACCCAGATACTGGTGTTTCTTTCTCTAGTAACTAACTATGTATGCAGGTAAGAGTCAGACAGCTAGAAGCCCTGTCTGTTGGTCTGTTGAATTGTGTTATTTTCTCTGTATTTTGTCTAATTGTAATTTCTGTTTGTATTTTTTGAAGTTCAGAGTGCTGACTTTCCCCCCTGAACTAAATGGATTATGTGTATGTAAGCATGTATGTATATAATATATAAAGATATATTTATATATATTGAAGTAAGAGTTGGCTACAGATAAGTGGAAATAGTACACACACACACACACACACATACACACACATATAGGTTAAGGCCAGGTGAGTAGATTTCAGAATCATCAGCATAAAGATGATAATTGAATTCATAGGAGTTAATGAGATAACTGAGGGAAATAGTATAGAGGGAGAGAACTCAGGACAGAGTTTTGGAGGAAACCCACAGTTAGTAAAAATCCAAAAAAGGATACAGAGGAGTGGTCATATAGGGAGCAGAACCAGCATAGATCTTTCTCATAGAAATTTAGAGACAAAAGAATATCAAAGAGAAGGGGATGATCCAGCATCAAAAGACTTCAGAAAAGTCAAGAAGGATGAAGATTGAGAAAAACATCATTAGATTTGGCCATTTAGAAATCATTGGTAACTTTGGAGAGAGCAGTTTCAGATGAATAATGAAGTCAGAAGCTAGATTGCAGAAAGATAAGAAGTGACAAGAAAGGAAATCAGTGCTTCTCAATGAATTTAACTACAGAGGCAAAGATAAACATGATCTGTTGGGGATGGATGTATTAAGTGAGGGTTTTTCTTTGTCTAGTGATTGTACCACCCAAATAAATCATGTAAGGAATAACAGGTGTGGAGTAGAAGTGCTATGGGAAAAAGGTCATTTTATGTAGTCAGCTTAATTTTCCCCATTTGTTTAGTGTTGCTTATCTTTCCATTCAATTTGCCATATGACTGGCTTTGGAGAAGATTTTATGAATTTATGTGGTCTTGAAAAAAGTATAGAAGAGGTGTCCAAAAACAAAGATCTTAGTTCACTATAGCTCAGGAGTAATGGTCAAAATCCAGATAAATTAGGATTTCAAAGCTTTGGAAACCAGATTAAAACGTCCCACTATAAAAGCAACTTTTAAATGAAATGACTGTCCAATACTATTTGGGGAAATTTACCTATTTTGGCCTGCATTAGAGTCATGGTAATACTGATGAAACTCTTCATAGGAGGGCATTGCTCCGGACAACCAGTTCAGCCTTGTTGCTGACTGCCCAGACCAGACTTGGATCTCCAGAATCTAGGGGTACTGTTCATAAACTGCCCTACCTTCAACTGGAAGGAAGTCATTGTCCTCTTCTTACTGGCCTCCCAAGTCTGACTTTGACCTTCCAGGTCTGCAATAATCTAATTTCAATCTTTCTTAATACTCTCTCTTTGAGCTTTCTTCCAGCAGTTCCTGGAGCCTTAAGTCTCTGTACAAGTAATCAGGTGATTAATTGTTGTTTTTTTTTTCAAAGTTTTACAGCCCACTAGAAACAATGATAACCTTTCCTGAGCTCTATAGCTTCCTGTTACTTGAAACAGTTCTAAAGACAAGGGCAATAGGAAAAGCATTTAAATAAACATACAATTTAGGTGACTCTTTCATGCTCAAAAGAGAGCCAAAGAGGGCTGAAAACTGATTACTGAAAGGATAAATGATTATAACTCATGCAGTAATAATTCAGAAATCAACATTTATGATCAGGAATCCCATCATCTTTATGTCCTATGAAGCTCCATAAATCACTTGATAGGGATAGGGGCTTGTGATTTTATTGGTATAGGGAACCACCTGGTGAGCTAACTTCCAGTACAGATCTATGTCTCCTTTTAATAATCGTTTCTCCTTTTTAAACATTTCCCCTTCTTAATAGTATTTTATTTTTTTCAATTAAACATAAAGACAAATTTTTAACATTCATTTAAAAAAATTTGAGTTCCAAATTTTTGCCATCTCTCTCTCACCACCCTCTCCCTAAGACAGTTATCACTTTGATATAGGTTATATATCAACAAAAAGTCTATTAAGAGTTAGATAGAGCACTGTTAATGTAGAGAATTGGAACAACAAATTGGCTGAGAAATATAATTTGGACTAACCAGGGTTTATTGAGTTGGCCAGTGGAGGAGTCTCGCCCAAAGAGGCAAAGACTACCCAAATGACATGGCAGGTTTTAGGGAGTGAGAAACAGGTTAGGCTGAACAGGGCAAGAGTTAATTGGTCCAAGGTCCCTGTTCCTAGGACTGAAGGCTGATCTGGTGAAATAATCCTTTTACCCTGGCAATCCAGTTTCAAGACAGTCATTCTATAACAGGATGGGGAAGGGCTAGGATTTTTCTCAGAATAGGTTGCACAACAAGATCCTATGGCACATTCTATTTTGGGGGTGCTTCCATTGAAAACACTAATAGGAGAGTCCAGACATACATGTGTGAACAAAATGGAATAGCTCTGGATTCAAAGCACTGAGAATTTGAATGGCTCACCTTGTGTCACACAGCTGATTATCATCGAGGGTATAGTCTCAAGATGATTGAATCAGATAATGTATGGGAAAGTGCTCTGCAAGCTATGAAGTGTTATATAGATGGAGGATATGAGATCCTTGCTTATGTTTGTTAGATGAGATGTCAAAGGCTGCCTTATTTATCCACTTATGGTCCTTATGGACTAGATTCTGGTGACTGCAAAGCAGAATCTTAACAGATGAGGGAAGCTACCTCTCAACAGAATTTCCTAGGACACTGAAAGATTAAATGACTCCATTACATTGTGCAGGTGGTATGTCAGAGACAGGCCAGGAACTTGGGTCTTCTGCACTCTAAGGTGATCTCTCAAGATACAGACAAGAACTTTACCAGATTAACCAAGCTAAGATCTTCTAAAAGAACATTTTATTTATTTGAAAAGAAAAAAAAACCTATGGATATGAGAGCACAAATTCTTTGAATTGTTGAGGATTTCAATAATAATAATAATAACAGTTAATATATAATAATTTAATAATAATGATAATAATAGCATTTATATAGCACTTTAAGGTTTGCAATGTACTTCACAATTATTATGTCATTTTATCCTCATAATGATCCTGTGAAGTAGGTTTTATTATCTCCAGTTTACTGACAAGGAAACTGAAACAAGTTAAATGACTTGTCCAGGGTCTTACAGCTAGTATATATCTGGAGCAGAATTTGAACTCTGGCTTTCCGGACTTGGGGCTGCTGGGTGGTGAAGTGGATAGAGCACCAAGCCCGGAGTCAGGAAGACTTTTCTACCTAAATTCAAATCTGGTCTCAGATACTTACTAGTTCTATGACCTTGGACAAGTCACTTCACCCTGTTTGTTTTGGTTCCTCATCTATAAAATGAGTTGGAGAGGGAAATGGCAAACCATTCCGGTGTCTTTTCGAAGAAAATCCCAAATGGGGTTATTACAGAGTCAGACACGATTAACAATAACTCAACAACAAATTCCTGACTCCTGGTCCATAGGACTCCATCCTCTGTGTTACCTAGTTGTACTTAAAAGTAAGCATTAATCTTATATTCTTTGGGGGGGGAGGTAGTGTATTGGGGAAGGTAATTGGTGTTAAGTGAATTATCTAGGGCCACACAGTTAGTAAGTGTTGCAGAACAAATTTGAATTCAGGTCCAGTGCTCTATCCACTGCACCACCTAGCTGCCCCATTGATTTTATATTCTAAGATGCAAAAGAAATAGAAAAGCAGACACAAATCAAAAGTCCTTTAGCTCTACTCCCTATTCCTTTTTTTGTTACTGCTCTCATGGGAGACTGTCTGTGAGAGAAATTTGAGAGTATCTTGTGGGCAAATTTTTTTTAAGTCTTAAAGATATAGAGAGTAATGACTAGTGATGGAGAAAGGAAGAGAAATTAAGCTGATATTACTATGATGTGCTAAATTGATGGAAGTTGTTTAAATGATCCAGGGAATTACTTTTATTACCATGACTCTGCTCTGAAAGCAGAGGTAGTGAGTGATTCTAGACGACCACCCTAACATCACAGTTCAGATAATTGAGAAGCAAATTCTCTTTTGGTGGTGTTCAGGAGATTCCAGGTCCAGTGAGTTTCCTCCACCCTTTCCAGAGTTACTAAGGGATCTTATTTAACAGATGAAATGTTTCTTATTTCTCTCACATGCATTAAGAATGGCACATAAACAGATGACATGAAACTGTAGTTATTTATAACTCTAGAATTCTGTGGATATGCAGGTGGATTCACTCAATAACCATATTTAAGTGCCACCTAGGTTTAAGGTGAGGTAGTAGAGATGCAAAGACAAAAAAATCAGTCTCTGATATTTTTTCTTTTTTTTTAAATAAGATTTTATTGCTCTTTGGTTTTTTACATCATTTATTGTTTTCCATGGTATCATTCTCCATTACCTCTCCCAGATAGCTATCCCATTTAATACATAATATTTTTTAAAAGACAGGGAAAAATAATTGTAAATGACCACTACATTGAAAAAGTCTGAAAACATGTACTGTGTAATACTTGTGGAACTCTGACCTCCAATAAAGGGGGCCAGGAGAGTGTCTTCTTAAATCTCTTCTTTTGAGCCACATAACTATGCTTGGGTTTTGTGTGTGTGTGTGATTTTTTGACATTCACTTTTTTGGGGTCTTTTTGGAGGGGGAAAGGCAAGGCAATTGGGGTTAAGTGACTTGCCTAAAGTCACACAGCTTGTAAGTGTTAAGTGTCTGAGGCCAGATTTGATCAACATTCACTTTTGATGGGGGAGAGAGTTGTTCATTCTGTTTACATTGGGATTTTTGCTTTACATTGTTGCCGTCATGATATGTATTGTTTTTTGTTTCCCTTACTCTGCTCTCTTCAGTCTGCATCAGTTTACATAGATCTTTCCATGCTATTCTGTACATATCACATATGTATTTTCTTAGACCATAGTAATATTGTTACATTACCATACTGTAAGTGATTTAGCCATTCCCTGATCAGTGGAATCTACTTTGTTTCCAATTCTTTGTTATCACTTTTAGTGCTGCAACAAATACTTTGGTGAATATGTGTACTTTCTACTTATCAAGACCTCCTTGTGGTACAAACCTAGTAGTGGAATCTCTGTGTTAACGGGCATGAACATTTTAGTTACTATATTTGTATCATTCAGAATTGCTTTTCAGTGATTCTACAGACCAATAACTCATGTACAGCAATGCGTTAATGTACCTATCATCCCACAACCCCTCCAACAATGACTATTCCCACCTTTTTTTTCCTTCTTGCTATGAGTGATTTGGAGCCGAGTCTCTGATCTTAAAGAGGTTATTTGATCAATCAATTAATAAGCAAGCATTTATTAATCACCACTGTGTGCCTGACACTGTGCAAGATTTTAGGGATGCAGATACAAAAACAATATAGTCCTTGCTCTCAAAGAGCTTACAGTCTTTGAGGGGAGGGTTAGTATAACATGTTCACAGATGAATGCAACACACATACACATAAATAAATATAAAATGATCATTTCAGAGAAGAAACTGACAAGGGCAGGAATGGGGAAAGGCCAGGAAGGGAAGATGATACTTGAGATGAGCCTTGAGGGAGTCGGGGGTTCCAAGAGGCACAGGTAAAGAGTGAGAGCATACTAGACCTGAAAAATAGTCTTGCAAAGACTCAGGGGTAGGAGATATAATGTTATGTATGGGTAATAGGGTTTTGGGTTTGGGTCTCCAAATCTCACCAGACTGTAAGTGTGAGATGGAAACTCCTGGGCCCAATATCACTCCTGATTGACACAGGAACTTTGACCTGCACCATTTCTGACCATCTGACCTGGGTTGGTTCTCTTGTTAGGCAGCCCGGTGACTCCCAATTCCCATTGGCTGATCATATTGGTGCCAGATATAGGGCTAACCTGTCTTAGCCAACTGCAACTCAGAGCTTTAAGGCTTGAGCTCTACCAGCCTCAGTCTCAGCCTCAGCCTCTCTGATAGAAGGGATTAGAGGCATGTGCCACCACACTCAGCAAATGTTTGTGGAAGTGTATGGTCCTAATAGTTACTTTATAGGTAACTTATTCTTGAGTGACTATCCTTTAGGCACACCTGGACTTTTCTGGACAACTATCATGTTTAAGAAGCCATATTTCTACTGGGTTCACAACTCCTGTACTCCTTTCTCATTGAAGAGATTTACTAAAATATGCATTTTAATCAAATATAAAATATTACAAGAGTTCAAATGCCAACCATATATTGCTGTGCGATATTCTCTCTGTTTTCAATCTTATTATACTGAACATGGCTACATGTATTTTGGCTCTCTGCCCAATATATCTTCTGTTTAGGGAAAATAAGATTAGTCAGTAAGTGATCTTTGGGCAGAGAACTGCCCCATTAGGGACCAAATAACATCCTGTTGTTAGTAGAAACCTTACTCTGCCTGATAAGCTCTAGAACTAGAAAACCTTAGAGACCATTAAGCCCAACTGTCACATTTGAAGGGAAGGGGGGAGGAAGAGAGAAAAGGAACAAGCATTTATTAAGTGCCTACTAAGTGCCAGGCATTGTGTTAAGAGCTTAACAAATTTAACCTTATTTGATCCTCAAAACAACTCTTTGAGGAGCTGAGGAAATTGAGGCAGACAGAGGCCAGACTTGCCTAGGGTCTCACAGCTAGGAAGTGTTTGAGATCACATTTGGACTCAGATCTTCTGGACTTCACTTAACCTAGCTACTACAGAGAGGTTAAGTAACTTCACCGGTACAACTAGAAATCTTCCCGCTATACTATGTGTTTCTTCATCATTCTAAAACAATGGTTTCTTATAGGCTATACCAGGAGAGCACAGGGTCTTATAGGTTCTCCCAAATTTGAGAGATCCCAGTTACGTTCTTGAGGTTAGGTTGTGTCTTCTGTCTATGAACTAATATAAATATGGAGGAAGTCATTGGTAGGTTTACTACTACCTGATAAATTCTTTGGTTATGATCACCCATGATGAAATATGAAAAAATAGTTATGTACTATATATAACCATTCATCATTATAAAGTGTTTTACATACATAATTTTGTTTTTCTCCTCATAATCATCCTCCGTGCAGAGTACAGGTATAATAACCCCCATTTTATAGATAAGGAAGCTGAGTTTCAGATGGTACCTCTAGAATCAAACAGCTGATGAATGGTAGAGCTTAGAATCAGACTTTTGATTTACAAATTTAATATGCATTTAAAAACATTTTGACTTTTTATTTCTAAGCGTGCAGGGGGAGAGATTTTTTATTTTACCTTTTTTTTTGACAGAAGAAAGCAAGGCAATTGGGGTTAAGGGACTTGCCCAAGGTCACACTGCTAGTAAATGTTAAGTATCTGAGGCAAGATTTGAACTCAGGTCCTCCTGACTCCAGGGCTGGTGCTCCATTTATTATGTTGCCTAGCCACCCCAAACGGGAGAGATTTTTGAAAAAAATGAACACAAAAATATATACATAATAATGGGATTTTAAAGAAATGGCCACACTTTATATACCTAGATATGTAATACAAACATATCATTTAGTATTGAGGGAATGACATTACAGATGTATGTAGATGTGGTTCAAATTTTGGAGGTACAACCCACTCTTTTTTTTGCCTCAAACACATCATGATTCTATTTTGTTTTGCAGTTGTGGTTATTTGCCATACTTGAGGCTATTTTAATGTCCCACCCACCTTTCTAGAAGGTTTAGATAGCCAATGGACTGGCTATTGTGTTGCTGAGGCTTTCTTGTAGCGTCAGCTCAGGGATCCAAGAGCTGCATCATTGAAAGCCATAGTGAAGTGAGCCCTCTCTGTTCTCTGCTGCCCATTGTCCAACTCAGCTTACACCAGTGTTAATCTTTCCCTACTATCATGTCAAACCTACCAGGCACGTTAAGGTGAAAAAAATGAGAACTCAGATTTCAATAGAACTTTGAAGTTCACAAAGTATTTCCTTACAATAAACCTGGGAAGTAGGTTACCTAAGTATCATTAGCATCATTGTACAGAGGAGGAATCAAGGTTTAGCCAGGGCCATATAGCTAGCTAGTAAGTGTCCAAAGAGTCCAGGCCAGAATGAGTGAGGGGAGAAATCTTTTCAGGGCAGATCTTGGACTTATATGTGGATGATCCGATTTCGGTGAAATACATTCCTAGAGGAAGTTGAAGAAACTATCATGTGTTATCTTTACATATTAAATTAAATTTTAATCCTCCTTTCAATAATTTCATTGTTTCAAATTGGTCTCTGTATGTCCCCAGATGTCTTGTTTTATTTCCTTTCTCCCAGAAATCACATTTGCCAGCATTCAAAGGTCTTGTCTTTACAAACAAGAAAGTTCACACAATGATCTAGATATTTTTCATCATCATAACTGAACAACCTTTATGAGTCTCTTATGTATGGTTCTGTGTGGTACTCTTGCTCACTGAGCATTTACCCATTTAAGACAATCCTGCAAGACATATGTTGACAGCCAAACATTGTATTTAGCCAGTGCTTGGAAAGATAATGAAATAGTAGCTTCCTTTAAGTCCCAGCTAAAATCTCCTTTACTGGAAGCCTTTCCCAACCCCTCTTAATTCTAGGGTTTTCCCTTGGTTACTTACTTGCTATTTATCCTGTGCATAGCTTGTCTCAAATATGTTTGTGTATACATATATATATATATGTATATACGCACACATATAGATATGTATGTATGTATGTATGTATTTGTTTGCATTTTGTCTCCCCCATTAGACTATAAGCTCCTTGAGGGCAGGGGCTGTCTTTTGTCTCTTCTTGTATCTCGTGCTTTTAGCACAGTGCCTGATATATAATAGATGCTTAAAATGCTTATTGATTGATAGTATATATGTCAAGGGAAAAGGACAGTTCAGAGATAGACAATAAAATAATATATTACATTTACATAATCCTTTATGCTAACAAAGTGCTCTCACAGAGGCTAACTAATTTATTCTTCAAAATAACTGAATAAGGGCAGTAGGGTAGGGATTATTACACCCATTTTACAAGAGAAGAAACTGGAATTCAGATAGGTTAAGTAATTTGCTCATAGTCACATTACTAAGTGGTAATGGTGGACTTCAAACCTGGTAGACCAATCACTTGAGTATATATTTATGGCTTTGATTAGAGAGAAAGTCCTAGGGAGTTTTTGGTGTAGGTGGGTGGAGAAAAATTAATATGGCAAGACAACAAAACCTGCATTGAACCAAAGAAAGAATATGGAACATTGAATGGTCAGATTAACTGTTTAATGCACTTATGGAATAATCAAATATCCAGACTATATGCAGAAGACGTAGATATTAGATCTCATTACTTGTTTAGGATTTGAGGTATTAGAAAAGAACCAGACTAGGGTCAACTAGAACAATTTTAAAATTATAGACGCCCTCTAGCCATACCACCTTGGAGGACATACTCCACAGAGGTCAAAGGCAGAAAGAAAGGTCCCATATACATCTGAATATTCAAAGAAGCACTTTTTGTGGGAGCAAAGAACTGGATACAAAATATATACCAATTGATTGGGGGATGACCATAATATAATACTAGTTAATACTCTGTAAGAAATGAGGGTTATGAGGACTTCAGGAAAAGATGGGAAGACCTGAATAGATTGATTCAGAATATAGTTAGTGAAACCAGGAGATAATACATTTGAACGAAATAATGTAGAAGAACACCAGTGAATAGTAACTTAACTCTGATTAAAATGACCATGACAGCCGATGAAACACTTTCCTTTTAATAGAGGTGGGGGACTACTAGTGTGCAATGCTACCTATACACATTACCAGACCAGGTAGCTGTGTTAGTTTTACTTAACTCAGGGAGAGTTGAGGGAAGAGTGATCAGGATATTACTGGTGTAATAAAATAAAATAAAATAAAATAAAATAAAATAAAAGACAGCAATTCATCTTTAAAAATATCTAGAAAAGTGAATTCTAGACACCAGTCACCCGGTGCTTAATCTGGCACCACTCATGCTGAAATCAGATGCCTGTAAGAAAAGCAAAATAATAAACCTCAAAATGCCAAGCCTCACGTTATGACTTTTCATGTGCAAAATTAATCTATAATGTTTGTGTTGCCTTCCAAGGTTAAATAAACACTTAACACCATACTTTCGGAAACATGGGAAATATCGTTCTTGGAAGAAGACAACCCTCTGATACTGACCTGGCTCATCTGTCTTTACTATTCTAAATTTCTGAGATGGGCCATTGTCCGCCGGTGAGATTTCGGGAAGAGGGAGCATAAGGTGATAAGGGAGGGGAGTCCCCCAAACCTCCAAAGTTTCAGTCCCTTGGCTAGTCACATTTTCCATTCCACAGTGCCCTTGATCCCACTTCATCTTTCACTCTCGGGGGTAGGAGGAAAAAGAAGTTAAATTTACGACTTCAATGGGTTCTCGTACACCCAGACTGCATGGCACTGACAATGAAGAGATGTGGGAGTACATGCTCTTTATTGTTCTGCCCTAGACTCTATAAAGCCCTCCGGGGAATTTCTGCAGAACTCCGCAATCCTTTGGGTTCTTTCTCTCCAGGATTGACAAGAGAAGGAAATAGGGCAGTGGAGGGCAGGGGCGGGGTTCGAGATTTCCCTCGAAGGATTTTGAATGAAGATGGGAACTGTCTTACAATCCTATTCACAGAGCGCACGCTGGGATTTAGGCGTTGTGTGAAGAATACGCGAGCCTTATATCATTCGTTCGCAGGAGCCAGTTACCTATGCTTCAAGAAATTAGGGAACAATCGTTACATTTCCCCGCAATTCTCTAATCTTCACGAAGCTCAGATTCTCAGAGTGGGGGCGGGGATGGGGGGGGGAAGAGTTTTATTTAGGTAACTTTTTTTTTTTTAGTACATAGATTTCTTTTTCTTTTAGTTTTTCTTTATTTGCAAGAATAAAATAGAGGTCCCGGGAGAACCGCCTGCCAGGGGCCATGCTGATCAAAAAAGTGTCAGAAATATGAACCGAGGGGTACCCTGTTGTAAACAAGGTAAGAGGACAGACGGTAGAAGCATAGACGGAGAGCTAGACGCCATTTCGGGATCTATCACCTCCAACTCCCTCATTTCCAGGATAAGGAAACTGAAGGACTCAGAAATCCCAGTTTGTCAAAACTTGTCTCCCCTGAAAGACCCTCTGGGTCAGTGTCTTCTTTCTTGACTTTCTCCTGAAGCTGCAGTCAGCCTCGGGTGAAAGCCACTGACGCTGTTCCTTACTCAAGCGGAGACTCCCGAGCTGAAAGTGGCGTGTCCTCCAACTGAGAAAAAGAATTCTAACGATTATATAGATTACAAGGTCAGGTTATTAATTTTTAGTGATGTTCTCTACATGAAGTATCAGTATAATAATGAGGGGAGCAAAGAATATATGCAATTTGGCCATAATAATAAATGAATTGACAAATTCATGTTTGAGTAAGTAGATTAACTGTTAATACTCAAAAGAGACACTGTATTATATATGTGCATGTGTGTATATATATACATACATGTATGTATGCATATGTATTTCCCCTCCCCCCTTGTTTAGAGGTATGAAGAAATGGAACAATTAGTAGAGTTTGAATGGAAGCTAGCAGGCTCTTGTACTCCACCTAATTTACTAATAATTTAAAATATGCCACCTTAATTTTGCCTCACAACAACCTTATGAGATAGGTAGTGGAAGTTATTATTAGTCCCATTTTGCAGATGAGAAAATAGGCTCAGAGAGACTGACTGGTCAAGGATGCATAATTCGAAATATTGATTCCGAATTCAGAACTCTTTCTATTCTACCAGAAAAAAGCCTCTGGGGATCCTTGCCTGTGGGAGACAGACATAGGTGTCAGAAACCTCCCTGTTTTTGTTTTTGTTTTTGTTTTTTTCAAATCCTGAGATCAGACGTGAAACGCAGAGCATCCTGTTCTCAGCCAGGGGGAAATTGCTCCCTCCAACAGGGCTTTCTGGCCTGAAGCCAACAGTTTTGGGTTTTTGAGAGCAAATCCAGAGATCCTGAGTCACTCAGCACCACCCCTTGTTTTCCCAAAGTTGAGGGCTAGTCCTCAGCCCAGGAATTTGGGCTCTCTCGACACTCACAGGCAAGAATTCAGGATGATGATGTTTGGCGGGAGAAGCAGCTAAGATTCAGACCCTGCCTCTGACAATTAAGAAAGTCACTTAACCTCTGGTAACTGTCAAAGTCAAGATACCAAAAAACAAGTAACTTTCTGCTTCCCGGAGGGGATTTATTGCGTAAGCGAAATTGCCTTTAACACTTTGACTAAGGTTATCAGAGTGACTTTCTCCAGCTTCAGCTGGGAAAGTTGGATGGGTCTGGGTCACAGATTGTCAACAGCTGGAGCATATTGTTCCCCAGACCACTTTCATTCCCAACTTTTTCATTGATTTAGGTGCCTTTCTTGCTCCTCGGTCTCCACTCATAGCGGAAGTCTGACCTTGGGGTTCCACCTCGAAGGTCAGAAATTCCTTTTTTTTCCTCCTGAAAAGACTTTGGCACATTATCAGGGTGACAAGATTCAAGATTCCTTTTAGACGCTCTAGAGAGGAAAGTGGTGTTGACCCTACCCAGCGTGGACCCCTGCATCCTGTGCCTTCCCACTGACTTAGACATTCCTGCCCCGGGCCCCCTGTGTACTGCTTTGGCTCCTCTTCTGTGGAGAGTTCTCTAGTCTGCTTCTTCTATCCAGTTCAGGAATCAGGGTTCCAAAGGACCTCCCTGGACCTAGATACTACGGCTGCCTTCTGACTCGCAAGGATTTTGGCAGCCGGAGGCTCCTAAGTCAGAGCCGAGAGATGGTAGGAGCTAGGAAAACTTTCCTCTGAATCTTCTCCTCCCTCCCCTTCTTTCCTGGGCAAAAGCCTACTTAATGACCTAGAGGAAAGAGTTGGCCTTAGGTTATCGGGATTAAACGAGGGAATCCTGGAGAGGAAGATCTAACGCGAGCGTCCACGGTCCTCGAGGCCAGCTCATTCCTTTGTAGGCGCTGGCATCCCCCAGCCCGCTCGGATTCCGGTTGCGTCCAACCGCAACTTCAGGTTATGCCATGCGGCGAAACAATAATACCATTACACTGGCGGGAGTCCAGGATTTCCCAAGGGAAGAGAAGGGGAGGGACTGGAGACTACCGTAGAAGACCACTATTGTAGGGAAAAAATACCGGCCATTTAGAACTTTGGACTCAGTATCTAACTCAGGGCTGCGGTCCCAGCCCCCCCGAATGCACTCGGGAACGTTCAGAGCAGGAGAGGCCCGGGGCCCTGCGGTCAGCTTCCTACCACTTCTCTTTCCTGCTCTGGACTTTCTCCTTCTTGCTGCCCCTCAACCCCGTACGCAGATAGCCAGGGCCCGGGGGCAGGGGTGAGGTGGGGAAGATACACAGCTAACCCAAACAGGCTATAAGCCCTAGGTCTGCAGTCTGTCTACAGTCCGAAGGCGGATCCTGGAGCGGTGCAAAGAGCATCCAGGGATCTGGGTATAAATTCCACCCGCGATCCTTACAGTCAATGTGACCTTGGATAGATCGTTCACCTCCTCTCACTGGACCTCAGTTTCCTCATATGTAAAATTAGTTTTTCTCCTAATAGTTTCTAGAGTCTTTTCCAGCTCTACATCTATGAGCCCTGATTTTACCCTTCTGAAGAGAGGAAAGGGTAAAGAGAGAATCCTAGAAAACTCCAAGTGCTTTCTATTCCAAGTCTGTTGGCAACGAAATCAACCACCAGTCCGGAGACATAGACTGACACTTGAAATCTGGACACTTTCAGAATATTCATTGTTTGGGGAGAAGGAAAACCCTTAAAGAGAGTATGGGAATTTTTTTCTTTATTTTTGTTTAAAAACGACTTGGTTCATCTTGGATGTTAGCCTCCCAACCGAGAAGACAATTTTCTTCAGAGGTGGGTTTCAAAAACATGATTTTCCAGCTAGACTTCAGTGTGTCATTATATACTTAACTTCTTCATTATCCATCCACGGATTATCTATTTTGTGGGTTAGCCAGTAGGCAATGTCAAATTCCATATCCATTATTTTTCCTCATTCCCTCCCCCCCCCCCCCAGCTCTTCCCTGACTACTTAGTGTTCCAGGGGTGTATGGAAACAGTGACCTAAGTAAACTGCAGCTAATCCTCACCAAAAAAACAAAAACAAAAAAACCCAAACAAAAAAAAAGCACCATCAGACTGTATTACAAAAAGGATCTAAGCAGTAAAAAAAAAAAAATAACTACTGGTTCTTAGTAGAATGAAAATTTGACTTTATTTTACTTTTCTTACTAATAAAACCAAACTGTTGTTCGGGGCTGCCTTGGAAAGCTGAATCTCTATAAGAATGAAAAGGTAGCTGAGTTTCATAACTACATTAAACAAATTTTTATTGAATGTTCTCCAGAAACATCACCAGATGTCAAAGTGATGTCTGGTGTGTCTGACACCAGAGAATGCACCCCAAAGCATATAGAGTCTTTCATAAAGTACCATTGAATTATTTCTTCAAATATTGAGAGGCAGAATTAATAGTTGATAGAGACCTGGTCTAGGAGGCAGGAAGAGCCGGATTCAAGTTTAGCTTCTGACTCCTATGCGCTGGGTGACTCTTGATTATTTAACTTTTCCTTGCTGCTAAGATTCTAAGGGGCCCAACGGCACTGATCTGCGTTGACTGAGGGAGTTTCATAACTGGGGTTTTCTGTGACAATGAAACATAGATCTGGTCCTCTCCTCCCCCTAATCCACAGCGAGAAATCATCCTACACGAGACTGAGACGCATTACTCATTTCCCTCATTCTTAAAGATGCTGAAATTGGCACACATATGCACATGTGTGTATACATGTATATATACATATATGTCAGTACAAATACTGGAGTTCCGTCTCCAGCAGACACCCAAAGCCCTCCCTAGTGACACAATTAAAATTCCTCATGAACGCCAGAGAAATCCAGGCCTATCTTCACCAAGGATTTCTGCGATGCTCTGCTTTGGGGTATAAATACGGATCATAAACAGAAAGATCCAAATTAATCTTGTTCCGGGAGAGCTTGCTTAGGAGCTTCCTGCTGCCAGACTTTTGCCTAATTGCCCTCTTGTGTCTTTTCCTCTGCCTGCGCGTTCTGTGTTTGAGAGCAGTAGGCAGGAGAGAATGCAGAACAGATACGTAAGAACCTTCTGTCTGCCTCTTCTCCTTTGTGTGCACTTCCTTCCCCATATTCCGTTATTTCTACGTCTTCAGGAAAAAGGGACGGTCACTGGGAGACAATTTTTAAGACTGCTCAAATGAGTCTGTTTTAAACTTCAAATGTATCACTTTCTCTGTAACCTGCTACACCAACTACGTTAAAAACGCCGACAGCCGCAGCTTTACCTGGTGCTAAACCGGCAACAGAGGTCTATGAAATGGTTCATTCTATATCTAAGCAATCATATTTTGGACAGCAAAGGTTTTGAGACGAATAATATAGTTATTTGGGAGGGGTGCCGATTCCCGGATTCCCTCACCTCCCCTTCCTGCAACCCTCTGCTTGGGAAGCAGCAAGCATCAGCCCATAAAGGTGGAAGAGCACAGTTTAATTTAATTTACTTTTATTTCGAAAAGGCTGCTCTTAGGGATAAGCTCCTAGCAGAGACTCTCCGGAGCTTGGCTCGGGGAAGCCTGTTAAGGAGTTTCAGAGGCGCCTGCCAGGCTCGTGACTCAACACAAAACCACATTGCTCCAGTCACCCCAGGGCAACATCAGAAAAAGAATCTAAAAAATTAAAAACAAAAACAGCAATTTCTCTCTCTCTCTCTCTCTCTCTCTCTCTCTCTCTCTCTCTCTCTCTCTCTCTCTCTCTCTCTCTCTCTGTCCCAGTGTTTGTGCGCAAAACTTTGCTAGCACAAGGTTGCGCAGTCTTTCTCCTTTCGACTCAGACAATGTCCGAGTCCAGTCCAGTGGTGGGTGGGGGAGGCACTACTTCTGACTCCTGCCCCCAGCAGACAGACACTGGGGCTCTCTAGTCCTGGTCTCCTCCTTCCTAGAGGGCGGCGAAGGGCGCCCAACTCTCACCGAGATTCCTGCGGCCGTGCGGCCTGGGCGCTGGGGCACTGGGGCTGGGACTGAGGAGAGATGCTGAGAGGCAGTCTTCCTTCCCGGGCGGAGGCAGCAGCAGGAGCCGCGGGTGACACGGTCACCCCCGGAGGTTGCTGTAGCAGCTCTTCTTTGGCTCCCTCCCCAGAGGATACCACGCAGTCCTGCTCCGGCTCCTTGCCGCCAGCCCCTGCTCCTGCTCCTATCGCGCCACCTCGCTTCTTGTCCTCTTCTTTCTTCCACTTCATCCGGCGGTTCTGGAACCAGATCTTGATGTGCCGTTCGGTCAGGTTCAGCATTACGGCCAATTCCACCCGGCGAGGCCGAGAGATGTACTTGTTAAAGAGGAACTCCTTCTCCAATTCTAGCAGCTGCGCCCTCGTATAGGCGGTCCGCGTGCGCTTGTTCTCCTCAGGCTCCACCACGTAGGAGCCGCCTGTCAGGGACCGGATGGACGCACGTTAGTGACATTTGCTCATTTAGCCCTTACTGCTGACCCACGCTATCAAAGCAGATTAAACAGAAACCACTTGGTATGCAGTGGTATTCATTACTGCACTTACCACCGCAACCATCACCAATTGAGGCTACTACCAAGTTACTATGTATAACTTTTAAGTTTGCAAAGAACTGTCCATACTATACCTCTTTCGAACTTCCCAAAATCCCTGGGTGCTATAGGCATTAATAGTCTCACTTTATATAGGAGGAAACGGAGGTTAGTCCTGTCATTATTACGTTTTATACCTTTTTTTTTTTGACAATGTGATTTAGTTGGCCTAAAGAATTCCTAGTTGCAGATCTGCAACTTTCAATTTATAGTCCCGAAAATTTGGCTGCCTGAAGGGACGGAGATTTAAAGTGATTTATTTCCCCAGAGTCGGACCGACAATGTGTCAAGCTGAACTCGAACCCTAGGCTTTCTGATTTAGAAACTGGCTTCTTACCATTAATCCACTCTACTTTTGGGGAGTCCATCCATCCATCTACTCAAGTTTTAAACAACAGTTCAATCAAGTGATTGACTACTCTCGAAGTTCTCATTTGCACCCTGTAAAATTGCGCAGCAATGGATGGCGTCCTTTAGATACAGTAACAGCTTTCACCCCGAACCAAATTCAGCTCCTTTGAGCCCGGATTGAGAAACCGCGGTGGAGAAAGACTAGACTCGGAGAACCAGGCCTCTTCTCTTTCCGGGTTCCTCGGAGGTGAGGCGAAATGGGCTCAAGGTAAAGCGAAAGGGTTACTGCCTGACTTGTATCCTACATCAGCGTCCCAGAAGTGGTGACCGGAGTAGGCCGAGAGCTACTTCCCTCTTGTAGTTTAGGGGAATAGTGTCTCTGAGTAGCTCAGGTGGAATTTTCTTACTCTATAGAATTACATAACAAACTATTCTTTTAGCATGAGCTAGGAGTACCGAATTAAAACGTTCAAGAGGGGAAATGAATCTTGGTCCGTGGAGATCTGACCCATTTCCCCTCAAGTTTCTTTCCTTTGAACTGAAGTAGGAGGTCCTGGAAAATGTTCAGTGTGATGGTATGAAAGAGAGGGAGTCAGTTCAGTTTCACTAGTCAAAAAAACCCCCCAAACAAACAAACCCCCCAAAACTCTGATTAAACTCTCAAACATAAAAGGAAGTAGAGGGAAAGTGTAAAAACAACAACAACAACAAAACTACAGACAAATTTTTCTGGTCCTACATTCAGAAAGGTGGCAAAAGATGGCAGGAATCTGGGGAAATACACTTACTTTTAGTGGGGTTCAATCTTCAAGGGTCTGAGTCTGGAAGCAAGTTCAGACTCAGATAGAAGTGACCTATTTCTCCCCTTTGCCACTGGTCCCCCCCAAAATACTTCCTTTAGTGGGAAGCATAATTCAAATTAAATCGATATTCTCACTGTCACTAGAACTGGAGATGTCAAGATCCCTCCTAAGACCACACACCACACGATCTTTTAGTATGGGTGTGAGCATTCCCCTCCCCATAAATAACACGGAATGCAGAAACTTAGTTTGCTCTTATAAGTTGTAGTTTTTCTGTACCTTGCTTGGAAATCGTATCTCCTGTCATTCTAACTCACTTCACCCTTAACTTGAGGGCTTTAGGGTTCTGAGTTCCACAGGCACAAAAAGGCAGTCAAAAGGTACTGTAGTTAATTTTGTTTTAAAGGCTCTATGCAAAAGACTCCCATTTTACAGCTCCCACTCTGGCTGGGTTATTAATATTTTCTGTCTACAAAAACTCAGAGGCAGCAATTCTTCTTCTCCTTTGATTTGTTGGAGGGACCCAGAACTTAGGAGATGCTGGAGTGAGAGATCTTAGGTGATATCAATGGACAATGTAGTTTTTGCAAAATGGGCATGAATAATTTAAGAAATGTCTTTATTTTCAATAATGTCTCATCATGGCCATTTGGAGTGGTGAACATGGCTGATCTCTAGGTTTCCCAGCAGCTCTGTTTAACAAAACTTTAATACTAAAGCATGATAGGAGTAGATGGGAGTCCAGTGCTACCTATAAGCCAGGAGACAATTTTTGATCCCTGGTTGGTTGCCCTCTACCTCTTTTGACCATCCTCTTCTATCATTTTCTAAATTCATAGATTCTAGCCATTTTCTAAATTCATAGATTCCTTTTTTGCAGACATTTCAAGAGGTCAAGGTGTAAGGACCACTCCCTGGATGTAATAAGTTGGGGGTGGGAAGAGAGAAGGAGAGGGAGCTTCTACTTGGGGGGGGCAGCAGTATTCTATTCTTCCTTTGACGCAGGTGCATCCCTCCCAGTGACGTACTGATTTATTTTATCATGAGCCAGATTTTATGTGGAAGAGGTAAAATCAGTGGCAGGAAACAAGGGTAGAGAGGGAGCTCAGACAGACATCCACCGACAAACACTTGTCCCTTCTATCCTAATGGTTTCCACCTGCTCCTTCTTAGTGCCCTCCATTCCTCAGAAGAAATTCACCTCTAGCTTCTGCACAAATTGCTGTTTGTGTGGCCAGTCTGAGCTCAACTCCCCCAGCTGAGGGGCTGCTTTGTTGACCTTACCCTTGCTCTTGACTCAGAACTTCACTTCCTAATCACCTTTTCCCCACTGTTTCTCTTCACGGGAGGGATGCTTATAGCCCAGGACAGCAACAAAACAGGGCCCCATGGTCCTAAGTTTCTGGAAGTCTTCATCCCCTCAACTGGCCACCTTAAGTGCCTGATAGGAAGTAGCAGAGAGACTGGGGAAGTGGAGATGGAAATGTAAAGTGCAGAGGTCTGGGGGAAGGTCCCTCTGAGGATTTAAATGTCCACAACTGGAGGACAAAACTTGGGACTCACCACCTCCTGCCATTCCCAAGAAAAACTTCCAATTTTCCAACCCACTGAGGTCTGAGGCCTGGAGCCTTTCTGATAAGTAGGAGCCCTTCCTACATTACTCCCAAACATCTGGGACATCTTTTCTTCTGGGGTCCCCACTAGGAGAAAATGACAATAAAATCCTGAACGTTCATTTCATTTTAGGCTAACTCCAGCTTCATTTCTTTGACTCTTTATCCTGGCTCCTACAGGAAAAATAAAAGAAAAAAACCCTAAATATTTGGCATCCCGAGGACCGTATCCCGCCTCTATTGAAATCCTTAATTTTCCCACTCAGCCTTTCCCCGACTGGGGACAGCCAAGCACAGGCCAAGCCTAGGTGAAAGGACCCAGTGATTTCTCTGTGAGTTCAGTAGAGAGACTATCCCCCCTTCGCCCAACTGTCTATTTGAAAAAAAGGATTAATGAAATATTTGCAGTGCAGGTGTGACCAGAAGTGCACCAGTCCAGATGCGATAACATTGTGCGGCTACTGAGACAGAGACTGGCTGTGCGGCAGCTGAACTCTCAACCTGGGCTTCTCAAGGGACGGGGGAGGGGTGGAGTGGCTAAGAGTGAGGGGAGGAATGACCTGGGGCTCAGACAGCCTTGCCAAGAGGTCTGGACCCAGGAGGACACCCGAGGTGCCTGCCACTCCACCACTACTTCTTTCTTCATTTGCAGTGGGGGAGATCTTGACCCTGGCATGAATATTGTTGAGCCTTGGAGCCAGGTTTCTTGTGAGCGGAGCACAGGTTTCTTGACCTTTTCCCCCAGTGGTTGAATCTTATGGCTCTGTCTCAATGACCCTCTCAAACTGTCTACTGAGCAACACGTCTCCTGTTTTACTAGGATCAGAGAAAAATCTCTCAGACCTAAATGATCTTCCAAGGTGCTTCCAGCACCATCCTCTGTTCTCCTGGAATATGCCAAAATGCAGGGAGAGGAACACTGTTCCCAATTCCTGCTTCTTTTCCCTGACTCTAGGCCCACTTTTCTAGCTTCCTTTTTCTGTCCTTGAATGCTGTTTTTTTGTGCCTGATCCTAACCCTGGAATAACCTTAGGTTCTGTATAAAGGTTTCCCTTTCCTGGAGGAGCAGTTTTAGCCAGAAGACTCTAAAGAAGGCCTAATGGTGCAGGCCCTGAGGTGTCACCTACAATCAGTAGGTGAGTGTGTTTGTTACTAATTATCATTGTGCAGCTCAGCACTATCCTAGTTATCACCTATCTATGTTATTGTCTGCTACTGCTGTTTGATTAGGGCTGTGTGGGCCACTACTAGGTAGGGCCCTGCATTCTTGGAGAGCACCTGACCTGTGGCTTTGGGTCTCTCTTCTCCAGATGTGGGTAGGAGCGTCAGGGAATCAGGCTGACCTCTAAGTCCATCTCTGACTTTTATTTTTACAAGCTGCCATCTGGAGAAAAAAATCTGACAGCAAACTGGGAGATCAGATGATGAAAGAGGGTGGGTTTGGTGGGTGTTTTGTTTTTGTTCAGGACTTACTGAAGAGGTTTTAAAATTATTATTTTTATTTTGCTTAAACAGGAAATGCGCAAAGGAATTTTCTTGAAAGAAAGGCCTGTTGGTTGAGAAGGACGGAACTACGTCGTGCAGGTTTTGCCAAGATCCAGAGGGAATGTTGTGCTGGAAGAAGGTGATGGAGTGGTAGACTCAGGGGAAACTGAAAGGGTTGTGAGATGGTTGAAAGGAATCAGGTATGGTGGATAAGAAGAGAAGCATGAAACAAACCAACAAAAACAATCAAGCTTACCGGTCCACTGCCCTTTCCATGCATGAGACTTGGTCGATTTCATCCACGGGAAAGGCAACTGAATTCTGCTGGGCTCCTCCAGCGTCCCGGACTCAATCCCATCTGCGAAGGGTACAGTTTGCTGGTGCGGGTGAGGAAGTTGAGAGGGATGGTGGAGATGGAGATGGGAGACCCCTGGATCCTCTGCGATAGGGGGCACTTCATAAGGGGAAATGTCGGGAGGGCTTCCCTGCTCCAGGGCGCTTAGAGCCCCTGGGTAAGGGGGTTGCGGCTGCTGAGGAGGCTGGCGCCCCATGTACAGACATGCCGGGGGATTGGGGCTGTAATCCTGCACCTGGCACCTCTGAAACACGCACGACTCCTTGTAGAGCTGGGTGGCAGCGTAGTACTGCTCCTCGGCGTTCATGGCTGGCAAGGTACCAAGGCGATGCCAGGAAGTCCTACGCCACGTGTCCGTCCCGCAGCTCCTCTACGTCCCTCAGTTGCCCCCAACCCACAGCACTCCCACACCTCGCACTTGCCCAGCTCTCTTTGACAGCTTCGTGCGGTTCTCACCAGAACCTGGAGGGGTGATCGGGACTGAATGGCTCAGCGCCTCGGCTCCATAGGCTCGGCAGCGACCCACGTGGCCCCGCCCAGGTTCCCCATTGGGCCAGCCAATCTCTTAAAGAGCATACACCAGGTACCTGAAAGCCCTTGCTTCCTTAGGTTTGTTTCGTTTTCCACTTTACTCCCACTGAATCTGTTGCCCCAACTTTTTCGTCACAGGTGCCTTACCGTTATGCTCCCAGGCTGCCTCTTTTTCTTGTCTGTGCAAAGCAGAGACCAAACAAAAACCCCTCATGTCTTGTACATGGCGCACACGCGCACCCCTAGAAGCAACTCGGTGCGGAACACCACTCTGAGTCAGGCGAGTTGGATCCCAGGATCACCAGCTTCGACACTTCCTAACAAGTCATGTCCCCTCTCTGAAACTCAGCTTCTTCATCTGTAAAAGAGCATATCACGCCGCCTACCACAGAATGAGGAAAGAGCTTTGCACAGTTCTACAATGGCTTGAGATTGTAGTAAACTCTGTGTAAGCAATATGAACATTGTTCAGTACAAGTTTTCGTTCCCAATTGCTGAAATAGGCAAATAATGATCCCAAATAGTTTTAGTCAATGAGAACAGTAGCCCCTTTTGAGCTCGGTGCTTTCTGAGTTCTCGCCAGGGTGCAAAATGTCAGTTTCAGACATATTGTGTTGGTGGAAAACAATTCATTTGGCCTTTTTGGGAATTGAGCTGTCTTTTGATCAGCTCACATTGGCGGTTTCCATCAAACGACCACTAGTGAAAAACAAAACAACACACAAAACACCAGTTAAAACTCAACGTCCTCGAACCCGAGATAAACTTCTAAATGTTGACTCAGTGATAGACTACCACTTTTGTTAGCGCTTTGGGGGCAAGTTTGCATGCAAGTTCATGAAAATGTCCAAAGTATGACAACTGACCATAAAACCTGAAATGTCGGCACGTATTATTGTTCTTCCAGTCTGGGAGGTGCAAAAAAAGAAAAGAAAAAAACTATAGTCCCAAAGCTAGCGCATAGAATCCTTTTTGATGTGATTATCTGCCAGACCACTTTTGTGGAACAAATCTTGATAAGTCCAACTACCTACTCGGGAAGGAATCATCCCTAAGAGTCGTCCTGCGATGCTTGTATCCAACAAAAGTAGGGTGTAGGCGAGTGACCCCCTTCACTTTTCCAAACGTATTCTCGGGATGTTTGTTTATTGAGTGCACAATGGAAGTCTCTAAGCTTTTGGAAGTTTCTGTTTCTTTTTATATCCAGACCTTAAGATCAGTGCCTGACACATAGCAGGCTTACTGAATGTGCGTTGACTGAATGACTTGGCATTAAAAAAACAAAAACAGGGGTGGCTAGGTGGCGCAGTGAATAGAGCACCAGCCCTGGAGTCAGGAGGACCTGAGTTCAAATTAGACTTCAGATACTTAACACAAAACTAGCTGTGTGGGCAAATCACTTAATCCCAATTGCCCTACCTTCCCCTTCCAGAAAGCAAAACAAAACAAAAAACCACCACCACCACCACCATCACCAAAACCCAACACTGTAATAATGAACCAAAGGAGAGAGAAAGAAACTTTATTGGGTGGGTACTCCAGAATGGCATGTGTTCATTCTACACAAACCAACTCATATAGTCTGAAATGGGTTAGATGTTAAGTAGACACTTTGAACCTGCTAGATTTCATTTTGTGCTTTAAAAGTCCGTCAGAAAGCTAACTCTTTTCAAATTTCTCCCTTCTAAGAACCCTCAGGATTATCTATTATGTTTCATTTCAGGTCAGGGAAAGGCATAAGAAAAGGCTGGAGTCTCCAAGTAAAACAGAACCAGCAGGAGGCTGGTGTTGAAAGGGACCGTAGGGGCCAGCTAATCCAAAGGTGCTAAACTTGGGGTCTGTGGATAGATTTCAGGGGATCCATCAACTTGAATGTGAAAAAAATCACTTTATTCACCATAATTTGTTTCTTTTGTAATCTCATGGATTTTATTTTAGGCATTTAAAAATGTCATTCCAAAATGGGGTCATAGGTTACACCAGACTCAGGCAGAGAGATCTCAGGCACACACAAAGGTTAAGAATACCTCCTCTAGTCCAACCCAACCACTACTCCCTACTCCAGTGGTAAAGCCTGTAAAGTGAAGAAATTGAGGTCCAGAAGGTTGAAGTTATTTCCCAGTCACCCATGTAAGTCAATGGCAGAAAGTCACTGTTCTGAAGCGCTTTCCACCTGGCCAAATTCTGCAAAGGTATATAAATGAGGCAGACGTTAAGTGTGTACGTGTGTAACTTTCGATGTATTCCTCAGGGAAAAAGGCCATCTGTGGCAATCTCCTGGCAGAGATAGTGAAAGGAGGTAAAGATTTGCCCCCTCCTATACTTTTAATCTCTCTTTCCCAGGGAGTCAATAAGGCCATTGTTTGGTATTAGCTGTAGAAGACCACAATGCTATCAATAGAGTGACCGGGAGTGACCACATTGATTATTGAAGGGGGTAGTTTGGGAGACTTCTCAGCAGCTTGGCTGAAATGTATTGACCCTTGGAGATAATCTGCTCCAAGTTGGTGCTGGTTGACTTGGTGACGAGGCTATGGGGAGGCGGAGAGCTACTGAAAAGGACAAAGATCATTTTCCTACCTGTGCTCACTCACTCACTCAAGCCTCCCGATTACAGGCTTTCCCTCCCTCCCTCCCTCCCTTCCTCCCTTCCTGCCTGCCTATCTCCCACCCTCCCTCCCTAAGCCTGTCTCCCTCTCTCTCTCTCTTTTCCTCACACACACTTCATATTTACTTTGCACTTCTCCTCTAATTACACATTTCTGTAAATTGGCCTCCATTTAAATGCTTCATTTACTCCCATTTAATATTTCTTGCTTGGCCCTCTGCATAAAGAAGGAACTCAGCAAAAACCAGATCCAAGGCTACTCTCTCTCCCAGTCAGAAACATGACACATAGAGGTTGTGCAAACACCAGGGGTTAAAAAGCTGAAGGCATTTCAATTAAGGGCATGTTCTTCCTTTCCCACTGTTAAGATATTAAAATACCTGCTAGGCACAGGGAGAGGAGAGTTAGCCAAGGTGTGTGAAGGGTGGGGGAGGGGGTCCCAAAGAATACATTTTTATATCAGGAAGACATCAGACTCCCTTAACCTTTGCTAGACACCCAAGAACCAAGCTAGGAAACCCGCCGAGCAGAAAATGTATTTTTATATTTCTTAAATGTATGGTTTCACGATATCATAAAATCTTCTGGTCCATTATAGTTGAAATGGGTTTCCGCTAGGAGACGGGGAGCAGGTTCCCGCCCCCTCCCCCGGTCTCTCTCCCTTCTTAGGAAGGACTGAGCATTTGACTCAATACTGAGCCATTAGCCAATTCTCTTCCCAAGCCATTTAACAGCAGCTCTTATGGATAAATAAACAAAAAGGGCTGTAAACCAATTACAGTGTGGATAGTGAAAAAGTATTTTATTAGCAGGAATTACTGATAGACTTCACTGATTTTCAGCTCCTCACCTGTTCTCTCTGTCTTTCTTCCTTTGCCAAGAGATGAGATTTTGGAATAGGGAAATTTGATTACCATTCATGGTTTCTGAGTGGAGCAGCACAAGGTCAAGTCATTCATCTTGCTTAGAGTGGTGCAGGAATGCTAAAGACAGAATTTAACATGGTTCGTTAAAAAAAAATTAAAAAATTAAACTTGTTTCAAAGGTAGAAGAGCTGCACCTGATTTTACTTAACAATAATAATAGAGATTCATAATTTTGATAAGATTTGGAGATGGAAGGTGCCTTAGAGATTCAATTTAGGCCAACAAAAACATGTTAAGTAAGCCCTTTTTTATGTGCCAGGTACTCTGGCAGTTCCTAACGAACTGAGGATTCAAAGACAAAGATTAAAAGCAGTCTGTACCCTGAAGGAATTTACATTCTATGATGGTTCTACAATATGTAGACACATAAATAGACCCCAGACAGAAAATGTTAAAAAAAAATACAATTTTGGTCACTTCAATCCTCTCGTTTTACAGATGTGGAAACTGAGGGAAAGGAAGGAGAGAAATTTGCCTAAAGATGAAAAAAATAGGACTTGAGTAATTTGCTTTCTGAACTGTTCCACTCCCGGTTAGTTGTTAACATTATACCACTTCAAAAACTGTAGGTCTATTCCTACTTACAATAAAGATGGGCATGAACACAAGTCTTCCTGGTGCAGAGGCCAGTTCTCTATCCATTACACCATTTTGACTCTCATTTCTAGTTCCAATTATAGATAAAAACAGTTTGCTTTCCTTAGCAAAATATCCTTTTTTGTAGAGCTTGGTTCATTCTAGGTTCCGGTCTTCTTGATCTCATTTTTTCCAGGTTTATGATTCTCCTTTGTTGTTATTATTCTTTTTATTGTTTATGTATTCTTTCTATTTTAGGGGTGGGGTACAAGTCTTTGTTAAATGCCAGGCCTTTTAGACTTCACTGTGAATACCTAAGTCTGGATAGTCTTACACCCATGCCTAAGTAGTCAGGTCTTCCCCACTGGTAGTCAAAGAAAAATCACCTTTTGACCAACCCCCTGGAGGTATCTGCCAGCTTCAGCTATGTTGCTCTCTGAATGACAGACAACACAGTTTATTATTGGGCTCTATCCAAGATCTTGTCAGTTTGATAGATTCTGTCAGACTTTGCAGGTTGTTGGCATAGTCAAGAGGTTCACTTCCAGTTCATGATGATGAATCAGAGTAAGAACTTAGAGCAAAGGGCAGCTAGGTAGCACAGTGAATAGAGCACTGACCATGGAGTCAGGAGGACCTGAGTTCAAATCCAATCTCTTAATGCTTACTAGCTGTGTGACCTTGGGCAAGTCAGTTAACCCCAATTGCCTTGCCTCCCCCTCTCCAAAAAAGACAAAAAAAAAACCCCAAACAAACCTTAGAGCAGGTCCTTATGAATGACTGTGTATTAATGGAATTATAACCATATTTTGAAAAGTTCATTTTAAAAGGCAATTGTGAGCTCAATAGTTTTCATAAATTGGAGTCCTTTTGCAATGAGATTTTTTTCTAATATATTTAGGATTTGATTTTGGATTCTTGTATTTCATCATTTCTCTAAGGAGGGAAAATCATAAATAAATCCATTTTGTTTTCCAGTATGCGTCCTTCTTCCTTTGTGCATGGAAAGTGCAGAGTCTGAGACTCAGCTGTGAAAGGGACACAGCTCTCAGGCAGGAGGGAGGACCTTGAAATTCTAATCTCACATTTTCCACTGACTCACAGGGCTAGACAATACTAGAAAATGACATGAGGAGTGGAGTCAGTTTTACAGATTCAAACAACTAACTTCTAGGTGCTTCATAAGATTTAGAGCTGGAAAGAACATTCAAGAATAGCAGAATCAAGATCATTGACTTTATTCTTTCTTCCCTTCCCTTCCCTCCCCTCCCCTCCTCTTCTCTCCCCTCCCCTTCCTTTCCCTTCCCTTCCTTTTTTCTTTCCTCCCTCCCTCCCTAACTCTTTCCTTCCTTCCTTCCTTCCTTCCTTCCTTCCTTCCTTCCTTCCTTCCTTCCTTCCTTCCTTCCTTCCTTCCTCCCTCCCTTCCTCTTTCTTTCTTTCTTTCTTTCTTTCTTTCTTTCTTTCTTTCTTTCTTTCTTTCTTTCTTTCTTTCTTTTCTTTCTTTCTCTCTACCCCTCCCCCCTTTTCAGTCAAATAGATATTAAATGATAGGTAATGCAGCTACTAAATGTCTGAGGTCAGATTTGAATTCAGGTCCTCATTATTCCAGGAGGTGTTCTAGCCACTGTACCACCTAGCTGCCCCAAACTTCTTTTTAAAATCTGAGTTATTCAGATAATTAGCTTAATCCTGTAGTAATCACTTTGATAGTTCAGAGGTGAGCTTGGTCAAGTCTTTTCTCACCTCTATAGCTGTTACAGAATGAGATTCTGAGGAGGCAAAATGAGGAGATGGTAGCATTGGAGTTGAGGGGTGGGGAAGAGAATGGGAGAAACCACTCATACTCTAGTTTATCCCTGGAAAATCTCAGCTCCTGCCACTGCTAGAGACTTGAAATTGGCTCTCTGATTTAAGGTCTCTGGAAGATAGCTCATCATCCTTCTTATCTTCTAGTGGACCTATGAAGTGTTCACTACTGAGAAACGGGAGTAGGAGTGAAGGAAAGTAAGAAATTAAAAGTACCAACTTTTTCTTAATATCCTTATCTTGTTTAAATTATGTTGTTGTCCTGAGGTTTCTGGCATTCCTGAATTGGCCCATTCTTTTTCTAAGAATATTCCTGTCTCTTAATGTATTCCTCATAGCAGACCCATTCTCAAGGATTTCCCAGTTGTAGTAGAAGGCATCTGGCACAGTGTGTGCCATTTCCCTTTTGACCTTAGGTCAAGCTAATTTGCTTTCTTTCTTCCATTCAAATTCATCACTTTCCCTCCTCCCTCTCTGCAGCTGATATGTACCATTTCCTTTGTTCTCCTCCTGCATCATTTCAGCAAAGTGTATGTCTTTCAGCAAGGGGCAAAAGCACATGCCCACTTCTGGGAGATTGGGGTTGGGGGAAGAGTTCTGATCACATCCATTACATGTATAATCTGTTGTTCAAGGGGATGATTGGTTTGAAGAAAAATACATGGATAATTGTAAGTGGCCCCTAGATTTGGAGAGAGGAGCCCCCAATTTAGTAGTTCTATTGTGTCTATGTCTGAGGGTTTCAATTCTAGAGACTGACAATGTCTTATCTCCCCTATCTATAGAATGGGGATAATTGACCATAATCACTATGAGACAGCAGGCATATGTTCGTAAATCATTTTGAATTCAGCTCTATTCCATAAACATTTTTTAAGTGCCTATTATATGCCAGATGCTGGACGAGCTGCTGGCAATTCTTCCACCTGCCAATGCTCCTGGCCTCGAGGAACTTACTTTCTATTGGAGTATATAATCTGAACACAGATAAGAAAATACAAAATGTTTACAAAGTCATACAATGCAATTTCAAAAAGGAGAGAGAACCAACCAACAAATGGGTGGAAAGGTGAGGTTTAGGAAAGATGTAATATAGGAAATGTAATTTGTGCTGTTCTTTGAAGGAATCTCAGAATTCCAGGAGGCAGAGGGGGAGAAGGGCATATACCCCAGGTATGGGCAGGGGGTGTCACTTTGTAAAGATAAAAAAAATACAAAAACAGGAGAAGGAATATCACATATGGGGAAGGCTGGTCTTTCAGAGAGAGGAGAGAAGGAGAGGGGAGGGGAGGGAGAGAGGGGGATAGAGGAGAAAGGGAAAGGGAGGAGAAGAGGAGGGAAGGAGGAGGGAGAAAAAGAGAGGGAGAAGGAAAAGATAGAGGGAGGGGGAAGGAAAGAAGGGAGGGACGGAAGGAGAGAGAGGGAGAGACAGACAGACAGACAGACAGAGAGAGAGACAGAGAGAGAGCACAGAAAGCCAGGGAAGGTATGTGGTAAGCACATTATGGAAGATTTAAATAATTTATTTTATCCTTCAAACAGCTTGGAGCCACTGAATATTTCTGTAAAGGAGTGATATGGTTAGATCTGTATCTTAGAATTGTCATTTTGGAAATTGTGTGAAATATGATGGGAAAGGATAGAGACTGGAAGCACAGAGTCCAAATAACAGTCTGTGCAAGAGGTGATAAGGTGCAAACTAGAATTCATATGAAAAAAAGCAAGGGATGTGTGGGAGGGGTGCTGTGGAGGTAGAGTTGACAAGATTTAGGAGCTTACTGCTGCCTTGCTTGAATTATTGCAGTAGCCTTCTCATTGATCTCCTTAAATCAAATCTTTCCTCACCTCACCTCCTACCTGTCAAATCCATCTTCTGTACAGATGTCCAGGTGATATTCCTAATTACAGGTCTGACCATGTCATTTCCCTGTTCAACAGATTTCATTAGGATCAAATAGATACGTCTGTTTGACATTTAAAGCCATTTACGACCTGGCTTTGATCAGTCCTTCCAGTCTTACTATGACTTACCCTAGACTTCCCAGTCCATCCAAACTGGTCTTGCTGTTCCTCACAGATGCCACTCCATTTTTTTCATCTTGAAGATTTTCCACAGGCTTCATCCCTGCCTCTTAGGATCTCTGGTTTCTTCCAAAGCTCAGCTCAATTCCATCTTCCATGCGAAACTTTTTCTGATTTCTTCAGGTTACTAGTGCCTCCTTTCTCAAACTGCCTACTTATATTTATTTAGTATATACTGCCTTATGCATAGACATACATGCGTGTTTTCTCCCAATAGAATGTAAGCACTTTGAGGACGAAGAGTGCTCATTTTTATCTCTTAACTGATTGATTGACTAAATATTTGGGTTGAAGAAAAGGGAAGCATTGAGGATGCCCCATGGGTTGAGAATCTGGGTTACTAGAAGACATCTTCAATAGAAATAGTGAAATTGGGAGGAGGGATGGGCTTTGGAGAAAACATGAGAGCTATTTTAGACATGATGGATTGGGAAACAGAAATTGGCACTCATTGAGAGAAGTATTTTCTGGTTTTAGGAAGGGAGAATTGCCAGAATTTTATTTAGTTAAAATTACTATTACTCATAGGAATTTCATAGTAAGGGGCCAGTGGAAAGAGCTCTGGATTTTGTGTTAGGAGACTTGGGTTTGAGTCCTTTTTCAGCTCCTTACCAATCATATGTCATTACCTGTCTGCCTTGTTCTTTATTTATAAATGGAGCTGATTCTACTTGTTCTGTGTTCCTTGGAAGGATTGTTGCGAAGAAAGCATCTTAGAAACCAAAATACGGACTGCAAATGCTTGTTATTATCATAATCCACATGAAGCTTTGTGGGGCATAGAAAATGTTTGCAGGCTAGTGAGACTGGATTACACAGAAGAGAGGAAATACAATATCTGCATCTTTGTATTGGGGGATTAACTTTGTGATTTTCAGCAAGCTGGACCTGCATGGATTACTATCCTACTTGATGAGCTCACAGGCCATTTCCTAAATCTTCAGCACCATTTAGTGCCAGGGAGATGCCAATCAAATAAAGTCAACAAACATGCATGCTCCAGACTTAGTACCAAGTGCTATGAGTACAAATACAAGCAAAAGGAAAGACAGTCAGTCTTTGACTTCAAGGAGTTTCTATTCTGATGCGGGAAAGCAACACCTAAAAGGGAGCATCAGGGAAGGGCATGGAGGAAAAGTCTTCACACTCAAGGGGTAGAGCCAGGATGAAGGATGAAGGTGTGATTGTAGGATTAGCTTTGGCATTTCCTCAAAATGGAAGTTCTAGGAGGGACCCACCTATTAGAGGAAGGGGATGCAGAGGCTGAGGAATCTTCTGGGCTGAGAAGGTTGAAGATGCTAGTTCTGAGTTCATAACTGAACAGTCCCAAAGGGTACTTGGAGGAAGTATTTGAGTTTTATACTTACTCAGGATTCTTTGGAGAACGCTTGTTAGATTCCCACCAGTCCTCATCTATGTAGATTAGGGAAAGCCGACCACATTCTGTGTTAGATCAACCATAAACCCATTGCCGAGGAGAATGGTGGTAGGTGGAGTGGGAGGAGAAGGAGTGTTTCCTCTTTACATTGTCTAAAAGAGGTCCCTCTCCCAGTTTGAAAGGGAGAATGGTGTGAACCACTCAAACACCACAATGATAAAGTGATCACAATTAACTGGCATACAAACATTTACCAAAATATAGTCCCAGTCAATCTTTCCAGCCTTATCTCAACAACAATAGTAACTAGTATTTCTACAGCACTTTGCAAAGTGCTTTATGTCTATTATTTCATTTGATTTTCACAGCAACCTTGTGAAATAGGTACTATTGTTATTCTCATTTTACAAATGAGGAAACTGAGGCTGAGAGTTGTGACTTGCCCAGGGTCACACAGCTACTGAGTGTCTGAAGAAAAATTCAAACACTGGTCTTCCTGACTCTGAGCCCAACATTGTATCCGCTGTATAGTCTAGCTGCCTTTCAAACTATTCCTCTTCACAAATTATGCATTCCAGACAAAATGAGTTGCTAGTTTTCTCCAATTTCAACCTACTTTATCCCACCTCCATGCATTCTGTAGGCCATCCCTCTTTCCTAGGAAGAATTATCTTCTCATCTTTATTTAAGTATAGTTCTTTTTCCTTCAAGGTTCTGCTTATATGCTCATATTTTCTTAAAATGTTTTACTTGAATATCTCTTTTTCCCAATTATACTTTATAATGTCTATTTCTACTCATGTAATTCTACCAATAAATTGTATATAAGCTTCTTGAGTCATTTTTCATTATGTAACCCTGATCTGAGTAGACCTGAAGACATTTTTCTGAGGGGTGTTTTTAAGAACAGAATGCTACATGTGAGGAAGGAGAAAGGACTCCTGATTGGCTGAGAGAATACTGAGCTGAGACATTACATATTTACTTTAGTGGAGAAAGAGCTTCTTCAGATGGTTGGAAGAATTCCAGAGAAGTAGTCAAGAGAGAAAAGTACAAACTCTTGGATGACTAATTGGAGCTTCAGATGAGAGGAGATAGCTCCTAACATATTCTTTGATTTTAGGAACTTTCTGCCTAAAGATTTCTGAAAGCATCTGTACCCTCAGAAAGCTAATTCTTTCTGCTAGTTTGATCTGAGATCTTGTTTTGCACTTAGCCAAAGAGCTCATGTAATCTGTTTATTCTTTGGTTTATTCTAATTTCTATAACTTTCTTGATTTCTATGTACTGCTTACTTTGATAAACAGACTCACTAGCTATTTGTTATGGTCATTTTGTGTAACTAGCAACTGGTGGGAGGGAACTAAGTTGGTAATAGTAAACTAAGTATTACCTTCCCCTTGAGAATGATGAGGGAAAGTAGCATCAATCCTCAGCCCCCCAAATATTAAACCATTAGACTACATTGTATGGTTTGTCCTTTGTTCTTGCCATGACATCAGGAAGATAATGCCACGACTTGCAAATGAATTGGATTTAAGTGAAGGAGGCCTGTGCAAAGGCACTAGCCTCACTTTCTTCTGGAGAGCCATCTGGGTTCAGCGGCTCAATATAGATCAAGATGACTGGAGATGGCCCTAAATGCAGTGGGGAGACCTTGGCCTTTTTAAGCTAAGGTCTTTTCAATTTCTCATTTTGACTGGGGCAACACCCATTCAGTAATTAGGGTTATTTAAGAATTGAGCTAAGGAAGGGGTGGCTAGGTGGTGCAGTGAATAGAGCACTGGCCCCAGAGTCAGGAGGACCTGAGTTCAAATTTGATCTCAGACGCTTAACACAAAACTAGCCATGGGACCTTGGGCAAGTCATTTAACCCCAATTGCCCCTCCAAAAAGCAAAAAAAAGTATCAAGAATTGAGCTAAGGGATGGCCACCCTCGACTATAGATATCTGAAGAGTAGTGGATAGATATAATTCTAGCCCAATATCTTGTTGGCAGTAGACAAAGGAAGGAGCAAGTACCCAGCAATGGCCTTCCTTCTCCCCACAAAGGTGGAAATCTCAACGTTTTGGAGAAGACTAAGCCTAATCCCAGGTCAGATATCTATCCCTGTCACACTCAAAGCTAAGCCATCTTTATATATGAGACAGCCACTCACACATATTCTACATTTCTATCCCTGACACCTAATACAGCACCTTCCACATAGCAGGCATATAATAAATGTTGCTACATTGAACTGGACTGATTCCCTGCTATTACAAAAGGTCAGAATCTGTACCAGAACAATGCCAAATGCACGGAAGTGGCTGAAAATAGTCTTAACTCATCTACACCAATCTGGAGAACAGATAGTTGTTATGAACTTGTTGATAGAGCCCCCATGAGAATTTATGTGGAAGTGATGAAGGAAATGGGTCTGACATGTGGACAGAGCAAGGGACCCTTGGGCTTTTCACAGTAGTTGTGCAGGGATCGGATTTTCTTTTGGGAGTCCAGGACCATGTTACTTCTTTTTTGTGCTTCTCAGTTTAGTGGAGTGGAAAGAGCGCTGCATTTAGGTTCAGAAGATCTATGTTCAACTAACTTCCAGTTCTGCTCCTTATGGGTTGTGTTACCTTGGGTTAGTTACTTCATCTCTCTGAAAATGATTCCTCAAGTCTAGAGTGAGAATAATAATAAGAGGTAGATAAATTGTTTCACAGGATTGTTCAGAGATAGTGTATGCAAAGGGAATTGTAAAGTATCATACAATTATAAGCTAAATAGTGGAAGAAATAAAAAAAACCACATGGGACCAGGATGAGGAACATGCTATTTGGTGAAATTATATATGATGATCTTACATACTCATTTTTATTCAATTACAAAAAGCAGTAATTTACATATTTGTATAATAGTCTGCAAAAATTAAATATAACAAGATAGTAACTTTTCCAGAATAATTTTAATCTGGATTCCACTGAAAAAGATGTGAAGAATGAGACTAATAATAATGGTGATAATAAAGAATGAGGATTCAATAAATACGTTCTTTTGAAACTGGAATAGTATCATGGTTAAACTATCATCCATAATCATTTAAACCTAGCATTGGTCCACAAAAATTTAAGAAAGATGGCTTTAATAAATATTGCTATAACCAAGCCCTTATAACCTGAAAAGAATGTGGAATGAAAGGTTATTGAGGTTTATATAAAGATTTTAAAGGTTATAGAGACCTCATGGAAAAAATTAAAACAACGAGGAACCAAAGGAAGTTCCTATCAAGCTAACTGTCCTGTCTTTTCCTGTTGTCCAAAGATACTTTCATTGATCCTTCAGAAGATAAGTCTGTATTACAATTCTTTCATTCAATTACACAGTCATCTGATAGCATAAAAAAAACAACCCCAGAACGATAGAAAGATAGTGACTTGCCTTAGCACATAATTTGAGCACCATTGGGCATAAAGATGAGAACAAGATGATGGTGATGATGAGGGTGGTAAAGATGAAGATCCTAAGGATGTATTGGTTGGTATTACTACATGTGTTGGATAATGACTATGAGCTAATAATTCATGTCTAGATCCAAATGTACGCTTATTCCCCTGGAGGCAAGGGGAGGGTAGGATTTCAGAGGGGCACGGAAGAGATCTCATATGTATGTATGCATATGTAAATGTATGTACCACACTTTCTCTGGGAGGCAGAAGCAATAGAACAAGGCTCATGAACTAACACTAGCATTAGTGTTAAGTTAAAATGAACAAAGATTAATTTTCCCCAGTGATATAATTTTCTTGAAACAGTTATCTTAAGAGTGTTTTGGGGAATAGAAAGACAACCTGAAAAATGTGTATTTCTCACTTTTAGTTCATTTTCAGACATTTTTATGTATACCCACACAACCCCACCTACATACACAGATCACATAAATAAGTTGGCATCTACATGAAGGTGAAATAAACATATCCATGCCCACAGAGCAGTCACATAGGTTAAGGGAAAGCAAGAGGTGTGGAGGGAATTCTGATTTTTAGTGGGTTGTCCTAAGGAGGTAAGGAAGTCCTGATGTTTCCATAGCATCCCAAAGTCATATACCAAAGTCTCATCCTCATTTGCCATCTCAGGTAGATAGATGGCAGGATTGAATGTGTTGCTTACACCAACTACACATGCTATATGTATGAGGAAACTGAGGTTTAACAAAAGGAAATGACCTGTCTAAGGCCACAGAACCTTAGTTGTGATGGAACAGGAATTCACATCTTCTGATTCTTGGGCCAACACTCCAGAATGCTTCTCAAATGAATACTGATAAGATACAGTCAAAAATTAACAACCATCATCAAAACAATAATAGCATCTGATTTTTATATAGTGCTTTTAATATTGGCAAATACTATATATACCTATATGTGTGGGGAGGTGGCGAGATGGCACAGTGAATAGAGTAATGGCCCTGGAGTCAGGAAGACCTGAGTTCCAATCAGACCTCAGACACTTAACACTTACTAGCCATGTGACCTTGGGCAAGTCACTTAACCCCAATTTCCCTACCTTCCTCCCTCCAAATGAAAACCAAAAAAATACACATATGTGTATTATATGTGTATACATATATGTGTGTGACTGTCTATCTGTCTATCTATCTATATCTATCATCTATCTATCATCTATCTGTCTATCTGTCTATCTGTCTGTCTATCTATCCATCTATCTATCTATCTATCTATCTATCTATCTATCTATCTATCTATCTATCTAATTTGATCCTTATAATGATCATGTGAGGAAGGTGATGTTAATATCCCTGTTTTACAGATTAAGAGACTAAGACTCAGAGAAGTTCAATTACTTGCCTCATTATCTCATTGTTAGTACTTGCCAAAGGCAGTCTTTAAACCCAGGTTTTCCTGACTCCAAGCTGAGAATTCAAGCCCAGCATTCATTCTATCCACTGTACTAAGCTACTTGAAATCCAAATATATGCTTATGCTACCCCAATACCCCCTGAAACTCTTCCTTGCAGGTTACTTCTTTTCTCTCACATATGCTTTCGTTCTTTATGTGAATAAGGACTTAGAAAGAGTCAACAGAAGATTATTTTATTGTTGTGCTCACAATGATTACCTTCTTTTGAAACAATGTGATTTAGCCTGGGATGTAATCTGTCTCCAATTTGGACTATGTAAAGCTGATCAGGCCATTTACAACCACAGTAGCTAACACATAAAGGGAAACCGGGCAAATAACGATGGGCAATAAAACCAGGGCAAATTGATTCATCTCCAGGCAGTGCCATTCACTCAGGGCCTAATGCAGCACTCACTCTGCAGCTACCATGACCAAACAGCTTCCTTTAAAGGTAAGTGAATTTTCTATAATTTTCAGCTAATTCCACTTAATTCTGCCCACATGAGCATGTGATAAGAGAATGTTAAACTAGTTAACAACAGCAGGACAAATGGGGACTTCGGGAGGTGGCCAGTGTTTGATTTCCAGGCACAAGGGGCTCAGCCCAGAGAAATCCAGATGACTCTTCCTAGGGGCAGTTTCTTGGTAATTTGCCTTCTGTGACCCTCGTTCCAGAGTAAAGGGCAGCAGAAAACACTGGGCTCCCATCTGTCACAGTGACAGCAGTAAGAACAACAAGTCCTGTAATGAAGAGTCAGCTTCTCGTTCCTCCGCCCAGACGCTCTAGGAAGGCAATGTGGCTATAGAATCGGGAGAATCAAAATGATGAAATCAATAAGAGTTCCATTATCTGGCCACTTAAATAACTCCTGCCTACTGGGATAGTAAAAACAAGCTCTTCTCTTATCTTGGAAATGGAGAAAAACACTGAATGCTAAATTATTATTGAGAAAATATTTGTGATTCCTTTGCCTAGAGAGTGTCTGGGAGGATAGAACCCATGTTGGAGTTTATTTCTTTATTCTGAAATGTTTTTTTTATTGATGTTCTCTTTTCTAAAACATCACTTTCACTCTTCAATGTTCCCTCCAGCCTCAATTAAACCCTTTCTTGTAGCAAAGTTGTATAGTTAAACAAAAAGAAAATGTGCACCTCCTTCCACACCCTGCTCTGACAAGAGCCCATTGATACCTATTGATGATGAGTTTGGGTGTTTTGATGTGTCTGAGTGAAATGTGAGTTTCTAAAATGACTGCTGTCCAGTTATTTTCAATCCCGTCTGTGACCCCATTTAAGATTTTCTTGGCAATGATACTGGAGTGGTTTGCCATTTCCTTCTCCAGCTTAGCTCATGTGACAGATGAGGAAACTGTGACCAATGGTGTTAAGTGACTTGTCCAGGGTCACATAGCCAGTAAATGTCCGAGGTCAGATTTGAACTCATGAAGAGAGGTCTTCCTGACTCCAAGCCCAGCATTTTATCCACTACTCTACCTAGCTACTCCTCTAAAGTGTCTACGGAGTTTAATTTCCTTTTGAGAGGATACCATATCTTTGTTTTAAATTGAGTTTATAACAAACACTTGAAAATAGAAAGTTCTCTAAATGAGCTGAACATAAAACATGTGAATATGTAGGTGAGTGTTCCCCTTGTTGTGGTGATCCCAGAGATCTTTGGCTATCTCTGTTGGGCACTGGAGCCATCAAATGTTGTCTGCAAAACAGCTCAATCTCTTAAACATCAAGAGAGTGGACTCTATTTGATTAGGAACTAAGTGGCACATTGGTCATTTTATATCCATGTAAGTGCTTATGACTAACTCTAAAACTCAGGAAAAAGTCTCGTTTGGAAGTAATCCTATCTCCCTTAGTGGAGACTTACAAATAGGCATTTAGCTGGACAATTAAGATGGTTTCCCCTTGAATTATCCAGATAATTGAGGGGAAATTATACTTCCTCATCTATTTCGTGTTATGGTGTTGTTATCACATACATACTTATCTATTTACAGTTAACACTTTCTAATAGAACATAAGTTCCTTGAGAGCAGCGTCTGTTTTTCACTGTCTTTGCCTCCTTGTGTACAGTGTATAGTATAATGGGGTGTATGGGGTATTTAGGGAGGACTGGTATCTCTGTCATGAGGGCCTACTGAGCCCTTTTTAGGGCTGCTCATCCACCTTTGGTATCTAACAGTCACCCAACTCTCACCTGGGATGACTTTGCACAACTCTGCCTCACTTAAATCCAATTCATGCACAAGTTATGACATTATCCTTATGATATCATTGGTCCTTTTTGAAAAGGATGAACAACAATCTGTGGCTCAAGGAGCTGTAGCATTCTCAGAAGCCACATCCTGGTAAGCTTGTACTGGCAGACAGGCTAAGCCAGGTTGAGGTTAACCAACAGACCTCAAACGCACTAGTGAGTTAGGGGAATGGCTGCCCCAAGCATGTGAAGATTCCCCCATGTGGAATGGGAGGATGAGAACAATTTGTTCTCATGGCTATGAAGGTGGCTATAGTAGGCACTGCGGAGCATTTCGAGCTTGGTCAACATGGAAAATGCCAAGATCCTTCATTGCATCCCAGGCCATCACTAACTGTCTTGACTTTTGTCTTGCCATTGGATTTCAATAAGGCTGCCCACTTTATGTAACTGCTTCACCTAAATCCAATTCACATGCAAGTTAAGAAATCATCCCATGATTTCATTGTACCTCTTCAAAAACAAAGGATGAAAAACAATAGGCTCCATAAATGCTCACTGGCATGCTGAAAAGTGAATATTTGAGATATTAATTATTTGCATTATTTGTTTTTGTATTCTCATTCAGTTTTAGCAGTAGACACCTGAACTCAGGGTTGGGTTGCTAGGCACTATTCTAGGCTCATAGCCTTACTTGGTATTTCTCAGTCACACTGTCCAACATATAAGGTTGCATCATTTTCAATGACTTTCTTGGGAAAGGATTACATATAGGACTGTTTCAAATGGGGGGGGGAGTCTTTTTCACAAATACAGCATTGTAAAACATAATCAATCAAAACGGGCTGCTTCATTTACAAAGCAATTTATTAAATGGTGTTAACACAGTCACCTTCAAACCTTGAAGTTTCTAAAAAGCTGGAATTAGAGATTGCCATGAAGCCAGATAAACAGCTCGGGTTTTCCTAACTTCGCAATAAAGTGTGACAGGTGATAACAAAGAAGCAAACAGAAATCTATAGCCCTCAGTGTAACTTGTCTTCTGGTTTTCATTACACTGAATTTTTTTTTTATCAAGAAGTGGGGCAGGACCATATTGTACTTTTGTGAGCCATCGAAAAAGTGACATCCTAGCCAGATGATAATCGTTGGAACCCTGTCTGACAAGGTGCTGATTTTTAATTTTCGTTTCATTTCTTTCCCAGATCATAGAAACAATAATAATCACTTATATAATGTTATGATTATAAAGGTACTTATATGCATAATTGAATTTTGAGCCTAGGAACCAGCTTGTGAACTAAGAAAGTGCATATATATACATTATCTCCATTTTACAGAGGAAAAAACTGAGATACAAAGAGTTTAAGTACCTTACAATACAGAAGTAAATACCTGGTCATACAGAACTAGGATTCAAACCCAGGTAACAGTCTCCTCTTCAGAACTGGTGTTCTATGTATCCCGTGAAGTGTGGTTCTCTCCCATTTGGTATGGCTCAATCAGTCAGGAGGGAACAAAGAGTGAAAGAAGCTTTACTTAACTAAGTGTAAGATCAGTTCATTACCTCCAAATGCACTTTCATACTTCCTGTTAATAGGAATTACAGATCAGTTTTTAAAAAAAGGCAAAGGGAATTTAACTTCTGTAATATTTAAGCATTAAGTCACTATTGTATGTTACTGGGAGCTTTCCATCTAATGAAAGAAAGAAACAATTATTAAGCACTTACTTTGTGTTAAGTGATGGGGATACAAGTAGAAAAAGCAAGACAATTCCTGCTTTCAAGGTGCTCACACACATTCTAAGAGAGAGATAAGACATTCAGGGTTTTAGCTTTGAATCAGATAGAACTGTCCAGCAATCCATCGGCGAAGCAGATGGAATTACATCTTCTTCTATGTCATTCCATTAGACTAAAACAGTTTCTGATGATGAACCAACTATGCCAAGGACTTGGGTTGAGGGAGTTTTCTTTCCTAGGATTTCAGTAGCTGTGGCTATTGAGTACTTGGGGTTGTCAGCACCTGATAAGGTAGTTGATAAGGATCCTTCTCTACAAGGGTTGCTCCCCTGTTGGTGGCATTTGAGTGGCAATTGGTTTTGGTGGTGGTGGAGATGGTGGGCTGCTTCTCCAAAGGGGTTGCTTCCATGGATGATGGCTATGGGACTAGGCTGGAAGCAGAGAAAGATGTGAAGTCCTATATTTAAGTGAAGTCAGGAAGATTTGAGTTCAATCCAACCTCAGATGCTTACTTGTGCTGTGCAACCCTGGGGAAGTCACTCAACCTTTGTTTGCCTTAGCTTCCTTAAATCACTAAGTGTGAACTGTTATATTGATTTTTTTTCTTGAATTTTGCTTATTTGTGAGTGGTGTAACTTCTAAAAACTAAACTTCTCAAAACTGAAAACCAGATTGCTTAGTAGACAGAGTACTGCACTTGGATGGGGTGTTCAAGGAGGACTAGCACCTCTAGCATGGAACCATGCTGGGCCCTTTTCCAGGCTGCTCATCCACCTTAGGTATCCACCTTCACCCAACTCTCACCTGTGGCTCCAAGAAGCTGTAGCATGGGCAGCAGCCACACCCCAGAAAAACACCTTGGCAGGCAGGCTAAACTAGATTGAGGGTAATTTCTAGGCTTCAAACCAATCAGTGAGTTTGGGGGATGTCTATCTGAAGCATGTAAAGACTTCCTCTAGTGCAATGGATGGATGAGAACTATCCATTCCAACATCTATCCATTTACTCTAATGGCTATGAAGGCAACTGAAGCAGGAATTATGGAGTGCTTAGAGCTTGGCCAGACTTGGCTTACACCAAGGTCATCCACTGCATCTCAGGCTATTGCCATTCTTCCTGACTTTTGTCTTGCCACCGAACTTTGATGACTCTGGAAGAGATTGAAGCTGACAACTTTGTGCAACTCTATCTCACTTAAATCCAATGCATCTGCAAGCCAAGACAGAGTTCTAAGATGGATGAACAACAACAGATGGACTTGGAGTCAGGAATATCTGAGTTCAAGTGCTGTTTCAGTTATTTATTACCAAAGGACAAATAATTTCACTCTCTCAGATTAAGTTTCTTCCTTCCTAAAATAAGGATAATAATTGTGGGCAAAACTCAGGTTGCTCAGGGTTGTTGTGAGGATCTAATGATTGTAGTCAACCTATACAGCTCTGGTCTGGACCCATTCATTTATCTTCTGCTATTAAACTATTTTGCTTGGTGATTTCATTAGCTTTCATGGCTAGAACTGTCATCTCTGTGCAGATAAGTTTCAGAATTATTTTTCCAACTCTAACCTCTCTCCTGACCTCCTGTTCTGCATTTTCAACTACCTACTAGATGTCTCAGACTGGATAGAGAGATTAAGCTTAAAATGCTCCCAAATGAACTTTCCTTTCAAAACCTCCTCTCTTTCTAATTTCCCTATTCCTGTTGAGAACACCATTCTCCTATTCACCTAAACTAAAAACCTGAGTGTCATTTGCTGCTCCTTACTTTCTCTGTGCATCCAATCAGACGTTAGGTCCTGTTGGCTTTACTTTCATAACATGCCACTTAATTCTCCTCTGACACTGTGACCAACTTCATCACCTCACACCTGTATTATTATAATAATTTGCTGATTGATCTCCTTGTCTCAAATCTCTCTGGACTATGGACCATCATCCTTTTGGTTATCAGCTTGATCTTCTTTTTAAAAATTTTAAAAATTAAATTAATTTTTGTTTTCAACATTCACCTGCATAAGATTTTGAGGTCCAGTTTTTCTCCCCATTTTCCCCTCCCCGACCCCAAGACAGTGTACATTCTGATTACCCCTTTCCCCAATCTGCCCTCCCTTCTATCATCTCCCCTTCTCTTATATGCTTCCTTCTTTTTTCCTATATGGCAAGATAGATTTCTATATCCCATTGCCTGTATATCTGATTTCCCAGTTGCATGTAAAAACCATTTTAAAAATTTGTTTTTAAAACTTTGAGTTCCACATTCTTTTCCTTCCTAGCTTCCTACCTACCCTCATTGAGAAGGCAAGCAGTTCAATATAGGTTGTACAAGTGTAGTCATGCAAAACACTTCCATAACAGGCACGTTGTGAAAGGCTGACGATATTTCCCTCCATCGTATTCCCCCATTTATTCTATTCTCTCCTTTGAGCCTGTCCCTCTTCAAAAGTGTTTGCTTCTGATGACCCCCTCCTACCATTTACCCTCCCTTCTATCATTCCTCCCCCTTATCCCCTTCCCCTGATTTTCCTGTAGGGTAAGATAGGTTTCCATATCCAACTTAGCATGTTATTCCCATCTCATCAGCTTCATCTTCTTAAACCACAGGTCTGATCTTATGATTCCAATATGTGATAAATTGTGGTGGTTTTCTGTTACCTCCAGAATCAAATATAAAAGTCTCTATTTGGCTTTTAAAGCTCTTCATAGCCTAGCTTGCTACTACGCCATCTTTTTACACCTTACTCCCCTTTATATACTTTGCCATGCAGTGGCACTGGCGTCTTGATTGTTTCTCAGACAAGATCCTCGATCTCCCATGCCTATAACTCTTTTCTTTTTTATTTTCTTTTTTTTTGGAGAGGGGAAGTTAGTGTTGGGGGCCAAGACCTTCTGAGGTCCTGGCACACTAGCTCCCCAGTTCTACAAGGGCATTAGGCAGATATGCAAGGATAGTATAGTCTTGTTGGGTGGATGCTCTCATTGGTTTCGTGAATATCTAAAAATGTAATCACCCCTGAAATAAGGAATATAAGCCCTATGATTTTCTTGTATCATTGGATTGGTATGAAATAGCTCTGCAATAAACAGACTATGAAATACATCCCCGTCTCTCTGTCTCTTTCCTGTAATTCAGCTATAAGCTTTTCTCACTCTCTCTCTCTATTTTCCTCAACTGGTAGCTAGGCCTAGACTGCGCTGGCCGTGGCAGTGGCGCCCAACAGTGACTTGCCCAAGGTCACACAGCTAGTTTTTTTAAGTGTCTGAGGCTGGATTTGAACTCAGGTGTTCCTGACTCCAGGGCTGGTGGTCTATTCACTGTGCCACTTAGCCACTCCTGTAACTCTTTTCTAACCACAGCTATTAAAGTCCTATAAAAGAAAACTTCCTCAACCCAAATCCCTGGCATAACTGACTCATCGTCAGAAACTGTTTTAATTTTATTAATGGAATGACATGAAAGAAGATGTAATACCATTTGCTCTGCCAATGGATCACTGGACCTTTCCATCTGATTTGAAGCTGAAACCCAACATGCTTTGTGTCTCTTATTAGAATGTGTGTGAGTATAACTTTTTTCATCTTCACTTCCTGGCTTCTTTTAAGTACTAGCTAAAATCTCACCTTCCCCAAGAAATCTTTCTGAGTTCCCCTTAATCTTGTGTCTTCCTTCTGAGATTATCTACAATGTGTCATGTATATGAATATAATGTGTATGGGATATGCATGTGTATATGTACATAGGAATATACACAGTTGTTTGAATGTCGTCTTCCTCTTCCCTACCTCATCAACTGTGAAATCCTTGAGAACAGGACCTTTTTATTTGTGGTCTTTCTCTGTATCCCTGGAGCTTAGCTTGGTGCCTGGTGCATAGTAGTTGCTTAATAAATGCTTGTTAAGGGATGGCTAGGTGGCACAGTGAATACAGCACTGGCCTTGGAATCAGGAGGACCTGAGTTCATTTCCAGCCTCAGACACTTAACACTTACTAGCTGTGTGACCTTGGGCAAGTCACTTAACCTCAATTGCCCTGCCTTCTCCCCTCCAAAAAGACCAAAAAAATGTTTGTTGACTTGATCTAAAATGAAATAATGCATGTAAAGCATTTTATAATTCTTTAAGCATTATATAAATGTTAGCTAGTCGTAATATTCTAAAAATACATTTATTAAGTTCTCATTGTGCTGGTCTTAGAGTTAAAGCAGGAAAGACCATTTAGTCCAACTCTGTCACTTTTGAGATGAAGAAACTGAATTTAAGTGACTTGCCCAAAGCCACATAACTAACAAGGAACAGAACTGGGATTTAAACTCTGTATCCCTTGACTCTAAATTCTGGACTCATCCTGTTTCACTACACAGCCTTCCTGGTACCAGATATTATAAGAATACACATGGTAATAAAAAGGCAATCTCTGCTAATTAAAGGGTTCATAATATTATTAGAAACTATTAAATCTTACTGATGGAAGGAATCTTGGTAATCATTTTATCTTATGCCTTCTTTTTTATAATTTGTTTATTTTTAATTAATTAATTTAATTAAAATTTTATTTATTTTTAGTTTTCAGCACTCATTTCCATTAGATTTTGAGTTTAAAATTTTCTCCCTTTCTTTCTCCTCCCCCTTTCCCAAGATGGCATGCAATCCAATATAGGCTCTACTTGCATATTCATATTAAACATATTTTCAAAATAGTCATGATGTAAAGAAGAATTAGAACAAATGGGAGCAACCACGATAAAGAAGAAACAGAACAAAATAAGAGAAGAAAAGGAGAGCAAATAGTATTCTTCTGTCTACATGCAGACTCCAAAGTCCTTTCTCTGGATGTGGATGGCATTTTCCATTGTGGGTCTTTTGGAGTTGTCTTAGGTTGCTGAAAAGACCTAAGCCCATCAGTTATTCACATCACAATGTGGTTGTACTGTGTACAACTTTCTCCTGGTTCTGCTCATTTTACTCAGCATCAGTTCAGATAAATCTGTGCTTTCTTAAGGGAGAATATTTCTTGTTGGCTCAGACAGTTTATTCACCTTCCCAGTCCCTCTTGACACTTCTTTTCTTAGTCCCTGAAAAGGATGGAAATTCCTCGATGGAGAGATGGGCATAGTCAATAATCAGGTCATATATGGTTTACAAGTAAGGTATGAACTGTCCTTTAGCATTTGCCAACCCTGTGGCCATGGTATCTTAACCAGTCCCAGTCTTTTTAACAGTGACCAAGAAGGTTTTTTCATTATGGCTTTCATTACAATATCTTCCCGCAGTGAGGTGATTTCGGCACTTCTTCTTCCAAAAGCAAGAGGAGTTCAACAAATGTTTGTTGAATTGGACCAAACCACAACAAAGGAGCCCACCAGTTAACCAGCTGTTGTTATTAAGACAGGTGTTCTGACTACCTACCTGGGGGATGCTTGCCTCAGGTGGTCATTTCAGCTGTCAATTTAAAGATTAAGTATTACCAGGAATACCCCGTTATCAGAGCAAAAGCCCACATCTGGCCTTTTCATTAACAACTGGTCAACTACCAAAGTGGAAAGATACTTGAACTATCAGACACAATCATGCTATCAGATAGTTTTGCTGATACTGTTTGTGGGACGGGGATGTTTGGGTATTTGAGAGGATTTAACTCTTGTGTCAGAACAAAATGTACCCATTTAAAATGTATTAGCATGAAGGAAATGAGATATAATAGAAATATTATAGGTGCTGGGTGGTCTGGACAACCTCAAAAGTAACTTCCAATTCTGGGATTCTGTCAAGTAGGAAAAGGTACATAGAGTTTGTGGTGATGGGTCAACAACTAAGATGTATCTATCCCTGAAAGGAATCACTTTCTTCCAATTGTCAGGTGGGGGAAGGGAAGAGGGTGACAGGCATTGTTTTCCTGTGTTTTCCTCAGTTCTCTATCAATGCAAATTGAGACTTGCTTTGCAATTTGCAGTCCTAGGTCAGAGAGGCTAAGTGACTTGTCTAGTTCATAAGGTTACCTAGGCAATTATTTTTACTGAATCTTAGAGCTAATCAGGACAGTAGAGGTCATCTAACTCAGGAGTGGGGAACACATGGCCTCAAGGACACATGGGGCCCTCTAGGTCCTCAGGTGTGGCCCTCTGACTGACTCCAACTTCACAAAACAAATCCCCTTAACAAAAAGATTTGTTCTGTAAAACTTGGACTTGGTCAAAAGGCTGCATCCAAGGAGCTAGATGGCCACATGTAGCCTCCAGGACGAAGGTTCTCTCCGAATTCTAATCCAACCCTTTCCTGCCCATTTTACAGCTGAGAAAGCTCAGAGAGAGTAGGGGGAGTGTATTGCTCAGGTTAGTTTGTTGCTTGAGAAATTTGCTTTTTTGGCTACATTTGCCAATTTTTGTTTATGGACCCTTGGTCGGTATGAGAAACTCATGACTGGGGAATTCTCTCTGCCAGTGGCGAGAGGCAACTGCTTTGTAGTTCACTGTCTTAGAGAGCTGACTAAGAGGTTATGTGATTTACCCAGGGTCATGCAGCTAGCATGTGTCAGAGGTGGAACTTTTTAAGCCCAGATCTTTCTAGTGGTAAAACCAGATCTCTCTCCATTTCACCAAGATGAACCCATAATTCTGCCTGACATTTGTTTATATAGCGCCTTACAAACACTAGCTTATTTAAGAGGTAAGTCCTACAGGTGTTATAATTGCTATTTTACAGATTAGGAAGCTGAGGCTCAAAGATATTAAGCCACTTGTTCCAAAATCGCACAACTGTTCAAAGGTATGATTTGAATTCTGGTCTTTGTAACTCAAAAATCTGTCACTCCATCCATTACTGTAGTCTCTGGGGACACCATACTCCAAACTTATTTTTTTTCTAAAATTGATCTTTAATTTAAGTCCTGTAAGTGTTTTTGGTAGAGTTTGTTCTCATTTGTGTTTAGATCCTCACTTAGTTTAGTAACCTTATTTATTCTCTCTTATTAAAATATAGAAAAGGCACATTTTCAAATGTCAGAGCCATACCTTTCCTAGGGAAGCTGTTTGTTAGCTTCTGGGTGATTATCAGGCTTATCACATATTTATCTATGAAGGGAAGGAACACTTCCATTAACTAATGGGTGAGGAAAGAGAATATTTGCCCATTTCCCTATCTTTTTCTCCATTCTCCCATTCACAATATTGTACTGTCTCTTGCAATTCACCATCTACTACAAGGGTAAGGCTGCAGAAATGACACCGGGCTTTTAGGATGGCTTGGTTTAGATTTGCCTGTCAGCTATTAGGCAGCCAGGAAAGTCATCAATTCATATACATTTATTAAATGAAAATGTAATAATGAGCATATTAAAATTCAATACAAGACATATTATAATAAAATAATAATAACACAAATCTATTAAATAAAACCAGTCAACACACATTTATTAAGCACCTGTCTGTAGCAGATACTATGCTAGGCACTGGGGATCCCAAGACAAAGTTGAGGTAGACACTGACCTCAAGGAGCTTACATGCTGGGGGTGGGCGGTGTGATGTGTTCACAGGTAAATAAAGTCTATATTCAAAATAAGTAAGCAGTATTGGTGAACTGTGGAGTGGTGGCCCCCAATACCTGGATGAATTAAGACTCTGGGACGATCAGTTGTCAGGCTTATTCACATCTGTTTTCTCTTTGATTCTCACAACAACCCTGGGAGGTAGGTTTTTAACCCAATTTTACATATGAGGAAACTAATGCAGATAAAAGTTAAGTGACTTAGTCAGGGTCATACAACTAGTAAATATCCAAGATGAGATTTGTACTCGGATCTTCCTGACTCCAAGTTCCTTGCTTTTATCCATTGTGACACCTACCTGCCTAAGGAGAGAATGAGTTCCTTGAAAGAAGAGATTGTCTTGGCTTTTTTCTACTTGTATCCTCAGTGTTTAGTGCATAGAAATTGCTTATATCAATGCTTTTTCATTCATTCATTCCTATGCCATAATCTCAAAGCCCTTTACCATGCTGGGTGCCTTTCTCTAAACACTCTCTAGTTTATTAATGTTCTTCCTAAAATGTAGCGTGTATAACTGAAAACAATACCCTAGATTTGGTCTGACTAGAGCAGAATATAGTAGGATTATCTCTTCTCTAGATCTTAATACTTTATTGAATCCTAAAATGGAATTAGATTTTGGGGGAGGGAGGACTGGCAGCCATATCCCCTCATGACACTGAGTTTGCATTTCACTGAAACCCTAGATCTTTTTCAAATAAGGTGTTACCTAGCCACCCCTCCCCGATCTTGTGCTTATAAAGCTGATTTTTTTTAACCCATGTAAGACTTTACATGTATCTGTATTAAGTTCCATCTTGTTCAATTTGGCCCAATGCTCTAGCCTTTGTATGCTGTATTTTTTTTTGTTTTGCTTTTGTTTGTTTTTCAAGGCAATCAGGGTTAAGCGACTTGCCCTATGTCAGACAGTTAGTAAGTGTCTGAGGCTGCATTTGAACTCAGGTCCTATTGACTCCAAGGTCCATTCATTGTGCCACTTAGCTGCCCTTAGAAATTGTTTTGAATCCTGACTTTGCCATCCATATGTTAGCTATCTGATGCCTGGTGGCATCAGAAATTCTGATAAACATACTATCTATCTATCTTTATACAAATCATTGATAAAAATGTTAAATATCACAGTGCAGAGCAAAGATCCTAGTCAGTTAGACTAAGTCTCAGTTTTCTTCATTTATTAGTTCCTTTTAAATGAGGGTAATCATACCCACCTCATTATGTCATTGTAAATAGTAAAATGAGATAAAGTACATACACAACCCACTATGGGCTACTTCTCCACCTCTCCCTTTCATCAGTGGGCCAAGTTCCAGGAGTAACACTGGGGGTCAAAGTTTCTAGTATTGTCACTCATGAGCCCCTACTGTGTGCTTCCCACTTGATTATCTGCCAGTATTCTCAATTAAGTTTTAGAAAAGGAATCACTTAAGGTGATATAAGGTGATATAAGATATACATATCTTCCGAAAGTCTGGAGTGTACTCTCTCAAAAAGATAAGCAGGTTCACAGAGTGAGTCCAAATTGTAGAATGAACATTGTGCCAAAGGGTAAGCTCACAGCTCCTGTGAAAGCTCTTTTCTTCCCTTGTAGAGTCCTCATGAGGCTTCTCTTCAGAGTAGTTCCCTGCTGGCTTCTGAGAGCTGCTGCTGGGAAGGATCCATAGTCAGCGTTTTGTAGGGACTGATGCTGGTCACTGGTGGGAGCTCTGAGCAATCTGCCAAACTTCCATGGTTACCTGGGAAGCTGATTTCCTCTCAGGGCTTAGGCTCTAGCTCCTCTACCATTAGAAAGGCCTGCTGCTGGAATGGACAGTTCTTTTTTTTTAACTTTTGTTTATTTTTAGTTTACATCATTCATTTCCACAAGATTTTGAGTTACAAATTTTCTCCCCATCTTTCCCCTACCCCCACCCCAAAATAGCAATCCCACTATATACCCCCTCCCCCAATCTGCTCTCTCCTATGTCCTTACCCATCACCTCTCTGACTTTCCAGTAGGGCTAGATGGGTCTCCCTACCCCAGTGCCTGTATATCTTATTTCCCAGTTGCATGTAAATAATAATAACAGTGATGATAATAATAATATATACATATTTTTTTTAACATTTGATTTTAGATCTTTAAATTCTAGATTCTTTCCTTTCCTCCCTCATCACCCACCCCCACTGGAAAGACAAGCAATTCAATACAGGCTGTACATGTGTAGTTATGCAGAACATCTCCACAATGGACATATTGTGAAAGATTTATTATATGTCCTTCTTTCCTATGCCTCCCCCCACTTGTTCTATTCTCTACTTTGTCCCCGTCCCTTTACAGAAGCATGTGCTTCTAACAACCCTCCTCTCCCCAACCTGCCCTCCCCTCCATTATCCCCATCCCCCCTACTCTCCTGTAGGCCAAGATACCCAATTTAGAGTTTATGTCATTCCTTCCCTAAGCCAAATTCAATGAGAGTAAAGTTGACCCTTTCCCTTTTGCCTTCCTGTTCTTCCCCTCTGTTGTAACAGTTATCCTTTGCCTCTTCTATATGAGATAATTAACCCCTGGAATGAACAGTTCTGAACTTGCTTACTGTTTTTATACATACTCTTATAGGCGCATCTGATTCCTTCAGCCAGTCACAAGATATTTCCTGTGTGGTGTCACCTGCTTTTATAAAGTGATCAAAGCAGTTTATTTATCTCAAATTTATTGAAGATTTGTTTGAACCCACATCCAGTTCCATTAATTTGGGTGGGGATGGGAATTTCCACTGTGTGTGCATGCAAGCGTGTGTGTGTGTGTGTGTGTGTGTGTGTGTGTGTGTGTGTGTGTGTGTATAGGATCTCAGTTGCTTCATATGTAACATGGGAGAGTTGGACTGTTAGATAATCCTAAATTTTCCCTCCAGGTCTAAGTATATACTGTTTCTTTGGTGTCCTTTCATTCTTTTTTTTTTTCTTTTTTTTTGCAGAGGGAAAGGCAGGGCAATCGGGGTTAAGTGACTTGCCCAAGGTCACGTGGCTAGTAAGTGATAAGCGTCTGAGATCTCAGGGTCCTCCTGATTCCAGGACTGATGCTCTATTCATTGCACCACCTAGCCGCCCCCATTCTTTTCTCTCTTTCTTTCTGTGACTTCCTTCCCCAGAGCATTCCAGTTGGGTATACTTAATCTCACTGAAGTTTTCTCTCTTGGTTACCACATTATAACTATTTTCTCAACTTACCTTCCATCAAAGAATATACCCTAGTAACACATTCCTTCAGCATACTGTTTATTCATTCAGGTGACAGTGGCTGGTGATGGGCTATTCAACCAGATTGTGCTGTTTCCCATAATGTGTTGGCTCTCTATTCTGTTGCTATAACATATATAATGTAACAATCATTTAATAAAACTATAATGCAGATTTACACAAGAGGCCTTTAAGGAGATACTATAACAATTGCAGTGAGACGGGAAATACTTGGAGACAGGAACCTTTTTAAAGATCTGGGACAAATCATTTGTGCTCTCTAAGCACATTTTGAAAATCACACGCCTTTATGGTATTGTCCACCAAAGATTTTGACCTTTGAGTGTGCATAGCAAAGTAGATGAGGTTGACCAGCACTCACTTGTAGGTCACCCTTCATCTTGAAATTTTATCTGTTTCCATATTTAATCTTATCCTAAACTCTAAAAAAATCCAGGGAATGTTTGATATATCTCTCTCATAGTAATTAATTAATAAGAATCATCCCACCTTAGTCGCTATAAAGAAGGGGTCCTCCTTTCTCACCACCACCGCCAACTTAATAAATTAAACTGCTATCTGTCAGCCAGCCATCCCCACTAACTACTAACCAAGTGTCACAAACACAGAGGCAATCAAGCTAGCTGCTCTGAAGGAGCAAGACATCCTGAGAGAGAGAGAGAGAGAGAGAGAGAGAGAGAGAGAGAGAGAGAGAGAGAGAGAGAGAGAGAGAGTTGAGTTACGGGGCAGTACATACCGGGCAAGTCAAACCCCCTTTACTTTGATCACTAACTTCTTTCAAATTCCCATGGGATATCCCAGGACCCTAACTCAAGAGCCTTTGGAATAACAATGTCCCTCCCCCTTCAAATCACCCAACTTACTTCTAGTTTAGTTCCTGCAAACATCATCCTGGAAAGCAGCCCCTGTGGAATGGCAGTTGCTTCTACAGATGCTACAGCCAGTTGTTGAAGACTCTGAAGAGAAAGTTCTTGCCATCAATGCTATGCCACTGTCAAATAGCCCAACATCAGGGAATGATAGGATTTTATCAGTGGAAATGACTTTAAAGAAGAGGTATTATGATCTGCCATGCTATTGTACTCTAAAGACCATAGCAACTTTCATCTGTACACAGTAGGAGTTTAATAATGTTTGTTAAATTGAATTATGTTAAAGATTCATAGGATTTATTGCTGAATGGGATTTTAGAGATAATCTAATTTGACTACATGATTTTACAGATGAGAAATCTGATTCCCAGGTGATTTATATAATATGGCAAAGGTCATAACTAGCAGAAACAGGATTTTAACTCCAATCTCTAATCGCAAATTCAAAGCTCTGGGGAAAGGATATTAAATGGAGGTAAAGGGCAAGACTTGCTTATATATGTGTGTGTGTGTGTATGTAAACATATACACACATGTGAAACACACACTATATATGCATATATCTATGTAAAGAACAAGGCTTACTTATATATGCACATCTATCAATATATATTACATATGCACATATATTTATTTATCCGGCATAGAAAATATTGGATTCTACCTATATGTACATAGAGTAGACAGTTGTCTCTGTAGTTTTACTTGAGGGAGAAAGAAAAGGCCCACACATTACTATCACCAAATAATTACCAGCATACAACCACTTGGCAGATACCTGAAATTCCACTTTTTGAGATTCATTCTTTTGGGATTAAGGATTACTTTATCTATGTCTTCTCTGAAGGAGTTAATAAATTAAACTGCTATCTGTCAGTAGAATTTCAGTGTGAATTCATTTATCAGATTGATTTCTTCAAATACCAGCCATCCCCAGGACCACAGAAACAGAAAATCTTAGAGTTGGACGAGACCTTGTCTATTCTATTCTCTACTGAAATCATGAATCCCATTTACAATATCCCTTAGAGATGATCATTCAGGCTGTTGTAGTAAATAAAACTGGTTGGGTAGGTGGGAGCCAGATTGTAGAGGGCTTTGAACACCAGCATGATGAATTCATATGTAATCTTATGAACAATGGGAAGTTACTGAAAACTTTAAACAGGGGGGTAGCTTGCCCAGAGATAATATCCCTCTTCTCATGCCATCATGGGGATCAGGTCACAAAACGGAACAAAGATATAAGATATATAGAGCCTGGATGGCTCTAGGATCTCAAAACAAACAAAGAAACAAACCCTAAAAGAAAACCAAGAGAGGGCATCATTTTATTTATCCCACTAGGACTGATAGAATGTAAACTCCTTGAGGGCAGGGCCATTTAATTTTTGTCTTTCCATCCCCAAAGTAGCACTTGGAACATAGCAGGAGATGTGTAATAAATCTTTGGAGACTGGTTGATTAACAGGACCCACTTTAAAACCTGATGTAGATGAGAAACAGTAAGCTCATGGAGTTGTAATCCTAGTTTAAAACGATTAGCCAGGTGCACCTATGCCAGCCATACAATTCTGTGCTAAGCATTCACTAGATGTTAGTCTTTCAAAAGTATTCATTTACACCTAGGGAACAAAATCAGGGGAAGCTATACAGTGGTATCACCAGAAGATGTGGGGGAGATGGAGGGATTCAGTAGTGTCATAGATCCCTTTACAAGGGTACCCCTGGCCACATGTGCTTGTAACAGCAATATGTTTAGCAGACTTAAGGCTAAGTATGGAAGGTGTGAGCTCTGTATGGAAGGTGTGAGCCCCGTCTGGAAGGTGCAAGTCCTGTCCACTGTTGAGAAGGTGTGAACTCCCCTGTTGGTGGAAGAAGGCTATTGGCTGAGACAGGAAGCCAGTGTTGTATATAAAGAAGAATTCTAGAGACACAGACAGAATTGGAATTTTCCAGCTGGAGGAAGCAGGATTGTCTCAGCATCTGGGAGCTGAAGAAGTGAGTTGGAGAGAGAGAGAGAGAGAGAGAGAGAGAGAGAGAGAGAGAGAGAGAGAGAGAGAGAGAGAGAGAGAGAAGGAGAAAGAGAGAGTTTCTCTCCCAGCATCTGGAAGCTGACCGAGACCTGAGATGGAGTTTTCCTGAGACCAGAATCTGGTGAAGGCCATTCAGAAGGCAGATATTCTTTTTGGGTCTTAGTAACAACTGAAGTACTGAAGGACTGAAGAAAAATGACCAGGATAAGACTTTGTTTGTTCATGGCCTGGCTGATCCTTGAGTTCCAGGCAACAGAAGTGGTGAAGGGTTTGAGATGTGCTGAACCCTGTGAACCTCAGTGTGTGCCAGGGATTGCCCTGAGGACTAAACAAGGACCTGGGAGCTGTCTACCTCTGAGGACTGGATGAGGACCTGGGAACTGTCTGCTTCTGAATCCAGGTGACTGTTTGGTGGATTCAGGAGGGAGCTGGAACCATGGAAGGGGATCGAGGGAATCAGAGAGATGACCCAGAGTCAAAATGAAGAAAAGGCCTCCCCTTGGACAA
>CM053596.1:149743897-149778011 GCA_028646575.1 Pseudocheirus occidentalis
AGGGAATCAGAGAGATGACCCAGAGTCAAAATGAAGAAAAGGCCTCCCCTTGGACAAAACTGAGGATTGCTAGACACCAACGGGTGGAAAAATTGTGTGGTTTTCTAACGATTGTATTTAGTGATTGATTGAGTTGATGTATGGTTGCCCCACGAGTGGAAGATTGATGTATGGCTGACCCATGAGTGGAAGATTGATTATTGTATAGTGAACTGATTGAATGATTAAGTATTGATTTGCTCCATGAGTGGAAGATTGAATATTGTACTGTGCCTTGATAGGTTGTGAATATTATGTTGAGATGTATTGTGAATGTTTGCCTTGATTTGTAATGGAATAAACAGTGTTCACTATACTGTATAATCCTAATCTTAAAAGCTGTTCACAGTAGCATTCTTTTGGGAATCTGCTGGTGCTTGGCATTACAGTGTTCTTCATATGTATATTCCTCATTGTGTGCATCCTGTATATACACTTTCACTACATGTGTCCCTTTCCACATATACTCCTAAAGTGTATCCACTCTTCTCCCTGATGGTTATATGCATTTATTATAGAGAATGTCCCAGGTTTATATAGAAAATGTTTTATTGCTAAAAAAATTATTCATTTACTAAGTTTCATAGGATTTGAAGGTAGAAGGAGGCCTAAAACCAACTATATTTGTACATTTTCCAACTTTATGGAATATGAAAACTGTGCATCATTTAGTCATCCCTCTAATCTAGCAAATATTTTTAAATTGTGTCTTTTAGCCAAGAGTACTACCCATTTTTACAGATGGAAAAACTGAGGCCCAAAGAAATTATTAATGGCATTGGTATGGAAACCTGTACTTTATATTGTTTCTTAATTTTTTAATGTAAAAATCTTGTTTACTTAACTTGATTGTGAGTCCCGGGAGGTAAGGAACCGTGTCTTATGCCTTGGTATGTCCATAAAACCCACTGTAGTAAGGGAATTATTTATGGTAACTAATAATTTTGATATTTCTCACTTTGTGACAGAATGGTCATGCTATTTTCTTCTACTGATACTAGGAGGACTCAGAAAATCTGACCCTGAACAGATGAAATCATTATACTGGATTTCCCATCTTCAAATCATTCTGTCAGTCCGGTGCTGGACTTTATGCCACCAGCGTGTGTTTCATTGATCTCTTTTGTTGTGTTTTTTATTCTGTAGTTTTAAAGAGCAGCCATTGCTCCTAAGAAAAATGCACAAATTGTGGCTCCAAACTGTGGCTTTAAAGAACATGCTTCAATGAAAGCTGGAAATATTGCAGTGGTTGTTGGTGTAGGGAAGTCAAAAGTTTCAAGGATCATTCAAGTCTCAAAAGACACAGGATCAGGGGCGGCTAGGTGGCACAGTGAATAGAGCACCAGCCCTGGAGTCAGGAGTACCTGAGTTCAAATCCGGCCTCAGACTCTTAACACAAAAAAACTAGCCGTGTGACCTTGGGCAAGTCACTTAACCCCAACTGCCCTCCAAAAAAAGTAAAAAAAAAAAAAAGACACAGGATCAGCCACTAAGAAGCACCAAGGGAAGTGAGAGTGAAAACAAGAGACAATGATGCAAGAATTGACAAATTGCTGTGTCCAAACAGCCTAATTAATCCTCAGAAAACAAATAAAGGTCTTCAGAGGGACTTGGCAATTGGCAGGGATGATATTGATTCAGGCTTCTTAGAGATGGAAGAACAGCAAGAAGACCAGTTTGAATGAAAAATCAGCTGCTAACTGTTGCCAGGAAGAAAAAATGCCTGTAGTGAGCAAGATAATACAAAGGCTGGAATATTGAAGAATGGAAAAGAAAGAAAGATCATTTCTACTGATGAACCTGCCTTTTTTCATTCCAGGATACACCAAAACTATTGTCAAAGAAATCCAGGTGAACTTTTAAGTCTGAAACATCTTTTTTATACTATAAAATATGTAGCCTCCAAAGTCTTTAGGAAATTTTTAAAAATTCCCAATGGGCCTGAAAATTTTATCCCTATTGAGAAAATGATGAATCCGGATAAATGTACAGATATACTGAAAAGGAGAACTGTTTCAGAATTATAGAAATTCCCAAATGGAGATGATTTACTTCTATATAGCCTTGGGTCAGGCCACATGTGATGAAACATTAAGAATTTTTCCAAGTGATGGAGGTAAACATGCTTAAATGGCCTGGGAATTCACAAGTTTTAAACCCAATTAAAAACCAATGTATTGGGGCGAGTAGGTGGCGCAGTGCATAGAGCACCGGCCCTGGAGTCAGGAGTACCTGAGTTCAAAGCCGGTCTCAGACACTTAACACAAAAAAACTAGCCATGTGACCTTGGGCAAGTCACTTAACCCCAACTGCCCTCCAAAAAAAAAAAGCAAAAAACAAAACAAAACAAAAAAAACCCAATGTGTTATAATCAATGCTAGAATGGGAAAAATGGACCATCCATCAAAGTTACATTAATATCTGATATGATAAGTGTGATTTAAGGATGAAGAATTTAAAAATGTTTCAGAATCTTATGAGTTCAGCACCATATGATATAAAACAAATGATTGTGACAAAAGACTGGTATTTTATGTTGATCATATTCCAAAATATATAAAGATTGTAAGGCTTATTGCATGTCAATAATTTAATTCTTTTACTTTGTCCTAATTAATATGCACAGTGCTAAAACATAGAGTAAGGGCTTAATGAAGAGCAGCTAGGTAGTGCAGTGGATAGAATACCCATCCTAGAGTCAGGAAGACCTGAGTTGAAATTTGGCCTCAGACACATCTTAGCTGTGCGATTCTGGGAAAGTCACTTAACCCTGTTTCCCTCAATTTCTCATCAATAAAATGAGCTGAAGATGGAAATGGCAAATCACTCTAGTATCTTTGCCAAAAAATACCCCCAAACCAACCAAATGGGATCATGAAGAGTTGGATATGATTAAAATGACTGAACAACAACAAAAGGGCTCAATAAACATTGGTTCAATTTAATTCATTTAAATGCATTTTAATTATGTTATCTATGATAAGAGGCATTACAGCATAGTGGAATAGAGAACTGGATCTGAAGTCTGAACAGATGTAGCTTTAAATTCAACTTCTGTAATATCACTTAACTTCTCTTTGACTCAACTTCCTTATCTGAACAATGGGCATAATAGAAAAACCTGTCCTACTTACCTCATGGAGTTGTTGTGAGACCCATATAAAAGAATGTATTCAAAGCACTTTGGGAATCTTAAAGTGCTTTGTAAATGGGATGTACATTTATTATTGCTTTGTGAAAGAATGGGCATATTGGGACCGCAATGGTAGTTTCTGCCGTCAAGGAAGTTACAACTAATAATAAGCTTCACTGACTGGTTTGCAAACAGATTTCACTCTTATTTGCTATTTTTTCTCCACCTCTTCCTATTTCTGAGACCAACCAAGAGTTCAGTTGAGTAGGTGGGAAGGAATCCTGAAAACAAGAAAAACATGATGGTTTGGTGTTTGAAGGTCCAGGGGTTAACAAGGGGTGGGGAGTCTGAGAGGGAAAGGAGGATCAGGAAATGGAGCTTTTCCAAGGATTGATTTTTAAAATCCCCACATCAACATATCTTTCACAGAGCTGGTTAATAATCAATTTTCATGTGAAAGCAAATCTGCCTTTCTCTCCACAGGGGATGAGATCAAGAACTTGAGTACAACCTTCCAGGTATTCTTAACTAATTCACATTTTAAATGGATTTAGAGTAGAAATTCTTTACCCGAGTAGAGATTCTTTACCTGGTATCGTCAAACTTAAAAAACAAAAGGTTTTGATAACTGTATTTCAATATAATTGGTTTCTCTTGCAACCCTGTGCATTTTATTTTCTCATTTAAAAAATTCTTTTGTGTCCACAGTTCATCAGACCACTAAAGGGATCTACAACACAAAATAGTTAAGAAATTCTGATTGAGGGGTCACAAATAATATTCTTATTTTCTGTTCTATGTCCTAGATGTCATACATTAAAATATTTATACATGTTTTGCATATTTTTTGTCAAAGCTCTATTTGTCTCTGTTCTTGGTACCATATCCCATACCAGACATATGCCTTAATGCTATAGTTCTACTCATTGAAAAGGAAAAGAAAAAAAAATCACTGCTACTAATTGCACTACCAAAATGGGAAGAACAAGTGGTGCCCTGGATAGGGCATAGGCATTGGAATCAGGAGGCCCTGAGTTCAAATTCAGCCTTAGATATTTACTAGCTAGGTGACCCTAGAAAAGTTACTTAACTTTTTTTGCCTCAGTTCCTCCACTACAAAATGATCTGAAGAATGCAGTGGCAAACCACTTCAGTATCTTTGCCAAGAAAACCCCAAATGGGGTCATGAATAGCCAGACATGACTAAAACCACTGGACAGCAAAACCAAAATGGACCATAGACCTAGCCCTAACCGTAAACGTTCATTATTACCCTTTCAGTTTCTCACTCAGCATTCAGATTCTCTCCTAGTTTGAAAAATATGAAAGAAAATTGAAAAAATAATTCTTATGTCAAAATTAAGCAATATTCTTACTTATTCATTCCCTGCTGAGTACCACTTTCATTCTTGGGTTATTCAGCTCTGATTTGTCAAGTGAAGAATTGGAGGTTGAGTCCACTGTGTGACTTAGCATCTCTCTGCGTGACTGTCAAGATCTCAGGCCCCATCAAACAGGAAGAGAGGGGTATTTTAGAATTCAACAGAATCTTCAACATTTTGGCATAAAGAGATATTTTAGATTCTTCAATAAGTTTGCACTGTTGTCTAAGACTTGGAAGCTAGGTGAGAATATAAAAAGACTATGCTCATTTTAAAGTTTCAGAATACCAGAGAAGTTGGAATTTACTTGAAATCACACAAACTATTTTGAAAAAATAAAAATACCATAGTTTTCAAAGACTGGTTTTAGGGACAGATGATTGTTTCCCAACTTTGTGCCTCTATCTATCTATCTATCTATCTATCTATCTATCTATCTATCTGTCTGTCTGTCTGTCTGTCTGTCTGTCTGTCTGTCTGTCTGTCTGTCTGTCTGTCCATATATTCATCTATCTATACACTTACATATATATCCCAATTCTATGTTAAAACAATTTTTAACATCTTTTAAAGTTTTGGGTTCCAGATTATCTCCCTCCCTCTTTCTCTCTCCCCAGCCCTGGTAAATAATCAGCTATAGGTTATACATGTGCAGTCATGTAAAACATTTTCATATTAGTCATTTTGTACAAGAAGACTTGAATAAAAGGAAAAGAATGGAAGAAAGTGAAATACGGCATGCTTCAGTCTGTATCCAAGCAGTATCAGTTCTTTCTCTGGAGGTGGATAGAATACTTCATCACTGAATATTTCTCATTCATGCTTTCAGTCCTTTGAGATTGTCTTAGATCAATGTATTGCTGAGAATAGCTGTCATTCATAGCTCATCATACAACATGGCTGTTATTGTGTCTAACATTTTCCTGTTTCTCTTCACTTTACTTTGCATCAGTTCACGTAAGTCCAGGTTTTTCAGAATTCACCCTACTTGTCATTTCTTATACCACAATAATATTCCATCACAATCATATACCGCAGCTCGTTTAACCATTCCCCAATTGATAGCTACCCTTCAACGTCCAGTTCTTAGCCACTACAAACAGAGCTGCTGTAAATATTTTTGTGCACACGAGTCCTTTTCCTTTTCTTCTGATCTCTTTGAGATGCATTCCTAGGGGTGGTATTGCTGGGTCAAAGGGTTTGTACAATCTTATAGATCTTTGGGCAGAGTTCCAAATTGCTCTCCAGAATCGTTGAATCAATTCCTTTTCTCACGTCTTGACCCTGCACTATTTTCTCTTCTCCTTTCCACCAAACCAAATCCTGTCTAATCTTTAAAGTCCAGCTCTAAGAAGCTTTTGCAGGCCAGCACAAAAAGAAAAGGAGCACTTTCTTTCCCTACTCTGCCCTGATGGTGTCTATTGTCTATATTACTTATCGGACAAGCATATATTGCCTTCCCCCTAGGTGACACAGTGAATAGAGTATTGGGTGTGGAGTCAGGAAGACTTGAGTTCAAATCTGATCTCAGACACTTTCTAGCGATGTGACCCTGGGCAAGTCACTTAAGCTCAGTTTCCTCATCTGTAAAATGGGGATAACAACAGTACCTACTTCCCAGGGTTGTTGCGAGACCAAAAGAGATAATAATTGCAGAGCACCTGTCACATGGCAAGCACTATATAAAAAGTCCTAGTATTATTACTATGATTTCTCCTGTTTTCCTGGTTATTTAACTCTCATATCATCATTCAACTTCTTAGGCCTAGATGCTTTGTATTCTCAATTAAAATGTAGGCTTCTCAAAGACAGGGAGAAACTCTTGAACCTTTTTACGTTCCTAGCACAATATGTTGCACATCATAGGTACATCTGTCCTTCTGATGAATTCCTTTATCAAATCCTTGGGACTTGTGGGCATCTGTGAGTCTTCTTAAAGCACCTTCCCAGTAATGTCATGATTTATTGTAAAGTACAAGTAAATCCTATTCTATCTACACTACTAATTAGTATGGTGAGAAGACAACACTAGGTGAAATAACATTTTAAAGGACAACTAATATCATAAGAATAACGTTATAAGTGGAAGATAAGCTCTTGGTGGAGGAGCTGTGGAAGGTAGTTAGGAACAAGGAGAGCTGTAAGATCAGCAGCATAGAAGGTGGGGAGTCAGGAGGCAAGTGGAGTAAGTAGGCTTGGACTGATCTTGATTGATTGGCTGAAAGATGAATGATTTTACTCTAAGAATTGATGATATTTTTGTAGGGTTTGGTAACAACTGTATAGCTATGAAGATGTAGTCAGCAGCAGAAAATAATTAGCAAAATTGATTGTTCTCTTTTCACATTTTTTATCAAGGATCCCCTTAATGTATAATAAACCATTCCCATAAATATTTCTATAGAGATAGAAAAGTAGATACCAAGGGTGGGTAGGTGGTGCAGTGAATAGAACATTGGCCCTGGAGTCAGGAGGACCTGAGTTCAAATGCGGCCTCAGACACTTAACACTTACAAGTTGTGGGACCTTGGGCAAGTCACTTAACCCCAATTGCCCTGTCTTCCAAAAAACAGAAAAAAGAAAAGAAAAGAAAGTACCTATGTCAGTAGTTGCTGATGTCTGCCTCCATTATTCCCTTTTTGGTACTAATGCTTCAGTTTATTTTTCCCATTCTTTCAAGATACTCTCTGAGATAGCTTAAAAATCAATTATTTAGTGCTTTTAAAAGTGTGTCTAATCCAACACAAATTCTTTTCCTATGTTGTGTCCTATTTATCCCCCTTCTTTTTAAAATTATTAACTTTAAGTTTTTTGTTTTCAACATTCACTTTCATAAGATTTTGAGTTCCAAATTTTTTTCTTCCTCTCTTCTCTTCCCTTTCCCCAAGACAGTGTGAAATCTGGTATAGACTGTACATGTACAATCATCCTAAACATATTTCTACATTAGTCATGTTGTGAAAGAAGAATCAGAACAAAAGAGAAGGACGATGAGAAAAAAAAAAGGAGAAAACAGTGTGCTTCCATCTGCAGTCAGCCTCCATCGTTCTCCCTCTGGATGCGGATGGCATTTTCCGTCATGAGTCTTTTGGAGTTGTCTTAGATCACTGCATTGCTGAGAAGAGCTAAGTCTATCAGAGTTTAACCACTCTCCTTGACTTGTAGGTTCAAAAGGCAGAGTTGGAATGAACCAAAGAGAATATCTAGTCCAATCTTTTTTATTTTGTAGGTCAGAAATATGAGGACCAGGGAGATAAAGCGATGTTCCCAGATTCACACAACTGGTAAAGCAGATGACTGGGATTTGAACCCTATGTTTTGATTCCAAATCTAGAGCTCTTTCCACTACATCACTTCCTAAGTGTCATTTCCATGTTCACATATGACCTATTTGGTACTGAGTTATGGAAATCCAAGTAAAATCATTCTATTATCATTGACGATGAGAATGGATCACTATAGAAATAGTAGCAGATCTGTTCCATTTCATGTCTATTCGGTGTCCTTCCAGTTTCAATTATATATGTGCTTGGTATGATCTGGCTTAGATGGGTCTCTTGCTGATGAGATACACCATTATTCAAAAGCAGTTGGTGTAGCAATACACACAGAAAAAGAAACCCAAGTGGATAAAGACTACATGTTTCCTAGATTATGACACGTAGTAGAACGGGAATTATTGACTTGGTCCATTAAAACATATATTTGGGACAGGCACTATAAATGGACAATGAGTTCTGCATTTTCTCAGAAGGAAGAAAGGACACTTGATCATATTTGGGAAACTGTGTAGTACTTTCAAATACTGAAGCTGCACGCTTCTCTAACAGACTACTTCATTTTCACACTAATATTGTCCTGATGATACCATGTAGTGGACAAGAGCCAAGATAAATCTTTTCTTGGCAGATTGCTCTTTCACCCCCATCTTCCCATTTAGCTTCAGTCTCCTCCTGACTACTGGCTGCTTCTCTACTGCCTTCAAATATGCCCATGGGTCTCCCACCCTCAAAAAATCCTCCCTTGGAGTATATATGTATACATACACATATGTATGTATGTATAGGTGTGTGTATGTATGTATATATACATATATGTGTGTGTACATGTATACACAGACAGAGGGCACAGGGTGAGTTGAATATGAAGGGATGATATCTAAAAAAATAAAATTAAAAGGTGAGAGAAGAATATATTGGGAGGAGAAAGGGAGAGAAAGAATTAGAGTATTGTCTTCCCAGTGGAGGTGGGTAAGGGGGGAAGAAGGGAGAGAATCTGGAACTCAAAGTTTTAAAAAAACAAATGTTAAAAAAATTGTTGTTACATGCAACTGGGAAATAATATGTACAGGCAATGGGGTATAGAAATCCATCTTGCCCTGCAGGAAAGTAAGGGGAAAAGGGATAATAAAGGGAGGGATGGGGGGAATAAATGAGAAGGCAGGCTGGGGGAAGGCATAATCAATACGCTTGCCATCTTGGGGTAGGGGGTAGGGGAGAGATGGGGAGGAAATTTGGAACTCAAAATCTTGTGGAAATGAATGCTAAAAACTAAAAAAAAATAAATTCTAAAAAAAATCCCCCCTTGAATCCTTCATCCCTGATAGCTATTGTCCTATATATCTTCTATTTGTAACTGAAGTCCTCGAGAAGGCTGTTTGCAACCAGTGCTTCCACGTCCTTCCCTCTCATACTCTTTTTCAATTCTGTGCAGTCTGACTTATGAACTCATTCAACTGAAACTGCTCTCTCCAAAGTTACTGATGATGTTAGTTGCTAAATTTCATAACTTTTTCTCAGTCCTCACCCGTTTTGACCTCTGAAACCTTTGACCCTGTCAATCACCTTCTTTTTGATACTGTCTTCTCTTTAGTTTTTTTTCACTACCATATTTTCCTTGTGTCCCACTACATCCCTATCAGAGATCCATCCAGTATAGCAAATATTGTTCAGTGGTCTTTCAGTCATGTCTGACCCATTATGAGCCTATTTGGGGTTTCTCCGCAAAGATACTGGAGTGGTTTGCCATTTCTTTCCTCAGTGAATCCATTTTGTCTGTCAATCACAAATTAAGTGACTTGCCCAGGGTCATATAGTTAGGAAGTATCTGAGGCTGGATTTGAATACAGGTCTTCCTGACTCCAGGTCCAGGGCTCTATCTACTGAGCCATCAGCTGCCTCTAGTATAACAGGTAGTATTTGATAAAGACAAAAAGATAAAAAAAAATAATTATACTTGATCAGTCCATTAAAACAGCTGAAGATATATACAACACTTACTGACCTTGCAAAAGAGTGACTCCCATTTGACTCTGCAAAGGGGCGGAGTGAGTGTCTTCTCATATCTGTTCTTTCAAGTTATACTTGTTCTTTATGATTTTGTGGCATTTACTTTTGATTTTTTAAAGTAGCTGTTAATTCTGTTGATTTTGTAGTCATTATATGTGCTGTATTCTTGGCTGTCTCCTTCACTAATTTTTCTTTATCTTCATCATTTTTGTCATTTTGTACAGCATAGTAATATTCCATCACATTCATATACTACAATTTGCTTAGCTATTCATCAATACATGGCATATTCCTTGTTTCTAATTCTTTGTTATCTCAAAACGTTTTACTACAAATATTTTAGTGCGTATAGCAACCTTCTTGTCAATGACCTACTTGGGGTATAAATCTTGTCATGAATTCTCTGGATCAGAGGGTATTAACATCTTAGTCACTTTATTTGCATAATTCCAAATAGTTTTTCAAAATATTTGTGCTGATTTACAGCTCTACTATAACAACCCCTCCAACATTGACTATTTCCACTCTCTAAGGTGTGAAATGAAACCTCAAAATGGTTTTGATTTGCATTTCTTTTATTACTAGTGATTTGGAGTTTTCTTTCATATAGTTTTTAATAGTTTGCAATTCATCTTTTTGAGAACTGATTATTGAGATCCTTTGACCATTTATATTGGGTAAATAGCTTTTGGTTGCGCATATATACATCTGTTAACTTTTTATTATCTTAGATACCAAATTCTTATCAGAGAAATTGATACAAAAGGTTATTTTTTTACTGTTCATTTGCTTCTCCTCTTATTCTAGACGCATTTATTTTGTACAGAAGCCTTTCACTTTCATATAACAAAGTATCTATTTTATTTTCTGTAATTGCCTCTGTCCTTTGTTTTATTATGAGTGCATCTCCTACTCATAGATATTATACAATCTGCTTTTCTTCTGTTTTTTTTTATAATTGATCTTAATATTAAGGTCACATATCCATTTAAAATGCAGTGTGGAATATGGTGTAGGATATTGATCTAAGCCTAATTTCTGCCAGGCTGATTTCCTGTTTTCCCATCAGTTTTTTTTAATCAAAAAAGGGGTTCTTCCTAAGTAATTTGTTTCCTGGTTTATCAAACACTGAGTTATTGAGTTCCATCCCATTCTTGCTAATTATCACTCTATATAGCTTCCGCCCCTTTTTGCTAAACTCCTAGAAGCGACCATTAACAATAGGTACCTCCACTTTCTCTCCTCTCACTTTCTCCACCCTGCTTTTCTTAGTCTTCTTACGACCAGAGTGCACTCTTCTATCCAGTGACACTGATCTCTGCTGTTCCACAAACAAAATCCTCCATCTCTTGGCTCCTGGCATTTTCTCTGGCTGCCCCCTATGCCTGGAATGCTCTCTCTCCTCTGTTCTACTTCCCAATCTCCTTGGGTTTCTTTAAATTCCAACTAAAATCCCTCCTTTTACTTGTCATCTTCCCCAACTCCTTTTAATTCTAGTGCCTTCCCTTTGTTTATTACTTCCTACTTGTCCTGTATGTAGCTTGCTTTGTATATATTTTTTCATACGTTGTCTCCCTCATTAGATGGCAAGTTCCTTGAGGGCAAGGACTGTCCTTTGTCTCTTTATAGTGTCCCCAGTGCTTAACACAGTGACTAGCACATAGCAGGCACTTAATAGATGTTTATTGATTGATTCTCCCTTGTCTAGTCTGTTCCATTGACTTATATTTTAAATCAATACAAGAAGGTTTTGATGACTGCTGCTTTATAAATATAATTTGAGGTCTCAAAGTGATGAAGTAGGTTTTTAATAAATGCTTAGTGAATAAAGAAATGAACCCTAAATGACAGGAGTAATATACATATAAACTTGGGTTTTAGATATGGTAGTATTTATGTAGCAGGATTATGACTTTCACTAGCAGAGTGAATAACCACATGAATCAATGGGATCTCGGATCCATTTGAGTTTCTAAGTAGGTAATATTAATGTTAATATTTGTCTTGAAACAATGAAGTCAGAAAATGTGTACTTGTGGTATGTGACCTCCTGGGGGGAGCGGAGTTGGCAACTCAGAATGGGAGATTAGAAACTCCGACTCTTAGGGGAGGGGACTAATTATGAACTATAGGAGCTTTGTAGGAAAAAAAAACAACCCTGTGGCTTGAAAAAGCATGAGGAAGCTTGAAAGCTTGAGGAGATGAAAGAAGTTTGGAGATTTCTCCTAAAAGATTGGAATCAAGAGCAGCTCAAAACTGGCCAAGGCATTGTGAGACTAAGCAAGGAATACCGAGTTAGAGTTCACGCGACTGCAAGGAGGATGTGTTCATGCTGGGGCCAAGCAATAGTAGCCTGGGGCTCAGACGAAAAAAATCTCGTCTCCCTCATGAATGAAGGAAAGAAGCAATATGGATTGGATTATTAAAAATGGATCATTTATTAAAATGGTGTCAAGGCAACATGAAACATATCAATGATAGCTACGGCTTTGATATTACTTCAAGTTAGTTCTCATGGCAACCATGTGAGGTAGGTACTGCAGATATTGCTATCTCTGTTTCATAGATGGCCAAACTGAGGCTTCCAGGAACGAAGGTCCTGTTCTGGACACCTTTCTCTTTTCGCTCTACACTTTCTCACATGGTGATATCCTTAGCTTCTAAGGGTTCAGTTATCATCTTAATACTGATGATTCCTAGATCTACGGATCTAACCCTGTTTTTTGTTTTTGTTTTTGTTTTGCTTTTTGGAGGGGAGAAGGTAGGGCAATTGGGGTTATATGACTTGCCCAAGGTCACATGGCTAGTAAGTGTTAAGTGTCTGAGGTTGGATTTGAGCTCAAGTCCTCCTGACTCCAGGCCGGGTGCTCTATTCATTGTGACACCTAGCTGCCCTGAGATGATTCTTAAAGGACCATCCTGATCTATTTCTTGCTACTGGCCCCAGATGGCTCCAGGGGGAGAAAGTGAGACTGCCTACATTACACAGCCCTGACTCATTTAAATCCAATTCACTTTCAAGTTATGGTATCACCTTCCGGATGCCATGGTCCTCTACAAGAACAGAGGACACACAACAACAATAACTCTACTGAGATGCAATCATGCATCTCCTGTTGGACATCTAGAGTTGTCCCACTGTGTCCTGTAGGCATCTCAAACTTAACATGCCAAAAATGATACTCATCTTCTTCTTCCCCTTACCCCTCCCTTCTTTGAAACTTTCCTATTACCATCCCTGAAATCACCTGAGCTTGAGATCTCTGTACTGTGTCTTGCATGTGATGCTCCATTTCTCCCCTCTCATTGGTTCTTCCTCATCCCTGGAATGCTTTCCCTCCTCACCTGGCTTCTTTCAAGATTTAGTTCAAATTCCACTGAATTGGTAATTAATTTATGAAATATTAAGTAGGGACAGGCAGGCTCGGTTCTTTGGGTACTTGCTGGGAGAGAACATGCTTGGCATTGAGAAACAGAGAGGCAATCACACTTCAATAAACAGAGGTGCAGATAAGTGGTGAAAGGGGTACAGAGGTAGACAGCTGAACTAGAGAATGGGCTGGTGAAGGGTGGTAGGCAGCATGGGGAAGAGGATAGGGAGAGATGGAGAATATCACTCATGTAACCATGGATTAGATTTGGGAGCACTAGGCAGCATGGAGCCAGTGGAGATGGGAGGTTTCATTTTAAAATAATTTTTGGGAGGGAACAGACCAACTTCTATCTGCCCCATCTTGGGGTTAGTTCACTAACATATCCAAATCAATCTCAAAGTTATTGGTAAAACTTCAAAGTTACATCTTAAAGTTATCAGCATATTTTTTTTGATGTTCTGGAACTGTGGAAATCTGGAATTTGTCTGGAATTTACATATCATGGGATCAAAAACCTTGACAGCAGTGCCTAGATGGCTTCTGCAGATTCAGCACACATTCCCAGGATGTGATTTTAGTTAATATAGTATTTTGTTGTTGTTGTTTTCAGTTGTGTCCAATTCTTCATGACCCCATTTGGGATTTTCTTGGCAGAGATGTTGGAGTGGTTTTCCATTTCCTTCTCCAGCTCATTTTTCAAAGGAGGAACTGAGATGAACAGGTTAAGTGACTTGCCCAGGGTTCACGCAGCTAGTAAGTGTCTAAGGCCAGAGTTGATCTTAGGAAGATGAGAATTCCTGACTCCAGGCCTGGCACTTTATCTACTGTGCCACCTACCTGTGCATTTTACAGGTGAGGAAACTGAGGCAAACAGCATTAAGTGATGAAATAGACACAACTGAACAACAACAAAGTGTTTTAAGATTAATTCCTCCCTTAATCTACTCTCCTAATTCCCTCTTCTCCCTTCCTCTCTTTCCCGTAGAGTGAAATGAATTTTTGTACTCACACACGTGTGTGTGTGTGTGTGTGTGTGTGTGCGCGTGTGGTTTCATTCTTTCCTCCTTTGACTAGTTCAGATGAGAGTAAGGTTCTTGTGTCAGATGCTTCCTCCCTTTCCTCCCCCTTGTTTGTATCAATATCTGCTAGAACACCCTGATTATATGAGATAATTTCCCCCTAACCTTCTTTTTCTTTCCTCCCACTCCCAGTGTGTTCCTCTTCCCATCTTTGTGTTCTTCTCTTAAGGTCATCAAAACATAACAGAACCACTCCTAGGCCTTTTCCAGTTAAACTCCATGACCCATGATGATAGGGTTCAGAGGGGACTTGTGAATCGTCTCCCCACGTTCAAACAGAGGTAGTTTATCCTCATTTTATTTCTTTATGATTGTGTTTACCTTTTTATGTTTCTCTGGAAGATCTGGATTTAGGGCTATGTTATTCCGGAGAGTTTTCAATTGGGGATTTCTTTCAGGAGGTGGTCAGATCTTTCTCTTTCCTCTTTGCCTTTTGGTTCTAAGAGTTCTGAGTAGTTTTCTTTTAAGATTTCTTGAAATGTTATGTCTAGGCTCTTTTTATATCACTTTGTTCAAGCAATGATTCTTAAATGATCTCTCCTTGGTATATTTCCTTTTTGCTATGAGATCTTTTTATACTTTCTCTTATTTTTTCCATCTTTTGACTTTATCTTAATTTTTCTTGTGTCATGGAGTCATTGGCTTCTATTTGATCCATTCTTATTTTCAGGGAATTTATTGCAAGGGTAAACTTCTGTATCATTTGTGCTGGGGTGTTAATCCCCTTTCTAATTCTTTCTTCCATAGCTCTCATTTCTCTTCCAATTTTTTTCCTCTAGCACTTTTATTTCATTGACAAAAACATTTTTAACTTTTAAAAACATTTGTTTCATCTTTTACAAGAATTTTAGTTGAATTTGCACCAAGGCTGTGTTTTCCTTTGAAGCATTGCTTGTAGATGTTCTGGAATCATTCTCTCCTTTGGGGTTTCTGTCTTGAGTGCCCCTGTTAACCCAATACCTTCTTGTGGTGAGATTCTTTTTTATTTGCTCATTCTTCCAGCCTATTTCCTGACTTTGGACTTGACATCAGGACTGGGCTATGCAAACTTCTGGAAGGAAGTTCTGGACCAGTCTTGTAGCTTTCTTGTGGTATTAAGTGTAGTGTTACTCCAGGACCTCGCGGATAGTTCAAACTGGGCACCTGCCAATTTTTAGAACTCTTAAAGTAATCTGATCCAGGGCAAAGTCTGATGGCTGCTCCCCTCGTCTGAGCTCTACAAGTTCCTAGGCTTGGGTCTAGAAATGGCAGATTTCTCCTGAACTAAGTCCCTGACGGCCAACTGGTTGACAACCATATTCTACTGGTTCAGAGTAATACTCTGCAGTAATACTTAAGCTTCTGTTATGTCTGTGACTCTTGCACTGATTATTCCTCTATGGTTCAGACTGAGTTAGAAGCTGGAATGGATACCCTATTTTGTTCTTGGCAGGTCTGACCTACACCAGAGCTTCTTCTGAATTTTCTTCTTTCAGTACATTGAGCAAGGAATGCTACCACCAGAAGCACATTTTTTCCTGAGTCCTCCCTGCATCTGTAACATGGAACTGGGTAGTGGCAACAGAGTTACCAGATGGCACCTGTTCCCATTGAGGTGCCCTAATATTTATGTCTTGGGAGTGTCACAATATGGGTTTGGAACCTTCTCTTGCCCTGGTACCCAATTTCTCCCTATGTGATGCAGTGGTATGAGGAGTTGTGCTGCTGGCCAGATCCCATCCCTAGTGTCTGTAGACCTCTCTGTCTCTTTCTCTATGCTGACCTAGGCTGGAAAAATGACTCACTTTGACTTTTCATTGTATTTCCCCAATACAATTCAGTCTGATGCCTTTTCTAGGTCTATTTGGAGGGGTTGAGGGGGAGAGGAGCTCACTGTACTGCTTCCTGCTACCCATCATCTTGGCTCTACCTTCCAGATATACCCTTCTAATTAGTGTTCCTGTTTCAACTCTCTCTCCACTTCAATTTGCTCTCCGCTTACCTGCTAAGGTGATTTTTCTCAAGTGTAGGTCTGACTACTACATTATTTCTCTGCTCAATGAGCTCCAATTGCTCCTTAGTAACTTTATAATCAAATAAAAAGTCTTGTGGGACATTTAAAGCTCTACATAATCTGGCCCCCTTCCAGAATTCTTACACATACCTTACTCTCATTTACAAATCCTACAACTCCCTACATGCTAATTCCTTCCCATTTCAGATTACTTTCTATATAATCTCTATATGTCTTGGGTGCATATACTTCAAATATGAGCTCCTTAAGGGGAGACTTTGGGAGGAGGCTTTCTTTGTATTCCCAGCACTTAGCAACTGCCTCAAATATCACAGATTCACAATAAATTGGGCTTGCTAGTTGACGACTGACTCATATGACTTGCCTGAGGTATTAGAGGTGGTGCTTTAATCCAGGTCTCCTGGTCCTGTGGCTGGTGTTTTTTCCACTGCATCACTTGTAGCAGCAACCACACTGGCATAGGCAGGATGGCTGCTAGCACAGGTTCTTAGATCTGCTTCACTAGGAAAGAAAGCTGTTTAAAGGGTCAGCATTCTTTTAAAATTACATTCACTAGTTCAGGGGAAAAGTCAGAACCCTGAACTTCAGAGAAAATATAAACATAGAAAAGACAAGCAGAGAAATAAAGGGCTCTGACTGCCTGAATCAACCATATGCTTTACTTACATCCTTGGATGAGCCTTTACATCTGAGCAGTCCGGGAGCTCTGGACATACAGCCACTTAGAATCTCAGCTAGGGAATCACATGATCCTTCTCATATGTGAGCCTGCAAAGCAAAATACCAACTTAGAGCATGTATATGTATATGTATATTATATGTATATGTGTATGTGTATGTGTATGTGTATATATACATACATATGTGTGTATACACACACACATATATATACATATACATATATACACATATATATACACTTCTCAGAGACAGAAGGCATCACAGTCCTCCTGACTCAGTGAGTAATTACACATTCCAAAAGGTGCAAAAGTCTTCCCATAAGCAAGCCTCCCCTAGGCAAACTTCCCTCAATGGGCCCGAGGCCTATTAATGGGCGGGGAAGATCTTAAATGCTATTAACATTACATCACTAAATAAGTATAATTGGCTATCTCACACTGTTGTAAAGTAGACCTTGTGCTTGAAATAGTAAGTTGTACTGAAGGAGGCAGATTTTGGCTCAGGATAAAGCAGAACGGTCTCACAATTGGATGGGCTTCCTTTTTAGGTAATAAGATCTCCATCACTGGAAGTATGGGAGCAGAGACTGGATGACCACGTGTCAGGGATGTTCCTGAACTGAGTAGGAGCTTGGACTCAGTCTTTTCCAGAACTATTTCAGCTCGGAACTCCACTAAGACTTTTGGACCACCTGTTATTCCAGAGGTGGGATTCAAACCCAGGTCTTCTTGATTTTGAGACCAGCACTCTATCCACTATACCAAGATGTGTCTCAAGTGATTACCATTTCTCCTAATGTAAGCCTCGCTATATTTTCCTTATTTCTGCTGAATCTGTTTTAGGGTCTGAGCAAATGAAAGTTGAACATTTTAGTTAGTAGCTGTTCAATGCAGTGTGCTGACATTTTGATTTTTCCACATAATAGCTACAGGCTGGGTGTCTCATTATATAATTTGAAAGTTGTTATGCTCATATTTATTAGATTATGCAATTCATGGAGGCTTTGAAATAAAACACTGTGTGTGTGTGTGTGTGTGTGTGTGTCCTTAAAAGACTTTTGAGTCATTTGTCATGAAGGTACTTTTCTTTTGCATTTCCTCAGCTGCAAGGTCACAATACTCCTTAGCTATTCTTGTTCATGTTCTTCCCTAGATGCTAGAGGATTCATTAGAGCAGAGACATCAAACATGCAGCCATATTGTGGCTGGCAATACTCTCAACTACAACCCAAACCAGATTAAAATGCAATTAGGAAATATCTAACAAAATATAATAAAACATTTTATTGTTATTATTTAATCATTTTTTGGTGATGTCTGACTGTTCATGATCCCATTTGGGGTTTTCTTGGCAAAGATGGTGGAGTGGTTTGCCATTTCTTTCTCCAACCTATTTTACAGATGAGGAAATTGAGGCCAACAGGGTTAAGTGACTTGCCCAGGGTCACACAGCTAGTGTGACCACATTTCAACTCAGATCTTCCTGGCCCATCCTCTATCCATAGCTGTTTATAATAAGACATGGATAATGTTAATATATAGTTTTTTTGTGGTCCATGTTTTTATTGAGACAAAAACACAAAACAGCTATAGATAAGATCTTGGTCCCATGGAATGGAATGGGGGCAGAGGCAGGTTCCTCCATGTGGTCCATTTTATAGAAGCTTGGGGTTGGGGTAGGGAATTGTTGGGGGCTCTATTCAAAGACAAGATAGGAAAGGGGAAGGTTCTAGCCCTCATGGGGGGGTGCAGGTGGCTGATGACAGACTTGATGATGTCAGACATGGTGCTGTAGCTGCCCGTGTCCCGAGTCCGAACTTTGCCAACTTTGATCACCTTCTTCACAGCTTCAGCAATCATGTTGGAGTGATGTTCCAGGCTGAGGTGCCTCAGCTCGAAGACAGCAGCATTGGGTTGGGTTGGCAATGTTTCTGCCCACAGTCTGGGCAAACGGGTGCCTTGCGCCCATTTCAAAAACAGCATATTCAGCACTGTAGCTCTCACCAGGAACCACACCTGCACCTCCAACCAGACCCACAGCCAGGTTGTCAATGATGTTTCCATAGAGATTGGGCATCACCAGCACATCAAACTGGTATGGATTCTGCACCAGCTGCATACAACAGTTGTCTATAATCATGGTCTCAAATTTGATCTTGGGGTACGGCTCCACCACCTCCTCACAGCACTGCAGGAAGAGGCCGTCGCCCAGCTTCATAATGTTGGCCTTGTGCACGGCCATGACCTTCCCTCGACCCTTCTTCGTGGCATAGTCAAAGGTGAACTTGGCAATTCGCTGGGACTTGGCACAAGTGACAATCTTCAAACATTCAATCACACCCCTGGTGCTCTCATGCTCCAGTGAGCTGTATTCTCCCTCAGTCTGCTCACGGATGATCACCAAGTCCAGGTTGTTGCGTTGAGTCTTGTACCCTGGGAGGCTCTTGACATGGACAACATTGGCAAATAGGTCCAGCTTCCACCTCAGCTGCATGTCATAAGAGGCCAAGTCCCCCTTGTACTCTGTGTCCATTGGGGTGTGAATTTTTCCAATGATTGCAACCTTGTTTTCCTTCATGGAGCTTAGCACCTACTCCAGTTTCTCTTCTGAGGCCATGTTCTTCACCTCACTCAGGTGATGCTCCTGAAACTCCACAGGGACATTAGCAGTGGCCTTGAAAACTTCTTTGACAGCATGCATGAGCTCAGGCCCCACACCATCACCAGGCAGCATAGTGACAGGGAATGCTCCCTCTACCTTCACATCATCCACCACGCTCTGTGGGGCTGCTCAGGCAGCAGCCATGGTGATCAGGCCCCTGCAGGCTCTGAAGCTCGGGGGCACCACCAGCACCCGGCTCAGGGCACGAACTCCACTCAGGGTCGCCATCTTCTCCCAATATATAGTTTTCTAATTCAATATGAAGCCTATGGTGATTCTTATGCTTATGTACAGTTCAGTGCTCACATTTCTATTTGAGTTGGATTCCCCTCCCTTTGGAGATCCATTGCACATATTGGAACACGTTCACATTTTATAGGCACCAGTGGAGCACAGAGATCCTTGTTTTCAGACCTCGATTGCCCTTTGTGACCAAACAACCTCCTTTACCAATCCTGCTTTCCTTAATCAAATCCCTTACATCACTTCTTAGATATAGGACATCATTGGAGATATGCTAGTTGAATCTCCCATGCATTTCTCCATTGCTCTTGAGGGTTACCTGAAACCTTGATTCCTCAGATTCCCCACAGCCTCATTGGGAAAGCGTTTGTGGGGGTCTCCGCATTTGGAATGATCACCAACACCATGCAATTTACCAAATGCCATCCTGTCTATTCTCTTCCTCCTCTTCAGACTTGGGATCAGTTCATTGTCTATTTGCAAAGCTTACCCCAGACATAGGTGCTAATGAATTAACTTAATGCACTCCTCTAGTCATGAATTGTCATTTGACTACTGGATATTTCCTACTAGGTAGGCAACCTAAATGGAACATGTCCAAAACATAACTCATCTTTTTCACTTAGCTTTTCCTTCCTCCAAATTCCCTGCTTTTTAAAAGGCACTACCATCCTCCCAATCATTCAAGAGTGACTAGAGGGGTGGCTAGGTGGTGTAGTGAATAGAGTACCAGCCCTGGAGTCAGGAGGACCTGAGTTCAAATCCATCCTCAGACTCTTTAACACTTACTCGCCACATGACCTTGGGCAAGTCACTTTATGCCAACTGCCCTGCCCTCCCCCCTCCAAAAAAAAGGGAAAAAAAGAGTGACTAGACATTATCTATGATTATTCCATCTACTCCTCTGTCCCATTGGCATGTTCAATCAGCTGCCATATCTTGTTTATTTTTCACCTATTGTAACTTTTGCCTATATTCTCTTCTTTCTCCTCTTATAGTCACTTCCCTGGTTCAATCTCTTTCTCTTCCTACTAATTATCCCTTTTGCTTCCATTCTCTCTGCTTTTCAATCAGTCCTCCCTCCAGCTGCCAAACTAATCTTCCTAAGGCACAGATTTGGCCATTTTACTACCCTGCTCACAAACATGCACTGACTCCACATTGCCTATCATTTATAATATAAACATGTTAGCTCAGAATTTAGAGCCCTTCACAATCTGGTTCTTGCTCATCTTTCCAATATTATTTCATGCTAAAAGACCTACATGTACAAAATATTTATAGAAGCTCTTTTTGTGGTGCTAAGAACTGGAAAAGGAGGGAATGCCCATCAATTGGGTAATGGCTGAATAAGTCGTGGCGTATGAATGTAATGGAATACTACTGTGTTATAAGAAATGATGAGCAGGCAGATTTCAGAGAAATCTGGGAAGATTTAGATGAACTGATGCTGAGTGAAGTGAGCAGAACCAGGAGAACATTGTACACAGCAACAATACAGTTCTATGATGATCATCTGTGATGGACTTGGCTCTTCTCAGCAATACAATGATCCAAGACAATCCCAAAAGACTCATGATGGAAATTGCTGTCTACATCCAGAGAATGAACTGTTGGAGTCTGAATGCAGATCAAAGCATGCTATTTTAACTTTATTTTTTTCATGTTTGTTTCCTTTTGTCCTGTTTCTTCTTTTACAAAGTGACTAAAGTGGAAAAAGATTTTACATGATTGCATGTGTATAACCCGTATTAGATTGCTTGCTGTCTCGGGAAGGGGGGGAGAGGATGGAGAGAGAAAAATATGGAACTGAAAATCTTATAAAAATCAATGTTGAAAATTGTCTTTATATATAAAATTGAAAAATAATAAATACTGTTTACAGTTAAAATATTATTTCATGCAAATTCCTTTCATAAACCCTACATTCTAGCCGAACAGGACTACTAGCCATTCTTCAAGCCCTGTACTCCATCTCCCCACTCTGTACATTCACATAAACTGTTCCCCATGCCTAGAATCCAGGCCCTCCTCCTCACAGGTTCCTCTCAGAATCCTCATCTGCCTTCAGTGTTCAGCTTGGGTGCCATCTCTTCTGTGAAGCCTTCCCCAATTCCTCTAGCTGCTAATGCTTTCTCCTTCCCTACTTGTCTTTGCTTTACCTTTATCTGTTTAAGGATTTTATCTTCTCTTCCCTCCAACCCACTAAAGAATATAAACCCCTTGAGGACAGAGATAATTTTCTTTCTGTCTTTGTATCCTTAGTGCTTAGTACAAGGCCAGGATTTTTTTTGGAGGGGGTGGGGATAGCGTCTGGATCTGTGTTTTATGAGGTGATACTTCTTGCAGTCTTCTGCTGTCCTTCTCTGTAGTGCTTTACCAGTGGTGATGCATGAGTGTAGTGGAATATCTTTGTGCTGTAAGAAATGATGGGCAACTAGTGATGGTTAAAAGGATAAAGTATCAGGCCTGGTGTCAGGAAGATCTGAGTTCAAATCTGTCCTCAGATAGTTACTACCTGTGTGACCCTGAACAAGTCACTTAACCCTGTTTGCCTCAGTTTTCTCATCTGTAAAATGAGCTGGAGAAGGAAATAGCAATCTACTCCAGTATCTTTGTCAAGAAAACCCCAAATCAGGTAATGAAGAGTTGGACAGACTGACCAACAGCAACAACATAAGAAATGATGAATATGGGGAGGGTAGGTGGTGCAATGAATAGAGCACAGGTCCTAGAGTCAAGAGGACCTGAGTTCAAATCTGGCCTCAGACACTTTGCCAGCTGTGTGACCTTGGGAAAGTCACTTAACTCCAATTGCCCCTCCAAAAAGCAAAAGGAAAAAAAGAAAAAGAAATTATGAATACAAAGAATTCAGAGAGACATGGGAAGTCTTATAGGAACTGATGCAGAGTAATCAGAACCAGGAAAACAATATACACCTCTCTTCGTTATTTTTAGAGATGGAGGACTATGGGTGGGACATTGCATTTGCTGTCAAGCTTGGCTGCTTTGGTGAATGGTTTTGTGGAGCTCTTCTTTTTTTATTCTTTGCTACATGGGATGGTTTGCTGGATAGGGAGGAGGGGAGGAATATATTCAGAAATGAAGGTGACATAAAAGCAAAAGTGATCACTAAAATTTTTTAAATGAGTTTGAATTCAAAACCATGTTGCCTTTGGGTATCATCTCTCCCCCTTTGACAACATGAAGTAAGCTTGCTGCCCAAGGCAATTCTTAGTCAAAGTAGTTCTTGGGTAGACAGAGCCCAAGGTCTAGAATTAGGAAGACCTGAATACAAATCTGGCTTCAGACCACTTACTAGATATATGACCCGTGGCAAGTTAGGTGACCTCTGACTGCTTCAATGTCCTCATCTGTAAAATGGGGCTACCTCCCAGGCTTGTTTCGAGGATCAAATGAGTTAATATTTGTAAAGTGCTTTGAAAACCTTAAAGTGCTATGTAAATGTCAGTGATTTCTTGTGACCTTTCAATCATGGTAAATATTTTACAAGTTAAATAAACCTTTGAAGGAAGTGATGATAATGAAGGTCATTGTTTTTGCCTTTTCATTTCCCCCTTTATTCCATACTGATGATTCATTTGCTTAGGCCAGGCTGAGGCTGTGGTGATTGTTTGCCATGTTTTCTTCTCAGAATTAGCCTTTATTCTAATTTGATGTTGATTTTAAGCTTCGCTCTAACTAGTCCAGGGCTCAGCACAACGTCTGATGCACAGCAGGGGCTGCATCAATGCTTGTTGACTCCTGAACTGACGAGGGCAAGGATTCTTATGTGTTTTTGTGTGTCATGGACCCTTTTTGACAGTCTAGTAAAGCCTATCTATTCCTCAGAATTACGTTTTCAAATTCATAGGTTGTATAAGACCACAAACAAAACCAATGGTATTGAAATACAGTTACCAAGATTTAAAAAAAAAATTCACAAAGGTTTTTTTTCCCTTTTGTTCCGTTTCTTCTTTCACAACATGACGAATATGGAAATATGTTTTACATGATTGTACAAATAAAACCTATGATTATATTGCTTACTCTCTTAGGGAGGAAGAAAATTTGGAACTCAAAATTTTGTTTAAAAAGAATTGTTAGGGGTAGCTAGGTGGGGCAGTGAACAGAGCACTGGCTCTGGAGTCAGGAGGACCTGAATTCAAATCCAACCTGGGACGCTTGACACACTTACTAGCTATGTGACCTTGGGCAAGTCACTTAAATTCAATTGCCTTGCCTTCCCCCCTCCAAAAAAAAAAAGGAATATTTAAAATTGTCTTTACCTGTAATTGGAAAAAATGAAACACTACCAAGAATTTACAGAACCCAGATTTCCCACATCAATAATCAGTCACTGCTTGTCTGTAGAGTCAATTTAGTATTAGGTTACCTACATTCCAGGGGTGGGGAACTGTAGCCTCAAGGGCACATGTGGCCCTCTAGGGTTTCAAGTGCAGCCCTTTGACTGAATTCAGACTTCACAGAATAAATCCTCCTATTAAAAGGATTTGTTGTGCAGAACTTGGACTCAGTCAAAAGGCCATATCCAGGGACCTAGAATGCCATATGTGGTCTTGAGGCCACAGGTTCCCCACCCCTGAGGGACACTTAGAGGTCAAATGTTTTAGCAAAGCTTATGAGGTGGAGATACTCAAAAATATCGGGCCAGTATGGTCCTCACCTGGATCAATTATTCCATCCTTTACCCTCAATTGAAAAAGTTCACCGTGTTAAGCTTATACAGTTTTAGGAGAGAGTATTCTTTTCTGGAAGAAATATTAAATTTATTTCACATTTCACCTGAGAGTCTGCATTAGCTTATCAAACCATGGAAGCAGAGACTTCAGGCTTTTTTAGTAGCCAGTGCATACATTCAGGCCTCTAAACATCCCTTCTCAGAAGGTCTCTTGGCACCAATGTGACAACTAAAAAGCTATTCTATAAAGACATATAGCTGTACAAACTGCATAGAAACACTAGACAGCCTGACAAAAGAAACCAAAAGACCTGCAATTTTTCCCACATCCCCTCTCTCCATTTTATTTTTTTAAATTGTCTATTTTTTTTCCGATAGTGAGTGGCTTGATGATTCATGCAAGGGCTACTGTACAATCACACACTGTACAAAGCTAGGCTTTTTTTAGAGGCTTGGGGAAGGGTTTAGACCTGTGTTTTATGAGACTTCTTGTAGTCTTCTGCTATCTCTCTCTAGTGTTTTACAAATGGTGGTACATGAGTGCAATTTACTTATATAAACGTGAATTTTCTAAAAATGATAACCTTATAAAAACAGCTGTGACTCAAGATTTTCATGATTTGGCCACTTGGCTGAGGGAAAAGAGGAATTGTGATCTTTCTATTCATCTCAAAGTAGAATAAGTTTAAAATCTGGGCTCCCCAAAGTTCGAAAATGAAAAAGAAAAGAAAAAAGTTAAGATCAGAAAGAAAACTCTTTGGTGGAGTATAAAGAATGCTAGATTGGGAGTCAAAGCATCTAAAGAATACCACTTCTTCCACTCACTCATCAGTTAAATCCTGGTGATTCTTTGAACCTCAGCCCCTCATCTGTACATCAAGGGGATTGTAACTGTAAGACCCTACCATCTCTCAGGTAGTGTGGAGTAGTGGATAGAGAACTGGCCTTTGAGTGAGGATAGCCCTGAGGGGTGGGTTCAAGTCCCAATGATATTCTAGTTGTATGATTCTGGCTAAGTCACAATTTCTCAGGGTCCCAAGAAATTCTCTAAGACTGCAAGTTGCAGAGAAGGTGCTTATGTGTATTGGTAGAAGGGATTTCTGGGGTGGCTACCACACAGAATACAGGACCTAGAGTCAGGAAGACTCATCTTCTTGAGGACAGATCTGACTTTGAACATTTACTAGATGTGTGACCCTGGGCAAGTCATTTAATCCTGTTTGCCTCAGTTTCCTCATCTGTAAAATGAGCTGGAGAAGGAAATGGCAAACCACTTTATTATCTTAGCCAAAAAAACCCCAAATGGGATCATGAAGAGTCAGAAGTGACTGAAACAACTCAACAACAACAACAAAGAGAATTTCCTCCTTATGTTATAGAAACCACAGATCTGGTCTAAGGAAAAACATTACATCTGGAATTCCTTTCCTCTCTCCCAAAAGACTTTATTTAGAAGTGAGTGAGTGTGGGCTCACTTCCTTTAAATGCAACAGCTCCTTAGGAAGGAGTCCCACCTCATTTGTTCTTTCCAGAAATCACAGTCTGATCCCATTTAGCTGATGGAAAACAGGCAGATCTGTGTGCCAGCTTTAGTGAAAAGCAAGGTAGACGGACGCCCTTTGGAGGGGGTGCCCAAGATTCCGTTCTCATAAACTTCCCAGATTAGTCTCTCCTAGGATTCAGAAGCAAAGCATAGCTCCACCTACCAGCATTAGCCAGTACTGCATCGAGATTCCTTACAGAATCTCAGCAGTATAACAAACAGGAGGAGCAGTTCCTTGGAACTAAGTGACGTGGGATTTTAACTGTAGAGAAAAAGAGTCATCCCTCATTGACTTCAGCCCGGCTCATATCATTATTTCATGGCTCTTCTCTATACTCAGCTACCCCTCTCCCCCCCCCCCCCCATACACAGCTACTGGCTCCATTTCCAACGTGTACTATTTGAGATACTAATAATTCACCTCCAAAGGAGGTTCTAAATTTTTCATGACAAGATTACCTGCCCATTCTTGCTTTTCTTGGGGGGGGGAGGGAGTGCTAGACCTGATTTCATTGAAGGGAATTCCTGATGAAGAAGGTGGTACATAGAGCACTGAACTTGGAGTCTTCTGCTTTTCTGCTTCTGCTTCTTTTTTTTCTCCTCCCTCTCCTTCTTTTTCTCTTCTTTCTCCTCTTTCTCATCCTTCTCCTCTTCTTTCTTCGATTTGCCCAGGATCCCACAGCTAGCAAGTGTCTGAGGCACGATTTGAATTCAGGTCCTCCTGACTCCAGGGCCAGTGCTCTGCCACCCGTTGCTTCTCAGTTTCTGACCATTTCTTTACTCACAGGAAGAATGAATTAATTTTGCTACTTCTCAATCGTTGTCTTATTTGAAATACTTATTACACACATGAAATGTGTCCACCGCCATGCTAGGATGATTAAGGATATTCATTAGGAGATTAAGGACAAAAGTATCTAGATGGTACAGTGAACAGAGTCTTGGATCTGGAGTTCAAATCCTGCCTCAGACACTTACTAGCTGTGAGACCTTGGACAAATCACTGCACCCCTCTGCTTCAGACTTCTCATCTGTAAAGTGAGGGTAGTAATGGTACTTATCTCTCAGAGTTGTTGTAAAGATCTAATGAAATCATGTTTGTAAAGTGCTTTGCAAACCTTGAGGAGCTAAACCAATGCTGGCTGTTATCTTAAGAGGTTTGGCAGGAGAAGACATTGGGCGAGTTCCATGTATCTAGACACGCCGTGCTTGTTCCCTCTTACCATTGACCTCTTATCATTTGCCTATTTCTTTCCATCTATTCAAACATAACTGGTGCCCTAAAGCTATTCAAGCTAAGTCAACCACCTTCATAATTCACTCTCTAATTCAAGTCCTAAAGCAGCTCAGGAGCTGTGACAGCTTAATCTCCCAAGGGCAGATATCTCAGAAGAAAAATGAGAGGCAGCGGACGATGCCCCGAGAATCGATCAGAGACTCGGTCTGCGATTGCCAGCAATCAGAGGCTGTGCTTGTGGGGCATATGAAGAATCACTTTAAAATCTATTCTAGCCAAAATGAAAGACTAGGCAAAGCAGCCTAACATGATAGTTAACTTAACGGAAACTCTGTGGCACCCCTACACACTGTCAGGGCAAGGTTCAAATGAAATCAAACCGTATCAAGAATGTCAGTAATAAGAACAGACCACATTCAATATCATTTTAAGCTTTGCATAGTGCATGCATACATGACCTCATTTGGTCTTCTCAAGAACCATATGAAGTAGGTGCTATTATGATTTCTACTTTACAGATGAGAAAACTGAGGCTAAATGACTTGCCCAGGTTTACACAGTAAGTATCCGAGGCTGGATTTGAACTCAGGTCTTCCTTATTCCTGATCCAGTGCACTCTGTCCTCTGTGTCACCAGCTTTCCCTCCCTCCCTCCCTCTCTCTCTTCCTCAATCTCTCCCTTCCTCCCTCCCTTTCTTACCATCTTCCTCTCTCCTTCCTTCCTTCCCTCTCTCTTAATCTCTCATTCCTTCCCTCACTTCTTCTCTCTGTCTCTTTCCCTCCTCTCCCTCCCTCCTCTTCCTCTCTCTTCCCCTCTCACCCTCTTTTTTCTTTTCCTTCCTCCCTCTCTTCTCTCCTCTTTCCCTCCCTCTTTTTGTCTCCCTCCTTCCCCCCTCTTTTTGTCTCCCTCCTTCCCCCCCTCTCTCTTTCTCCCCCTCTCTCTCTATCTCCCTCTCCCTTTCTCTCTCATCCTCACTAAGAATCAAGCAGGAAAAAAGGCTGTTTTTTTCCCTTGGTAGCTCTAATTTTCTTTCCTTACTTGCCACAGAAGTCATCTGAGTAGAAGAAACATCACTGAAGACTCACCTTTTTCATTAATAATCCTCCTATTAAAGCTAGTCCTAAAAGAAGTAACCAATCACTAGGCCCTGGGGAGAGATTAAAAGAAATTGAAAGCTCTCAAGGCTGGCTCAGAGTTCAGCCTTTGACCTCTAACTGCTGGGGCCTTTGGTACAGGTATCTCTGATCTTGGAGATCAAGGGGTGTCATCCAAGGTCATCTCAGGCACTTCCGATGTCCTACCTGATAGGAACCAAGGCTCAGAAGGATCATTGTAAAAACAATTCATGCTCTTGGCAAAGTCACAGGAGGGACAGGGAGATAGTGCAGGAGTGAGGGCTGCTCTCCAGGTGGTTCCTAGTGGCCTGTTGTATTGATAAAAGGGTCATCTAGTGGTGGGTAACCTACCAGATCCTACCAGCACCAGTGAGCCCTTGGTGCTGCAATTCACTATTTTTTCCCCCCTGGAGTTCAAGTGTATTGGTTTTCTGAGGAAGGTACAAGACCTCTCTGTTTATTCAAGTTTAGGGTTAGAGATGATTAAGGGCTTAAGGGATTTGAGCCGTGCTGGTTTTTCTTTTCCTAGCAATTTGAGCTCAAAGATAGGGACATGAGGAACAGTGCAAAAGTAGACACTTTCATTTTAAGCTTTCTTACAATTTCGGGGGCAGCTTCCTGTGCATAAGCCAACAATGAATCAAGATTATGGGGTTCCCCACAAGAGAGATGACAAGGGCTCTTGATAATTCCAGCACCTCACATGAGTTATTGTCCCTGAGGACGGCCATGGGGAACAAAGGCAGAAGGTAGATGGTTTCTTTATGTTGTTCTATTGGTTGCCTTCTTGGAATCTCAATTAATTTGCTGTTGTATGTGTATCAGAACTCTATTTAGTGGCTATTAAATGCATGGGCAACATTTAATATGGGAGTTTGGGGGGAAGTCAGGAGATGCCTGGATTAATTTCTTTCTTTTGACATTTATTTACTATTTATTTTGACATATATGACCATGATCAGATCATTTAAGCTCTCTGAGACACAGCTTCTACGTTCCAACAATGGGAATGATGTTATCTGTGGTACTTCCCTCAAAGACTTATTGGGATTAAATGAGATCATGCACAGGAGCCCATTGGAAGCCACAAAGTGCTATATAAATGTTAACTGTTGTCATTAGTGTTCACATCTCTAATCCTAAAACCAAACAAAATTAAAAAGCTGAAAGCAAACTCTTTTCAGGTATTAAATTGTGTTGAAAAAAAAATCAACCCAGAACTAGTTAACAAGGACAGAATTTACAAGGCCAAGCTTAGTGATTTTACACATGTTCTCCCACTCATAAAATCCACTCATTCTCAGAACTGGATTGTTGTGATTCCTAATTGGATTCCAGGAAATGGCTACATTTTAGCTGGATATGATGAAATATGCAACTAGTGGGATCTGGATCAAAAAAAAAGAGGGAAAGGCAAGAAAGAAACCTATCATGTATAGTGGATAGGGCACTGGACGAGGAGTTAGATCTGTGATAAACTTTTTCCCTGACACTTTTAAGCTGTGTGACCCTGGGCAAATCACTTGCCTACTCTGGGCCTCAGTTTCCTCACCTGTAAAATGAAAGGTTTGGACTCCATGGCCTCTTAGGTGCCTTCCAGCTATATATCTATGTTTCTATGAGCCTATTTTATGGTGAAATAGAAAAAAGACCCCATAGGCCTAGGTATCCCTGTACCCTGGGATCATTCAACTTGAGACAGCTTTCTTTTTTTTCTTATACTCAAAACCCAGGTGGAAGGAGGGGGGGGCCCTCTGGCACTTCTGAAGGTACAGTAACCTGTGAATTCACCTAGGAAAGGTGGAAGGCAAGTGGTAAAGGGAGCTGTAGGCCCAACAAGAAAGGATGCAGTAGTTTGTTGGTTCTGTCCAAAGTACTTAGCCCAATGCTCTTGACCCCTTTCCCCCTTGGCACAGCTATGTGAATCAAGAGCCTTGCAAGGGATTTAGATAGAAAATCAGTCAACTTGGCTAGCAAGCAGCATCCCACCATCCCACCCAGAAGGCATCCTTACTATGTTTCTGTTGGTCGTGTTCAAGACTATCTCCACTCAATATGCTTCACCCATCCCCAATGATTCTATCATGTAATACCTGGTCCAGCCTTAAAGAAGAATTCTTTCTCCAATAAATTTGACAAGTAGTCATTCAGCCTGCTCTTGAAAACCTCTGGGGGCAGGGACAGCTCATTCCACTTCTGGAAAGCTCTAATTAATTATTATTAGGAAGTTTTTCCTGACATCAAGCCTACACCTTCATCTTTATAATTTCTACACATTGCTTCTAGTTACACCCTCTGGGACCAAGCTGAAAAAGTTTAATCCCTCTTTCAACTCATTACCCTTCAATTCTTGGAAATAGCCATTTGGCCTCACCACCCTAATTTCTTTTCCCTGCTGAACATCTTCAACTAGTCCTCATATACATGTTCTTAATGCCCTTCGTGGTCCTTGTTGCCCTCTGGGGTATTCTCTTTATCTTCTCAATGTCCTTCCTAAAATGTGGTGCCCATAACTGAGCAGAATACTACAGATATAGCCTGGCCAGGGCAGAGAACATTGGTAATATCTCCCCAGTCCTGGACAGGATGTATCTCATAATGGAGCCAAAAATCCCATCAGCTTTCTCGGCTGCTGTATACATAAAGCAGTGCTGACTCACACCAAGCTTATTCTAAGCTTCTTGCCATTAAACTAACCATGCCATCCCCTTATTAAGTGAACTCCATTAGTTTCCTATCACTTCCAAGATCCAATGTAAAAATTCTCTGAGTTTGGTTGCTGTTGTTGTCATTTTTTCAGTAGTTTTCCAGTCATGTTTGACTTTGTGATTTCATTTGGGGTTTTCTTGGCAAGGATATTGGAGTGGTTTGCCATTTCCTTCTCCAGCACACTTCATAGTTGGGGAAACTGAGGCAGTTCCAGACTCTAGGCCAAATACTCTATCCGCTGTGCCACCTGTACCCTGCCTCCCGCCTACCTTCCCAGTTGTCTTCCATCTTACTGTCAATCACATATCTTGCCACTGGATTTTGATGACTCTGGAGGAGGGAGTGAGGTTAAGGACTTTTCAAAGCTATACCTCACTTAAATCCAGTTCTCAAGCAAGTCAGGACATCACCTTCATGATATTATTGATCTTCTTTGAGAACAAAGGACGAACAACAACTCTTCAATCTGGTGACACTGGTTTCTTGAACAAAACACTCAATTCCAGAGTCTCTGAATGTCTCCCATGCCTGGAATCGTCTCCTTGCTTTTCTCCACCTCCTGGCTTTCTTCAAGTTTCAGCTTAAGCCCACCTTTGCAAAAGGATTCACTCTTTAACTTTGGGGCCTTCTCTCTGACAATCTCCAATATATTCTGTATTGATGTTAATTGTATCTAGTGGTTTCCTGTCTTAGACAAGAATTCCTTGAGAGTAGGGACTGCCTTTCTTTGCATGCCCAGGGTTTAGCATAGTGCCTGGCACTTCAGTAAGTGCTTAATAGATGCTTTTCCCTTGACTTGTTGACTTATTAACTGATTGACCTTGGCCAGGTTTCCCAGAGCCTCAGGTTTCTCATATGTAAACTGAAGGAATTGGACTGAATGAGGTCCTTTCCAGCCCTATCCAAGTTTCGGTAATGATTATTCTTTGAGCCCAGCTACCCAAATCACCCTTACTCTTTGGTTCCAGTCATTCAAATCACCCTTATTCTCCTGTCCTCTAGCCCATTCTCCTCCATCCTTTTTGCAAAAATGACATGCCAGATCTTGTCAAATGCTTTGCTAAAAATCTGAGTAAACTAGCTACATCATTCCCTTGTTGGACTAATTGTTGACTTGCCCAAGGTCACACAGTTAATAACTTTCTGGGGTCAGATATGAAGTTAGGTCTTCCTGACTCCAGACCCAGTGCTGTACAGGAACCTGTCACAAAGAAATGAACCTTTTCTTGATGTAGTCATGCTGGCTCTTTGTGACCCCTGCTTCTTTTTCCAGAAGTTTGCAAATGATCTTTTTAATAATATGTTCTAAATTTTTCTAGGCATTGGATTCATACTCACTGGTCCAGAGTTTGCACATTCATTCTCTTCTATCTTTTGAAAACCAGAACATTTGCTCTTGTGAAAGTAGCCCACTCATCATGACCTTCCCAAGATTGCAGAAAGCCTTATCAATGACATCTACTATTTCTTTCAGTACACTAAGAGATAGTTCACCTAGAACCAGTGACTTGACCTCATCCAGGACAGTTGTGCAAGTCATTTAACCTGTGTTTGCCCAAAGGAAGGAAGGAAGGAAGGAAGGAAGAGAGGAAGGAAGGAAGGAAGGAAGGAAGGAAGGAAGGAAGAAACAAAGGAAGGAAGGAAGGAAGGAAGGAAGGAAGGAAGAAAGGAAGGAAGGAGGGAAATATTTATTAAGTGCCGATCATGTCAGGCACTGTACTAAGCAATCTACAAACATTACCTTATTTGATCCTCACAATAACCCCTTGAGGTAGATGCTGTTCTTATCCCCATTTTACAGTTGATGAAACAAACAGAGGTTGAGTGACTTGCCCAGGGTCACACAGCTAATAACTTTCTGGGGTCAGATATGAAGTTAGGTCTTTCTGACTCCAGACCCAGTGCTGTAAGGACTGTCTCACCTTGCTACCTTTCATATATAGGCTATGAGACCTAATATGTCACATAGATGCTCTTCCTGCCCAGAATTCTAGTTCTGGCTCAGCCACCAATTAACTGTGCGATCTTGGGAAAATCACTTAACTTCTCTGACCTTGAGCTTTTTCGTCTTTAAAATAAGAGGACTTTTTTTTTCAAAGATGCTTTTCAATGTTGCTTCTGGTTCTAAACCTTTGTGTTTCTATGCTATGATTCAATAATGGTTGACTAAATCTATTCCTAGCTAGCTATGAGATGAGACTAGGTGGTTCAGTGGTTAAAGCTCTGGGTCTGGAGTCAGGAAGACCTGAACATGCTGTTATAGGTCATGACCCTGGGCAAGTCACTTAACCTCTGTTTGCCTTAATCTATTGGATAAGGAAATGACAAATTCTGGAATATCTTTGGAAATATCTTTGCCAAGAAACCTTCATGAAGGGGTCATGAAGAGTTAGATATGACTGAACAACAACAACATAGCTACACATACACACACACATCACAAGCTATGTGATATATGTGCACTAATGAGTCTACATCTAGTCCTGCTTCTTTGCCTAGCCTCTTGAGTTTGGGGGTCTGTATCATAGCTATCTTTGTATATAAGGCACATTATCATTGTCATCATCATCATCATCATCACCACCACCGCCACCATTATCATCATCACCACCACCACCATCATCATCATCATCATCATCACCACCACCACCACCATCATCACCACCACTACCACCACCACCACCATCATCATCATCACCACCACCACCATCATCATCATCACCACCACCACCATCATCATCATCACCACCACCACCACCACCATCATCATCATCACCACCATCACCATCATCATCACCACCACCACCACCATCATCATCATCACCACCACCACCATCATCACCACCACTACCACCACCACCATCATCATCATCACCGCCACCACCATCATCATCATCACCATCATCATCATCAT
>CM053596.1:149778511-149827203 GCA_028646575.1 Pseudocheirus occidentalis
ATACATATACATACACATATGTCTATATAGGAGGGTTTATATATGTGTATAAACACATATCTGAGTATATGTATATATGTGTACATAGAGGGCAGAGGATCAATTGAATAGGAAGGGACAATACTTTAAAAGGTGAAATTCTGAGGTGGGAGAAGAATAGAATGAGAGGAGACAGGGAGAGACAGAATGGGGTTAATCATCTCATATAGAAGAGGGTAGGGATAATTGTTACAATGGCGGGGAAGAACAGGAAGGCAAAAGGGAAAGGGTCAACCTTATTCTCATTGAATGTGGCTTAGGGAAGGAATGACATAAACTCTAAACTGGGTATCTTGTCACACAGGAGAGTAGGGGGGATGGGGATGAGAGGTGGGATGACAGAGGAGAGGGAAGGGTGGGGTTGAAGAGCTGCTGGAAGTTCACACATCTGTAAAGGGACAGAGACAGGGTAGAGAATAGAACAAGGGGGTGGAGCAGGATAGGAAGGAGGGATATATAATCAGTCTCTCACAATATGTCCACTGTGGAGATGTTCTTCGTAATTACACATGAATAGTCTGTATTTAATTGCTTGTCCTTCCAGTGGGGGTGGGTGATGAGGAAGGAAAGGAAAGAATCTAGATTTTAAAGTTTTATAATCAAATGTTTAAAAATATATGTGTATAAATCTATATAATTATTATTATTAACTATATGCAACCGGGAATTAAGATATACAGGCACTGGGGTAGGGGAGACCCATCCTGCCTTACCAGAAAGTCAGAGGGGTGAGGGGGAGGACATAAGAGAGAACAGATTGGGGGAGGGGCTATACAGTGAGATGGCTGCTTTGGGGTGCTGGGTGGGGAAAAAATGAGGAGAAAATTTGTAACTCAAAATCTCGTGGAAATGAGTGATGTAAACAAGAAAATTAATTAATCAATTTAAAAAAACAATAACTATATATTGTAAAGACTTTTCTTACTTTGCCTAATCAGACTTAGAGATGGTAGATTGAGGGAAGTCTCTTTGACTGCCTATTCTTTTCTACTCATTTGGTGTAGTCCAAGGGAGGAGAATCTGCCACCTCAAGGCCACAGTCAAAGGGCCACACTTGAGGACCTAGAGGGCCACATGTGGCTTCAGGGCTGAAGATTTCCCAGCCCTGGTATAGGAGGTGAGGAAGAGGGGAAGGCAACTAATATGGACATATGTAAACATATAAAGAATTTATAGGCAAAAATATGTAAAGAACACACGCAAAATAAATACAGGGTAGCTTGAAAAGGAAGTTCCCTAGCTACCACCAGTATCAAGCAAGGTCTTACATAGAAATTAAATGTTTATGAGGAAAAACAACTCTAAAAGACTTTAACTCTTTTAACAATGCAATGATAAATCATGAGTGCAGAGGACTGGAGGTGAAGCACACAGTGCAATCCTGCCAGAGCTAAAATGAGCCATGAGACAGACACTTTTGACCAATTCAGGAGGATTTGGGGGGCTGGGTTATGTATAGCTGTCATAAAGAAGATTTTTTTGTTCAATAGGGGGCAGTGGAAGTGAGAGGTAATAAAGGCTTTTTTTTTTTAAGTAAAAAGAAAGTGGTACTTGAACTGAGCTGGAAAGCAAGCTAGGAATTCTGAGAGGAGGAAGTAGAGAGTGCATTCTAGGCATTGGGAATGGCCTGTGCAAAGGCAAAGAGATAAGAAATGGAATGTCCCATGAAAAGAACAGCAAGAAGATCAGTTTAGCTGGACCACAGAGTGCAGGAAAGGAAGTCATATTTAATGAAGCTGGAGAAGTAAGTTGGTAGAGATTATGAAAAACTTTAAATATCAAACAGGGGTGTTTATTTGATCCTTCAAGCAACAAGGAATCATTATAGTTTGTCAAGCAGGAGCAAAAAAAGGTCAGATCTATGCTTAAGGAAAATTACTTTGGTAGCCACTTAGAGGGCAAGTTGCAGTGGTTAGAGACTGGAGGCAAGGAGACCCATTAGGAAACCATTGAAATAGTTCTAAGAGAGAGGTATGAGGGTCTGAACTACTGTGGTGACTGTATGAGTGGTGAGAGGGGTCAGATTTGAGAGACTTTGTAGAGGCAACATTTGGCAACTAATCGGATGTGACAGGTGAGAAAGAATGAGAAGGAAAACATCAAGGTTTCCAACTTAGGAACCTAGAAAGTCCCTTTGCCAGAAATAGAGAAGTACAAAAATGGGAAGGTTTAGGGTGGGGATAGATAATGGGTTGTTTTAGACATGTTGAGTTTGAGATGTTTATGGGATATCCAGCTTGAAATGTGTGAAAAATCAGTTCTAATTTTAGCCAAACAATCTACTAGCTTTTCCACAAATTCAACATGCTACCTCCCATTTCCACAACTTCACACAGGTTATTCCTCAGGTTTGGAATGCACTCCATCCTCCCCTCTGCTTTAGAGTTCCTTGATTATTTCAAGGCATAGAGGCATCTCCTTCGAGAAGCCTTTCTTAATCTCTTTCAAGTGATTAGTGTTTTTCCTATTTATTTGAATAAGTGTTACTCCCTCCCTAGAGTGGAAACTCTTCCAGGGCAGGGATTATCTCAGGTTTGTCTTTAGCTCTAGTGCTTAGCACAGTACCTTTAACATATGAGGCTCTTAATAAAAATGTGATGACTGTTGGTAGAGTTGTGAACTGACCTAACCATTCTGGAGAGCAATTTGGAACCACACCTAAAGAGCAATCAGACTGTGCATATCCTTGTACCACCAGGTCTGTATCCTCAAGAGATCATTAAAAAGGGGGGAAACGTACAAAAATATTTATAGCAGCTCTTTCTGTGGTGGCAAAGAATAGGAAATGAGGGAATGGCTGAGGAATGGCTGATGAAGTTGTGGTATATGAATGTAATAGAATACTACCATGCTTATAAGAAATGATGAGCAGGCAGATTTCAGAAACCCTAGAAAGCCTTACTTACATTAACTGATGAAAAGTAAAGTGAGCAGAACCAGGAAAGCACTGTATACAGTAACAGCAATATTGTACATTAATGGACTATGTTTGACTTAGCTCTTGTCAGCAATACAATGACTCCAAAAGACACTTCCAAAAGGCTCATGATGGAAAATATTATCCACATCCAGAAAAAGAGATGATGGAATCTGAATGCAGATCAAATTATATTATTTTCACTTTATTTTTTGTTTTTCTTTTGTTTTGATTCTTCTTTCACAACATGACTGATATGGAAATATGGTTTTCATTATTGTGTATATATAACCTATATAAAATTGCTTACCATCTTAGGGAGGAAAAAGGAAGGAAGAAAATTTGAAACTCAAAATTTTATTTTAAAAAATTGTATTTACATGTAATTGAAAAAATGAAATGCAATGTAAAAGAGGAGGTGAATTGAATTGAATTGGATGTTGGAAGAGTCACCGATTTTAGAGCTGGAGGAACTCCTTTACCTAATTAGCCCCTCATTTACAGATAAGGAAACTGATGTACAGAGAGGTGAATAACTTGTCCAAGATCATATAAGTAGGAAGTGGCAAAGCCAGGAATCATCAAACTCAGGTCTTATCATTCTAGGGGTCTCTGTACTAATCATGTCAGTAGTAATGAATAATATTTATGTAGCTCTGTAAAGTTTGCAAAGTTCTTTATCTGTTATTTTATTCAGTCCTTAAAACAACCCCGTGAAGTAGGTGCTATTATTGTCCAAATTTTATAGATGATGAAACTGAGGTTCATGGTGACTTGTCTAGAGTTAGACAACTCCTCTGAAGCAGGATGTGAACTCCAGTCCTCCTTCCTCAAATTCCAGCAAACTACCAATTACACCACATTGTCCATGTAGAAAATGGTCCATTTATTCATCTGCAAAATGGGATGATAATCCTTATCTACCTCACCAGTTTATAGTGAGGATCAAATACGATAATGTAATTCAATTTTTAAAAACTTGTATTAAACAACTACTGTATGCATTTGTAACAGAAAGTGCACGGTGCTATAAAAACGATAGAATGCCTAGAGGTTTTTGTAGATTTGTGTAGAGTCTAAATTAAAGGAACAGAAGTTAATATTATTATTAGGTAGGATCTATTGACTTGTAAGTCACCAGATGTTGAATTTTTTTTCACCCTAAGCTCCAGTGGAATATAAACTCCTTGAGGGTAGGAACCATTCTGTTTCTGTCATTGTATGCCCAGTGACTAGAAGTGGTAAGTGCTTAATGGATGCTAATTGAAGCAAACTCCTGAAATAGTCTACCCAGGACTGGAAAGTTCTTCAATCTTTCTTCCAGGTGAAGAAAAAACCCATTTCCATGAAATTAGGGATCCTTGAAATATTTTAAGATTTGCATATTACCTCATTTAAGCCTCATAAGTGTTTTTCAGTTGCGTCCATTCTTCAAGACCTTATTTGGGGTTTTGTTTGAAAGGATGCTTTGGTATTTCATATTTCCTTCTGGAGCTACAGATGAGGAATGGAGGCAAAAAGGCTTAAGTGACTTGCCCAGGGTCACACAGTCTGATTTGAACTTAAGAAGAGTCCTCCTCACTCCATGCCTGGTATTATATTCACTAAGGAGTTCAGCTGTCCAAAGACAAACATCTCGGTTTTACAGATGAGGACAATAGGTTTAAGTAGCTATAGTCACAATAGGGTGGAGCCTAGAGTAGATCATATATATATATATATATATATATATCCTCTGCTTAATCCAAGCTCTTTCAACTACCTTGATAATATAAACAGTATGAAGTATTACTACAAAACCAAAGGACCAATGTCCTGATTTTGTGCTCTCCTCTCTGCCAATGTTACTTTCTTAGTGTACTTTTGTACCTATCATTTATGTTTTTCATTTTCTTCATGCTTAAAATTGTAGTCAGTACTGTTTATGTTTCACAATATTATATTACTATTTGGAAAAAAATCAAGCTAGTGGGCCTGTACCCTAAGGAGATCAAAGAAAAAGGAATTGAGCTTATAATATGACAAAAAGAGTGATAGTAATTCCTTTCCTAATAGAGAAAACCAGGAAACTAAGGGTATATCATATAGAGAAATGGTCACAAAATTGTGCAAAATATATTGTGCCACAAAAAATATTGAAATGGATAGTTTCAGGGGCAGCTAGGTGGCGCAGTGAATAGAGCACCAGCCCTGGAGTCAGGAGTACCTGAGTTCAAATCTGATCTCAGACACTTAACACAAAAAACTAGCCGTGTGACCTTGGGCAAGTCACTTAACCCCAACTGCCCTCCAAAAAGCAAAAAAAAAAAAAGATTTTTTGTTTTAGGGTTGGGGCAGGGGCAAGACAGGGAGAAAAGTTGTAATTCAAAAATGTAATGAAAATGAATGATGTAAACAAGAAAACAAATAAAAAATATTAAAAAAAAAAAGAAATGGATAGTTTCAAAGAAAACTGGGAAGACCTCCACAAACGAATGCAAAATGAAATGAGGAGAATAAGGACAATTGAGACCAAGGCATTATGTAGAGAAAAATGACTTTGAAAGATATTAGAATTTTGATGAATGCAATGAAAAAGCACTAGACCAGAAGACAGAAGCTGAAATATGATGTTCATGTCCTGCCAGAGATGCCATGGACTTTTAAAATGCAGAAATGACACACATTTTTCATTACCACTGGGAATTTGATCAGTTAAGATATAAATGTTAGTTACAAGAATTTTAATTTCCTTTTTTCATTGTTTAATTGGGGAAGATCAGTGGAAGAGATAATAAAAGCATGTAAAAATGAATATTTTTAAAATTAAGAAACATCTAAGTAAAACAACAAATATTAGATTTTAACATTCATGGAATGGAGAATTCCCCTAGAGTGGTAGACAATCTGCTATTTATACCTGCAAGTAGCAGACCTTGAAAAGACTACATCACATCTTGAAGCCTCAGACTACCCATCTGTAAACCTGGAATGTTGGCTAGGATACCTAAAACTTCTTTCAGTTTTAAATCTGTGATCTTCAGATCTCGGATGTAGGTGCTATTGTTATCCCCAGTTTGGAGATGAGGAAACTGAGGTTCTGAGAAGTTGTATGGCTTGTCCCAAATAACACCTAGCTAATAAATGTCTAAGGTGACACTGAAACTTTGGTCTTTCCCCTAGGACAAGCATTCAGTGGGCCGCTAGGTGGCGCAGTGAATAGAGCACCGGCCCTGGAGTCAGGAGGACCCGAGTTCAAATCCTGTCTCAGACACTTAACACAAAAACTAGCCTTGTGACCTTGGGCAAGTCATTTAACCCCACTTGCCCTACCTTTCCCCTACAAAAAGCAAAAAATAAGCATTCAGTATTTATATCCTGCTTCCTCCCCTTCCCCTCGTCCAGAACTGCGATTTCACCCCATAGTAGTAAAACCACCCAATTCACGCACATCAGTAACTGAACAGAAATTTACAGCCTTAGGACTGGCCTGAGGTACTAAAAGGTCAAGTGACTTGTCAAGGGTCACACAGCTGATACGTGTTAAGAAGTAGAACTTGAACCCAAGACTTCCTAATTTTTTCAGGCTATCGACTATGCCATGCTGCCTCCTTACCCAATTAAGGCTATGATTAATTTAAAAGATCGTTCTCATTTTTTAAGGGTAAACATTTTCAAGCCGGCTTCACTTAAATATTACACTTAGAAAATTCCTCTAATAGGGGAAATTCTAGCCCTACTGAATTTGAAGACAAAACTTATCGAGAGACCCAAAGGTGGCCCGCATTCTCCGGTGAAAATGCGTCTGTGAGTCCCTGACACCAGGATAAGTGGAGGATGGGGGAAGGAGCTCAAAGCGGTCCAAACCGCTGCGGGTGGCTTTTCCCAACATACTTTGAGATCAGAGAGAGCAGTCTTTAAGCTCCGTACCTGGCGGGACTGCGCATGTGCCCATTGCCCGGATCTCCCTTCCCCACCACCCCCTCCCCTTCTCCTAAAGCTCGCGCCTTCTAGGAGGCCCCCGGAAAAAAAAAAAAAAAAAACTCCTCGACCTGCTCCACTTGGGAGCGGAAGGTGTGCGGGGATTGGGTGCGGGAGAGGAGGCTTCATTCCTTTGAAAATAAACTTGACCGCCTCAGAGCTCCATCCTTTCTAAAGCAACCTCCAGGTGGCAGCTCCATTACTCGTTCCAGATCGTGACGGATTCCCCTCGGTGCGGGTGGCCTCCCTCTACTCCCAGGGGGAGAGTTTATGGCCCCGTGTCGGAAACGTGGAGCAGTTTACCTTGCCCTGGGGGCCACAATTTCTTTGCATTTCCTGTGGCCTGGGAAATTTGCTGCCTGAGCTCAGCGGTAATCAAGGATTTTTGCATTTCACAGAGCCTAGTCCCCGAGCTCTACTTCTCTGGGGGTAACCTGGGGAGTCCGGACCCGGGTGGAAGGAAGGAGGGAGGGGGTGGTACTAAGGAAGGGCAACTTGTAATCGCTTGCAGTGGGACAATGGCGACTTTTGAACCTCTAACCACTAAGCAAACAAACCTTGTGCTCTTGCTCCACTATCCAAACAGGATTTATTGACAGGCGTTTCACAGCAACGCATAGCAACGGCTGTGGCCGGAGCCGCAGCTAACTCCGTGGCCCTGCCCTAGGATAAACGGCGTGGGCGGGTCCTAGCCTGGGGAGGTCCTCACCACAGCCTGGCGCCCCAGGGACTGGCAGGTTGGACTGTATTGCCCGCTGGCCTCGCGCTGCCAGCCCAGGAGTGCCAGACTGGGGACTTTGGGCAGAATCTTTCCCTTTCCATAGCGCTTTCTTCCCTAACATACGTAGCCTAGGACTGGGCGAGATAGGCTAATTGAAAAGTGGATACTTTTTTTCCGCAAGAGTATTCCTTCAATGTTTAGCATGAATGCACATGTATAACCTATATTAAAATGCTTGCCGTCTCAGGAAGGGGGGGAGGGAGGAAAAGAATGTGGAACTCAGGGTTTTTTGAAATAGAGTATTTAGAACAGTTCTTACATGTAATTGAAAAAATTTTAAAGGGAATTCTTTCTTTACAATAAGCTAAACCAAAGATGCATCTACATTGCTTTAAAAAAAAAAAACCCTCATTTTCAACTGAGGGGACCCGTGAAAGAAACATCTCCAAAACAAAGGGAACTGGTTTGAACCGGCATATCGTAATCTTGCATGTCATAATCTTACCTAAAATCTAGAAGCGATTTTAGAGACCACTCAGTCCAACTACCTTATTTTACAGATGGGAAAACTGAGGCCCCAGAGAGGTTAAGTGATTTGTCTAGTGTCACACAGCTACTAAGGGTCCGTGACAGGATTAGAACCAAGGGCTCTCATACCAAGTGCCCCATTCAATCCATACTACATCCTAAAGCCCGTTGGTTCCAGGAACGCACAGGCAACCTTTCCTTCGGAATTGGCAAAGGAACAAGAACCTACTCTATCGATGGAACTGCTGCGCCATTTCAAGCTTTTGTTTTGTTTGCTTCTGTATTTTTTCGAGTTCATTCTGCAAAAAAAGTGGGGGGTGGCAACCGTTACCTGGGTCTACGACAGATTGCAGTCCAAGAGGCCGACTGAGACCAAGAAAGGGTTTAGGTGCGCTTCGCCTCGGCGGACTAACCTCAGATACTCTAACCAGCCAGGCGCCCCCTCCCCCTGCCCCAGGGACTATCAGAATATGCAGCACAGAAGATTGCAGATTAGGTGTTTGAAATTCATCCAGGCGGGAATGCGGTTCCCTGTCTCCCCGCCCTGGAGGAGAACTGCTGGGTTGTTGCAACCGGCTGCTGCAAGCACCCTCTGACTGCCCTTCACCCAAATTGGCGCCTGTCTCAGCAAAGGACTCAACTTTCTCAAGCCGCGGAAGGGAGAGCCCAGAAAATGAATTGGAGTTAGCAAAGGCCTTTCCATACCTTTTAATTCATCGGAGAGAGGGAGGAAAGGAACATAAAAGGGAAGAGATGGAAAAGAGGCAAAGCTTTAGAGGCTTGAAACTACCAGTAAGACTGGTGACGACTATTTGTGGGAAACTTTACGTTTTTAGCAGGATAAAGGTGAAAAATTTGCATTTCAGTCGATGTTTTTCTTTCAGATAACTGGTTTGTGAGAGACCTGCTGAGAAAGGACATGGGTGGTCGCGGATAAAAGGACCTGCCGAATGGACCGGGCAATTGGCTATGCTTGAAGTCGGCGCAGGTTGGGTCTCTTTCCTCGGGCAGGGGTGGCCCCAAATAAATACAAAGATCTGGGACAGAGCTGCTGATAATTCAAATGCGTTTTGCCCCAAGACTCAAGGTTAGAAATAAATTCCGTGGGGGCTGAGGGGGAGGCTCTCCATGGCACGAGGGCACAAGATCTGCTCCCTAAAGCTGACCCTCAAGGAAAGTGTGAGGCCAGTCATTTAACCGTCCCCCTTCCCTCCCCCATTCTTCCAGCTTTAGCTTATGACTGGAGTGAAGATTTTTAATTAAAAAAAAAAGATAACTCCAGATAAAATCTCAGGCAGATAAACAGGAGTCTGAAGTCTAGCAAGCTCATTTATCTCCCTTTTTTCTTTTTTTTTTTTAGAAAATATTCAAGTGTTTCAGTGTTCTTCCCTCTCTGCACCCCCCACCCTTTCCCCCATTCCCTTCTACCACATCTTTTCTCTTCCCCCTCCTCAATCCAGAATATCTTTGGAATATCGTGGTAGGGCTCCCATGTGTGAAAGAGCAACAGCAACAAAGAAATCTCTAGGCCAGCCTCAAGTTTGTGAAAACAACAGGAAACCCAGGTTGGCTCTGGCATTTATGACACCCAACATACATTCAGCTTGGAGAGGTTAGGGTGACAGGCTTTCTAAACAATGCCCAATTCTCCAGGCATTGGAGAACATTAATTTTCTCCCAAAGTCTGGAGCCCAGAATACCTCCAGACCACTAACCTTCCCCTCCCTGTTTTGCTTTAGGGAGACAATCAAGAGGAAGGAGACACAAATCACTTTGGGTTCAGCTGCCTCTAAGATACAGTTTTCTGTCTTTCTCTGCTCTGGCTTCTGAGTCGAAATCTTCTGACCCAGGACAAATGGGCCTCCTTGTCCTTGGAGGAAGTGAGAGAAGTCATGAATGGCACCAAACACTTTCCGTCCACTGGATTTGCTGCTCATTTCCTGTTGGGGGTGAAGCCTTTAGAATGTTGGGAGCTGAAGGTGCTAAGGAGCAGAGAGAAAAGGCCAAAAGCAATGTCTATTCAGCTTTACCAATACCATGGAGTCCTGGTGCCCAGCATTTGCTTCCCCAGAATGGAAGGAGTCATCAAAAGTCAAATATCAGAGGGCTAACTTCTATGGGATTCCCCAGCCCACTTTTTGTGGGTCCCTTTTCCACCTGGGAGGACAGACAGGTGGATGTTACAATGGGGATGGTACTGATCTCCAAATTAGAGTAGAAGTCAGTCCTCCCCAATACTCCTTCCACACCCAGCCTGGAACCACTCCAGTCTTGTGGCTGTCTCAGCAAGTGTGGATCATTGTGTGATGGTGGGAGCCAACACTCCTCCAGCGGGCCCCAGAACTCCAGGGACAGACCCGGGAGCTGAGCCTTGCAGGGAAGCTACTGGACTTAGTGGCTCTGGGCCACTTCTCAAAGCACCAGGCTGGGGTTGTGACTGAGATGGAGGTGGCTGCTGCTGCTGTTGCTGCTGCAATTTCTTCTTATTAATTTTTCTTTCCTTGGCTCTTCGGTTTTGAAACCAGATTTTAACCTAAAAATTGCAGGGGGGGGGTGTGTGAGAGAAAGAGGAAGGGTAATGTGAGAATGAGATGACCACAGCAGGTATCACCCATGCACATCTCACAGTGCCTAAAGTAAAGTATGGTTCTGCAATTCCAAATTCACCCTCAGAAGATTTTTCAATTCCCAACAGCTTCCTGGAAGTGTTTCTAAACCCAGTTGAGTCACAATTAAAAGGGTTTCTTGTCCTCTCCCAGACTCTTCTCATGCTCCCCTGTCTTTCTACCAAAGCAACTCTCAAAATTTTCACCAGAATCAATTCAAGACTGGGAAAGGCATAAGGCTCATGCCTACCAAAGGACCAAGCCAGGCTCTGGGTACATTTTAAAAGGCAATTTTAGGCCCCTCAAGGGAAAGAAAGTGAACTACACACTACTCCCATCCTAGAGCTGGATCTTATGGAATATGGGTTTGAGATTCCAAATGTGACCTTTTTGTGACCAAATAAAGCCAACTTTCTGGTATTTGATCATGTGTTTAAGCCTCAGTCTTTTACTAAACTGTAAGCATCCAGAGGGCAAGAGTTATGTCTTAAACTTCTTTGTAATTTTCCATCTGTGTCTAACACAATGCTGAGTATATGTATGTATGTATGTATGTGTATTCAATATATGTATGCATTGTACATATACATGTACAATCAATTTATGTACACAGACATATATGTATTATACACGTGTGTACAGTATGTTCTCAATAAATTCTGGGTTGAATTCCTAACCAAATTGAGCGCTTTCCTCTTCACATCCCCCTTCACATATGAAAATATGTGATCAATACAAAAGAAAAGGAAGGTGGGGGTAGTGAGGGGTGGCAAGAAATAGGAAGGCCAGAAGGAAACTGATCCTCTACCCTTTTCCATCTTGCTAGTCCCACTTCGTTCACTGGGAACACCCAGAACTTGACTTTCTTAATCCTTCCTCAGTCTCCGAACTGCAGCATCACTTCCCCTAGAAAAAGGGCACCCACCTGTCTCTCAGACAATCCCAGCGTGGCAGCCAGCTCGGCTTTCCTCCGGATGGTGATATACCGGCTATAGTGAAATTCCTTCTCCAGTTCCAGCCGCTGGTGGTCTGTGTACACGACCCGGTATTTGTCTTTTGTCCTGGTTTTAACTGCGGAGGAAGGAGAAGTCAGGACAGGAGAACTAGGCCAGATCCCATCAGTCAAAATATAATGACAAATCTCTTTAACCAGCAGGCCATTTCTCTTCCTCAACCGATGCGTGGGGCCATTTGGATAAGCCAGTTCAGCAGAATCTGACAAGAGAAAGCCTAAGGAGATCTAGTCCACAGGGGAGCTAAACCAACTCTCAAGAGGTGATTTTTTTTTATTTAAAAAAAGTGAAGTTAAACCAAAAGTATTCGTATACAAAAGAAAAATGGTTCCACCCTCTCTGGCGGTGGGGAAGGAGGAAGAACAAAGGGAGATATTTCTCTCCATTGAAACCCAGTAATGTGGAGATTTTCACTAAGAAAAAAAAACCCCACGAGGTAAACACATTTTAGGAAATAATTACAATTCACAGCTCCATCGTAGAATTCAGGAAAAGAACTCCTTCTAGGACCGGTGAAGCTGGGATTGTTAGGAGGTTGAGTCTCCCCTAGACAACCACTGGGGTTGGTTTTGCTTTTATTGAGGTCACCTACTTTAATAAATGGGAGGCTACTGTACATAGGAGGAAAGAAAAAATCTTTAATGTGCCTTCCTCCAGGTTCCCCCCTAAAACTGACCCCAACCAGTCAGAAAACATCCTAATGCTCCAGTATTCAGATAGACTTTCCAGAAACGATTAAGTTTATGGAAACTAAAACCAGGTGTCCAGATAGAACTCCCAATGGGTTATTTTTACTCTAAGCAGACAGATTTTTTTCTCTTATCGTCTCTAACCTCTTCTTTCTTTCTGCTGCAAACCCAGTTATCCCGCAAGGCGATCTGGGCTTATTGGACTAAGTCAACATATTTAATCTCAGAATGATTGTTTTCCTTAAGAGCCATGACAAATAGAGAAGATGATGATACTGAAGTAGTTGTCCCAAACCAGTCCTCTCTCGACTTCTGCCTTATCCCTTTGGCAGATGTCATCTGTTCCACTTGCCCCACTTCCCAAGACTTTTCTCCCAGATCCGTTCCTTGAGGAACAGGTTCGGTAGCTCTAACAGTCCAGTCCACGAGGAAGATCTAAGCTGTCCCCAGGATCTGCCCGTAGGTGTTTAATGGCCTGGAGGCTGACTTTGTTCAGGTAAAACCCTCTGCAAACCACAACAAAAGCGTCCTGGGAAGATACAGGATTGATCAGAGGGAGCTCCGCGGGCCGCAGAAAGGGGAACACCAGCACAAACAATGCAGAACAGGGCGATCTTATCAAAGAAAAGTCCTTTCAATGCCTTAATAACAACTGCATTCTGTTTGAATTACCACTACTGAACAAATGGCGGCGGGAGCTTTCATCCCCCACCCCCATCGTGCATATTAACATAAACACGGGTTCTGGAGGCTGCATGTGAATAGAGACTATATCATCCACCCGCACCTTCAGAGAGCAGGAAAACAGGGCTCGGGAACCTCGAGAAACCGAAGACCTGGGAGCAAGCCCATTTGCTTTGACAGCTAAAAGAACCAATTCCCTCCCTGGGAGCCTGCGTGGTTTGACTTCTCGGAGAATCAAGGCTGTCCCCTTTAGAGACTGAGTTCCAGGTCAAGGAAAGCAGCGGTTGGCTTAAGCAAACAGCAGCCAACCGGGGCCTCCCTTTTCTCCTCATTTCTACCTATTCTCCCTTCTCTTCACCGAAAGCCCGTATTCACTACAGCCCCGAACTCCCTGAGAACCAGGGTGGGAAGATTAGGGGGAGGGAAGGTCGAGAGGGTGAGACGGACATGTCAGAATTCATTATTGACTGCGAAAAGTCACCACCCTTTTTCCGGACAGTAAAAGGGACAATGGCAGGATTGGGAAGGTGTATATCAAAGCAAAGCCGGCAATAAGCCCCCTCCCCCGCGCTTTGACAGATGAAGCTCTGCAGAGTAGTGGGCCACTGGACTTGCAAGCTAGGGGCTCCGGAGACATTAACATCACAAGGGAGGCAAGGCGCCGGGCGGTGTCCTTGCCACCTCAACGCCGGGACATCACAGTATTCTCCTCCAGTGACCCCGGGCAGTCCCAGCTCCCGCAGTTTTCCCTCTCCACCACCTCTTTCCCCCTCCTCCCCCCAGCCAATCTCCCCAGGACATACAAGGAGAAGGCCTTCAACTCCTTAATCTCACGTCTCAGTCAAGTTTTGGCAAAGGTCTCCTCACCTTTGGGATTCTAAAAAAGGTGATCAAATAGAAGCCGAGGTGCTTCCATAGACGCAATTACTCTGGACTCTGAGTCGCCCGGGTGCCCCCCAAAGGAGTTATATTTTTCAACTAGTCTTTCCAATCTAGGCTTTCAGGGAAGTGTTTTGTTCGTTGAGGTATGCGTCCAATGACTCAGAAACCAATGCCCAGTGACGGCTACCAATGATTTATATGGCAGTAATTGGTTATAAAAAATCTAAGTGGCTGACACTCCGATTACAGGTGAGAAGGGGAAGAGGAATGGACCTCCGAAGAAAATATTTAAGGAAAGGTAACTAAGCCTTCCTCCTACACTCTTATCCCGCTTCCCCTTCCAAATCCAATACCCACGAACCTCCAAAGAACAAACTCTGGAGAAAGGAGTAATTGGCAATACTTTCTTCTGCCCTGACACCACCCCACCTGAGAACTCCATCCCTCTCTCTGACTTGAGAAGTGAAAACCTTTTCACTCCAACCTCAGCTCTTCCCCTTCCCCCACCAGCACCTCAGAACAAAGGTTCAAAGAACAGGACAAGCAGAATCCTTCCCCCTCCTCCCCTTGCTCCTCTGGACCTTACCCGAGCCAGGGCGGGGCTCTCAGTCTCCAGCTACAGACCAGAGTCCCCCTACTTCCCTCACATACTGGAGGCTTAACTCCTAGCCTTGAACCACATAGAGAAACAAGGCCTAGTATGCGCCACTCCTCCCCGGGTCCCAGCCATAGTATCAATCACTCCACATTCCCAGGAACTTGAGGAGGAACTAAAATTCAATTTGGAACCAAAGGTCCTGTGTTCAAATCCCAATTGTGCCATTTACTACTTAATTGATCTTGGACGAGTCACATAACCAACCTCTCTTGGTCCTAGTGGCTGCAAGTGTTAAAAACGAGACAGCTGGTTAGAAGGCTTTTAAGGTCTCCGCCAGCTTTAAATCTATGATTCTATGGTCCAGATGCTGCCTCTCTTTGCTTGCACAGTTTGGGCGGAAAAAGGCTGAAAAATCCATCCTGTGTCCGGACCTTGGGAAACCTCAGTGTTTTTCATTTATATTCTCAGTCTTTTGTAAGGAGCTAGAAAACTAGAGAAAGTTGTTTGGATTTGCAGCTTTTTCTTACATTTCGGGTCATACTCCAGGAAAATGTGGTGGAGGAAAGAGGAGGGGGGAGGATTCGGCTGCCAACGAATCGAAAAAACAGTGGGAAACGGAGACCTTGGCCAATCTATACTTAGTCCAGACATTCTGAGTTCACCAAGACTCTAGCTTTACACCAAGACTCTAACTTTACCTGTAGACTCCTCTACTCCTACTGTTCTCCAAGTCCGGAGAGAGGGAGCCGAACACAGGACTACCGAATCACAGAGGGAAAGGGGGTTATTTTCCCTAGTCATTCTTTACTTCGGTCTTTACTTTTCTCGACCTGTTCTCGGCATGCAACAGGTAAACACATCACCCCCTCCCGGTCCCGGGACTAGAAGACCCGGAATTTGTTTCCAGTTTCCATCTCTCCCCCAAGTCTTGGGAGTTAGAGATTCTACAGACACCCAGCCAATGCTCCAGCCTTACAGGCTCCTGGAGCTCTGTGGCGCACGTAATCTCCCCTGCAGCTGGCCTTCCTGCGGGCTTTGCCCCACTCTCCACTTTCAGAGGTCCTGGTCCCCTAAGCCCCGTGCAGCTTGCAGCTTACCCTGGCCGCCCAGGGAGGGCTGTGACGGTTTCCGCATCCACTCACACAAGTTGCGCCGCTGGCCGCCAGGAGAGAGCTGTTCTGCAACTGCGGCCACAGGCGGCCCGGAGTTGAGTGTTTGCAGTAGCCCCGAGGCGCAGGAGGGTGCAGTGCCTGGGTGGTGAGGGTGGTGGTGCGGGTGGTGATGTGAGTGGTAATCGGCCGGGCTGCTGTATCCCATAGCTGCGGCAGGGGAACCCCCATTGAGACCGTGCGCCACTGAATTGGCCGTAGCGGTGGCTCCCGGCGCGTAGCCATTCCAGTCCTCCCGGAGAGGAGCGCCGTAAGGAGAGGGCCAAGAGGGGCCGGGGGACTGGGCGCTGTCCAAGTTGGCAGCAGCCACGTGGTAACCTCCGTAGTCCGGGTACTGCGGGGGACTGACGAAGTTCTGCGGCGCCAAATTGAGCCCGCCAGAATGGCGCACGGAGCTGGGGTACATGCTCATGTCCTTATCCAATAGGTAGCTCACGTACATGGTGGCAGGAACTCCAGAGCAGATCTCACCATGCTGCCTGGGTGGGGATGCTGGAGGTTGGGAGTGGGGAGGGAAGGGAAGGGAAAAGGGAGTGGGGAAGGGAAAGGGTGGAGTAGGGGGGGGATGGTTGGTCGTGCCTGAGCCACGCTCAGCTCCTCCTTGAGTTTCTCCCCTGCGAAGTAGGGGAAACTTCGCTGCCGAGGCGGAGAAGTTCCTGCAAATAACAAGTTGAGTTCCCCGGCAGAAGCACTTACGTGATTAACGAATGTTTACAAGACTCTATTAGTAATGGCACAGACACCAATGGCAGGAGACGTCGAGGCGCAGGGCGCATATAGCATTCTCCCCCCCTAAACAAAATTTGCATTTGAAAAGATAAGGAGGGAGCTAGGGAGAGGGCAGCGACCAGATCACAGCTAAATATTCAAACCTTTATTGTTTAAGAGCTTCCTCCTTCCAACCCCGTGCACTTTAACCTCCAATCACAGGTTCAAAGAATTAAATCAAGAGGGTTGCAAAAGAGAGGGAGGGAGAGAGGAAAATATCTTGGTGGGAGTCTGGGATCCAGGTTTGGAGGCTAAGGCATTCCTGTTTATGCATCAAGGGTGGCGAATAAACTCTTTCTGCCCTTAAAAAAAAACTGGGGATGGGGGGGGGGGGAGAGAAAGGAAGTATTTCTTTGATGATCCCTTTCTTATTCTCTTCTGATGGTGGCCAAGGTACCCTGAGCAACTAAAGGTGACATACCAAGGGAGAATCTTTTCTTTGGAGCCAGCCTGTGCTTCTAGTAAAGGCGACACACGCCCGCAGAAACCCGTCACCACTAAATTATTTACTTTCCAGCTCAAGGAAATGACTCGCTGGTTGCACGAGATAAATCATGGTGCTGGCTCTGGGCTACATCTCTTCTGCACGACGAGCTTGTATGTGTAAGATTCTCGTAGACTGAAATGATTTTATTCTTTGGATCATTCAGGTTTCTGTTTGGGATTTTGATATTACTACAAAATCCCAAGAGAGTGTGGTTTCTGTTATTAAAAAAAAAAAGAGGCAAGTACGTTCTTTAGTAGAATTGCCTTTTTAAGTATTCAAAAATCTTCCCTGAGGCAAAATAAACATTTTGCCCAAGGGATCCTCTCCTCTTCATCTCTCCATTCTCAGCCCCTAAGCCTGTGGAGAAATCTTCTCCAAGCGGCGGAGAATTGAACATTTAAACGGATATGATCCTGCTTGGACCTCCTGCTGTTGCCAGGAATCCTGAACTGGTTAACTTGTGTCATTGGCTAGTCCTCAAAACAACTCATTGGGGACAAAAACTTGGTGCATCTTGGCTGGCAATTCGTATTCGTTGGAGATGATTTCAATTTGATGGGCGACTCCTATTAGACACCCCTGAGCAGAGCTAAATAGAATCTTATTGCAGCCACCTACAGGGTTTCCAAACCACTCTGAAGAGGAGAAATGGGTGATGGAACTAGGTCTGGCCTGTTGATTTATTGATTTCAGTAGAACTTTTCCTCTCTCCGAAGCTGGGAGTTCGTGCCCCGAAGCATATGAACATTTTCTTTATCAGATCATCTCAGATAATTTTAAGAGTATTCGTCTTTACTTTCTAAAACCCTGACCCATACATTTTGAGCCTCTTACAACTATTCTTCGATGTAGGAAGACATCAGTAAGTAGTCAGGTATTTTACAGACTAGGTAATTGAGGCTCAAAGCTTCTAGTCCAGGAACTTGTAGGGAGTTTCATGGTGGAGCCGGAACTGGAACCCGGGTCCTCTATATCGTAGCCCAGGATTCTAGCGACTACACCTCTTGGTTTAACATTAGCACTCCTAGTTCTCATCTCACCTCACCTTTCCCCTCAGAAGGGAAGAAATAGTATCCCCAAAGTATTAAGAACTCTTCTCGCTACGAAGCTCCTGCGTCTCAAAAATTTTGTCGCAACTAATCCGGGCTACCACCTAGGAAAAATGAGTCGGTTGTCCGTGGCCCAAACTATTCCAACTCATCCCCTGGCAAATGTGCCTAGAAAAATGCGATCAGAAAATAGCATTATGCTGCCTTTTCGTCTTCCCTTCCAACCGAAGTCATTAAAGAGGAATCTTTCTGTCCAGTGTTTCAACCGATTCTAAATACTGGTCTGAATGAGCGGTAATGGAGTCAAGGGAAGACTGGAAGATAAAGGACACTACCCCTGATTGCGATGGGGAGAAGGGAAGATGGTGCATTTTGCAGACTTTGGATCTAGTAAACACCTTTCTTTTTGGACACAATCTATCTTCCTGTTGTTTGGGCCCCCCAACCCGTCCGCGCTGTCCACCCAAGCCCGGGGCAGAGGGCGGAGGGCTCTTCTTTGGAATCCAGGACATTCTTTGAAAACAATCAGGTTTATTGGGGAAAGCCATTCCCTTCACCCTGGAATAGTCGCTTCCTGCGTTTTTATGGCCCCTTCGGCAGGCCGCAGTCTAATTGCTGGGGCTTCTCAGTCGGAGCTCAGGAGGCTGGGGGCTCTCCATTCCGGAAAGAGGGCTTCCTTCACCCCATCCGAAACGAAGAACGAAAAGAGTGGGGAGGATGGGGGCAGGGAACCTAGCACTATCCAGCTGCGGTGGGGATGTGGGGAAGAGTCACTCCACAGAAGTGAATCCTTAAGCAAAACGAACCTTTTCAGAAACTATTCGTTGACCTGCTGTTCTGGAACTTAAGTCCATTTCAAGTGCATCCCCTTAGCATGAAGGGGATGTCTCTTTGACAGCTCAGGACCTAAGGGTCAGGTGCTGAAAGGGGAAGTGGGGAGGAAAGGGTGCTGGAGGAAGTCAATAGTCTCTAAACAATCTAGTGTCTTTTTTCAATTGAGTCGGGTCTAAGAAGCTAAAAAATGTCTTCCTTGTCCCCACTCCAAAAGTTTTCCGGAAAACTGTTTCTCCAACAACGAATTGGATCTCCAGATATAATTTTAAGGTCCTCAAGACTCTAAGACCTGGGATGGTCTTAATCCTAAGGCTAAGGATGAAAGCAGAGAAGAAGCAGAAGGGTGGCTGGGCAAGGAAAGTGAAATTTTTTGGTTTAGTTTTTCGATTCCTGAATTCAACAGAAAGGTTGGAAATTGGTTCTCTTCCCTGGATCCTTCATATTTTGGGCTCTCTGGACTTACACCGTCTCCTCCCCCCACCCTTTCCTTACCAGCAGGTGTTTTGGTAGACATAATGGAGCCTGAGGCAACAATATACCAAACCTATAACCTTGCCTCTTAGATGCAAGGACTCAGAAGGGGGCAGAAAAATCACCCATTGGTGTGCATCAATAGGAAAAGCCATTTCTCTAGAATCATGGCTTCTCTGATACAGATGGATGCTACAGTCTAAAGCTTCCTAGATAATTCCTAGCCAAAATCTAAAGCTTCTTATTCCTGGGACCATTAGTTCATGCTTAAAATAAGAGCAGTGATCTGGCTTACTCTGATATATTTTCAGTCTTTAGATTTCCTACTTCACTTAGCCCAGTGTTCAACAAATGAATTTGGCCCTGAAACACTTTTGACCTTGCAATACATATGTGGATGCTATAAATGCTGGGAAGGGGAGGGGAATAAAGGGGAGGAAAGGGAAAGGGAACAAGGTAGGGAATGGAGGGGAGCTCCAGGAGACATACTGGTAGTACAATTTTGGTGCAAAACAAAAGAAATTAAACCTTTTTTCCTTGTTGAAAAATACTTCAGATAATAAGCATCTTTAGGCATCTAAGTGGTTCAGTAGATGGAGCACTGGGCCTGAAGTCCCAAAGACATGGCTTCATACAATAGCTCTGTGACCCTGATCAAGTCACAGCCTCTTTTTACTTTAATCTACTGGAAAAAGAAATGGCAAACCACTCCAGTATTTTCGCCAAGAAAACCCCATGGACTGTATGGTTCATGGGTTTACAGAGTAAGCATCCTTTATATACACATAATTTCACATTTAATATTTTTGAGAGGAAAACATTACAGAGCTTGCCAATACAATCTGGGAAATGATGCCTCATACAAATTCAATCAACAGAACTCTATTTCCTTCACCCATTGCATAGTTGAGAGATTGGATGGAAGGGCACACCTCCAAATAACTTCATAGGAAAAAAGGACAGAGTTAAGTTGGGACCACACTAATTAACAGAAGGCTGGAGGTTAGTGAGGCTAAGAGGAGGCATTAGTAATGTTGCAGATGGTGGAGGGATCCAGGGTGTAGAGAAATGGGGGTACAGTTCTCATTCCTAACTGAGGTGGTAGGGATTGGGGATCCAGATAAAATGTTAATGATTGACATCTGCTACCAGAGAGTTCAGTGGGTTTTTTAAAGTGACTTCTACTAGGTACTAACGTTTCAAGTGCCTGAAAGACTTTTAGTCATGAGAGTTATTCACTTTTGAAGCTCTGGTTCTTCAAAGCATAGGCTGGAGTGGGGGTGGGCACACAGTGGAAGGGGAAGGAAAGAGAATGGGGAGGTATTGTTCCCAGAAGGGAGATGAGACACTCCTTGAATCCACAGATCATTCACGCAGCTGGGCCTCTACAGCTCCAAAGGTCTATAATGTTTGTGCCTGCTTTCCCAGATCCCTGATCCTCATAGCAAATGTAGCTCCCCAAACACAGGGAGGGAGAATATAATATCTATTCAACCTATTTTAAGATTGGAGTTTAAGTTTGAAATACTTTTTAAGCCCAAATTTAGATAAGCACAATTAATTATCCATATAATGTAGTCTCTGCCTTCATGACCATCAAAGCAACAGATAGTCTGCATTTTTTTTAATGGCCCAGAAAATTAAGGAAAAAGGAAAGGAGAGGAGAAGGTTCTCTAAATTATCCATACTAGCCTTGAAAGTATTAAAAAAAATTGCCAAGTCTATCGATTCATTTTCAGATTAGTTTCCAAGCACTTCTCAGGGTTGGAAAGCTCCCTCAATCAAAATTAGCATAGGTCTATTAAGTAGCAATAATTTATCACCCAACAATAAGAAAAACTCAACTCCCCATTCACTAGGAGAATCCAGATCTGTTTAACAATGCACATTAACAGAATCAATATAACTGTTCTTTCCCAATACTGTCTCCCCTAAGCCCACCACCTGCCCACATGCATTAGGCTTCAAGGAAAACAGATTTGGTCTCATCCAGGAACAATAGGAAAGGGCCCCAACTGCACACATCTGCCCTTATTTGATTTACAGGAGGGCAGACTATCCACAAAGAATGAAAAATGCTCCTCTACCTCCCCCAAGCAAATGGGGAAAGGAATAAGCATTTATACAGCACCTACAATGTGCCAGGTACTGAGTTAAATGCCTTTATAAACCTCTTTTATCATCACAGCAACCCTGTAAAGTAGGTGCCATTATTATCCTGGTTTTACAGTTGAGAACACTGAGACATATAATGGTTAAATGACTTGCCTAGGTTCACACAGCTAGCAGGTGTCTGAAATTGAATTTGAACTCTGGTCCATCTGACCCCTAGTACTCCATCTACTGCACCACCAAGGGCCTCTCTTCTATAGTCTTCTCTTCATGCCTGAGGGGACTAGTGAGGGGAACACCCAATATTTAAAGATGAAATATTCTGTGGATTCAGTTTTACTGCCAAATAGCTGAGATGGCCATCAACTTGATGAGTGTGGGATAATTAATTATTTTGGAGCATCTTGGAGCATATGGTTATTAATGGTTTATAATTATTTTGTTTGTCCATATCCTATGCCCACTGATCTATTGAGAAATGGTTTTAATTCTTATATAATTCTTCTTGTTGCCTATATACCTTAGACATAAGACCTTTATGAGAGATACTTGATACAAAGATTTTTTCTAAGTTCACAGCCTTCCTTTTTATATTACTTGCATTAATTTGGCCTTGCTCAAAAGTTTTCAATTTGATGTCATTTAAATCATTTGTTTTATCGATTATAATCAACACTATCCTGTGTTTGGTTAAGAAAAAAACCTTTAAGGCAGCGCTGTAAATGATACCTGGTTTGGTTATTTTCTAATTTGTTTTATAAATTGGATAATCTTTAATATTAAGTTACATGTCTATTTTTAGTTTATTGTAATATGATGCAAGATTTTTATCTAAACTTAATTTCTCACAGACTGCATTCCAATTCTTCTAAAAATTCTGGTCAATTAGGGAATTCTTTTCTAGGCAATTTATGTTTGGAGTTTTATAGTATACAAAGCTATTGAAGTAAATTATTTCTGATTTTTTCCATGTTGAATCTATTAAATTCATCTTTTGTTCTATTTTTAACTAGTATCATTATTACTCTATAATTAAGTTTGAGGTTTAGAAGTGTTATTCCTCTCTTACTCCAACTTTTAGATTTTTTTGCTTTTTGGAGGGGGGAAGACAGGGCAATTGGGGTTAAGTGACTTGCCCAAGGCCACATGGCTGGTAAATGTTAAGTGTAGGATTTGAACTCAGGTCCTCCTTACTCCAGGGTTAGTGCTCTATTCACTGGGCCACCTAGCCGCCCCACTACTTTCAATAATCTTTCTGCTACACTTTTTGATTCATTATTTTCTGATTAGATGCAGTTGATGATGCAATGGCTGGAGTGCTGTGCTTGCCTCAGTTTCAACAAATACAAAATAGAAATAATAACAGCACCTACATCAAAATGTTATTGTGAGGACCAAATAAGATAATACTTGTTAAAAAGCACTTAGCACAGTGCCTGGAAAATACTCAGAGCTATGTAAATGTTTATTTTCCCTTTCCCTTCCCTCTACTAAGAGGTCTTCAAAAAAAAAAAAAGGCCATCTATTGAGAGTTTTTCTTTACCAGAATGAAAGGGACTATACATAGAATCTTCAGTGAAACCTTTTTGCCAATACAGTCTAGGTTTGCCCTTAGAAAGAACAGGCTATGTGCTGAGTACCATTCTCATCTCCAAACTTGCTAACCCTTTCTCATAGGTTCTCAGAGCTACTGTGTAACTGTAGTTAACTAGAATTTATTGAAGAAAGCTAAATCTAGAACCAGTGGGCATTTGGGTTTGCCTTCATTGCCTTCTGCAATGTCTTATCTACAGAGGAAGCGTGCTTCTAATTTGCAGTTGAACAATAATTCATCTTGCAAAAGAACTCATTAATTTGTATCATATGAACATGACATTCTAGTGCTTTTGAAAACTAAGTCTGAAGTATATGAATGAAATTATATGGGAAGAGAGGGAGTTGAGGACAGCTCCAAAGCTATCTGGTTTATTGCTTTGCTTGTTATCTTCCAGCCTGTAAGTGCAATATTTTGCTTTCAAAACCCTCAAACTGATATTGTTTTTCCTATACTGAGTTCCCTTTGCTTGGTCTCCTTAGTGCACTGATTAGGATTATAAAGTCATATGACCCAGACCTGGAAGGAGCCTCAAGAATTATCTAGCCATAATCCCTTTTATTAATTTGATTTATAAATTTATCAATTTGATTTTGGAGCAGGGGCAAACCTTCATCAGTCTCTGTCTTGATCAGTTCTGTTCCCTCTTGAGGTTAGAGCAGCAGGAAGTCCAGGCTTAGGGAGAGGGTTTTTCCAGGTAGCAAAATAGAAAATAAAAATAAAACCAACTCTTGCCCACCACTAGCTACCGCTGCAGTCTCACACCACATTATCAATCCCGTCCCCAATAGATGATTCTCCTATAAATTATTTTTAATGATATGGGCATGAATCAAACAATTATAGCCCCATATGCTCAGGTAAAATTCTCTTAGCAAGGTGACAGATAAAGACATTGTTGTTGCTGCTGTTATTCTCTTGATTGTTTTGCTTAATTGATTTTCATTTATTTAGTGTGTGTTGTGTCAGTCCTTATATATACTACATACACAAAAACAGAGATAAAGGACAGCATCATAAAAATAGACACAAGCAGAATACACATGATGAAACTGTACCAAGGGGCCTTTGGGATCTGAGCAAGAAAGTGTTTTATAGGAATATGACTTAGTCATCAGAGACCATTTTCAGTGTTTGGAGCCTCCAGAAAGAACAAGAAAGAAATAGGCTGTTTCTTCTAAAGACTGAGGGGTTTGGGGGAGGGAAGGCAATGAGACAATCTGTCTAGTATTTAAACTTTTCACGGATACACTTCCCTGGGATTCTTTAAGCTGAAGTCGTGTTGTAACCAGGAGGGTGATACCCAGGAATAGGGTTTAAGTGCATACTCTGGCAGCCTCCCTCGCTCTGCCCGGATTACCTCCAGGTTGGGTAACCCTCCAGGAGGAGATCTGAATCCTTGGGATAAAGATAGGCATCATTGTCTCCCGGGTTTCTTACTCCCTCCCAGAGGACTGGATTCAGCTGCTGCTCTACTGGGGGTGAAGGGTGGCAAGAAGAATAAACAATTTCCTCTGGATGGGCTTTGAACTCATGAAACCGTCATTGGAAACCCAGGATCGGACACTGAGAGGCGCAGATCTGTTCTATAGCCATGCTTTCAAAAGGGAAGGGGGAGGGGTGCAGGAGTTTTGGCTCGAATCCTATCATTTGCATCTTATTTTGAAAGCCAAAAAAAGGAAAACAAAAAACTTTTCATATAGTGGTTAGGCTTTCAAATAATATTAGGTATGAATCAATTTCCTTATACAACAAGGGGCAATGGTTTTCAAACTCCCAAACTCCCAAATTTAAAATTGGTCAACTAAATTCCCTTCAGGCTTTGGAAGTAGCTGTTCACCTGTCAGGTTTTCTTGTAGAAAGCCCCTCTAAAGTCCTGGCCTCAGGAATGCCCATCCCTCTGAAGCTCAGGCCCATACATGATAGAACTGGAACTAATGAGCCTCTCTCCCTGCTTAGTCATTTAGCTCCTGTGTACTGGGAAAGTCATGCACACGGATCCATATCTTCGAATCATAGCTGAGACAATTTGCAGAGAGCTTGGAAAGGAAGACAACCTTCCAATTCAACCTTCAACTCACTTTGAACTCAAGTATAATATTGTGGAGAGTACTGGATTTTCTTGGATTTAATCCTAGCTGACACATACTAGCTGTGTGACTTTGAGCAACTCTCTGAACCTGAACTGGTCCTCCAAAATAAGAAAATGATAGTTGACCTCACTCTCTCAAAGAGTTTTGAAGATTAAATGAGATATAATTTTATTTTTTCCCAAATAACCAAAATTGATTTTCTCTCACTCTCAACTCCTCTTCCCCAAGATTGAAAAAGAAAAAAAAAATCCTTATAAAATATGCTTAATCAAGTAAAATCAAACTCCTGAATTAGGAAGCAACCAATTAGATTAGAAACAAATGTAAGTTGTGGAATATTGTTATTTGGGGACTAGTTGAAGAATAGTTTATAATTTCCAATGATTTTGTGACCATTAAATGTCTTTCACCTCCTAGGCCCATGTGTGGTTGGAGTAAACTCTGCCTTGCCTTGCCTTGCCTTGTCTTCGGGTTTCTGGTCCCTTTCTAAGGAAGCCCAGCCCAGCAATGAATGTCAGCCACATTGACCATATTGGAATTTGTTCTTCCTCGATGCTGACACCCACTCCCACCCTCCGCCCCCAGACACTGTCTTTGCCAGGCATATTAGCACAGTGATAGAGGACTAATAGATACTTAATAAATACTTAGTCAGTGACTGATTGAAGAACAGGAAGAATAAAACACCTAGTGGGTAACAATTAATTGTTCATAATGTTTGGTGAGTTTTTATTCTAGTTCTAGGTCCAGCAAATCCCCACATAATAATCAGTGTCTGGAAAATGGCTAATTTAGGGGCTGGAGGAGAGTCACTTGGTATTGCAATAAATACTTTTCTGGAGAACAATTTCTCTATATTATCTAAATTGCAAGATCCCTGATGATCTTAGCTGTGTGACTTTGGGCGGATTTTAAAAATAATTCCAACAAAGCCCAGCTGACTATTTTGTAGAGTGAACTCAATAAAAATCATTGAATGATTGATTTCATTTGGTGTTCTAGAGCACAGCAGAGGAAAGGTTCAACAGCGTAGCTGTTTGATCAGTCCTGCATTACCCTCTCCTTAAACAATGGCTTAGAAACAGCTGGTTCCTTATTCGACATGCAGAAACCACACAACTCAGATAGCCAAGATCCACCAAGCTCTTGAACTAGCAACCATTCTTGAAGAGAAGTCTCTCTAAAGCTACTAAGCCGAAAGGCTTTCTGTAGCCCTCGCGGGAGTCTCCCGCCCCCAAGTCTTCAGGGAAACTATTCCTTCTAGCCAAGTTCTCTCTCACCATTATTCCTCGCTGCTCTAAAATAGCCACTGCCATCTATGAACAAGCCCTTTTCTATTAAAGCAGGTGCTATTTGATGCCTAAGGGGAGAGCAACATTTCCCCTCAAATGCAAACACCTAGTGAATAGCAAGTCTGAGAAGAGAAGAAAAACAAATGAACAAGGGTGTGAAAAAAAAAGGACAACTCACCCCTCCCCCCCTTCAAGCCTCACTTTTGCTCCAGGGGTACTGGGAGCAGGTTGGAAAATACAGGAGTTTAAGAATCCATAAGGTCTTGGGTCAACATGCTCAAAGTGAAGGGGAATTGAGACTTCATCTATTTAGTTGCTCCTCTCCCCCCATACTTAACTGTGCGACTCAAAGTCACTGACCTTCAGTTTGCTCATCTGTTCAGAAAAAAAAAAAAGAAGTAGCAAATGTCTACCGCCTGCCTTGCATGGTTTTTCTTAAGGAGATGGTTTTTATTAAAGGAATTATATAACTATTTCTGGTATTTTAAAAATGTATCCAGATTTTTAAATTTCATTAATGTAGAGAACTCCCAGTGAGAGAAATGTTTATCAATGCAGATCAGCAATTACTCTGAGATTTGTAGTCTTATGGAGAGGCTAGGTGACTTGCCCAGGGTCACACAGCCGAGCATGTATATTAGATAGAAGTGTTTGAGACATCAACTGAGATCTTCTTGACGCTGAGACCGGCTTTCTACTATGTAATGTTGCTTCTTGTCTCCAAGCATTATTAATAAACTGGTTAATTCCTTGAAAAACCCACCTAAATTTCAGGCTACTGTGACCCACCGAATTGGAGAGCTGGACGTGTCTGGCTAGTTGCCTCGATTGCCCAGTTCAGTTCATGCTTGAGCACACTTCCATCACCTGTGAATTCGCATCCTGTTTTTGGATAGGTACCTGGACAAGGCATGCTCTTCTCCTAATGATGAAGGTTATTTTCTATCTTGAAGTTAGGATCCTTCATTGCCCGCCTCCCACTGTCACACATACCCCTTCCCCCCTCCTATGCCCGCTCCACTTGAGTTCTACAGTTTGGCCGAGTCTTCCGTGGATCGCAGGATGTCCTCCAGACGGAGGTGGCAGATTTTGCGCACCTCGTCCAAGGCTATGCGCAGCTCCTGGGCGGGTTGGTTGCGCAGTCGGCGCTCCAGCTCCCTCATCATAGTGGCCTTGTCGCTGAGCCGAGCCGCAATGACGAAGGGGAAGCCAAAGCGCTTCTTGTACTCGCGGCTGAGCTGGCCCAGTCGGAGTCTCTCTTCAGGGCCCAGGTTATTCAAGCCCGCGCCCCTCTGCTCCCTCTGGGACTCCGGGGTCAGCGTTCCCTGCTGCAGCTCCCGACCCGCTAAGTCTGGGTGGCACCTCAGGATCCCTTCTTTCCCTGAAAGATACAGACCCCAAGTCAGCTGCGCCGCCGGACTCCCGGGACACTGCTCCCCCTAGGATGGATTTAATGTGATTCCCTGGGGCATTCACCAGGGGAAAGTTGACTGGGGTCGGAGGGAAGGAAAAGAGGGGGAGACAAGAGGCTGAATAGAGGGAAGGGCGTTCTGGAATTGCGAAGAGGGAACACTTTCGGTAACGAATGCGTCTATCTTTTAAAATATCCCAGATCTCTTTTTCCTTCCTCCACTGGTTTCGGTTCGCTCCAGGGGGAAGGGGGAGTCTGCTATAAGGCATGGGCTGGGGGGCAGGGCTGTGCTAGAGTCCTTAGAGACCTTCAGGCGGAACAGTCAGGGAGAGAGGACCCGGAATTTATGGCTTGCCTCGGAGCAGAGACTAGATAAGAAGCTCTGAACATGTTAGACCTTTTCAAAGCCGCTTCATAGGGGGTGATGGGCTGGGGGGAGATTGGGGACCAACGTAGGGGGCTTGGGGGCTTTGATCTCGGGACAGAAGAACCCATACTCCAGAATCAGATCGGACTTAACTCTGTTTCAAGAGGAATAGGGCCCGGAATAAAGCCTGACCTCGGCGTACCATCTTGAGGTATCTGATCAAACATGGGGCCTCTATTCCCCTTAGCAAATAAACACCCCAGGAACCTGTGATCCCAAGGGGCAGTTCTCTGTTTCTAGAATCAGACAGGCAAAGGGCAATGCAGATGATTAACTGCAACGAAACCTATTTCCAGCTTTAATTCTCTGGCCCTTTGAACTAAAGGCCGCGTCCCTCCTCCCAGAAGAACTGCGCCCTAGTCCCTTGGCCGTGCCCGCCCTTTCCAAAGACATCGCAGACTCAGACTTCACTGGCAGCAAATTGCCCCGATCTTTTAAGGGTTAGAATCAATAGAAAGTGAAATCGCAGGAATTTTTCATGTGGCTCTGTGACACAGTTTGCACCACCTGGAAAAAGAATATAAGAAGCTATTGACTAGGAAAGTGGGCTTAGATTGGTTATGTTAGGACATAATGTACTGACAGAACAGCGAGCAAAACAGTTCAATTTATTTCCTCATCTTCTTTAAGTTTAGGGAACCTGGCGTGTCCTTCAGTTACAACAGCAGCACAGAAGTTCTCACATTTTCTCTGATCTCAAATTATCTGTATCAAAAATGTCTGTAGAGGAGAAGATGGCAAAAAATGAGGAATGGTTAAGACGAAAGATTATTAACAACTCCATTATTGTTGTTGTCCTTAATACCGGCTACCTTATTTATGCAAAACGAGATGGGGGGGGGAACGGAATAGCTTAACAAAGAGAAGTTAACAAAAACGGAAAATTTGGAGTGATTGCAAGAGGATTGTTCACTTAAAAGAAGTAACCATAAGATCTCTTTAAATAGATGGCTTCATTTGTGCATTTAAAAATAAGGTTCTACTTACAAATTTTTATTTAAAGACTGATGCATTTTACTCAGGCAGGATTTGAAAACTGCACACACTCCCCGCCTCTCCCCCAAGTTCTGAAATTCCGTTGTGACTCCAGAGAACAAAATAAATACCTACCTGCCAGGGAAAGCTCAATTCAGGGGGCATTAAAACATGTGTATTTATAACAATAATAAAAATGTCCTTCCTTGAGCATGCTTCCTCCCACGTGTTTCTCTTTAGGTGGCTGGCTGCCTTTCCTATCCCTATCCCTATCCCTGTCCCTTTCACTCTTTACAGACAACCTGCCAGAGAACATGTTACTAAGAAAGTAGGATAAAGCTGTACTGAATAAAAGGTTTGTCCCCATCATTTGGTGTTCTCTGTCCCATCTGGCACAAAGCACAAAGTGAGTATACAAAAAGTATAGGTAGCACCAGCTATCAACCACTGCGTGGTTGCTGTCCTTCAATGTGTGGGTTAGATGAAGCAACGTGTCTAAACTGAGCCCTCACTGATGATGCTGGGCTGAAGTGAAATGAGAAGAGAGTTCTTTCTGAATCTAGCTTACCCTGATTGATGGTTGAGCATACTTTGGTTTGATGGGAGGGATTTGCCTCAGAAAGGTTCAAGAACTTTTTTTCTTTTTCGCAATTTTCTTTTTATTTTTAGTTTCAAATTATCTCCTTCCTTCCAGCTGCTCCTTCACCTACTGAGAAGGCAAGAAATAGGAAACTCAAAACTTTTTTGAAGTACTCTCTCTCAGAAGGACTCTAGTCATAGCCACCTCTAGATGATAGGGCTCTCGAGAAGCCCCACTTTTCTCTCTTTGTATTAAGGTAGAATACAATGACTGAATAGAATAAATGTCCTTCCTTTCCCTTCCCTTCTTATTTCTTGCCCCTTAAGTGTCAGATTGGTCCACTGGTCTTTGAGAGTGTCAGTGGTGCAAATTCTAATATTTTGGGGGTACACTTTCCTTTTTCTCAAATCCTACTTTGGTTTTGCTTCTTCCATCTCTCCATATACTTCCTTTCTTTTCTTGATCCCCTCTTGTACTAGTTAATATATCTCCCCATTAATATTAATCAAGAGTTGAAAATGTGTCCATTTGATAAGCATACACATATGCATATGCATGTATGAAAGGATTTGTATGTGTATCCTTTTGAGTCCTTTCTTTTGGTGCTTAACTCCACTTTCATTCCCTAGCTCCAGTCGGCTGTCACGGACCCAAACAGATGGCAGCCACCACTTTATTCTGTCCTGCTGCCAAACATCTGGCAGCAGCAATGCCTGAGGGCTGGAGTGGAGAAAGGAGCCAGTCACCTGTTATTGAATTTTCAGGGACTAAAGAGGTCTTGAGAGGTAGTGTTGCTAAATCACAGAGTACTAGAATTTAAAGGGTGATCAGAAATTATTTAGCATAACCTTGTTTTACATTTGGAAAATTGAGGCTAGGGATTTAAACACAGGTCCTTTAACTCCAAAATGAATGCTCTTTCCCACTGTATTCTGTTTCCCAAGTTACTGGCAGAAGTGAGACTAGAATTTAGGTGTATTTAGTCAGAAGATCATCGAATCACTGAGTCAAGGTTGAAAAGGGACCTTAGAAATTATTTCACTCAATTCCTTTATGTTATAGATGGGGAAACTGAGGTCCACAGGGTATGTCTTGCCCAAGCCCATACACAGTTATTATCAGAGCTAAGAAACCATAACCCTTTTAAGTTGCTTGAAGAAAAGAGAGGATTCATGCAGGTACTAGGTAGGACAGTAGTCAGGGAAATTTCTGAAGGGGCAGCAAAGAAGATGCCAAAAGAAAAGAGAGATATTGTAGAGCAGTGAGAGAGGAGTCAAATAAGGGGACAGGAGGAGGAAGAAGAAGAAGAAGAAGAAGAAGAAGAAGAAGAAGAAGAAGAAGAAGAAGAAGAAGAAGAAGAAGAAGAAGGAGGAGGAGGAGGAGGAAGAGAAGGAGGAGGAGTAGGAAGAGAAAAAGGAGGAAGAGGAAAAGGAGGAGGAATGGAGGAAGGAAAAGAATTTTTCAAATAAGGAGGCAAGAGAAGGAGACGAGAGATAGCAACTATAGAATTACTCTTATGACCAAGAAAAGAAGGTAGGAAGGGCACAGAAGAGAAAAGATAGGAGGGAGGGATGGGAATGGAATAAAGAAGGACACTGGCAGTATAGGGGCCCATGAGAAAAATGTAGCAGGCATATATACCAGTTCAACTCCTTAAGGAGAAGATAGACCTAGTATCTCGCATAAATCATTTTGTTATACTTATTAAATGGATAGGAAGTTTCATTAGGCAAAATCCAAATGTGTATCCAAAAATGCAAATCTCAACCCATCCATACCTACTTCTTACATGTTTCTTGTTAACATCCTTCTATAAGGCACCCATCCACCCTACTGAAGACTTTCCTTTAGATCTGGTACTCTATTGTGGATGCCAATAAAGCATGACATTCCCCAAGATGACCTAAGAATAGTTCCTTATTTCTGTGAATATCTAAATCTTCGTGAGCTTCCTTAGACACCTCCCCATTAGCCCATCTCACCCTCAAGTTCTAGAAAGCCCTGAGTCTTAATGGCCATGCTAACAAAGGAAGTGGTAATAAATCCAAATAGGTATGAGAGAACTAAAAACAGGTTTTGGGGAAGTTGGTGTGGCCCGGGGTTATAGTTCCTTACCTGGAGCATCTTGGCCTCCCTTCTCTTTTGGAATGTATTGATTACATCTTCATTTCCACCTATCAAATTCCTACCCATCATTCAAGGCCTAACTTAAATACCATTTTCTTCACAAAATCACAAAAGTTAAAACAGAAAGGGCCCTCAATTGGACAACTAGTCCAATCCATACATAAAAGGAATCCTTAGGATGGCTTTCACCTGAAGGTCATTTAGCCTCTGCTTAAAGACCTCCAAGGAGAGAGAACCCACCAGCTCTTGAGACAGTCTATTCTACACTTGAAATTGTTCTGAAATTTTCCCTAATATGGTTAAAATGGAGTCTTTGTAAGTTCTATAGGCCCTTTGTTCTTGCTTCTGCCCCGTGGAGCCAAGGGATCCCTCTTCTATCTGACACCCCTTCAACACTTGAAATTGGTTATCACACACACATATATATATATGTATGTGTGTGTTTCCCCACCAAATTTTTCTCTTCTCCGGGCTTAACATAGCTACTTCTTTCCACCAATCCTTACATCATAAAGTCATAGATCCAGAGCTGCAAGGGACATTGAAAATCATCCTGTCCAACTATTTAATTTTTCAGATGAGGGAAACTGGTACCCAGAGAGGAGAAGTGACTTACCTAGGGTCATATAATCAGTAAACTTCTGAGGCATAATTTGAACCCAGGTCTTTCTGAGTCCAAGTCCAAAACGATTTTCATTTTATCATGTTGCCTCCATACTTTTCACTGTTCTAGTTACCCTCATCTGAATTCTCTTCTCCAGGAAGTTTTCTCTGATCCTCTGCCAGATGAATGTAATCTCCCTCCTCTCAAATTTACATAACTCCTCTTTGGACTGCTATAAGCTCATTGAAGGCAGGTGCTGGTCCTTGTTCATCTGTGTGTGTGTGTGTGTGTGTGTGTGTGTGTGTGTGTGTGTTGGTAAATAAAATGGGGATAATATTTGAATTATCCAGCTCACAGCCTTGCTTCAAGTATCAAAAAAAAAAAGATAAGGTGCCAAAATGCTTTGAACATTTATCTATCCCAATATAATTTTAACCTTTTATTAGTACAGCACCTGGTAGATAGTAAGGGCCATATAAATCTTAGTTACCATTGCTGTTGTTGTCAAGTTATGGGCCAGTTAGATTCAGAGTTTAAGTATTTAAAGAGCTTGTGGCCAGAGACCAATACTGATCCTAGCCTGCCACCTACTGGCTAGTATTCCATATAGCTTTTTACCAAATTTACCCAGTCTTTCCATGTCCCTTAGAAACTGGACTTTTAGCCTTCACCTCCAATTTAGCTTCACCTTCCAATTAAACAATTGTGGAGGGTTTTGTTTTTTGCTTTTCAGTCAAATGCATGAAAAATTCATGTATTGCTCTGTGATATATGTGTTCATGTGCCTGTTTACATAATATTCAGGTGTGCACATGTACATGCACAGTGTGAACATATTCACAGAGACAGTTTTAATTATAATAGGATAATTTGTCATGAAAATTCCAAACAAAGATATTAATTATCTATCAAAATGAATCCAAATCCAAATCCAAATGAGTCCAACATTCAAGGCTCTCTAGGTTCCAGCTAAACTGGAAAGCCATTACTGACTAAAAATGCCTTGTCCTTAAATCCCCTCCCCCACTCTCTAAACTCTATGTACCTTTTAAGTCCCAATGTTCTTTGATCACCCAACCAGGAGCTTCCCTCCTCCCTTGAATTCCTATGGGACTTTATTGGCACTACTCTTAGGGCACTTCTCACATCCCAACTTATTAGAGTAATTGGTGTACATATCTTATTTCCCACCATAGGATTGTAAATTCATTGGGATAAGGGCTGTTCACATCTGATAAAAGAAGAATTTAGAACAGATGTTCCAAGAAGTTACTTCTGGCTCTCAATTTCATAATTTTATGATCCCAATCTCTGCTTCACCTCTGCTTTTAATATGGTGCTATATACAATCAGTGCTCACAACATTTTCTAGACAGAATAGATAAATCCTCAACTTTATCAGAGTTGAGATTCCCTTTTATTGTTTGGTGGTGTAATAAGAACATACAAATCAAAACTACTCTGAGGTTTTACTTCATTCTCTACAAATTAGAAAAACAGATGAAAGAGGGGAATAGCTTGTTCTAGAGGGGTTGTAAACACACACACATGCTGTTGGTAGAATTGTGAATTTAATCATTCTGGAAAGCAATTCGAATTATACTAAGAAAGTGACTAAAATGTCCAGATCCTTTACCCACTGATAGGCATATACCACAAGGAAGTTAAAGATAGAAAGATAGGTTACTGATAGATGCAGATACGTATATATAAATATATATGCATACTGCATACATGTATATATATGCACATGTGTATAAATGTGTTTGTGTATATACAAACACATAACACAGCACTTCTTGTAAGAACAAAGAACTGGAGACAGAGGAGATGTCCATAAGGTGGAGAATGACTAAAAATTGTGAGCTATGAATATAGTAGAATATTACTGCACTCAAAGAAACAAGGCAATCAAGAGTACGGAGAAGCTTGAGAAGGCTTACATACACTGAAAGAAAGTGGAGTAAGCAGAACTAGAAAAAAACAATATGCACAATGACTACAACAATGTAAATTATAAGAATAAAAATGAAACTGAATGCTGCATAGTTGTGATGATCACCAACCCCTCTTTGCAGAAGTAGGGGATTATAGATGAGGTACATCCTCATCTATCTGTCAGGCTCCATTGATGTGGTGATTGATTTTGCTTAATTCTTTACATTTTATCCATTTGGTTTTTATTCTTTGTTCTCTGATTAAGGGAAAGATGGGATGTATTTGGAAATGAAGATGACATAAAAACAAAAGATATCAATGAGATTATTTTTAAAGTATTAATTAAATGTAAGTTATTACATTAGGACTAGAACTAGAATCCAAGCATCCTGACTTTGAGGCCATTGTTCTTTCCATTAGACCATGGCAAAAGAAAGACAAAATGGGGGTGGCTAGGTAGCGCACTGAATAGAGTACTGGCCCTGGAGTCAGAAGGCCCTGAGTTCAAATCCAACCTCAGACACTTGACACATTTACTAGCTGTGTGACCCTGGACAAGTCACTTAACCCCAATTGCCCTGCATTCCCCCCTCCAAAAAAAAAAGACAAAATGATCTAGTGGAATTATTACTAGAATGAGAATTGGGAGTTCTCAGTTTAATGTCTTTTGCCACTAATTTGTCCTGTGACCCTAGCAAGTCTTCTTTACTTCTCAGGATCTCAGTTTTTCCATCTGTCAAATGAGGGATTTGGATCAAATCAGAGTTTTTAAACATATGGTCATTTAGAAAGATTAAACAAAATTTTAAATATACAATGGAACATAGATAATGTTAATCTGTGTCAATTCTAAGTCAATATGTGGCCTACTGGAATCTTTATGGTATGAATAGTTGCTTCTATTTGAGTTCGACAGCACTGGACTGGTTGATTTCTGAAATTTCTCAGCTCTGTTGATCTTTGATTCTTGTCTTTGTAGAATGAACTAACATTAATTCATTACCTAGCCCTGCCCCAGTTTCATAATACCTCTTGAGAGCAAGAGTCGTATAAAGATTCAGAGCTAGAAGATACATTAGAACAATTTAGTCTGTCCCTTTATTTTACAGATTCAATTCAATTCAAGAAACATTTAGTAAGCACCTAGGATGTGCTAGGCACTGTGCTAAATTCTGGGCATGCTAAGAGAGGCAAAAGACAGTCCCTGCCCTCAAGGAGCTTATACTCTAATGGAGGAGACAACATGTAAACAAACATATACATATACATACATACATACATATATATATATATATATATATATATATAAATAGAAGATGATTAACAGAGGGAAGGCACAAAATTAAGAAGAGTTAGGGAAGCCTTCCTTTAGGAGGTAAGATTTTAGTTAGGACTTAAAAGGAAACCAGGAAGGTCAATAGTTGGAATGTAGAGTATTCCAGACATAGGAGACAGCCAGAGAAAATTCCCAGAGCTAAGACATAAAGAGCCACATGCAGGGAGCAAGCAGAAAGCCAGTGTCATTGGATGTCAGGGAGTAAGGTATAAGATTAGAAAGATGGAAGACCAGGGCAGGAGGAGGGAGCTAGTTTATTTAAATTTTTTTTTTTGGAGGTGGAGGGCAGGGAAACTGGGATTAAGTGACTCGCCCAGGGTCACACGGCTAGTAAGTGTTAAATATCTGAGGTCAGATTTTGAACTCAGGTCCTCCTGACTCCAGGGCCAGTGGTCTATTCATTGTGCCACCTAGCCGCCCCTGAGCTAGTTTATTTAAAAAAAAAAACTTTGAATGCCAAAAAACTTTAAAATTCTTATCTGGGAGGTAATAGCCCAGCCCTGTAAATTAAAGTCCAGAGAGGTGATATGTTTTGCCTAAGGTCCTAGAGGTAGCAAGTAGAAGAAACAGGACTTGAAGCTAGATTTTCTGACTCCAAATTCAGAGTTAGCCCACTATAAGCAAAAGAACATTGGCCTTGGATTCAAAACACAACTTTGACATATATAGGAGTGTGGCGGATAAGTAGTTAAATATCTGAGTCACAGCTTCCTTCTCCGTAAAATAGGGATATTGGTACCATCTCCCCCTTGGACCTCGGAGCTGGGTTTGGCCTGAGGGCACAGCTATTTGCACACCCTTGACTGAAGGACAGTCTTAGGGAAGGTTGTATTTTCACACAGACATCCTTTTATATCAAATGGGGTGCAGAGTAAGAGAACACCCACCTAGCTAGCTAGATAAGACAAATCAACCCTAGTTATCGATTGGGTGACTGACGTCGCCAAATTACTCTCCCATCTGAGAAGCTACATGGTCTAGAGAGGAGAGAGCTCATTTTGGAAGCAGAAATATTTGGTTTTAAGTCACAGCCTTATAAAGGCTGCACGACCCTGGGAAAATCACTTCACCTCTCTGATCATGGCTAATCACTAAGATTTATAAATATTTGACTGTAAAAGTTACAGAAAAGGTGCTAGCCTCCATTGTTTGAGGTAATTTTCTTTCCAGAGTTCCCTGTATTAATGAAATCATTGGCTCCCTGCTCTCTATCTTGTATTTCCCTCGTAGAGTGGTTGTAAGCAAAGTACTCTGTAAACCTTAAAGCTCTATTAAATTAATGTTATTATTTAGCCATTTGGGAGCATGTCCTACTCTTTGTGACCATTTGGGGAGTTTTATTGGCAAAGATATTGGAATGGTTTGCCATTTCATTTGCCAGATCATTTTAGAGATGAGGAAACTGAGGCAAACAGGGTTAAGTGACTTGCCCAGGATCATATAGCTAATAGGTATCTAAGGTCAAATGTGAATTCATGAAGATGAGTTTTCCTCATTCCAAGCCCTGTGTTCTATTCATTGTGCAACATAGCAGTCCTATTAAATTAATACTGGAGTTATAATTTAACAGAGCCACCCTTGGCCTCCAAAAATGAAAACTTGGGAATGATTGATGTATATATGTGCTTTGCCCTATGATAAAAAAGCAAGACTCTTCTCTAACCTGAGATAATCACTTAGAATCCTCTATGGTGCGGGTTAGACTTCCCCTTTCTCCAGTCACCTCTATTTATTTCAGCATTTCCTAAAAATGGAGAAAGGATGGGATAAACAGTAGGGACTTGGCTCCTGAAATATACAGCATGGACCACATGCCTTTGTCATCTCTGAGTCTCTGGGACTCTGACCTCCCTCTTCCTCCTCAGAAGTGGGCTTTATTTTCCCTGTCTCTTCTCCACTAGGTCCCATAAAATCTTCATCTCCTACCCAGTCCTCTAGAGAATGGATCAAAATTGAATCTCATTGCCTTGCTCAACCTAGCCCAGTTCAAAGAAAAGTTCAGTCATGTGTTCTTTTCCTGTGGGCTCTTGAGAGAATCTCACCCTGAGCTGGCTCTTCTTTTGCTCTCAAGACTTTCCCAGTAAGATCATTTTCTGGAAGAGGGAATGAAGTACTTGAGCTTGACCTTTAACCTTAGAATTGAATGATGGAACCAGACAGCAGCCTTCAGTCCATGCAGTCACAGAGGGAAGGCAGCTGCTCCTCTCCTATTCTTGTAAATGCTTATCTCAAATATCTGAGAGCCACTCAACCCTAGACTATAAACTATATGAAATTCTATCTCTGTACAACACTTTGTATATTCCTAAGCCTCGATAGGAATTTATTCAACTTTAAGACAAATACATTTTAACTTTTAAAAAAAGAATAAAAATGTTTCAATCTGAAGTGTCTAGTATTTTAGTCTAACAGAAACTTACCTGATTGTGGAAGTGCTTCAATAAAGTCAAACACATGCTTCTCTAAATCAGCTAAGTCCACGAATGGGCGCTGGGACCAGATGGCTGCTGTAATCAGAGGGCATTTCTCTATAATGTTCCCCAAAACATCAACAAACTCCCCAAAGTCCATAGAATTGACCGTCTGGATATCCATGCCTCACTTCTCTGCAACAACAGCAAAGTTGCACCAGGGAGCCTGACAAAGAATGAGTGTCATTCGCAGAGTTAACTTGGTTTTATTTGCTGAATATGCAGGTAAAATACTTGTTTGCATGCACTACCAGTTTGGAATGTTTTAAATGCCCTCAGGTGAAGGTGAACAGGAAATATTGTGTAATGAACAAACACCAGCAAGAGAGGTAAAGTTAGGCAGAGGAGATATGTGCAGCTAAACATTGCCAACCTGTTGACATAATAAGAATTTATTTGGGCTAGGGTTGGGAGAGAGAACAACAAGATTATTTGTAATCTTTGAGCTCTGTCATTCAAAGTATTTGAATTATACCTATAATTGGTGCCATTAATAGCTTTATATCATCATATTATAGATTATTTTTCTCTTGGGAACCAAAGAAGAGTGATTTATTGTAGTGAGTTTGGTATACGATTCAATGGAGGCTAGTACTCTTGATATCTGCCTGCTCTGGGCTCCTACACACAATTCCCAGATCTATATTGATATCCATCTCCATATCCATTTCTTTATCTGTGAAGAAGCAACCTGAACTCCAAGGAATCAAGACTTAGTTAGGTTCAAGTCCTTTGCCCAGCGTTAAGGGATTTGCCTAAGGCTAGAATTGCTAGAAGTTGGACTTGAGTCTAGGTCTTCCTGATTTCAAGACTGGCACTTTCTGTACTATCCAAATATCATTTGTTTTTGTTTTTGTTTTTTAAGGAAATTCTCTTTTTAATCAGTTGCTCAGTCAGTTCTTTTAACACGTGTGTGCATATGTATGAGAAAACAGATTAGTAGTGGACAGAGAACTAGTCTCAGAGTCAGAAAATCTGGGTTCAAGTCCTACCTCTGATTGTGTGAGCCTGGGCAAATCATTTAACTTCTCAGTGCTACAAGTAACTCTCTGAAGCTGTAAACTGCACAGCAATTACAGATCTGAATTTGTAGAGGGAATTTCCTCCTCAGTAGCTACATACCAATGAAATCATAAGTCTTATTCTGCCTTCCACTGCCAATATGTACACACACACACATATATGAAATATAGTTAACAATGCACCTTATATAATATTACATATAAAAGAATTGGTGTTAGTCATTAAAGACTATGGCCCCTCATTTTTTGGGAATGTAAATAAAATGGAGGAAGAGAAGAGAAAGAAGTAAGATAACTTTTGACCTAGATAAGAAAAATTGGTATTTTCCCTTTAGTACTGAACAATGAAAGTGAAAAAAAAAATCAAGTTCATCAGCTGCACTCTTACTTCACAATCAAATTTCAAAAATAAGAAGAAAGAAATAGCTTTGGATTAATAAATAAATCCTGTATGGCAATTACCAAGTCTTATAGATTTTATATCCACAATATCTTTCACATTAGTCCCATTTTTCCACTCACCTGACTATTGCCATGGTCATTCAGATGCCTCTCTCCTCTTGTCTAATTGTTGAGATGATTTAAGTGGACTCCTCCCTTCCCCTCACCAATTGATTGTCCACACAGCTGCCAAAAGAACAAGCTTAACTCTCTTAACTCTATTACTCCCATGCTCAGTTGCCTCTAGAATAAAACAAACTCTTCAGCTTAGTGTTTAACTCCCTATATCATCTGGCTCCAGTCTATGTCTTCAGATTCATTTAAAAAATTAAATCTTAATTTTTCAATCAATGAAAATCTGCTTCCTTCCCTATTAAAACAAATTTCCACATTGACCATGTCCAAAAAAAAAAAAGCCTCAATCTATACTGACTATCTGTCAGGAGACTAGTATCTTGTTTCATCATGAGTCAGTTATCTCTGGAATCCTGGAATCCTGGTAGATCATTACATCAATAAAAATCCCTCAGTCTTTCAAAGTTGTCGTCTGTACAATATCATTGTTATTGTATAACTTGTACTGGTACTGCTCATTCCACTATGCATCAGTTCATACAAATCTTCCCAAGTTTCTCTGAAATTGTCCCATTCATAATTTCCTATGGCACAACTGTATTCAATTATATACCATAAATTGTCTGGCTATTTCTCAGTTGACTGATGCCCTCTAACTTTCCAGTTCTTTGCTATTGCATTATACATTGCAAAGAGGCGTGTGTGCGCGCGCGTGTGTGTGTGTGTGTGTGTGTGTGTGTGTGTGTGTACCCTTTTCCTAGGAAGCACAGAGCACTGGACCTGGAGTCAGGAAGACCCGAGTTTAAATTCAGCCTCAGATTCTCACTAGCTATGTGAATCTGGGCATGTTACTTAACATCTGTCTGTCTCAGTTTTCTCATCTGCAAAGTGGGGATAATAACTCACAGGATTGTTGTGAGGGAAAACAAAATAATACTTACAAAGCACTCTGTAGACTTTAAAGGGTTATGTAAATGCTAGGTATTATTACTATTTCTTCTTTATTGGATCTCTTTGGGGTATAAATCTAATAGCGTATCACTGGGTAAAAGGATATACACAATTTAATAATTTGGGGGGTATAGTTCCAATGTGCTTTCCCGAATGACTGAGCTGGTTTACAGTTCCAACAGTGCATTAATGCATTTGTTTTCCCATAGCCCTTCCAGAATTTATCATTTTCCTTTCTTGTTAACTTTGCTAATCTGATAAAAAAAACCTCTGAGTTGTTTAATTTTACCCTTCTCTATTAGTGATTTGGATCATTTTTCTATGACTCTTAATAACTTGGATTTCTTCCCTTGAAAACAGCCTGTTCCTGTCCTTTGACCATTTATCAATTGGGGGGGATGGCTTTTATTCTATCTCTTCAGTCTTATTATATATTGTTCATATTCTTGCAATCTGTTTCCAGTCTATACAAACTGGCCTACTTGCTGTTTCTTGAACCCATCCATCCTTTTCTCCCTTTTGGGTCTTTTCGCTACTCTACTCCCTTCTGCTTCTTAGATTCTTTAGAAAACTTTAAGGTTCAGTTCATAAGCCATCTCCTACAGAGAGCCTTTCTTGATCTCTTTAGTTGTTGGTATTTATTTCTCAAAATTGTTGCATATATAAAATTATCTGTTTACACATTGTTCTTCCCCTCTTTCTTTTCCTAGTTCCTACACCAATGCTTCAGACTCCAAAATCCATCCAGTGCTTCTTCCTCTTGTGACCACCAGTGCCAATATTAACCACCATCCCATGTCCTTACCCAGTCCTAGTCTTTCACCTCAGCTAAGAATTGTTATGTGGCAGGGTTTGATGTATTAAGATGGGGCAGAGGTAGTGAAGAAACAGAGAGAGACAGAGAGATGGAAAGTTTCTTTGTCAAGTTCTCATCTTGGCTCTTCCTTAGCCTTCCTAGAACTACAGCGCCCCCACCCCAGAAGGTCAGCACCAAAGGTCAAGTGGTGAGAAAATCCCAAACTGTTTTACTCTCCCTTCTCTTATTGGTAATAAAAACAGTCTTTCTTATTACAATTAAATTGATTTGAAACAAAGTGAGTCATCAGGTAAGAACATAAGAAGACAAATTAATTCGACGGATAATCTTTTTCTTTAAAAGTCTTTTAAGAACCAACTGTGCTTCTTGTATGGTGCCTCAAGGAAAACATTTCCATGCATTTGTAATGTCATAAAATGTCTTAGCATTTTGTTTTGCTTTGATTCTTCAGCTTTTAAGCCTGACCTCATCTGAGAATTAATAAATAAAAAGAGGTTGGTAAACCCTGGGTTCAATGAATCTTGGGGGAATGATCAGGTTGCCTTGAGGAATTAAGGAATAAACTGGTTGACATTAAGAGAGAAAACAGAAGAATCTTCTTGAATAGTAACTTAAGGGTTTAAAGGAAGATGCTGCTCAGGGTCTGCTAGATATATTTCCTCTGAATGTGTGTGTACCTATGACTTGATGACAGTTAGCAGTAGTTGCTTGGAGGTATGAGACTTCACATTCCCTGTGCCAAAAATTCAGGAGAAGGAAAGATGCTTCTGCCAACTCAAAATTTGACCTCTGGACACAATTTCCTATGGACACTTTATGATAAATGGTGATAAGATTCTATAGTATTATTAATTAGTATGGTAATATACTTCAAAATATGTTATAATTTAAGTAGACTTTTCTGATCTGCCTTCAGGAATCTACTTACCACTTAAAAGAATAGTTTTTCTGGATAAATGCATTATGAGATGCATGCAACTAACTTATAAGTCCCCCTTGTGATTTATGCAGACTTTTTGTATCTGTGAATCTGTAGAGCACTCAGTAAAATAAGTGAAATACTAACCATGTGACCTAGGGCAAATAATTTCATTTCCCTGGGCCTCAGTTTCCTCACGTGTAAAATGACAAAATTGGACTAGGTTGTCTGTAAGATCTCTTCCAACTGTATATCTATGTTATTATGACTTCAAGATTATTACAGAGTTAAAAGAAGTGACCAAGTATTGGCAAAAATTGTGTGAGCAATCAGACTCAACAATCTTTCCAAAACAGCCCTACTTTACTGTTTGCATTGATTAAATCAATCTGAGAAATATAAATTTGTTGAGAAATAATACAATTTTCACTGACTCATTGGAACAGGCTTGTATGCAGCACCATCCTTAGGGTTCAGACTCACATATACATTAATTTGTGGGTTGCTGAATTAAAAAAAATACTTGATTTTTGCAAAAATTTTCTTTGAAGCAAGAAGTTTTATTAGCAACAGCCAATAAAAAATATTATCTGACCCCAAGCAAAAATCAGGTTTATTATATAGTTATAATACTACCTTCTACTTTAAACCACTTTTTAGTCAGTAGAGATTAATTGATTGAATAATTTTAAGTGAAAAATGGTGTGAATGAATGAAATAAACATTTATTAAGTGCTTATTTCCAAGCATTGTGCTAAGTAAACATTGGGAATAAAGAGAGAAAATCAAGACAGTTCCTGTATTCAAGAAGATTGTTTTTTAAATGTAGTTTCAGACAGTTGGATGAGTTTCATTCTCCTTATCCGTAATTGATGAATTGACCCCAGAGACAGGCTAGTTCTGCAAACAGCAATCCTGGGGCACCACCTACTGGTCACATTGATGAAAAGCCCTTCCGTAGACCTGGGGATGTGTTTGCTCTGTCTGCTAAGGCGGATCATTTTCAGTCTTTCGTCAGTCATTTCCAACTCTTTGTGATGCCATTTGGGGTTTTCTTGGCAAAGATACTGGAGTGGTTTGCCATTTATTTATCCAGATCATTTTATAGTTGAGGAAACTAAGGAAAACAGGGTTAAGTGATTTATCTGTGGTCCTAAGGCAAGTAAGTGTATGAGGCTGGATTTGAACATAGGAAGGTGATTCTTTCTGAGTCTAAGCCCAGTGCTCTATCCACTGAGTCACCTATGTACCCATGCTTTGGACGATAATATCACAGATTTGGAGCTGAGAGGTATCTTAGATGCAATTTAATCGGGTCCCCTCATTTTACAGATGAAGAACCTTGGGCATACTTAACATCAGGTCCTGACTCTAAATGCAGAGCTCATTCCAACAAATTGCTCTCAGTTGCATTGCTTGGAGACTGTGCTATATTTGGCTTTTACTATGGGCAGACATATTAAGTGACAGGAGTTATATTTCAGGGGACATAATTTGACCTTTATTCTATTTGAATCTACCCAATAATGGGTGTGGAAGCAGTAAAATTTGATATACTATCCAGTGTCTAACCTTAGGCACTAATACTTTAACAAAATGAGTTTTTAAAGAACGTAGGGGAAAAAAACCACTTTGGTCCAAGTCAGTGACTTAGTAATCATTCACTGAGAGTCTACTATGTGCCCAGATGCTGTGCTAAATACTAGGAATGCAATACAAAGAAGAAACAGTCTCAAGGAGCTTACCAGCTTACAAAAGGAAGCTGAAAAGCAGTGAGGGAGGGAATGGGAAAGGGGGCATATCCAGTCCATGACATGGGTCATTTTTTTTACAGGGATTTCTCTATCGGTAGTAACCAGGATGAAGTTACTTGTAGAGTTCTGTTACTTATAGACTACTTAGAGACTACTCCTTACTAGTATATTCTATGTGAGGCCTGAGTTAAGCCAGTTGGAAGAATGAAAACTTGGCAGACAGATGGGATAACTTTTAGGAATATAAAGATACTACTTTTAGTTTTTATTTAACAAATGGTTTCTTGCCCATCACCACCATCATCTAACAATATGCTAACAATAAGAACCTGGCAGCTTTGTGTTATTTGCAGATGTACCTGTCTTGGTTTGTCCAAGGAGACTTGTTGTTCTTGTTGTGTTTGTCCTTTGTTCTTGAAGAGGACCAGGACATTAGGGAGATGATGACATGACTTGCAGTTGACTTTGATTTGAGTGAGTGGGGGCTGGGCAAGGTCATCAGCCTCACTTTCCCCTCCAGAGCCATCTGGGTTCAGTGACCATCAGATATTCATCAGGATGACTGGAGCATCCTAGTATCCTGGGTCATCTCCAGCCAAGGAGACAAGGGTGCTGTAGATGGGTGCCTGATTTAGGGGCAGTCTCTTATCATTTTGTCCTTTTTTGATATCCCCCTCAGGGTGAGTGGAATAATCAGGGGAGGCAGATGTGACTTCCCACCCTAACGGTCTCTGGAAAGCTACAGCCATGTGTAAGAAAGAGTATGCACTCACTAGCAGCAGAGTGACAACAATGATCCAGAGAGAAGGGCAGGAGCCTCTGGTGTAAGCAGGGGAGCTGAAGACAAAGGAAGTTGCAGTGGTTCTCACCTTCCTAATGCTGCAACCCTTTAATACAGTTCCTCATGTTGTGGTGACCCCTAACCATAAAATTATTTTCATTTCTACTTCATAACTGTAATTTTGCTATTGTTATGAATCTATCTGATATACAGGATGTATTTTCATTGTTACAAATTGAACATAACCCACAGGTTGAGAACTGCTGCAGGGAAGAAAGTATACCTGTGAGATCTTTGGTACCAAAGCAATGGGAGAAGATTGTACAAGAGGTATAGGGGAATGATGCTGTGCTGCTAACACCTCCCCCTATACTCTATTCCTCTCCCCCTCCACACTGCTAACCTACAAGACTGATTTCTCCAGTTTTTCCTTCTTCCCTTTTCTTCCTTTTCTCATGAGGAGGCATGTGCCTGTTTCCCCATATTTATCTTTGGTTTCTTTGTCCTTCAGTTTACTTTGTTTTTATAAGTATGGAAAATGCAGTTAATCTTTGCTGTGCTGATCTTTGCATATTCTTGTTCAAATGCAATGGAGAAGGGCCTTAAAGTAGTGACAGAGAGAAGGGGAGACAGACAAAGAAATAGAAAGACAAAGGCAGAAAGAGAGAGGGACCACAGAGACAGAGGAAGAGGGAAACATAAAAATATTCAGAAAGTCTAAAGAGAGAAAGGAGGGAGAAAAGAAAGAATGAGAAACAGAAGAGAAAGACAGAGAGAGAGAGAGAGAGAGAGAGAGAGAGAGAGAGAGAGAGAGAATACGCTATTTGCGAAAGTAGCTCCTTTTCTGGGAGTTTGGATCTAAAGGAAAGAGAATCATTGACTTAAAAAAATAATTTCCCAAGGGAGAAGGAATGTATTATGAAGTTCTCTTGGGGCAATGAATCAGTCATTTGACTGGAAGAGGAATTGGCGACTCACTGGGCTCATTACTGGAGCCCTTTCTTGCCTACTGTATCAATGATGCAATAGTCACACTGTCTACTGTAAATATAAACATGCTGATATGGTTATTAATCACAAAATGTAACAGGCTATCTACATGGGAAATATAGCTAGAACACTTATTCAAATACCAGAAAACTGAGTCCCCAAACCAGAAAGTCAAAGCCATCACAGTAGTTATGAAGTTGGCACACGCAGTTAATATAGTAAACACCCACATTCTCAAGCCTTTAAAACAGAACAGGCTCAGGGAAGGATCCTCCTCTCCTCACTCACAGTAACTGCTCAGTGTCCAGGCAGCTTGCTCCCAGGAGCTCTGGCTCCTTGTAGTTCCCATCCCTGGCAGTCCTCAGCAGGAGTCCTTAGCAGAGATTCTAGCTGCCTCAAAAAAAAAAGTTTGAGGGGCAACCATAGCCGCTGCACTGCTTCCAATTACCACCACCTTGACTCTAGCTTGGCTCTGTCTTTTTCTTGCTCCACCACTTTTTGCTATGTCAGCAAGTTCAAGGGGGCATGGAAGATCTTTAAATCCCATAACCATTACATTCAGCCCCAAGATCTGTCCATGTCCCCTATTTGGGTTAATAGGAGTTTTAGGAATAACTGGTGTCAACAGAATTCTACAACAAAAGATAGCACACAATAAACACAGAAAACAATATTTTAGGGTGGAGCTTGAGCACAAGCTCCCCATCATTCCCCCACAGAACAAATGGGGCCCCAAAATCTTGGGGTAAGGGGCAAAAGTCTCTTCTTCCATGGTTACTTGCTGCTGAAATTGAACTAGAGCTATCCCTGTCCCAAGGGGTCCCATTTGAAAGGTTAGTTCTTTAGCCAGTATTTGAAATGATGCCATGTCTAGGGGTGACACGTCACAGTTGTGGACAGGGGGTGACATCCAGCTTAAGTTATCAGGCATCTACAGGTGGAGGGTATCAACCCTGTGGAAACAAATCTAGTAAATGAGGTGAACACACAAAAAGCCAAGAAGAAGCAAGGAGACAATAACCAGAAACAAGGTAGCCATAGGATCAGTCATGCAACTGGAGTCCGTGAGCCCACTATTGTAGCCTCACTCACAGTAGAAAATATGAGTTAAGGGTACAATTTTAGAATCATCTTCTCCTGAATAAACAATAATTACAGCGTTATCCCTCCCATGTGCTATGATCTCTGCACCCTTTGGAACATCATCTGGCTTCCATTTTACCCATACTTTAGCTCCCAATTTTATTCCATTAGTAGAACCAAATCCTTCAGTTCCTCTGATAGTTATTTTGGAAGGAGGGTCAGTTTTTACAAGTGGTATTGTTTTATAAGAAACAATAATCACTTGAACTATCCTATCATTTTAATGAATCTGTATGGCCCCTTCACCTAAATTTTGGAATGTCACAACAATTTCTCCTTGATAATTAGAATCTATTACTCGAGCTGCTATTGGGGGTGGAGTCAAGATGGCAGTGTAGAAGCAGCAGGGTCTTGCAGCTCCCACACAGCCACCCTAAACACCCATAAAAATATGACTCTGGACAAATTCTAGAACTCTCAAACTCAAAATATACAGAAAACACATCTCTTAGGGAAGGCAGCTCAGCAGCAGGGGATCATTGTGGCAGGACACAAGCCAAGGTCAGCCCAGCCTGAAACAGAAAACCCCGGCCAGGCCCCAGGTTGATAGGAAGGAGTGAAGCCAAGCTGAGCTGCAGCCAGTCTACAAGACAGAAGATCTACAGCTTCCAGCAACTCTATATCTACCAAGGTGTGAAAAATAGGGATTAAAGAAAGGTGTGAAAAATAGGGATTAAAGAAAGGCAGCTAGGCAGGAGGGGCTCATCTCGCAGGCCTGCAGGCTGGAGCCGAGACCAGCCTGGCCTAAAACCACCATGCGGCCAGGCTCCAGGGTGGTCTTGAGGAGCCTAGCTTCCCAAGCCACTTTGTGAGTCTACTTCAGAGAAGATCTAAAGCACCTGGAGAAATCTTCACATCTACTAAGCCAGGATTAAAGGTCAGTGAAAGTGAGTGAAGCTTTCAAGCTAAATTTGGGGAAGGAAAAGCAGTTTGGCCAATCTACCCCCAGGGCAAGGAAGCAGTGGGGGAAGGGTAGGAACGGCTGTAACCTGCAGCTGTCCCCACTGGGCTGCTTCATAGCCCCTGGCCTGTGGATCCCGCAGGGGGGCTGAGTCAATTGATCAGGGCCAAGTGCTCTTGCATTGAGCGGCCTGGATCCAGATCGTGGTCTTGGGTGGTGGTCCTGGGGAGCACTTTCAGCAAGCCAAAGCTAGGGGAGGCTGCAACAACCCCCTAATAGTTCCGGCAGCTGGGAAAACCCCAGCAATTTGGAACAGGGCTTTTCCCCCTGGAAGCAGAGTTTCACAAAGCTAAAAAAAAACAACCAAATAATTGACTGGCCAACATGAGGAAAAGGAAGCAAAATAAGAACAGCAATAAAACTCTAGAATCCTTTTTTTGTGGACAAAAAGGATCAAAGCATGGAACGGGAGGAAGACAACCCAGTCAGAACTCCCACACCAAATGCTTCCAAGACACTTGAA
>CM053596.1:149827703-149854283 GCA_028646575.1 Pseudocheirus occidentalis
AAGTCCCCTGTTGAATTCATATTTCTTCCAAGTGACTCAGAAGGTTTCAAAAAGGGTTCAAAATCTGTCCCAAATGTGGAATGTGGTGCCTCCAGTATCCAAACAATCCTATGAATTTTGGGGCCTCATTAGTAGGGGGTGAAAATCCTGAATCTTTTGTCAGGCTTGCGGAAGAATCTCTCATAGTCCCTTGTTCCATTGTATACCCCAAAATTTTACATTTTGAGCTGGTCCTTGAACCTTTGCAGGGTTAATTTCCCACACTTTACTTTTCATATGCTCAATTAAAAGGGTCAAACTCCTCTCCACTTCTTTTGCATCTTTTTCCTGTATAATGATATCATCAATATAGTGGGTAAGTTGTACACCAGGTAGCTTCAATTCATCCAACTGTTCAGCCACAATCCTGTGACAAATAGTGGGGCTTTGCAGGTATCCTTGTGGCAAGTGGGTCTATTTTTATTTTGCTCACTAAAATTGTATTAATTCCTATCTTCCTTACAGCAAATTGGTAGAGTCATGCCTTTCAATATATCTATTCCAATGATGTATTCAGGAATGGGTACAATAACCACAGTATACTCTCTCTTAGGTAACTGTCCAATTTTCATTGTTATTTTAACTTGTCTAGCTGATATTTCAGCCCCTCCAAGCCCTGTGATGGCAATAGGAGTTACATGTTGTGTGGGATACGGAGACCCCAAGAATCCCCTACCCAAGAAAAATCAAAAGTCAGAGGCTTTTTGAGGAAGGAACAGGAAGTTTTATTCTCTTTCCTTGTAGGAAGAGGGCAGTCCTCTCCATGGAGGGGATCAAGGAGAGGAAGCATGTTATAAAAGACAGAACAAGAATTTATACCCTAACTCAGTCAAGCCCCCTCCCCTGGCTGTGCCTTCTCCCATTGGCTAGGAGGCAGGCTCTCAGTCTTGGCTGGAAATCTAACCCAATGGCAGATAACAAAGAAGCCTGCCACTATCTCCTGTTGGCAAGGAGGTGGGACAGGAAGCTAAGGTATTATCCATGGCCTTATTTGGTAACCGCCAAAGCAAGGGAGGGGAAAAGGTCACAAGCAAGGGTGGAGGTCAAAAACTCTTGAAAAAGGGCTTAATGCTGTTAAGGGTGTGTTATACAAGGGTGGAGGTCTAAAACTCCGGAAAGGGGCCTAATGCTGATGACAGCAAGGGAAAAGGGGAAGGGTCCTAGGTTGTGTAAACCCAGGACTTAGGTCTGTCCAGTCTTACAAAAGTTTATCTCTGGTTTTCTGATAGTTTCTCTCCCTTCTCATTCTGAGGAATCTTCGTAGAGGGTGCAGAGTGTACCCCGCTTCAACTTATCAAGGTTTCCATAGTTAAATGTGGCCTTAACTATCTTGAACAACACCCTAGTTACAGTAGTTGATCCATTCTTCCAATATACTGTTAAACCAATATGGGGTCTGCAATCTAGCTATTTACTCTTCTCTCTCAAGGAAATTTATCTCTTCCCCATTCCCCTAAGTCACTTAATTGTGAAATCTTATCCAGCACCTCTGAAAGAGGGTGCCCTACTTCCCCAATTAATAGGGTCAGAATTAGGTACTTATCAGCAGGAGGAGCCGTCTTCACTATGATATTCCTATGAGGGATCCTAGGGGGGTATCATAATATGTATTTGCACCTCCAAGCATGATAGCAGTTTCCATTACCTCCTCCTTTAGCTTGGTCATACAGTCTCTAAGTGAGTACCAGGGTCTGTCTCCACCAGGCCACATAGAGTCAGTAGGATATTGCTTTTTGCATCCCTCTGCAGCTAAAGCTGACAGATTAGTTCTGGGGATGCCTCCTCGCACATGGTGATCCCCAAAAACTTGGTGTACAAAAGGATTCTGACTGACGCTTATGAATTTTAAGCAGTCTACACTGTCCAGTGTTATTCCTCTGGCACCTTCATCTGTGATTCTTACCATCCAAGACACTAAAGACTCTCCCATTCTTTGAGTCAATCTATTCAATATATCAGTAATCTCCTGTTGAGTGAAATCCTCAATTATCTCCCTGGACTTTGTTTGACCCTGGTGGTTCTCCAGTCTTCTTCTTCATATGGGGAGAGCTTCTACATTAGAAGACTCCTCAGCTAACCTTGCTCCATTCTCCTCACACACATTCTCCTGGCAGCTGTCCAGGTAACTCTGCCCAGCCTGTACAAAAGCTGCATGCACATTCCTTCTGATAGTTTTTTGCTTCCTTTTGGCTACATGAACAATAGCTTGCTCTTCTACCACCTGAGACCCTGAAGTTTGCTCTTCTGAATGCTGTGGCACAGAAGAATTGTCAGGCAAACCAGCAGACTCCTTAGCCATCTGAGCTTTTTCTTCCAGCAGCTTATCTCTACTTTTACACATAAGGTGATAACCTGTTATCAGGACCCAGCCTCTCCTGCACACTCCTGCCAGTTCTTTGCCTGGTTCTATGGGTATTCCTTACAAACATCTTCCCAAATCTCTGGGTTCTCCCCCTTTTAGCCTTGGTTCCAAGTTTTCACAGGGCCCTGTGCTTTTGGCCCATTCTCTGGCTAGAGAGGAATAAGGCAAATCCTCCCATACTGGGATAGCCATTTCTCAATTGAAGCATTAATGGATGGCATTGTAATTCAATTGTGATCCAGGGGTGGAAACCTTTGACTTTTTTGTGCTCTGTGATTGACCAAATGAATGTACTTTGTTTATGATTGGAAACTAATCTCCATTTAAGAAGAGACTAAATTAATATACTGCCCAGGAGTGGGCTATTTTGACTATTGGCCAGGGGTGGGATACTTGGACCTTGGTGCTTTGCAACTGAATTGAGAATTTACTTGCTAAATGAATGAGTTACACTGTATTTTGATTTTCTCTGTTCTATGAATGTTTCACCTTAATCTGTCACTAAATAAATGGGGTTTGCTATGCTGGTAATCTGAACCTTGGAAGTTGCCTTTGCTTGGCATTACACTTACAGGGCTGGTTTGAAAGGAAAACCACTAAGCAAGACACTGGAGAGAAAGTCATGTCAAAGGTGAAATCTTGGGTGACTGTTTGAAAACAGGCTTGACTCATGCAAGGGTGGGGGCAAGTATCTGTGACTTAGAGGCTGAGAATTTTGTTGACCAGGACAACAGAGCACCTACCCCCAGCCCCAACTGCTAGACCAGTGGACAGTGTAACACGTGGTCTCTCTGCACAAGGGCCTCATAGGTGAGCTGAGGAGACAAGACATAGGCATAAAACGATAAATGCACGGAAGTTTAAGCTGAGTGGCAAATGAATCATTCAGGTGGTCCGCCCTACAGGAGCTCAAAAGAGGGAGACTATTGGAATCTGGAGCAGTGGAGGAGGGCCTCCCAGAGGACCTAGAACTCTACTTTGGTCTTGAAGGTGAGATTTATACAAGCGACCAGGAGTGGAAGGGCCATTGGGTGGGTGGGTGGGTAAAGGAGGCTGAAATGTTCTTGATGTGACCAGTGAACAAGGAGTAGACCAGTTTGGTCAGAGTAGAGAGTTTGCATTGTTTCAAAAGTAAAGCTGATGAGACTGAGGATTGAGTTAGAGAGAACATTGATAAGACTTAAGAAATACGTGGAGAAATGAAAAAGAGGAGTGAGGGATCACTTTAAATTTTTGACCCTCGGTGATGAGAGACAGAGGAAAAGAGGGACAAAGAGAGACAGAGAGACACAGAGAGAGAAAGTGTGTGTGTGTGTGCACGCGCGCGCGCGTGTGTGTGTGTGTGTGTGTGTGTGTGTGTGTGTGTGTGTGTGTGTAGAAAATATATCACTCTGCCCTATGGAGCTTGAATAGGAGAACAGCTTGGAAGGGAGCTCATCAAATACAAGTCAATGGAAATGCTCAAATTAAATGAAAATTAGATACTTTAAATCTGTCACTTGGAAAAATACAGTAACAAATATTTTTAAAGTAGAAAGTTTATTTCTGTCCTATGAAAGTACATTCAGAATACCTAAAAAAAGATCACCTTAAAGTACATGTGATTTTCAAAGTTGAGTTTAAAAAGTCATATTAGGCACTTAAAAATGTTTTTTAGATATTTACAAAGACACAGGATAATTCAAGTATGTAATTTCCACACAGGCATCATGGGAAGGCATTTGGTTGCAAGGATGTATACCAATCAGGTTATAATTGATCAGTTTTCCTTGACTTTCTTTTCTCCTTTTTGTCTTTTTTTAAAACAAAATTCCCTTTAAAATAACAACAGACCCTGTCTGAACATCTAGAGAACATCCCAACATGGTGGCAGCTGATGATTCATTTCACTTCAGTGATTCCACCAGCCTCCTTTCGGCAACGTGCAAACAAACACACGTAAAGATTTTAGAGCGAAGTCAAGAAGACTCAGTTGACTTTCTAGGAATCCTTATCCTGGGTCTGAGGAGGGGGTTGGTCTGGACTGATCTGACTGCTGCCAGATGACCTGTTTTGGTAACTGGACATAGGTTTAGAAATTCCATCTTCAATATTTTGATACATCTAAATAGGAGAAAGAAGAACATTATGACTTGGATCAACACCTGAAGAGAGGGTGATTGTAGCTTTTACTGGTAAGACTCCACATTGCTTGCTTCTCATCCAAAAGTCTTAAAACACATCAGTCACTTCTGTTTTGTTTTTGTCCAGACCTGTGACTTCATCTGCTAGGAGGGGGAACTTCCAGGGTGTGGAAACTCCCTCCTTCCTTTACTAAGGCAGATGGTCATTTGTGAACACAGTCTTTGAGAGTTGTATGGAACATTGAAAGGTCAAGCAATTTGCTCCCAGGACACAAAGTTAGTGTAAGGACTAGTGTAAGTTAGAGTAAGGACTAGAATCCAGATGTTTCTGATTCCAAGGCTGACTCTCTATCTACTGTGTCTCATGGCCTCTCTTAAAATGAGTAGCATGAAATATATGCTTAGCCAAAGAAATTATTTTATTACGTGGTCAGAGTAAAGTTTCTTGTAGAAGCAGAACAACCCAGAATACCTGAATTCAGTTCCTTGCTCTGATATTTACTTCCTTGATGAGGGCAACTTTCTTAGCCAATCTGACCTTCTCACAATTCCTCCAGTGTTTTATTCCACAGCTAGAAACTCTGCCTTTGCACAGGGCTGTTCCTGTACTTCTCACCTCCTCTTCTTGGAATCCCTAGTATGCTGCAAAGCTAAGCTCACTACCATCTTTAGGAAGTTGTGCCTGATATCCCACCTCTAAAGTTTCCCTCCTCTACCCCCGCCCCGCCCCAATTATTCTGTTTATAGCTTGTATAAATTTATATGTATATATTTTTTAAAAATGAGTAGCATGTCATATTACATGACAAGTCATTTTAGTCCTACCACTATCCATGAAGAAACTGAGTCAGGGTTAAATTCTTTATTCCAAACTTGGTCCTACCAATAGTTTAAATAACAGCAAACCTTTTCAGTGCCATATGGTGGGGAATGGCAGAAAATAGAGGTAGTTCTTCTCCACTGGTGATTTGTTTATTTTACAATTAACAGGAGTAAAGAGATGGAAGGGAGAGCACTTTTCTGAAAATTTTCTATGGGATCTAGAAATTATTCTGGCTCTATTTATAAGTTTCTGGGTAGTCTTGGGAAAATCCCTGAATCTCCATTGTTCCTTCCTTAAAATGAAAATAAAACTTGCCCTAGTGTTCAATTTAATTTAGTTTTGCAAGTCAGGTACCTTGTTAGTTTCCAGGAACAAAAAGAGGAGAATGAGATAGTCCCTTATTTCATGGAACTTATATTCTGCTGAGGAGGAAACAGGTGAGGGAAGATGAGACATCTACACAGAAAGGAAAATGCAAAATACACAATTTGAGGTAAAAGGGAAAGCATTAAGGGCAGCTAGGTAGCACAGTGAATAGAGCACGAACCCTGGAGTCAGGAGGACCTGAGTTCAAATCTGGTCTCAGACACTTGACACACTTACTAGCAAGTCACTTGACCCCAATTGCTTTGCCTTCCCCCCAAAAAGGAAAGCATTAACAACTAGAAAGAAGAAGGTGGCACTGGAGTGGGGACCTAAATTTCATGTCTTGGAGGTGAGGTATGGAGGTAAGAATGGGGGAGAAGGAAACAAGCATTATTAAATACCACATATGTATCAGGCCCTATACCAAGTGTTTTACAAATGTCTGGAAGGAAAGAGGAGCATGGGACTAAAGCATGGAGGCGGAGATGAAATGTTCCCAGTCATTCTCAGCTATATTATCACTGGCACAGTTAAAACATGCTGTAGTTCTTAGTGTAGTCTTTTTCTGGGGCAGATCATCATCCTTCCTCTCAGGTCACTTGTCTATGACTACCTTGGACTTCATGCTAAAGCAGATAAAAGAAAGAAAGAGACCAAGGGATTTCTATACTTTAAAAAAATGCTCCGTTTCTTCAATCTTTTTTTTTTTTTCAAATCACTGGTAATGATCTTTAGTTTCAGTATGTGCCAAAGTGTGTCAACACAGGGAAAAAGGCTATTCTTTAACTATAACTTGGTGAAAAGAAGGCAGAAATCCAAAAGGAAACTTGATCTCCAGTATTCTAGAGCTGCTAAACAGCACTTTATTCAAAGGGACAACAGAAATATCATTGGATGGAAAATTTTCTTCTATCACCAGGTGATGGGGTAGAGCCTGGATGGCTCCAAATCTTAAGGATCTAACATCTGACACAAAGGGATTAGGGATAGGGATTGGGATCTATGCCCATCTAGACCTGTGGTTCATTGTACCTGGAAATTCTGGATAAGGAAACCCCTCCCTCAAATGTAGGTTGGTACCTTCTCTGCAATTTGTAGTTAAAGAGAGTTGCCTAGAGCACTAAGTAACTTGCCATGGGGCACATAACCAGCAAGTATCATAAGTATGTCTCAAATTCAAGTCTTCCTGGCTAAAAAGTCAGTTTGTACCATGAGGCATTGGAATAAAAGACTGAGAAAAAAACAGTTAAAAAGTAACTGGTTTTTCAGTGGATAGGAACTGAATTTTAGTTCATTTAACATGACTATGATTCCCTACTATTTACTAATGAAATTATCAGCCAAGTTTTCAGGAAAAATTGCTGTTTTCATAAATATATCCATGACTAGACATCATGTACCCTCAGAAACACTGAAACAAATAAATGAAAAATTCTGGAGATGAAGAGGATTGATCCCTTCTGTTCAGAGATGTCCCTGGTGATGATAAATTTCCTTTGCTTCCCACCTACACCAAAAAGGGACAAAACTCTCAAGTTGGACAGGACTCCTTTTGTACTACATACCGCAACTTCTGCATTTTCCAGCTGACACCCCAGAAAAGAAGTCAAATGTGGGAAGGATGGTCTTTTCCTGGAGTCAAAAGACCAGCAGGACTGCATTATAAAGTAGCTGCAGGAACAAAGGAATAAAGAGAAGGACCAAGGTGAGTAAACCAGTATGAAACCAAATCGTTCATTTCCATTTCATGAAGTGTCATTTTGGCTATATGGAGAGCTAATTACAGGCTAAATTCTGCTGTGAACACTTACAGTTGTAACAAGGCACACAAAAAGAGACTTAGGGAAAGGATGGAGACAGATTTAAAGAAAAGATAAATGGCTGTTTGGTATAGGTAGAGGTCTTGAATCTTGATTGGCATGGGGTTTGATCACTCTTAAGGAAGTAAGCCCAATTATAATTGAAATTGTCCAGACCCATCAAGTTATTTGGGTGCTGCAAGGTGAGGGTAAAAGAGATCCAAGAGAGAGAAGGCCCTCCTACAAGAGAGGGATAGTAGACTTAGAAATGGGAGGGCCCTCAGAAGCCCTCTAGTCCAACCCCCTAAATTTATAGGAAATAAACAGGACCAGAGAAGTTAAATGATTTATCCGTGGTCATACAAATAATAAGCAGTAACTACAGGATTTGAACTCAGGTCCTCCAAATCTACAGCCCATTTTCCTTCCTCTACACCAGGATCTCACAGCAAAATAGATAATATGTCTGACTCTTCACAACCACATTTGGGATTTTCTTGGCAAAGATACTGGAGTGGTTTGCCAATTCCTTCTCTAGTTCATTTTACTGATGGAGAAATGGAAGCAAACAGAGTTAAGTGACTTGCCCAGCTAGGAAGTGTCTGAGATTGGATTTGAACTCAGGTCTTCCTGACTCCAGGTCTTGTGCTCTAACCACTGTCCCAACTAGTGCAAGATTATATGCTTTGCTGAAATAGTTTTCTAAGGAACCCAAGTTAAAAGGCAGGTTTTTCTTTTTCACAAAAATTATTTTTTTGTCTATTGTACTTTCTCAGCATTTTACTTTCCCTGGTCTCTGAGGCTGGTGGGGGGGAGGGAGGAATTAATGCTTGTTTGAAATGGGATGCAATGTGGTTTAAAATCTTAATTTAAGCTTCTACTTACATTTCTTCTGTAGCATAAAATGGCTGATCCATTTTAAATCCATTTTGAATAAGCTTGTAGAAATTATTGTCAACTGGAATGCCAGGGTAAGGATTCACACCTGAGAAAAAACATAAGGGAAATAAAATCAGTATCCAAGTGGAATATAATTAGTATCAAACAAGCCCCTGCCTTCAGGCTCTTTCTTGGAACTGGGATCTTTAAGGGGGAGGGATACAAGAGAAAAAAAAATATCCAGAGCTGGAATGCAGGGAGACAAGCCTCCTACCACAGAGGGACCCTCAGAGGATCCAGAACAGGAAGGAGCCCCAGATGCCATTTGGACTAATCCCTTCACTTTATAGACACATTAAGTGACTTAAGTTCACACAGGTAGTAAGAATCAGATATGGGATTCTGAACCAAGGTCCTCTGAATTCAGAGCCAGGGACCTCAGAAGTCACCACATAGGTGTCAAATTCACCCTTTCGGACCTAACCAGATTAAAATGTAATTGGGAAGTGTTTAAGAAAATAAATTAAAATGCAATACAACATTGTGTTGTTCAGTCATTTTGGCTGCATCTGACTCTTACCACATTTAGGGTTTCTCAGCAAAGATATTAGAGTGGTTTGCCATTTCCTTCTCCAGCTCATCTTACAGATGAGGAAACTGAGGCAAAGTTAAGTGACTTGTCTAGGACCACACACAGCTAGTTGGTATCTGAGGCCAGATTTGAACTCAAAAACATGAGCCTTCCTGACTCTAGGCTGGGCACTCTTATCCACGGCACCACCTAGCTGCTCTGCAATATAACCTGGATGATTTGTGGATGTGTTCATTTGTGGTTCTCTAGGTCAACCTGCAATCTGCAGGGATTTTGTTTTCTATTTAAATGTGATACCACGGACAGTGTCACCTATAGTCAACCTCCTCATTTTATAAATGAGGAAACAGACTAAGAGAGAACACTGCCCAATGTCATGCCCAAAGTAGTAAGTGGCAGAGTCAGGATCTGAGCTCTTTTGACTACAGATGCATAATTTTTCCCATAGTGCCTCTCAAAAGCTGTTTTTATTTTAGTCTTAAGGTAGCCAGTATTTTGAACAGTGCCTGGAATATTTTTTTTTGCATGGATTAAAACATACCAAGAGAAAAGATTTCCCAGAGCAATATTCCAAAGGACCAGACATCACTCTTAATTGTGTATATGCCTTCAAATAGGCTTTCAGGAGCCATCCATTTCACAGGTAACCGTGCCTATACAAGACCCAAGAGAAGATCAAAAGGTGACTTTTCCAGTTTTCATTGATTTTAATTTCTTTCTCTTTATCAAGATTGGTTTAATGAATTCACATTAGTTTTAATAATGCCTGCAAGCTTTGAAATAATGGAGTGGAATGAGTAGAACCAAGAGAACATTGGATATCATAACAACAATATTGTTTGAAGAATAATCATGAAAAACTAAATTTTTCTGAGTATTATAAATACTCAAATCACCTACAAAGGATCTATGAAGGAAGATGCTACCCACCTCCAAAGAAAAACTGATAAGTAAAAGCATGTATAGTATGGTTTTAACATATATATATATACATATATATGTGTGTATATAAAAGTAAATAATATTAAATTTTTAAAAATACATGCTTAAGTTCTTTTTGTTGTGGCAAAGAATTGGAAATTGAAGGGATGTCTATAAATTGGCAAATGGTTGAACAAGTTATGGTATTTGCTTGTGATGTAACACTATTGTGCTATAAGAAATGATGAGCAGGATGCTCTCAGAAAAATCTTGAAAGACTTAAATGAACTGATGCAAAGTGAAGTAAGCAGAACTAGGAGAACATTCTACACAGTAACAGCAATATTGTGAAATTATCAAATGTAAATGATTTTACTATTCTTAGCAATACAATGATCCAAAACAATTCTGAAAGAATTATGACAAAAAAAGCTATCCACCTCCACAGAAAGAAGTAATAGAGTTTGCAGATTGAAGGACATTTTTTTTGCTTTATTTTTCTTGTGGGGTGTTTTCTTTTTTCTGTGTTTTTTTGACAATATGGAAATATGTTTTGCATGGCTGCACATGTATAATCTATGTCAAATTGCTTACCTCCTCAAGAAGTGGGGAAGGGACAGAGGGATGGAGAGAATTTGGAACTCATGTTTTGAAAAGACAAATGAAAAAAATTGTTTTTACATGTAATTGGGGAAAAAGTTACCCCCACACACAAACGCATGCTTAATGATCTAAGACAATTCCAAAAGACTCAAGATAGAAAAAGCTATACATATCCAGAGAAAGAAGTATAGAGTTTGAATGCATACTGAAGCATACTATTTTCTGTCTTTTTTGACATTTCTTATGGTTTTTCCCTTTTGGTCTGATTCTTCTTTCACAGCACAACTAATGTGGAAATATGTTTAATATGATTGTTCATGTATACTCTATATCAGATTGCATGTTGTCTTGGGGAGAAGGAAGTGGGAGGGGGAAAATTTGGAACTCAAAATCTTATATAAGTAAATGTTGAAAACTATCTTTACATGTAATTGGAAAAAACAAAATATTATTAAGTGGAAAAAATGCATGCTTAATTTGCGGTCCATAATTTAGGGTTACAATCTGGAAAATTCTCTTTCCCCCTTTTAAATTAACAGTAAGATTGGTACTCTTGAAAAACACATTTATTTTCAAACAAATCTGGAAGCATAAAAGTACATAAAATTTGACTGGCTTGGCACTAAACAATTCCTCTTCAGCCAATGAAGTGACTAGGGTAAGTGAGTATCACTGCATGTGTGGAATAGTTTGCCATTTAAGTTCTAAGAAGACTTATCATCCCGGAAATGCTGCCATGCACAAGATTTTGGTGAGGGTGGCATGGGTCATAATTTCCAGAACTGACAGCATGTGGGCTTCTGTGGCTTTATTCACCTCAGCTATGATGAAAAAGGACTTTTGAGCCAGATTGAGAGAGTCAAATACGGTAACCAGATGAGGAAGATATCTGTTAAGCAGGAAGCCACAAGATCTTGAATCCTAAATAAGACTACTTTTTAAAAAAATCTCTCCTTTAGGCAAAAGGGGCAGAGAAATAATCCTTCCACTGAAGTAACTGCTCTGTATATGGCTTATATGACTTATTAAGTATGCTCAAAACTTGTGAAATTAACTCAGTTTTGAATGATAGGTAAACTGATTTTTTGACTGGGTTATTCTAATTGCTTAATTAAACCCAAAAGATTGGTTTGTGTTTCGTGGGTAGATATTTATTCCCTTTAGTGACATTTTTTTTTAGTTAATGGGGTAAGAATGATTGACTTGTATTTGACTTATCAGTGTAATTATACTGATTTTATCCATAGTGGTACTGGGAATCTACCCAAGACTAGTGAAGATGACCAAATCTGGTAGAAAGAAAAATCATCACTGTAACTAGGAGATCTTTTGAAGGCTTTGACATGCATGGAGTTCTCATACATTGGAGTCCTCTAGTCCTTCAGAGAAAATATTCAAAAGTGGCAGTCATATAGTATGTAATATTCATCACAATTTCCTATATGGCATAAAGATTTAATAAGATAAATTTAGATTTAATAAGCATCTAATTCATTTATTAAGCCCATACTATATGCAAGGTACTGTGCTAAGTATAGGAATTACAAAGACAAAAATGAAATAATCCCTGCCTTCAAGGAATGACAGGACAATGGGACAGGTACACAGACAATCTATGCAAAGTGATTTGGGAAGGGAAAATTCTTCCCCAAGAACTGGGTGCTTGGGGAAGACTGAATCAAACAAGACTTTGCAACTGGTTGCATATGGGTTTGGAAGTTCAAACCTTTGAAATTTTCTAGTCTCTTCATTTCCATCAAGAAAATTAGAACAACTTTATGATTCTTTACATTTTTGTGAAAAATAGAGAAAGAGGTTTGATCATAATCATTAGCACAGTGTTGGGCACATAGTAAGCCCTTAGTACCTTTTCATTCATTCACTTATCAGTAGCGATACCCACTATTTGTATGATAATAGGATATTAATTATGTCTCTTCATTTAATAACTAAAGGAACCAATGTAAATGTATACCAGTAAATGTGGTTTTTTAAAGAAATGCTAGTGAAATGTTAGAATTGGGACTTTAAAATGTGTAATTTTAGGTTAGAATTCAGTTAGCATCTGCTTGCTTCTGGCTAGTCAGAGATAGGAACTGTTCTGGTGCTTTTTTGTTTGTGTAATTTTATAATGATTCTTCTTCAAAGTTAAAAAAAGATTTCTTGGCACAGAAATCAAAGTTGTTATTAGAGATATATTTAGATGTTACTTGGGGGAAGGGAGTTAGGGGAAGGGGAGCTCATTTTTAAGTAGTGAGGTTTATTATCCTACCAACCATAAGTAGATGTAATAAAACACACTTGTTTACTAGAAGGTAAACATCCTAAGGACAGGAACTGTCATTTTTCTCCTAACCTCCTCAATATCTTGCGCTCAGCAAGCACATAATAGATTTTTTTTAATTGAATGAAATTGAACAATGACATAAAAACAAAAATGGATAAAACATCAGCCTCACATTGCCCCTGACAACATAGTTGGAGTCATTCATTATGTCTCTGGCCAGTCCAAAGTCACATATCTTCACCACTTTCCCATGAGTCACAAGTACATTCCTGGCTGCAAGGTCTCTGTGAACACACTAGAAAGAATAACTATTATTTACTATGAGAATAAGCTTTCTTCTCTTTCAGATTCAAGACAAATATTAATATGGTGACAGTGCACAATTCATTGATTTCCAATCTGTATGTGATTATTATCCCAGGCCAAATTCAGCACAAATTATAACAGATGAATGGGGGAAACATATGTGGTTCATTTTTCCATTCTCATTTATGGTAAACATGGGTCTTCCACAGAGGCTTTCTTGAGTCATGTAAGGAAAGGAAATAGAGTCCCACTATTTTCAGATCAGTCATACAGCCAATGGGGAGCATCGATACAATCAGTGGAGCCTCAGAAGATCTACTAACCTTTCATCCTAAGGTGGTACCTGAGAAGTGGCAATGCCAGAGGCAGTGAAGCATAGAGTAGAAAAAGAAGGAGAAATATGAAGGTGCCAGAAAAGACGGAGATATATCATGGGAGAAAAATTAACATGAGTTTGTAGTTGAATCTTTAAGGGGAATGGCATAATCAATCAAGAGAAATACTAATCATGATCTGGCACACAAAAAAGGGAGATTGGGGAAATGGATTCGGGCAAAAGTTAGGTTAGAATAGACAACATGAGAGCAGAGGGACAAAGGTGTCTAAAAAAGTAACAATAACACCTGACATTGATGTCATGCTTTAAAGTCTGCAAAATACTTTTACTCACTTGAACTTCATAACAACCCTGTGACTTAGGCATTTTAGACATAACTATCTTCATTTTACAGGTGAGGACCCTGACATTTAGACAGGTTAGGTAATTTATCTATGGTCATGCCACTCTTAAGAGTCAGAGGCATGGTTCTATTCAAACCCAGGCCTTCTCGATGCCAAGTTCAAGACTTGGTCCACTAGAATAACAGAATCATAGAGCTAGCTCTGGAAAGGATCTTAGAAGTTATCTAGCTCAATTTACGTATGGAGAAACTGAGACCCAGTGAGATGAAGTGACATCCCCATAGATAGGTAGTGTAAGACATAGAATTTGAACCCAAGTTCTCATGATGCCTACATCACTACAAAAGTCTTGAATCTCCTTTAAGAAAATAGTATTGTAATCAGAGGAATAAGTTATGTTGTCAAATAGGCTTATTTGGGAATTTACAAAGTAAAGATGTGAAGAAAGGGTGGACAAACCCTTTCAAAACTTTTCAGACAAATCCTGAATGATTTCCACGTCCTCTGACTATGACATACAGAGCTGGGCGAGCAGTCTCAGGAGACATGCTCATAGCACTGTAGATGAGCTGATGAATAGGAAGATGAAGAATGAGGTGACAGAACAGACTGGGAAAAGGAGGGAGTGTGGACAGCAGGGTGCAGGCATCAGGCCACTGAATTGGAATCCTGGTTTTGCTGTTCATTTATTACCTGCGTGATCTGTCATTTAAATTTCCTCATCTGTGAGACAAGGAGGTTGGACTGGATGGTCTCCAAGGCCCCTTCCTACTCTAAATTTGTGTTGTGATGTTTTGGAGGTGGGAAAAATAAAAAATTAAAAAGTCTATATCCATGATATGAAGGGAAAATTTTCAGCTTAGATAATTTAAATACTAGAAATACTAGGGACGGCTAGGCAGCACAGTGAGTAGAGCACCGGCTCTGGAGTCAGGAGAACCTGAGTTCAAATCCCGCCTCAGACACTTAACACAAAAACTAGTCGTGTGACCTTGGGCAAGTCACTTAACACCAATTGCCCTCCAAAAAAACCAAAACAACCAAAAAATACTAGAAATACTGTTGAATCAATTTAAGGAGAGGAGAAAGAGAGAAGGGGGGAGAATAGGGAAAAGGAAGGAAAAGAGAGAATAGAAGAGGGTGGAGAAGAAAATGGAAGAGGAAGGGTGGGATACAGGGGGAAGGGAAAGGAAGGGAAGGAGGTAGAATAGAAGAGGAGAGAAAGGAAGATAATGAAAGGAAAGGCTATGAGAAGAGTGATTTAAGTCAGACTGTAAACATGATTAATATGTTGATGAATTGCTTGCCTTTTCAAAGAAGAGAGGAGAGAAGAGAGGAAGGGAGAGAATTTGGAACTCAAAAAATTTTAGAAGAATGTTAAAAATTGCTTTTACATGTAATTAGAGGGAATAAAATATTAAATCGTAGGAAAATATTGATGGCTAAGGACAAGGAGTTATAGATAAAGACTGAGAAGATGCAAAGTTGGGACAGCTAGGTACAGTGGGTAGAGCATCAGCCCTGGAGTCAGGAGGACCTGAATTCAAATCAGATACTTACTGTGTGACCCTGAGCAATTCTTTCATTCCAAATAGAGAGAGACAGAGAGATACAGAGAGATACAGAGAGACAGAGACTGACAGAGAGAGACAGAGAGAGAGAGAAAGGGACAGAGAGACAGAGAAAGACAGAGACAAACAGAGAGACAGAGAGAGAGAGAGAGAGAGAGAGAGAGAGAGAGAGAGAGAGAATATGCCAAATTGAGGGTAGAGGGAAATCAGGTCAAGACTTGAGGATGCAGGTACTCTAAATTTGTTGATCCTCCAAAGTCCTAATAAATACTTACTGAATGTATGAATATGACCAAGACCTTCTAGAGCTCCTGAGGTGGTTTTGGACATATTACTGAACTCTATGTTTTGGAAACCCTGCTATAACTCTAGCAGCTACTAGTCTTCTAAAGGAATCTCATTTCTATTGCCAAGACAAAGCCTAGAATTAAGACAGGTATTTTTGAGGGGGAGGTTAGGTGGGGAGAGGGTGAATAGGGAAAGAGAGAGAATTGGACGTTTCTAAATTAAAATTCAAGACAGAAGCATTAAAGCACATCTCCACGTTATCATCTTTGTTCTTGGCAAGTTTCTCTCACAGAAGGAACATACCGACTTTAATTCAAGAAATTCCATTCCTTTGGCAACTTGATAAGAGAAACAGAGAAGATCCTCAAATGTAAGCACATTGAAGTCCTCTTCTTCAACCAGCCTTTTTTGGTTTTCATATTCAATTTCTTCTATAAAATAAAATAGACTTCACTTTTATAGAAAACACCAAGAAAGTTTCCTGCCAAAGGCCATTTGGATGGTTCTCAGCTTGGCCTGGGAGGCAACTTCAAGTGGACCTATCGTCTCCCCCAAATGTTCTTTTTTTTCCTTTTGGCAATTCAATGTTTTTAAATTTTTATACTAATAGTCATATTGCATTAACTAACTAAAGAGATCTGGCAAATCTATATGAATTAGAACAAACCACTTCAATAACATAGCACTGGTAGTTCACACTTATATGAGACTATCATAATTTTTAGTGTTTCTCTCACAATTAGCCTGTGAGGTAGAAAGAATGAATTATTTCCATTTGATACACAGGGAAACCAAGGTTCTAAGAAGCCAACTGCCATTTCCAGGATCACACAGCTACAATAAGTACCTTGGGCAGGATTTACACCCAGCTCTTCTGACACTACGACTCACACTGATCTGCATCCTGGAAACTGTCCAAATTAAGCTAATTAATTCATTTACAAGGTAAAGTTTCTTCTCTGAGACTCTCCCTCACTCATCTATTACTGCAGGTGAATAAAACGATCGACAAAATTTGTAGGACAGGTTTGACACAATCATCATATATATAAATGTTTCCACTTTAATTATAAAATAGATAGGCTGTTACAAAGCTTTGTGTGAAGCTAACCATTATAAGAGAAGAGGACAATAAAGAGAGTATCTCATATTTGTAGCATAATTTTTAAAAGTGCTCTCAATAATGTCTCATTTGATCTCCAAAACAATACTGCACAATATTATTCCCATTTTACAGATGAAAAACTGAGGCTCAGAAATATTAAGAAACTTGTCCAAAGACCACACTACTGGCAGAACCAGACCTAGAATTCAATTTTTCTAATTTCAGTTTCATTTCCTTTCCATTATTTCATTCTATCCTCCAGACATACAATAGCATTTCTACATGAACTGTGAGGCCAGCCAACTTGTAGTTCTTATACCTATTTCCTTTTACAATTTCTATGTATTAGAAGAAAACAAGTCCAATAATAATGGAATTTCAGCATTGGACTGCACCTCATGGGTCATCTGGTAATGCTTTACCTTCAGAATAAAATGAATTCCAGTTGAATCCAGAGGTCAGATCTAAATCTTGGCTTATGTGAACTCCTCCTAAACCTGGCATTCTATTAAATAAAAAAGGAAACACACTCAATTATTTAAATTCTCTTTTTGAACCAATGTTAACTAAATGTTACAGTTTATCAAAGAATGTGAAACAAAATATACCTGATCTTTGAAATGAAAAGCAAGCTACCTGGTTACCCTCTTTATATGATTAAAAACATTTAAGTGACTCTTGAGTTGGCCATTCCTTGTCCAACCAGAAGGAATTCTGCTCATAGCTAGAACCAGTTTTAAGCTCTTGAAAGATTGATATTCTATAAAGATCCATAGGAGAAGTAGAAGAGAACCAGCAGATTGATTTTTTTCTCATTTCAAATTATGAGTTTATAATACGTCCCCAAGAATATAATAATCAGTAATTGTTGTTTTTTCATGATGTTCTGTACTGGAATCATCTCAAAGAATTCAGATTCAGACCATCTCTAATCCAAGCATAGGCATTTGAGATCGATGCCTCTCCTGAAATAGGCTAAATTCCAAGAGGAACCAGCAGCTTAGTAAGACAAGACAGGCAATTTTATACTGTAATGATATTGACTGCACAATGGAAATTATGCGTATTAAAAATTCAGAAGGGATTTGTTAAGGCATCAGGTAATGGGGAGGGTACCATTCCTAGTAGAACTGCACATGTGATTGCCCACAGTGCATACTGAAAAACCCATTGGGAGGCCTGTATGTATGATAATATTATAATAAGCTTCTCTAGTCATAAGTTCACCTACAGGACAGTTTTTGCTGTTACTGTGCAGGTGTCTACTTAGGAAAAGTCCTTCTATTGTTCTAGGGTCCACATCCTGTTCAGGCATCCTTGTAGTGCTGCTTTCTGATTGGCTATTGTAACTCTATCTGAGATTAAGTGGATATGATGGTGGTTGAGTGCATGGACACACCTGCTATTTCTGTGGGAAATATGAGGAACGGATCTGAAGTGGCTAGCTAGAGTCAGTGGTTGGAATCCCATCACATGGACATACCTGCTGTTTCTGTGACAAATATGAGTTCATGGACACACCTGTTGTTCTACTGAGCAGTGAGGAACATATGAGCAAGTTAGGATATTGAGTGGGGGTGGGGAATGACAGTGGTGGCTAGGTTGGGGAATGGCTATATTGAGTCTGGGAGCCTGTGATGTGGTTAAAGTCAGAACATGTGGTTAAATCAGAAAACGCCTGTGTTAAATGTTAAATCAGTGGGGCCTATTAGAAATTTAAAATGTTGGGACTATTGGAAGTTTCATTAGGATTCTATCCTGTGCATATAGATGTCACACCTTTCCAGTAGGGATTGATTTAATGCCCAATGTTCAAATGGATCCCTTTTTATAATTTTCATGCCTTTTGGAAAAGCTATAACTCTCATGAAGGTTAGCATAGTAGTATTCAATAAGTGATTATTACATTGTATGTATTTTGTTGTTGTTGTTCAGTCATGTCAACTCTTTGTGACCTCCATTTGGGGTTTTCTTGGCAAAGACACTGGAGGGGTTTGCCATTTCCTTCTCCAGTTCATTTTACAAAGGTGGAAACTCAGGCAAACAGGGTTAAGTGACTTGCCCAGGGTCACACAACTAGTGAGGGTCTGAAGCCAGATTTGCACTCAGGAAGATGAATCTTCCTTACTTCAGGATTGGCAGGCTAGCCATTTCACCAGCTAGCTTCCCCATTGTATGCGTGTAATATAACTGTATGTAATAAAATATTAATAAGAGCTCTTAGAACTGAAAGGAACCTGAGAAATGTAATTGGGAGGAGGGCATCATCATCATAATATAAGAATAAGAAACCATTCCTTATAATAGTGCTGTAAGAAATGATGAAGAGGATGGTTTCATAAAAACATGAGAAGACTTGTATGAACTGATGAAAAGTGACATGAGCAGAACCAGGAGAACAATCTACACAATATCAGCAGTATTATAAAGATAATCAACTCTGAAAGATTTAGTTAATTTTTATCAACACAATAAACTGCTACAATTCCAAATGACTCAGAAGAATTTTTGGACTCATAGTATAGATAGAGCGTTTTCTCCCTCTTTCTTTTTTCTTTCTTTCTTTCTTTTTTCCTTCTACAAAATTGACTAATGAGGAATTTTTTTTGTCAAACTATTCATATTTGTAATAGGTTTTGTTTTTCTTGCACTGTCACTGCATGGGGGGGGGGGGAAGGTGGGAAGGGAAAGAGAATTTGGAACTAAAAAAAAAAGAATTAAAAAGTCTCTGTATTTAAAAAAACAACTTCCACTGGGAGGCATGTGATTATGTTTATAGAATTTTAATAATGCATTAATAAAGGCTCAGAGCTGAGAGGGGACCTCAAAAGGGTGCTTTCGGATTGGGGGGGGGCACAGAATCAGTACTGTGATTGATTTTATTCCTATGGGGAAGTTCCCAGTGAGGAAACTCCCTCTAAGAACACAGGATGGAACTGGCTCTCAGAACTTAGAATGTTAAAGAGTTGACTAGGGGTGGGTGGGACTGAGAAGTTAAGTAATTGGTTCAGGGTCATACAGTACATGTTATGTACTTTTAACAGTACATGTTAAAAGCAGGACTTAAACCTATGGCATCCTGGCTCCAAGACTGGCTCTTCATCCCAATATATTGCAGTAACTTAAGCACCAGAAAATGCTTAAATAACAAGATTGTATTTTTCATATATTTTGGAAAACATCTCCCAGAATCACTCAGTAGAGTTTCTCTTCATGCCATAATATGGGCTCTCTCCCCTTCCTCTAACTTCACCTGAGAATGTGGAAGGCTAGCCATTTTCACATGGTTTTCATCACGGATAAAGATGTGTGCATTATGTTGTTTGTGTAAACTTGTAGAGATACAACTAAGCTTCTCTGCTCTATCATCATTTGACAATAAATGGATCCTTTTAAAAAAAAGTCCAATCTGTGTGTGGAATATCAGTTATTACAACAAACTCAATACATAAACGACTCTGAAAGAATACATTAGGCACTTTGGAATTCAAATCAACACTTTCTGATCACAACTTAAGTCATAATTAGAAGACATGACAATGCACGGCTGGAAGGATCAGAATGTTTCTAGGGACATAATTTAAGTACTAAAAGAATCTGTCACAAATATCACATTAGACAAAAGAAATGTATCATTGTCCCTCTTTTTTTGTAAATGGGAAAAAGCAGGCGAAGAAAATAACTTTTCAAAAGTTGTTCAGGAAGTTCAACATTGAACACAATCTTTGGATTTTTAGTCTACCAAGTAGGTACTAAGATGTGAACATCGCTCTTTGGCATTTGTTTTACATTGATTGCAATGTATTAATGATTCTCCATTGTGTTATTTTTGAAACTACCACTTATCTTTTACCTGGAACTTGAATGGAAAGTAGGATAAAAGCTGAAATTGTGCTGTTTGAAGACTTCTGTCCATGTCCTGTGAAATTTTTCTCTCTTGCTTCTTAGGTAATTTAGAAGATCTCCATAGCAACAATATTCAAATATCAAATAAATTGGTCCTGAAATAATAACAACAACAATAGCTAATGTTGCTAGAATGTTTTAAGGTTTGTAAAGTGCTTTATATATGTTATCTCAATTGAAATGGTTGCCATTTTCATCATGAATTTGTATAAACATATAAGGTATGCTACGAAAGACTGTGTATATAAGACAACATACAACAGTAGGGGAGAATAATAAAGACTTTTTGGTCTGGACCACTGATTTCATCAGTATAGGGACCTCCTATTGTGGAAACTCCCTTTATGCAGATCAACAACTGCTTTATATCTTAAAGTCTTAGAGAGTTTCCTGGGGGTACTGAGAGCTTAAGTGTCTTGAAGGTCTTCCTAATACAGAATCCCGAGGAGTGGTCCCATGTATTTGAATTCACATTATTCAAAGTTATAATTATGCAAAATGTGGTCATTGGTTCTGGCCCAGTGGAAATATGCACACTGATTAGGATCTAACATACCTCTAAATTAAGACAAGAAAGGGATCACTTCTCTTCTGCCACAGGAAAGTATAACTTGCCTAGCTCTTCTTAGACTTTCCTGAATCCCATAGTTGGACCCAGTTCCCTCTGAGGACCTTCTCTCTTTACCTTGTAGCCATTGTTATCTTTGCAAACTTTCTCTTGTAAGAGAAGTAAACATAACTGGTAAATCTGATTCTCCTTTTCTGTGCCAGGGGATGTGCTAGGCACACCGTGGAACTGGTTAAATATTGTTTATCAGTTGATTAAGAGTTTTTTTTTCTCTTTTGGGGTTCCCGCTTTCTCTGTGGTTTCTGTCCCAGAGAAAAGGAGAATGTCTTCCAAATGGTTTGGATATGCGGTAGTGAGCCTGGCCGGTATAAGGGCACATACGTCTTGAACTTTCCCAACCAGGAATGAACCAGACTATGTACTCAGATAGTGGTGCTGACCTCAAATAGAAAAGGATCTCTACGGGCTTCATGTTGACTTAGAAATCCATAAACTAACATTATGTTTTGATATATTTTTATTTACTTTGTTAAATATCTCCCATTTGTGTTTTCACCTGGTTTGGGCCTCACTTGGGAGTTTTGCCAACTGCATGGACTGTGAGTTTGACATCCCAGCCCTAGAGATCTTGACTGAAGAAATTTTCAGGTTTTGCCCTGGCTACACCTCCTATGAAGAGAGTGGAGAAGCGAGTGACCATTTAATAGTTGCCTGATATATTGCAGGTACTATGCCAACACTTTACAAATATCTCATTAGGTCCCATTTCATGAGACTGCAGGCCAAGGCCTCTATCCAGCTCCTTCAGTTTTTGATAGCAACACATTTATCTGTGTCAGCCTGCAGTCTAGTCCTGTTTCCGTGGGTTAGGAAAGATGGAAGTTGGGAGAGTTAAACCAATTTCGTTGAACCTACTTGGATTAAATGACTTGGGATCATATGATGATGTCCATATCAAATGGATACCTATTTAGTAATCTCTTTCCACAATACAACAATGCCCATTGTCTGAACCTTTTGCCTCTTTTTGTGTCCTCAGCGTTCAGCACCATGCTAGACATATAATAGGGGCTTGATAAATGTTTATCGATCGACTGAACCACTCAGGAGGCTCTAGCTGATAAGCACTGAAAAGTGTTTACAAGTCCCACACTCCACCTACTCCTCTCATCTTCTTCAATGGCACTTTCATCAGTCAGTCCCTCACTGCTGTTGGCCAATAAAGGGGGGGTGGATGGTTCATTACCTGACAGTGTGCAAGCTCCTAATAGGTTCACAATATTCTCGTGGCTTCCAATGTGAGTCATCATCTTGAGCTCTGACATAAGAGCATCTTTTTCTGAACTGTCAGACTTTTCTGTTAATGAAAGCATATGCAGAAATCTTTAAAGGAAAATGACATTAAGGACTGAAAAATACTGAAAATTAGATTTTGTGTCCTGGCTTAAGAAGGGCTCGCTTTATTTAAGTATGAGAAATCATGAGACAGAATTATGAGAAAATTATGAGAAAAAAATGGTGTGTGTGTGTGTGTGTGTGTGAATTGTTTGAAATCAGGCCATAAACATTAGAAGTCAATTTTTTTAAAAAGCTGGGATCTACACGTGACCTCCTTGTCCTTTAGACCTATGGTTTGGGGGCTGGGATGAATAGCTTCTGACACCATTCCAGTTCCAGATCTATGATGCTGTGATTTACATGTCAGTCCCTACCATCTTCAAATGTCTCAAGTGAAGCTAGCAAGTGGAATTAATTTTATAGGGATCTATGGATTTTGATTAAACATTCCTAAGGACCACAAACAGCGTGAAATGGCATCAGCTCTTTAAAAGCATTTGCCCCTCCACGGATCTCATCGTATCCTTGTGAAGTGCACCAGCAATGGTTAAGTCCCCTAGTTTCCAATGAGACTCAGAGAGACTTAATGACCCCTAGTCACACTGTTGAACTAGTCTTTCCCCTTGCCTTCAGGTAAGACTGCATTTAAATAATGAGAGGAGTGTATAATCCTGGTCTTAAGTCAGCTAAGCACCAGTTACAAAAAGTTTGCTGAATTTCACCCTCCTCACTGAGGAGAGTGTAAAAACTTTGTCCTCTCAAAGAAGAAGGGCTCTGCTTCTCCTCCTCTTTGGGAACTCTCTGGTCCAGGCTCCCAGGTGTAAGTGGAGAACGACTGGCCAGCATCCCTGCTCTAAACCTCATTGTTGTTGTCATTAAATTGTATCAGTCATGTTGGACTCTTTGAGATGCCACTTGACTTTTTTCTGGCAAAGATATTGGAGTGGTTTGCCATTTCCTTCTCTAGCTCCTTTTATAGGTAAGAAAACTCAGGCAGACAGGGTTAAATGACTTGTCCAGGGTCACAGTGTATGAGGCCAGATTTGAATTCAGGAAGTTGAATCTTCCTGACTTCAGGCTCAGCACTCTATCCATTACACCAACTAACTGCCCCTCTAAACCTCATAGGAGCCATTTTTGTACAGATCATATAGCTCTAGAGATTCTAGAGGTCCTCAAACTTATTTGGCCTACTGTCCCCTTTGAAAAAAAAACTGCTCAGCACCCCTCCCCCCCATCTACTTTCTTTAACCCTTTAACAATTTTTTTGGAAATTTGCATCATTTCAAAAAAATATACTTTTTTTAAATGATGCATCTTAAATTTAATAATTTATTGTAAATTTGTGGGGTTTTCTTGCATTGAAATTTTGATGATGCAATATTACATCATGTAACCATATAGTATCATATTTTAAACAAATCATTTACACTCACTTATTCCTGCCAAAGCATGCTGGACTTCCTGACAATGGGCAACACACTTACCTACCAACACTTGCTTGTTAAGACCTGTCAGAGGACTTGACCACTGATTGGTTATAACTTGTATTTTGTGTGTTTATTTGGAAAATAATGTAATCACCACGACTTTCATATACTAACAAAACATGTAGAAATGGTTTTTCAAAATTTTCTTCTCTTTTCTTCTTTCCTAATGCTTCCAACACCCCCTTACTTTTATTCAACACCCCCCATTTGTACCTGAGGCTACTATCACCCCCCTGGATTGTTCCAGAACCCCCAGGGAGGTGGAATTGCCCACTTTGGGAACATATACCTAGAGTCAGAAGGGACCTCAGATGCCTTCAAGTCCAGCCCCCTCATTTCATGGAATGGAAACTGAGACCCAGAGAGGTAATGATTTGCCTAAGGCCCCAGAGGTACTAAGTGGCCCATCCAGGACTTGTACTTTTTGGTCTCATGATGCCAAGGTCAGTGCTCTGTCTACTATACTATGTTACCTCTTCTTGAAAGTCAATGTTAGTATTAAGGCTTCTGATCTTCTCCTCTCTAGGCAGAATCATATCTTTGTGTTTTGTTCTTCTATCTAACTTTGCAACACTAGAGAAGCAATATTGACAGTACTACTGACAACTCCATAGCACTTTAAAATTTTCAAAGATGCTTATGTATACTATTTTAGTTGAACCTCGTAATAACCTGTGTCAAGTCATTATTATAGGGATTAATGTTCTGAGAAGTTAAGTCTTTATGGCTCCCCTTTTCAACTTGTGTTTAAAGCTAAAAGAGACTTTTTTTTTAGACTGGCTCTCCCTATTTTACTAAGCCACTCACAGGCTCAACTCCACTACTGACTGGCTCAGGAGTTTTCACATGCTCTGTTTCCAATATGGGCCAGTTTGCTCCTCCCAGGGCAGGCTTTCAGTGCCACCGCACGCTGTTCTCAAGGACTTACAATTCTGGTGCCCAATTTTGTGCAGACATCCAACTGGCTTAGCCCACTGTAGCTCAGAAACCCCAGATCAAGAACACTACCAGTATCAGCCTCTCTGATGGTAGACACTACAGGTGCAGACCATTATGTGTAGTTCAAAGTGCCTTTTAGAGGTTGCCTTGTCCAATCCCTTAAGCTATCAGAAAGAAAAACTTGAGCATATGCATTTTTCTAGTTGTGGAGCCCCAGGACTGTGGCCTTCTAAAGATAGTACCAGAAGGAGTAGCTTCTGCTCATAGCAAGTATACACCCAGCTAGCTCCATGGCAAACAGATTCTCATCAATACTAAATAAACCACAATGGGCAGCTTACACTTCCTTAATACTTTAAGGGCCACAAAGCATTTTACTGTTAACACCCTTACTTTTAACCTCCCACCCCTATGAGATAATAGAATGAGTACTGTTATCCACATATATTTGTCCCCATTTTATAGATAAGGATACTGAGCCAAAAAGAGTCAGGAGGCTTCCATTAGATTCACCTCATTTTTGTTTTTTTGTTTTACCTCATCTGTAATAGCTAGTAGCATTAATGTTTAAGGTTTGCAAAGTGCCTTACAAATATCATCTCATTTTATCCTCATAACAACCCTGATTTTTTTTTGTGAAGGAGGGAAGGCAGGGCAGTTGGGATTATGACTTGCCCAAGGTCACACGGCTAGTAAGTGTTAAGTATCTGAGGCCCCATTTGAACTCAGGTCCTTCTGACTCTAGGGCTGGTGCTCTATTCACTGCGCCACCTAGCCGCCCCATAACCCTGGCTTCTGAGTACTATTATTATCTCCATTTTAAATTTGGGGAACTAAGGGAAACAAAAATTCAGTAACTTGACCAGGGCTAGTAAGTGTCTGCGGCTGGACTATGTCATCTAGCACCCATCACTTCTCTTTATCACCCCAAGTACTCTAAATAATTTAGGGACCAAACTGAAAATGGAAAGCCTCCTTGGTGAGGCCACTCAGCTTTACGTACCTTTCAGCATTTTGACAGCAACTTGGATTGAGACTCCAGTTTCACTGATTCCATAAGCTATAGCATTCATCACTTTTCCAAAGGCACCTGAGCCTAAGACCTGTCCTGCAGGGCAAACATAGGTGTACATGTCTGTTTTAGTTTTGGGTCAAGAGGACAACTCCATGATGATGTATATTTACTGCCTACATCTCTTACCAAATTCTAAGTTTTCTCTTGGAAATTCCCATTTCAGGTCATATTCAAATTCTCTGAAATCAACATAGAAGTATTCATTGTCTGATGAGCCCGTCACTTGTACCATTTGCAGTTGACTTTCATACCTATATTGCTTCAGAGAAGGAAAATGGTGCACATTAAGAATGATGCATAATGACACACCTCCATAAAGGGACAGGGACAGGGTAGAGAACAAAACAAGGGGGAGGGGGGTGCAGGATAGGAAGGAGGGACATACAATCAGCCTCTCACAATATGCCCACCATGGAGACGTCCTGTGCAATTACACATGTATAGCCTGTATTGAATTGCAGCTCCTTCCAGTGGGAATGGGTGACAAGGGAGGAATTGCAAGAATCTAGAATTTAAAGC
>CM053596.1:149854783-149943046 GCA_028646575.1 Pseudocheirus occidentalis
TGGGAGGGGCTTTACAGTGGGATTGCTGTTTTGGGCTTGGGGGTAGGGGAAAGAAGGGGAGAAAATTTGTAACTCAAAACTGGAAATGAATGATGTAATCAAGAAAATAAATAAAAATAAAAATAAATAAATAAATAAATATGCAGTAAATATTTTTAAATTTGATGAAAAAAAAAGAATGATGCATAATGTTGCAAAAAAAAATAGGGAACAAATGCTTTTTGTTTTTTACCTCCTTGGTTTTTACCTTTCTGTACTTGTGAAAAATGAGTGTGAGCAGAAGAACAATGAAGGGAAGACAAAATCCAATGGTGATATAGAAGGAAACCTTGTCCTGGGTGGCAGGGAGAGATCCTGAAACAAAATAAGTTTACTAAGCAATGATTTTTTTTTCCTGGCTCTACATTTTCATCAGTGACTCAAATGAAAGCACAATTATTAGATTTTCAGGTGCCAGAAAGCTGAGAGGCTAAAAGTAAGGGTATTAACAGTAAAATGCTTTGTGGCCCTTAAAGTATTAAGGAAGTGCCATCATTGGATGGCAGAAAAGAGATCCAAAGAGGTTATGATATGCCAGAATGAGGGGTTAAATCTAATCAAATGAAATTTAGGCATAGAAGCTGGATTTATGATTTCACTAGTTTATGGAAAACTAGATGAGGACATTCCCTCTATCAATGAAGGTCATCACCTGCACTGTTGTCTTCTGCCTAGAGCCCTGAGGGGTTTAAATGACTTGATATAAGTCACATTATAGGTATGTGTCAGAGGCTGAACTTGAACCCTCTTCTTGCTGATTTTGAGGCTACTCTCAAGCCACTATACCTCGGCTACCTTTCAGGAGGAGATTGAATAGGAACAAATGTAACATTCTGCATTTGGGTCAAAACAAATAAATAAAAAATTGTCTAAGTACAGGATGTGGGAAAGCCGTGGTTCAATAGCGGAAATGTGGAAAAAGACCTGAGAGGAGTGGGAGTATTATGTATTCAATATGAATCCACAATGGGATGTACCAACCAAAAAAAACTAATGAAATCCAAGGCTACGTTATTTAAAGAAATACTATGTTCAGAATGAGGGATGTGAGAAGCCATTCACTATACACTGATGAAGCCACATCTGAATTATGTATCTTCAATTTTGGGGTCTGCAATTTAGGGGAGATGTTGACAAGAGAATATGCCACAGAGCAAGGAGAATGGTGAGGGGAATATGAAACTGTTATATGAGTTTGAAGGAACAGGGAATATTCAGTCTAGAGAAAGTAATACTTGGGGGAGGACAATCACTGTCCTCAAACACTGGAAGGATTGTCCTGAGAAAGAAGGATTAGACGTATTTGGCCTAGCAGGAAGAATTAGGGCCAATGCACAAACGTCATAGGGAGGTATATTTCAGCTCAATATAAGAAAGAACTTTTCAATAATCAGGAGATGGCAAATATGGAATAGGCTCTCTTATGAGGTAGTGAGTTCCTCATCAATGGAGGGATTCAAACATAGGCTGGATGAAGTCAGGGATATAATACTAAAAGGAATGTGTACTTCAAGGACTGGTGATCATTCGACTGTAAGATTCTATGTTGCATGAATCTATGAATCAATACTTCTGTTTATTACTATTGCTGTTTATTTTATTACTATAATTTATTACCATTACTATAACAGTGCTCATTAAAATGTCATCTATTATTTTAATAACTATAATTATCAATCCCTCACCTCCATAAACAAATATTTCAAAGCAACAAAATTCAACAAATATCAGAGGCAACTAGGTAATGTTGTAAATGGAGTGTTGAGTCTGGAATTAGCAAAAACTGAAGTCAAATCAAGCCCCAAACACTTACAAACGATATGACGTTAGGCAAGTCACTTAACTTCTTTTCACCTTAGTTTCCTCAATTGCAAAATGGGGATAATAACAGAACCTAGCAAAGCTGTTGTGAGGGTCAAATAAGATAATACTTGTACAGCAGTTCAACCAGTGTCTGACACAAAGTAGGCACTTTATAAATGCTTATTCCCTTCCCCATGGATTACTTATGACAGTGAGGCATTCTCTTGCAAATAATCACAAACACTCTACAAAGATTATATTCAGAATAACAAATCAAGCACTGTTCCTATTCAAGGTTCTTTCTTGGAGAAGAGAGATTCAATTTAATTTTAATTTCAGAGGACAAAACTGGGATTGATGGGTGAAAGATTTAGTGTGGCAGATTTCAACACAATATAGGAAAGAACTCTCTCACGATCAAAGTTGTTTAAAAATGGAAAAGGGATTCTTTCAAGGGATGAAAATATTCCAGTAGGCTGGATGACCCCTCTCAGGGACACTGTAGAAGACATTCCTGCATAGCTTAAGGGGTTGGATTAAAGGATCTCTGAAGTCCCTTCTAACCATACAATTCTGTGACATGAAGGAAAAGACAGAAACCTATTTTGTTTTCCCATTGATGCTGCATCTTCTATATGGAAATAGAACTATGCATATATGTGTGTGTCTGTGTGTGTATATGTATGTAGGTGTGTATGTATATATATATATATATATGTATATTATATACATATATATGTTCTATATAAAAGTCATATTTAAGCACACAAACTAAGCAGTTCAGCAAAGTTTTAGTAAGATGTTTCATTACATGGATATTTGAGATAGGCGAAGTTAAATGCAGAAGTTATATTTTGGGCAACCAGCTATACCAAATATTATTGCAAGTTGATAAGCCCCAAGTTTGCTTTAGTTAAATGGGAATGAGGGGTGGGGGTATGGGGACACATCTAAAACCTATCAGGAAATAGCAGGCAAACAAGAATGTTAACAAGGATGGACAATACAGTAGAGTTGCCAGAGTGCTGAGTGGGGATCTGGAAAATGTCATCTTTCAATTTCTGTTACTTGTGTTGGAAGACTGGCATTTTCTAGATATTCCTGAAGGCAGAGATGGCACGCTTATTAGACTTTCTGGTAACAGAAAGCTGAAAGGGGTGGCCAGTATACTAGATGGCAGAATAAGGATCCAAAAATGTTATGACATACTAGAATAAAATGAAATTTAGACATAGGGATTAGATCTGGGATTTTATTGCTTTATAGCAAATTTCCAGGTGAGGAGATTCCCTCTATTTATAGTATTTTAGGACCACTTCCAAGGAACTCCAAAGCACTTGATGTCACTGGGAATTTGTGTTTGACTCACAAAACTTTCTCATACATTGAACCCATTTACCTTTGTAAGGCCCCTTTAAGTCTGAACTAACACGGGGAGACAAGCTGAGCTGTAGGGAAGTTCCTGTAACTTCCACATTATAATGGGAATGGCACAGTACCTGGGGAGTTGAAAAGCTTTGAGTCACAGGAGGAGCCCAGTGAATTGTTGGCACAGCATTCAACTAGGAGTCCTTTGAATTGCTCACTCAGAATTAGGGTGCTGTTCGAGGTCCACTGTCCAAATGCTTTCCTGCTACTTCTCTCATTCCAAATCCCTCCTGTGACTTCTGTGCAACTGAAATGAAATGGCACCCATGGGAGAATTAGATCATGGCCATGGGTGTCAGGTACAATATATCATTAGATTTCAATTCAGAATCTCTGCAGAGGGAGCTACCTGGAATTCATCTGTGTGTCTATATGTGTGTGTGTGTGTGTGTGTGTGTGTGTGTGTGTATAAACAAAAAACAAGCCATGACATCCAACCTGTCATTCAGTGTAATGATCAATCATGATCCCAGAGGCTTCCCTCCTTTTAGGAAAAAAAGGTGGGTGGCTACTGGTGTGCAACGTTGCCTATCCACCAGAAAACACATCATTCAGCTTTGCTCAGTCACTCTTGTTCTTCACAAGGGAGGGTTCTATTGATGAATAGGGGGAACGATGCTATAAGGAAAAGCCTGCGGTGCAAACAAATAAAACTTTGGGAAAAAATTGCTAACAGGTCATAGCTTCTGCCATATAGATCGATTCTTCCTTAAGTGTATCAATTATTTAAAAGCTTTACATTTTAATGAGAAAATAGCATAAGGAAGAATGTGAATAGTAGTTCTCATTGTATCTGAGCTTTAACTTTTTGTTTCACAGAAACTTCCACTGAAACTGAAGCCCATGAAGATTAAATACCTCTCCCAATAACACAAAGTAAAAAGTGGTAGAAGGTACAAGTCCAAGGGGCTTTATCCTTGGTATACTGGGTTTTTGACTACACTAAACTGTGCCTACATTTTAAAAGAAAATTTAATTTGATTATTTTTTTAATATTTTAAGAACCAAACTGTCTCCCTCTTTCCTTCCCCACCCTGCACTAGAGGTCATCATTTGATGTGTGTGTCTGTGTCTGTGTGTGTCTGTGTGTGTGTGTGTGTGTGTGTGTAAAACCATACTATACATGTTTCTATTTATCAGTCCTTTCTTGGGAGGTGGATAGCATCTTCCCTCATAGGTCCTTTGTAGTTGATTTGAGTATTTATAATACTTAGAATAACTTAGTCGTTCACAGTTGTTCTTCAAACAATGTTGTTACTGTATACAATGTTCTCTTGGTTCTGCTCATTTCACTCTTCATTATTTCATGTAAATCTTTCCATATTTTTCTAAAATTAACCTGCTCATAATTTCTTACAGTACAGTAGTATTCCATCACAATAATATACCACAACTTGTTTAACCATTCCCCAATTGATGGGCATCCCTATACTGCCTGCTTTCAAAGATGACAACAGAATGTAACTCCCTTGATGACTGGACCTGTTTTAACTTGTCTTTGAGTGCCCAGCCCCTAGCCCTGTGCCTGGTTCACACGTGGAAGATGCTTTTGATCAGCTGATTTTTGACCATATGTTCAATGTGGATTGCAGCTGCAAACAGCTCTGCCATCATAAGAAGAGAAAATAGCTTTCTTTACTTGGAAGACTTGTCCGTACACTTCTTCCAGGTCCAAGAATAACCATAGCCACGAGAATAACAAGAAGCCTGATGTGTTGATATATCCATTTTTACTTGAGGTTTCCCTATAAAAGACAACGAACATAAAAAAATCCATATAATATTGTACCTTTAGGCTGCGGTCTAAAAGACTGACCTAAGGATACAGGTGGCTTTTGGGAGGTGCAATTGCCTTCTCTGGAAAAGAAGAACATCTTGAATCTTCTACCATCACTCCTGGAAAATCTTGGGCTTCCTCTGGTTCCTTCCCCTCCCGCCCTGAGTCATAGCAAGTTTTCCTTTGCTCTGCAGGGAGCTGGTGTGCAAATCTTTGTTTCACTTTCTGAGCCTTAGCTCAGTTGCAGGGGCTATACGAGCTTCAAAAGGTACATGCCACAGTATTCTTTTCTTTTCAAAAGCCAAAGAAATGGAAATAAATAGCAACATGAAGGCTTAAGCACTGAAATGGCTTCACCTTTGACCAATACTGTAATATTTGGGCCACTGTAAAGAGTTGCTATATTCAGAAAGCACATGGGATGTTTACATGATAAGACGGGGAGAAAGTTAATAAAATTCACTAGCATTTCAAAATACCTTAATTTTTTAAAATAGTTTTTCAGCATTATCTTTTCCAATTATTTTTGTTTTTCTAACTACAGTTCATGAATGAAAGTCTTGAAGAATTTATTGTATTTAAATTTCCTTTATTTTCAACTTACTTTTTATATAGAGTGTAAATGTTTTTGTGAATTGAGCATCACCATTTTCTGCATGGAAGGTATATTCTCCTGCCTGGTTCTTATGGTCACAAAACTCTGATGTGCTGCTGGGAAAAAAATTGCAGATAGTGTTAACCAGACAATTATATGAAATGCTAGAGAAAAAATGATTGCCAGTTATAGTTTGTAGGTTAGGCCTAATTAAGGCCAGTCTTGAGCCACAGGATCAACATTAGAATGAAATGAGAAGGCTTACAGTCCAACCAGAAGTTAACAAAAAGAAGCTTACTTAGATTCTCAAAAGCAGCAGTTCTCAACTTGTGGGTTATGTTCAGTTTGTAACAATGAAAATACATCCTGCATATCAAATACTTACATTACAATTCACAACAGTAGCAAAATTACAGTTATGAAGTAGCAACAAAAATAATTTTATGGTTAGGGGTCACCACAACATGAGGAACTGTATTAAAGGGTCACAGCATTAGGAAGGTTGAGAACCACTGCTAAAGGCTGTATATTTGAAAAAAAAAAGACATATAGCATAAGGAAGAATGTGAGTAGCAGCTCTGATTTTATCTGTGTGAGTTTTAGTTTTTAGTTTCGCAGAAACTTCCACTAAAACCGAGGCCCAGGAGTATTAAATGCCTCTCCCAAGGTCATACTGTAAAGAGTGGTTGAAGCCATGAGTCCAAGGGACCTTTACCTTTGGTACAATGCTCTTTCTGACTCCACTGTCTACTCTCAAAGATAACAGTAGAATATAATATCCTTGAAAGTAGGGACTTAGGGATTTGTCTTTGGATTCAGGGAGGGGAAAACTGCAGTAAATATAATAGAATTCACTCAGGTGAGTGCAATTTTTTTTGCCTCTATTTGGGCTAGAGATGTGAAGAAAAAGCTCCTGAGTCCTTATGTGATGGCATTTGTTATTAGGCTACCAGGCAACTGCATCAACAATCCAAGACTTTGGGACAGCTAGGTGGTGAAGTGAATAGAGCACTGGCCCTAGAATCAGGAGGATCTGAGTTCAAATCTAGCCTCAGACACTTGACACATTCACTAGCTGTGTGACCCCTCCAAAAAAAACCCCAAAGTCCAAGACTTAGCTTTCCAAAGCAATTAAATCTCCAAGATAGTTTCAAATATGGTTTGGGGGGGGGGCAGGCAGGGCAATTGGGGTTAAATGATTTGCCCAAGGTCACACGGCTAGTTTTTTGTGTGTGTTAAGTGTCTGAGGCTGGATTTGAACTCAGGTCCTCCTGACTCCAGGGCCAGTGCTCTATGCATTGTGCCACCTAGCTGCCCCTTTAGTTTCAATACTTCTAAAGGAAAAACTAGTGTCGCTTACATTAAGTAGATATTTTTCTTACCACAATAAGTGTATATATGGGAAACTTAGTTGTTTGCCCCTTTTCCTTCATAGTGACAAGGAGAGTTACAGACATTTCCTGAGCATTCCATGAAATCTCAAGAGGTAAAATGCCTCCTTCTCATCTCTCATGGAAATTTAGAATTGTGGGAATGTCCTAGAGAGATTTGAGGATTCTGTAGACTCCACGAGGAATCTGCTTCCAACTCAGCCCAGTTTCCAATGTAGATGTTCCCCAGAAGAATAGGATGGCTCTTGCCTTTTTTTTTCTCTGATTCTTGGCTGTTCTTTTGAGATTACAATGCAGCCTGACCACCCAGAAATTCAAAAACTCTAGAGTGTTGGAACATCATAAGAGCATAAGCGTGCGGGCTGATTAATAGAATCAAGGAATACCAGCTTATTTTTCTTAAGCAATAAAGGACCTTAACCAGGCAAAACCACATCACAATTAATCATTCAAAAATAGTTTCAGGCTAAGCATGAAAAAAGCTCATCACCTGAGGAGATATTGCACAAGAGACTGAGGAAACTGGGTAACAAACACCCTGTGTGGTCTGTTCAGAGAGGCTGGAAACTAGTTAAGAACTCATGAAATTTAAGCAAGTAGAGAAGAGAGAGAGTTCTGGGTAAATCCCTGAGAAAAAATGGTTGGGAAAGAAGGGAAAAGAAGAAGCCCAGTCTTGTTCTTTGTCTCCTACCTCCCTCTCTTTAGTAAAGGAGGACCTTTTGAATTTCAGAGGTCTGGAGGGCTTCCCCTTGGTGTATTAACACCATCCCCAGATCAACTGACTGCAGTGTCTGCACTGGGAACCAGCGATAGAGACAAAAATGAAGATTCACAGCTCTACAAAAAGCCCAGTAGTAAAGCTACACCATACATAAGGGGAAGTTCATGAGTAATACCCCACCAAGCGGAGAAAAACATCGCTAGCAACCAGAAGCTGTCAGTTACTCCTTTGCCTATAATCCTAAGCCTATATACCTCTACATCCCATATGTACTTGTGGCACAAAGTATCATAGACCTTGGGTGGGAGGGAGATTTTTTTTTTACCAATTGTTCTTACTATACTACCTTAGTAAATGCCCTTTCTAAAATTGTCTGGCTGACTAATGGATGTGAACCAATAATGATGATGGGAAGCATACCAGTAGAGGCCTTAGAGCAAACGGTATTAGAGAAGAATCACAGCACGCCTCAGTAGTACTCCTAGAGCCCTGACGGTGGTGGGGGGGGGGGGGACAGCCAGACTTACTCCAGGGAACCTGACTCATCAGTGTGAGTGTAAGCTGGGAAAAAGATCCCCCAAATTTCTGTATCTGCTGCAAGTGGGACTTGGGTAAATAACTCTATAGCATTGCTACAAGGGTAAAAAAATGCTTGCTAAGAAAATAAAATGAGGCAGCTAGGTGGTGCAGTGGATAGAGTGCTGGGCCTAGAGTCAGGAAGACTCATCTTTTTGAATACAAATCTGGCCTCAGAAACTTACTAGCTGTGTGACCCTGGGCAAGTCACTTAACTCTGTTTTCATTTTCCCACATGTAAAATGAGCTGGAGAAGCAAATGGCAAACCAATCCAGTATATCTACCAAGAAAACCTCAAGTGGGATCATGAAGAGTTGGACATGATTGAAACTGACTCAACAACAACAAAGAAACTAAAACACGTGGTAAAAACAATAGATCTAAAACATTGTCTAATCTCAAGGAGATCAACAACACAGAAATGGATTTCCTTTACTGTGATATTCATGAGGGAAGACATGGTCTCGTGGATAAGTGGCCAGCCTCAGCATCAGGACAATGACTATAACCCCAAACCTGACTACAAGCCCACACCTAACATCTCAGTGTCTCAGTCAACTCTTTTTTTTTTTTTGAGGCAATTGGGGATAAGTGACTTACCCAAGGTCACATAGTAAGTGTCACAGGCTGGATCTGAAAGGAGTACCTACTGACTTGAGGGCCAGTGCTCTATCCACTGTGGCATCTGCCCCTTCAGTCAACTCTTTAAGGCTATAAATTGCAAAATGGTTGTAGATCTGCATTGTTAGAAGAAGCTTTCTCACTGGAGTTCCCTATATAAGTAAAATGGTAAGGGTGAGACAAAAAAAAGTCTATATCTATGTGTCTCTTTGTCTCTATATGTTATAGATATAGATATATAGATATGGTATTACAAGCCTTCACATTCTGGTATTAAACAGCAACAAATTTATCAACCACCTACCAGACTTCTCTCTGCTAGGCAGCTTAAGGGTAGAATTATTTAAGCATAGATAGTGGTCATTAAGCCAAATTTAGAAGATGATGGAAGTCATTAGGGTGGTTAATTTGTAATCTTATACAAAACAATTTTTATAGCAGCTCAGGCATCCCAAATGTCTTGTACATCAAATATTAATTAGTTGAAAGAGAGAGTTGGCAAAGAGGGTCATCAAGGTAAACTTGTCTTGATTGGGAAGAGACCACCCTGAAGTCTTACACAGATCCTTGGGAGGTCATGCTACCTCATGCTTTTAGCACAAGTTGGGACAAGACTCTCTATCCAAAGGTCTTCCCCTTTGGCTAGGACTCACAGAAGCATATACCCTAGGAAAATTGTGGGGCACAGGTAAATAATTCACTCTCACCAAAAGGGACTACTGAGGAGTGGATCGATAATAATAAAAATGGATTTCATTTATATAATAAAGATGGATTACATTTATGTAATATGCTAAGGTTTATAAAGGGATTTCCTTGCAACAAGCAAGTAACGTAGTTAATATAAGTATTATTACTCACATTTTGTAGCTGAGGAAACATCTATAAAAGAAAGAAATTAAGACTTATCCAAGGCCACACCACTAACTAGTTGTGGAGTCAAGACTAAAACCCAGTTAGATCAAAGGGTGTTCTGAGAGTTCAGGGGTAATGATAAAAAGATTTCTTTAAAGAAGTAATGATCAAGCAAGGTAGATAGGTTCGTGGACTCATAGGCTTACAAATTTAGGAATCTAGAATTGGAGTAAGGACATTCACAACCATCAACCAGTCTCTATTACCTTCATATTTGAGAGCATACATTATTTTATGCAATAAATGTACCTGAAAAGTTGCATGTAAATAATTTTTTAAAAAATTCAATCATGCTTGAAATGTCCTCCTTTTTATAGCTAGAACAATGACTTGAATTTTCTGTTCCACTACCTAACAATTTCATATATTTGTTTTTCTTAAGGCAGGGTATACCCCTGTATTGAATATAGACATGTTTGGAACCCTTTTCAACCTCCAAGCAGTGCTTCAGCTCTCCATGTGTCCTCTAAAGTGAAAGCTGATTGTTTTGTAAAGCCTTCAGTCAATTCTTCTCTGGTATCTATGAAGTAGAATCAGAGGATTTAGGGACACTAAGATAGAAGTACTTTATCTGATCCCCTTAGATGTTATCAGCTGGGATCTATGATGTTCTTTCTCCATTCAGCTTTATTTTTATCACACCTTTCTTGTGTACTTTTATGTTAGGTGATATCGTATTTATCCTTGTTGGAAGAGTCTAAGCTCCATGACAGCTTGTACCTTAGAGTCACTCTGGTATAGTAGAAAGAATACTAGATTCAGAGTCAAGAGATCAGACTCGGATTCAAATCCTGATTCTGTCACTTACTAGCTGAGGAACCCTGAGCCAGTCATTTAAATCTTCTGAGTATCGATTTCCTCATGTGTAAAATAGAGATAATACTCCATTCACTGCATATACCTCAACAAATGATTGGGGGAAATGGGATTTATAAAATTTATGAAATATATGTTGATATATAAGTCCAATCCAATAAGAGTTTTAAGTTCCTATTATGTGCAACACATTGTGAGTTATTACCTAAAGTCTGCATTTCCTTTATGCTACCGCATAGTGCTCCATACACAGTATGTGCTTTAGAAATACTAGTTGAATTGAATTGAATGAACACACATAGCATATTAAGGAAAAAAATTAAATTAAATCAATTCTTGGTTTGGATTCTCCTTTCAGACACTAGGTCTACATGGCTGGGCCCCCTAGGAAACAGCCAAATTTACCATGATTCTCTTCCTTGATACTTTAAAGTACCCTGTTCTCTTGCCCAACCCCTTTCTTTGTAAGGGTGCTCTGTCTGGGTAATGCTTACACCATATCAAAACTACCACCTCAGCCTTAGTGGTATGTAGTATGACAACAGACCTGTAATTCTACATCAAGGAGACTTTCCCTCCTCTTTTCCCAGGCAAGAAAAATAATCTAATAAACCTGTCTACACGGTGAAATCACACAGGGCATTTTACTGTCCTGTTCCCTCTACCTTTTATCATGACTGAGCCTAGCACAAGATGACTCTTGGCTTCCTGAACCTCCCCTGGGATTTTCAAGGGGACTAACCAATGAGGTTATAAGTATATTCAAAGCCTCAATTTTCCCCTGGGGTCTTTCCTAAAACTAGCCATCTGCCAGTAGGCATAAGATCAGGAAATTTGAGTAGAAGGTAAAACAATATCTTTGTGACTAAGAAAACGTATTCTTGTTCCAGTCATGAAAGGGTTTTCTCCTTTCTATGATCAAAACACAAGTCATTTTCACTTTCTTTTCAGTGACTTAGAGAATTGCTGGGAGGCTGGGAGTTTTTTGGACAGCTCAAAAGGTAATTTTAGCATAAAGCTATGAATGACTTATTCAAAGAGCAAGGAATTATCAAAGTCCCATCAGAACTGAGAGAATAATAGAGAGGGCACTGGAGAAGCTGAGAGCTTCTGAAATAGGAGAACTAAGAGCTGACTAGTTTGTAGGCAGTTTTACACAGAACCAAAAGACATATGATCAGGAAGCCAGGGAGTGATTTTATCTCCAACAGCCTCCTGATTCAGAGAGACTAATTGAATGTACTTGGCTCAAGTCTGACTTGAGTAGTTTAAGTTTCTCTTCTGGGTCAGAGCTAGAAAGGTAAGGATGATACTTTTCTCTGACTTTATGCTGCATTTTGCTCAACAGATGCAAACTTTTTTTCTTTACCCTGTTTCTAAGAAGGGAAATTTACAGAGCTACAATTGAAAATTGGTTAGCCAAACATGTCACGCACCATGAAAAGGTACCACATTTAGTTCTTAATGGCCAGAGAGGTAGACTTTTGTGTCTGTGGTTCTTTTCTCCCACATCAGAAAAGTTCTGGGTTTGGGAATCCCAAACCTCTTGGTGTCATCATTGAATGGCTCATGGTTAAGTCCGGCAATCATTTGATGTTGAGAAGCCACTTTAGGAATTCTTTACCAACTGTGACATAAGCAAGTAGAGTAAGGAAGTCACAAGGGTGAGCAAAAGTGCTCTCTCTTTTAAATATTACTGAATGGGAATTTTCTCACTTAAGTTTATTTTCTATAAATAATGACATATGACATTGACATATGACAGTGTACATGATAGTGCAAAAGCATGCTCCTCTGAAAACTGAGGTCATTCCATAGTTAAAAAGATTTAGACTAGATTAGTTCTAGCTTCCCCTTCTCATACTCTATGTTCCAGACGATCTGGCCTACTGACTCCTAAACTTGGCATTCTATCTCTTGCCTCCAAGGCTTTTTTAAGTTGTTTTTTTTTTTTGCATCAAGATTAAGTAGTGACACTGGTATATTTTTATTTTTCTCTGCTCCTTGGTTTGGACATTAAGTCTACTTGTCTCATAAACAGGTTGGCAGGGTGACTTTGTAATACTTTCATTTCTCAATATATTCCATTCCTTTTATCCTCCCATGGACACCTTGTAGTGAACTTTTGGTAGGACATGGATAAGAGTCACTTAAGGGCAAGTATGGATAGGTCATTATCTACATTGTTAGAGAAAACTTCCAAGTCCTCACAAATGATTTTAGAAAATTTCATATGGTATTGTTACCAAAAAAAAGGCAATGAAGAGGACATCAGTAATTACTGACCCATATGCCTACTTTCTCATTACAATAAAATCTTTATGAGAATGAGTTACATACACATCAAAGGTAATCTTGATGAAAACATGAAAAGGGAACTAGCAGGTTTTCACAAATAATTTTCTATAGTAAAATATATTTTCACAGTGACACAATTAAATGCAAAGGGCAATAAATATAAGATCTTGATGTATTTGATGATTATTTTTTTTTTAGTTTTACTCAATTGAGTAAAACAAAGTTTTAAAGACTCTCCTTCAGCTAGTCATCTCCTAGTGCATATCTTAAGATCACACAAGATTCCTTTACAAATGCAACAAGAGGGGTGGCTAGGCGGTGCAGTGAATAGAACACTGGTCCTGGAGTCAGGACGACCTGAGTTCAAATCCAGGCTCAGACACTTAACACAAAAACTAGCCATGTGACCTTGGGCAAGTCACTTAATCCCAACTGACCTCCAAAAAAGCAAAAAAAAAAATGCAACAAGAAAAAAACTCTATCCAGTGGTTCTTTGATTAACAGTATTCAATGGCATATAAGACAAGGAAACAAGCTCAACAAAGATGTTCGTCACTATCATGGAGGATGTCCAGCTCAAATGGAAGACAGATTCTTTATCACTGGTGAGGGCCTCCAGATATTCCTCCATGCAGATGATATTATGCTAATTACACCAAGTCCCTGAACAATAAAAACCCAACTTTTTAGTGAGATCCACAATCACTCAAAAGAATTTGGCCTGACAATTTGTATAAGAAAAACCAAATAGATGAAGAACTTTCATTAGCTAGATTATAATATAAAGGTGAGTGGAAAAACAACTGAGTCAACTAGTATATATAATAATTATAATGTAATTATATAGTAATTATAAGGTTTATAAAATAATTTACACATATTATTTCACTTAATCATCCCAACGACCCTTCAGGGTAGGTATTATCATTATCCCAGTTTTAAAGATGAGAAAAATAAAATAAAGTTAAGTCATTTGTCCAGTGTCACACAAATAATAAATGGGGCAGAATATGAACTCTGGTTTTCCTGATTTCAAGTCTGTCTATCTACTACACCACCTAGTGGTTTGTATACATATCTGGAAAGACATTATAGCTGAACAATCATCTGTGTCCAGAATTAAGTAAAAGAAAGAGCTGGATGGATTAAGTTGGCAAACTATACAATCTCGAGTTCCCTTAAATAAAAACTAAACTTTTTAATACCAACATTCTCCTGCTGATGGAACACCACAATCAATAAAGAATTAAAATGAAGGGCAGCCCAAAGAAGAAAGATAGAGAGACATATAGTGGCCGTAGACAGGCTGTAACATGGTACTTAACACTCCAGACATGATTTGACACATAAGAAGTAGCATAAATAATGCTCAAATGGATTCCTGATCTCATCAATGTGTATGAGATTCCTGAATGCTACCAGTTGCAACTTGTACATCCTTGCCCATCCTATATGACTCTTGTCCATGTTACCCCCTAAGTTCACCACAAGTGGTGCCCCCGATGTGCTTATAACCTCCTGTGATTTACCCTGACATTTAGAAGAGACCACTGTAGCACACTCACTCTCCAGCCCTCATTCTCACCATGTGACCAGCCCATATTCTTTTTCTATTACATATTTCCTTGATATCTTTTCTCCAGCTCTTTGTAAATCCTTATTTCTTACATGTTGCAGCCTATTCAAACTTGCCATGTGCCTCTCCATTGCTCCCTGAGTAGTAGTCACTTTTCATTTTTCAGAAACTACAATGTTCCATGACATACAGCAGTGGTTCTCAACCTTCCTAATGTTGCAACCTTTATAATACTCATATGTGGGTGTATCTGTATGTGGACAGACCCGCCTGGAGACAGATACAGGAGCAGTGTCTCCGTTCCTAAGACCATCAGAAATATGTGTTTTCTGATGGTCTTAGGCAACACCTGTGACCCCTGTGAAAGGGTCGTTCAACCCCAAAGGGGTCGCAACCCACAGGATGAGAACAGCTGACATATTGCAATGATAGAATAATAGGGAGAAGGCTGAAGTCATTAAAAGAGACGTGCAATTTTCTAAATGGAATACAACCCTGTTTAATATACTTTTCCTGCTTAATATTGAGCCCAACTCATCAACCATCTTCAATAATTATTGAAGGTACAGATTCTTCCTATATAATGTCCATCTGACTTCACGTCATAATATGGACAATAAGCAATCTTCACCACTTGGCATTTTTCCTATAGATTATGACACTGAACTCCTTTGGATAGGTATGGATCTCACCCAGGAGGCTCTGCAAAGTACTGGAACATGATGTAAGCCCTACAAAATTGTCCATAGGTAAGAGCATCAGGAGGACCTTATCACATCCATGGGGAATCCCTCTATGCTGAATTTCTTTCCTGATATCAGCAAACATCTTCGATATATCCTCCTGTTGTGCTTCAGTTGGCATGAAAGACCAAGGAAGGCACCAGCAAAGTTATCTGTAGAGTTATATCTTTTAAGGACTTCAGCACACTTTTGATATATGCATGGGAGACATCTTTTTGGAAGAAAGTCTTTAAGATGGTACTTTCCTCTATCAAATAAAAAGTTTTTATTTGACCCCAGAAATGAATGGTAAGAAAATGTATAATAAACGGGTTGTTTGTGTAGTGAGAGTGAAGGATGGATAGCTAAGTGTGGCACTTATACCCATGAAATCATGAAAGATCTCTAGGAATAGTGTAGTATGTCAGACAGATTTTGAAAAAGAGATGTTTATGAAGCACTTACAGACAAGAATGACAAAAAAAGTTTTAAATTAAGAAGTGTGAATTACAGTCTGTACTGTTGGGAGAAGTACCCATACTGACAAGGTCACAGTATTGAAGCAATGTGGCATTAAGCAGACCATTAGTAAAACTATGTCCATTTCTAGTATCCACAATTTAAGAAGGACATTGTCCTCCTTAAATAAAGACCTTTTAAAAGGACCAGGAAGGGTCAGAAACCAAAAACAACATTATAAAATAAGATCTGTTAGAAAAGTCCAAAGAAGTGAAGACAGTGGAGAAACAATTTATTTTTTACACATTTGATGGTGACCAGAGAAGAGGGTTTAATCCATAACAATCTTACAAAGAAATTACATAGATCCAGGGTGGCTAGGTGGTGCAGTGAATAGAGCACCAGCCCTGGAGTCAGGAGAACCTGAGTTCAAATCCAGCCTCAGACACTTAACACAAAAACTAGCTATGTGACCTTGGGCAAGTCACTTAACCCCAACTGCCCTCCAAAAAGCAAAAAAAAAAAAATTATGTAGATCTTATGGCTAAAACACTTGGAATCAAAAATCAAAAAAGAATCAACACTAGAAAAAAAAATTTACATAAACTTTCTAACCTAAGACATTTTGTGGTCTCCTCATGCCTTGCCATCATATTCAAGCTTCAAGGCCTTTACCTAAATTGTTTCTCATGTTTAAACTAACCTTCCTCTTCTAGCCTAGTGTTATGAGTGTATTCCTTTCCCCAATCTTATACAGTAACTTACACCGATACTAATATTTTTTTTGCAATATGCAGAAAATATATCATTTTACATAAATGATGGGGTCTTTGAATGCAAATGTGTAAGCTGAGGAAATTATAAAAATGGGTTGTGGAAGGGGTAAAGGGTCAGTCAGAAAGAAAGAACAGAGAGAGTCGATGGAATTAGCCAGAGGAAACTTGATCTGAGAAAGAGAATTAAAGCACTAATGAGCTGTGGTCTAGTGGCTCAGAACTTGGGAGAGACCAGAAGATTATTCTACTTGAGCCTAGACAAAGAGATTAGAAATCTAGACAGTGAACAGGGGAGCTAGAAGAGAACTAACTCTTATTTAACTATAGAAACAATATGGAGACAAGAAGGGAAAATAGACTTCACAAGATGCCAAAGAACAAAGACCTGAACAGTCAATAGAAAGTCAAGAAGTTTGGAAACTAAACAAATATTCCAGAACCAGGAGAATCCCAAAACTAGATCAAGCTATACATACTTATAATTTGTTTATAAGAGCACAGTTTATAGCTTGAGATGCCTCACAGTATAAGCTTCTTTCTGCACTCTAAGTGAATGGCTGGGTAGGATACAGCTGATCATGCATTACGGAAAAGAGTTATAGAAAAGAAAAGGCATAAGGACTGAGATCATTGTCTCTGGGATGTCGGCAGAGTGAGAAGAGGTTATGATCAAAGAAGCTCTTCTTGGGGTTCTCCTAGTATTTCATAACCCCCATAATATAATATTTTTTCTCCTTTAACTAGCAGCTTGAAGCTTATCTCTTCCAGAAAACCCTTCTGTATTAAGCCATGAAAGCAAATTCTCTCTGACTCATTAACAGTCTCCAATGCGCCTTCAATATAGTTCTGTAATTATATATCATTCATTCTGTACTTGTCCTCTCATATATATATATGTATGTATATATATACATATATATATATGATCAGTTCTCTGAAGTTGAGAAAGATCGTGTCTATGTCTGTCCCATGCCCTTACTATATATATTTTTACGCATCGACATTCAATTCATATGTTTATCAATTTTAAGGGACTGAAGTAATTTAGGCATCAATATACGCTGGAAAGAGACTCTACATTCACAGAGACTGGGTTCAAGTTTCACTTTTGATGCTTACTACCTATATGGCTAAATGGTAGAGTAGCTAGAGTACCAGACCTAGAGTCAGGAAGACTCATCTTCCTGAGTTCAAATCCGACCTCAAACACTTACAAGTTGTGTGAGTCTAGGCAAATAACTTAATTCTGTTTTTTCCTTGTCTATAAAATGGGCTGGAGAAGAAAACAAAAAAACCGCTCCAGTATCTTTGCCAAGAAGACCCCAAGTGGGGTCATGAAGAGTTGGACATGACTGAAAAAAATGACTGAACCTATATGACCTCTTAGGCAAGTCACTTTACATCCCTGGACCTCAGTTTCCTCATCTGAAAAAGGAAATGATTGGACTAGATGGTCTCTGAAATCCCTTCCAGATCTAGATTATGATGCCTATGAAATGAAAATCATTCAAGGAAAACCTGAGGGTTAGTCAAGACCCAAGTGATACAGTATGAGGAATGATTAAATTGCAACATCATTCTAAATAATTTTGAGTCATGAATCAGAGATGAACTTAACTTTCATGCTCCCGACAAAATGTGCAGACTTCACAAATATTAAAAACTAAAAGAATGAACATCCAAATCTTTGAAACACCATTCATCACACATTGATTCAACAAGCATTTATTTCATTAGGAACAGAATACAAGTACTTCCAGAAAGTTATAATTTAATCAAGTGCAAGCAGAGTAATTTTTTCAAAGGAAGGTTAGACTTAACTTCGGTGTGATATTTTGAGGAACTAATTGATAGAATCAGAGAAGTGAATCTATGAAAGTAAGGAAGCTGTAGAAAGGTTTGGTATAGTTAAATAGTAATGAGATATTTAACTGTCATAATACCAAAGGCAATTTTAAAGATGATGTATTATTGAAGTTCAATCAGATTAGAAAGATTCTTACACTGAATAATGGAGAAACAAAGCTTCTCTGATAACAGAACTAATAACACACCAGAATGAAGATTTTTGCACATCACCAGAAGATTAGGAAGCCAGCATGTAATTACATCCCTATGGCTTACTCCTCTAGTGACCTTGAATATCATCTTGCTGAAGCCTACTCTGAGTATCTCTTGTATGACAGGCACTGCACAAAGATATACGCTAACTCTAAAATTCTAGAAATTAGAATATCTTTATAGAGCTGTTTAAAATGAAAAATTTAAAAGACCAAAGGGTGGCTAGGTGGTACAGTAAATAGAGCACCGGTCCTGGAGTCAGGAAGACCTGAGCTTAAATCCAGCCTCAGACACAACACAAAAAAATTAGCCATGTAACCTTGGGCAAGTCACTTAACCCCAACTGCCATGCAAAAAAAATAAAGAAAGAAAAAAGAAAAGTTTAAAAGACCCTTAAAGATCTTGTAATTAAACTCCCTCCTTTTGCAAATTAAGAAATTGGTTTAGAGAAGTGACTTGTCTAAGATCACACAGTCAGTGTGATGCTGAAGCACCAGCCTAGAATGCATTCCCTGCTTACCCCTGCCTCTTGGAATCCTGATTTTCCTTCAAAACTTAGTTCAAGCATCACCTTCTACATGAAATCTTTCCTAATTCCTACCCCCAATGTTAGTGTCTCTCTGTCCTGAAATACCTTATATTTATTTTGTATATATTTATATATGCACACATTTTCTCCCCGGATAGAATATAAGCCCTTTGAGGGAAGGGATTCTTTCTCCAGTACCTATCACAGAGCCTGGCACTTAGTAGGCACTTGATAAATGCTCACTGACTGACTGATGTTAGTAGAACCAAGCCTCAGTTTCAAGTCTCTTGACTCCCATTCCACTAGGTCACACTGCCTTCCTTTTCTGGGTTAGATGAGATATAGAGCTTGAGAACGGTATTTTTAATGTTATTTTCCAAGTTATTTCTGGTGCAGATTTTTTGCACAGTTCTTGATATTTCAGGGAAGAAGAAGAGGGAAGTTGCTACAGCATGGAAGTCAACTGCCTATTGTTTGTGGTTATAAATGCCATACCTAAATAGAGTTCTCTTCCTCATGACATGGTATATGACACTTACTCTGGACCACTATTAAGGTAATTTTCAAAGTCCATAATTTAACTGAAAACTGGAGTGTTACAAAACAGATGGAACTATGATACTGCAGTAATCTCGAGGATTTTTTCCCCAAACAAGGAAAAAGAACAAGCTATCCAGAGCATGTTAAAAGAAAAATCAAGGTTGGGCATCAAATAAGAAAGTTGTTTCAGAAGCAGGGGAGGATGGAAAGAGTTTAGTGATAGTTTTGAAAAATGTCACGACATTGCCTACATTTTATATGTTTGTGAAGAGCCAAATTTCTGAGATGAAGAGGTTTCCCAGTCACAAATCAAAAACATTAACTTTTTATTTATGTGCTCTTGCCATGAGTGAAAAATACTTCAACTGATGAAAATGACATTTTATTATAGAATTATTTAGAGCAGTTCTCCACTATTGTCAAACCACACAAAGGGCAGCATGATAGATGCTGATTTGTGTGAAGGATCATAGGTCTGAGACCCTAAAGAACACCTAGCTCAACCCTTTCATTTTACATTTGAATAAGCAAAGGTCAGGACAGGTGAAGTGATTTGCCCACGTCATATGCATGTAGTAAGAAGCAGCCCCTGGTCTTTTACACAGGGATCACCTGACCTGACCTATGTACAAAGAAAAGAAGGAATAGTGTTCCCATTGTGCCCTATGTGCACATACACATGTACACACACACACACACACACACACACACACCAGTCAGTTAAACTGGTCAGAGAAGAGGTTACCAACCTACGGTGCATGTACCAAAGAGGGCCTTCCGACCAGTCATTACTACTATACCTCCTCCTAACAAGAGCCATGTCTCCTACTCTGCAGAATCAACCCTGTAATACCTCTCCCTTGCAAAACACAATAACTGTCCCCCAGACAGCAGGAGGGAGACATTTTTTAAAAATCTTTTAAAACCCCCTTTTAAAAAACCTTTTTAACTGATGCTTTTGTACTTTCGTTTCTGAAAACATCCCTCCTTTCAACCCCATTGAGCCTTTCCTTGTAGTAAAGATTTGAAAATAGAGATTAAAAAAACACAGTTCAGCAAAATCAAACCTATATGTTGAACATGTCTGATGATATAGGCAATATTCCACAGTGTTAGTCCTTCAGAGAATGGTGCTGATGGTCAGGGTGTAATCCCCATTTGAATTGCGAGCATCACTGGGTTCACTTAGCACATTCTGCATGCCTTGCTGTCTTGCAAATGAACTTTTGTTACAGGAAACCCAGATGAGAGACTCTGGGAAGATCAATGCAAATCTATGACTGCTGTGACAAAAAACAATGCAAGGGACATATTCCATGAAAAGGCAACCAGCATCACCTCTGTGTTTGAAGGATAGTACATTCAACATTTTAAACAAAGAACCATTTTCAAAGGGTTCAAGTCACTCTAGATCTGCACTGAAATATCATTTGCTCAAAAATAAAAGCATTAGCTACACTGTCATTCAGCACCTCACTTTATACCGCAAAACCATAGCTAGACACTCCTGAAGCATGGGTGACATAGCTAGTTAGGGAAAGTGTAAGGGAGAAGAAGGAATCAAATGTCCTGGCAATAAGAGTCAGAATGCAGTTGTAGAACTCTGCAGACTCAACTAGCTTCTGCATTTGCTCTTACTTCTGAATAATTTGAAAACTTTGTTTCATGGTTTGAAACTTATTTTGGCACACCTAAATGTAATGTTCCCCACTTATATTTTCCTGTTTTAGGAGTTTTACTTCCTCAGTTCTCTCAAAATGTTCTAAACCAGAGCTGCCACACAGGAATCTCAAAACCCTCATATCACTAGGTTGCATGCAACCTCCCAAGGCATATTATGCTGTCTGTTTTCCCTTTGTTCATACTAATATGTGAAAAGAAATAAAGATGGCGGCAGTGGGAGTTTAAAAGATGCATGATATAAATGAAAACCAAACACAAGTTTGAGTTTCTGACCACTACAACGGAAGAATCATAAAATGTTTGGGCTTAAAGGAGAGATCATAGCATATGCCCTTCCAACAAGATATAGAAATTTTGTGATTCAGACGATGCAAAGAAACCTACCCAGACTAAGGATCTTCATCTGTTTTAATGGAGTGTCTTAGGCTGTAATGGGTTTCTTATTACCTGACTGTAATGGGTTTCTTATTATCCATTTTAGGTGTTTTAACTTTCAGTCTTTAATTTGTAATGAATTAAAAAAAAACATCACAATTGAATTCACTTTGCTAAGCAGGACACAAGTTAAAGCCATCAAGGAAACAGAATCATGATGCCCATTATAACAGCAACTGATTTATGGTCTTACCTGAGTCCATCCTCGAGACTACTTTGTTTACAAGGAACTGTCATTTGGGAAAAGGTCCATGTGCACATGACTTGTGGGTATGCTTTAAGCTGTACTGAGAAGCAAAATCTGTCATCTTCACCAATCTCATAATCTTCACTTGAATCGGAAGCATTTATAAATCCTTTTTCTGTTTAAAAAAAAGCACATGCATTTCTTTAATTTATATGGTTAAGAAAACCACCCAAAAACATGTTGGAATCAGTAAGTCTATATTTTTGTTCATAATTTGAGAGCAAAAGAATTCCTAGGAGGGCAGTTGTCACACATATTTTTCTAATATGTCTCATTCCTGATTCACAATTGCGAATCTGTAACCTAAGGAAACTGTCTCCCTCCATCTTCCACTCACAGATACAAACTCACAGATTATCTGGATTCGTTGAGCAGTAGAATATAAGCCCCTTGAGGGAAGGAACTGGTTTGTTTGTTTTTGTACTCCCAGAGGCTGGTATGTACAGTAGGCATGTATTAAGTGTGGGTTGAACTGAAGAGCCAAGAAAAGGGCAAATCTAACCAGCAATTATAAAAAATTACTCATTATTGAAGCTCTTCCTTATCAGCAATAAGGAAACTACCATTTGTTTGCATTTTCATTATAGTTCAAAGTTGCACTCTAACTTAAAATACTTCAAAATAAAGCATAAGAAGCTCCACAAGCACCACAAAACCAATTTGGTGGGGAGTAGAATTACTCCAGCTTATATGTGTTTTCCTTGTTCTGAATCACTGGGACACCTCTTTCTTCTGCTTCTTACTGCTCTCTTCTCTTCTACCCTTCCTTTGTAGTCTGGGTAATACTCAATTTTCTTGTCAATAATTCTTTTCAGTATTCCCACCAGACTACCCTAATTTGGGATAACCAGGGGAGCACAAAGAAATGTTCTAGTTCTAACAAACTTATATCTAACTATGACCCTAAAGTAGCTAAGCGGGGCTCTGGAGACTACTAAACTAATCCATCTACTATTCCTGCTTCTGTGAAACTCCCATCAAGTTGCACTGAGGATTCTCAGTGGCTTTTGTAAACACACTCAAAATACCACAACCAGGTAAATAAGAACACAATCTAATGCTGGTAGAAACATGGCTTACCTAAGACAGTAACCAAAGCTGATTGGCTGGGATGCTTTGATGAAACACAAGTATAATGCCCAGTATTGCTTCTTCCCACTGATTCCACAAAAGCAAATAAAATCCGAATCATAGTCCCGTTGGCTGAATAGGCACTCATCTCAAAGTGGCTGCCCTAGATTTTAATCAAACAAGGCTGGCATTCAATGTTTTTCAGTCAAAGTGACTGGCATTGCATTTATTTTGTCATAATATGAGCTTGACTTCTTACCTCTTTTAATGTCCTGTTTTCAAATTCCCAGTCAAGTCTGAATTTATAATCCATATAAACAGCTTTGCATCTTATCAACAAGGGTTCCCCCTCTTTAATAAACAGTTGTGGTAGAGTTGTTTCCGGGTTTTGATCTAGATCTGGAAAATGAAAATATCAGAAGTAAGCAAGGGAAGAAAGAAAGATTTTTCCTCACAAACTATATTTGGAACTTTTTAAAGGACTATCTGACATCAAATCTCAACGATTTCTCACACATTCTTTTTGGTCTAAACCTGCGATTTCACAGGTGTAGGGAATTCCCAGTGAGAAAGTTGCTTCAACCAATTCAGGTATCCATTGGGCAACTGTTCTACTACTCATTGTATTAGAGATGTCCATGATATGCTGACAGGTTGAGTCCCTGGCCTAGAGTCACACAGTGAGTATGTGTCAGGACTAGGACTTGAATTCAGATTGTCTTGACTCTGAGACCAGCTCTTTACTCACTGGTTGATGCTACTGCCTCTAAAAAAGAAATAATTGGTTATCCCCAAGACATATGGGCACCCCCATTATGAAGGAAGCATTTATAATATTTCTAATGTGTTCTTTATCAATTTCGTGGGTTGCCTTAGACAAAAAAGAATTTACCTAGTGGACAGCTTTCTGGTGAAGAGCTTCAATTTACTTAACAGTGCTGGTTCTTGGCCAACACAACACCTAAAACACTGTATTAATATCAGCATTTACTTTTGAGAAGGTAAAGGTAACTACTGTAATAATCAATTCAGCACACTGTACATGAAAGTGTTACCTAGTGTAAACAGCCTTCTGCATTTCTTGCCCAAGTCATTTTTTGCACAGCACCATATGTCTTTATCAAAGAATTCACGAGGTACATTTTTGTTTTTTCTAGGGACATCTTGACTTTTTTTGCAGCTGCAATTAAAAAAAAACATTTGTCTGAATCTATAAAAAATTCTATAAAATATATGCATATATATAAATCTATTTTTAAAATGTAACTGAGTACTCAAGTAAAGGAGAAAATTAAATATTTACTCTGTGGTATGAAAGAGTAAAATAAAGATCAAAGGAATCACAGATTTTTATAGCTTTGGGAGATATTTCAAAAGACATCAGGTACAACCAATACCTAAACAGGAATTTTCTCTGCAACTTCTCTGACCAGTAATCATCCAGTCTCTGTTTGAATGTTTCATATGTAAGGAAGATCTTCTTAAAAACATCAGGGCGGCTAGATGGTGCAGTGAATAGAGCACCTGCCCTGGAGTCAGAAGGACCTGAGTTCATATCTGGCCTCAGACACTTAACACCTAATAGCCATGTGACCTGGGGCAAATCCTTAACCCCAATTGCCCTACAATCCCACCTCCAAAAAAAATTTTTTTTAACAGCATGAAATTTAATACAAAGTTTATGAATGATCGAGGTCTCATTCTTACTAATCTCAGCAATTTGGAATGACACTAGGTAGTATTATATAATAGAAGGGGTCTAGACCAAACTCTGTATCCTTTTTTTTTTTGCATAAAGCCCCACTCATTACCCAAGTTATCAAATATGCATCTATAAAATAAAGGAGGAAGGAAGAAAGGGAGAAGAATCATTACTGCACCTTCTACTTTAAAAAATGGTAAATATGACAACTACAAATGTCATATTCAAGTAATGCTTGACAGTTTACGTCCTTTAGACCAACCTTTTAAGTTTAATCTCTCTCTCTCTCTCTCTCTCTCTCTCTCTCTCTCTCTCTCTCTCTCTCTCTTTCTATCTCTCTCTCTCTTTCTCTCTCAAGATTTTTCTAACAAGCAATGCATTGATAGATTTGGGTTTCAGAAAGCTTTGCTTTTTAATATGATAATTTAGACCATTCATATTTAATAATAATCTATTAAATCTAATTTGGTTTCTGTCATTTTAATTTTTGATTTGTTGTCTAGAAGGAATGAAATTTAACTCACCTTTCTTTAATTAATTCTATTATAACTACTTCACTAAAACTAATTAACCAAAGCAGTATAGCACCTGTGTCTTCCTCCCCCCCCCCCCTTTGTATTAAAGCCAGGGTTTTCCTTCAAGGATCACCAACTTCTTTCCTTTTCTCACACTTTTAATTTCCAAATCAAACTTAAAGCTCTTGTTTCTCCACTTATTGTGATCCACATTTATCCCAAATCCAAATTTGTTTTTACTTCTCTTGAGGAAGCTGACAGTTCTACTGTCTGTCTGTCTATCTATCTATCTATCTATCTATCTATCTATCTATCTATCTATCTATTGAACTTTGTATTCTTAATTATAGATAATGACAGGGCTAAAGAGTTACGCTATTTGTATTGAGCATTTATTGTTCTACCAATATGAAGTTCTTCCCTAACTATTGGTAAGGATCTTTTCTACTGTGTTGTTTTCATCAATAAATTCCCTGAGGGCTTCTTGATTTTATTTTTTAAATTTGAATCCTTAAACTTTATTACACTTCAAAAACTGGATACACATGACAATTCATCTCCCATTATCAATATATCCAAAACATGGAGTTCAATACTGACATACTAACTGTTCAATTAATTCTGAAACTGAGACAAATATTGCAATGTAAATTTAAACAACTAAAACTTACATGTTAAAATTCCAATAATCACTGTATTAAAATTTAGCAATCATATTTTTCTACTTGCAAGTATTATTCTTTCCGAAATCAAAGGTTTAATGAAATCACAAAAACACTATTTGTTACCTATCATTTCAGTAGAAATCACCCAATATTACAGAAAAATCTTGGCATCCCAAGATATTTTATCAGTTGTATTTAAAATAATTTTAAAAACTGGATAAATTTACTCATGTCTACCAACTTGTAAACTTATTCACTGATATTTTATTTAATTTGCGTGCCAGTGATGTAAAATTAAATAGTATGTATAAAAGTCAGCCCTTCAAGGGCTTGTGAGAAGCTTGAGAGCATTTGTGACAGCGTTTTCTCTTCCTAAAAATCTTCTGAATATGACCGAAGTACAGAAAGTTATCGCTTTACTTAAGGGGATCATTCTGCAGACCTCTACTATTAATGTGAATTTGCCCCTATCCTACCCACCCAACAGCTTCTTGATTTTTTTAATGTCCTTTTGCTTTTAGACACAATATTTAAGTTTTCAGGATGTGTAATTTCTGGATTTAGCCTCATGCTTTTAAGACACAAATATGTTTTCAACCAATTTTTACCACTTTTCCAATGTAACTTAGGAATTAGATGGATTTGGGGTCCCTCTGCTCTGAGTATTCCCCTTGCAGAATTAAAAACCCTCTATGAGCCTTCTCATCCTGTAAAATTCTTTTCCATGGCTTTCCTCTCTGGGCTCCACTCCTGACCGTCCATACTTTTCTCCATTGTGAGTAGCATTGTGACCCTGGAAATTTACTCTGCCCTGTAACCCCTTTATCTAGAAGTTTATTTCTCCCCTACAGATCCCTTTGTCTTACTGGTGGGTTCTGGGAAGAACCATTTTAAGTAATGGCCAGATTAACCACATATTCATTCCTCTCTGGGCTCCACTCTTGACTCTCTACACTTTTGATATCATGCTAGAGCATTCCTCTCACTCTAGAAGTCCTCTCTGCCCCTTTGGCTCCTTCCCCTGAATGTTTGGTTTCTTTCAAAACCTCCATTTTAATGAAAGAGCCCAGTTATCTATTTATTCATTCCTCTCTGGGCTCCACTCCTGTTTCCCTACTATGCTCCCTCCCCTCTTTTTATATATTGTCTTCCACCATTAGAATGTAAACTTCCTGAGGGCAGAAATTGTCTTTCTTCTTACTTACATTTGTATCCCCAGCACTTACAGTACCTGGCACACAGTAAACATTTAATAAATGCTTGTTGAATTGTTAATTCTAGAAACACTCCAAAGTGCTAAAGGTCTTACTTTGATTCTTTCATAGTTTAGAAGACCAATCTGGTTGGTCTGAAAAACCAGCACCCGGGCTGTTATCCTTCTCTCTCCCTACATCACCAATCCGCCTCTCCTTCTGCTCATACATGTCCTCATGTGATGTCTTTTATGCCAGTTCCCACATGCAAGGCATCCTGGGTAATATTTCTACTTACATCAACTAACTACGAGTCTTTCTAATCCCTATACTGTGCGTTCCTTGAAAGCAGAGAGTAGCTCTCTTTATTTTTTTCTTTTCTTTTAAAAAAAAAATCTCTAGCATTTAGCACAGTGCCTAGCACATAGTAGGTGCTTAATCAATGCTTGTTGCCTGATTGATTGCCTTCTGGTTCACCTGAAATTTTGATTTTTTTTCTTTGAGATAGCCACATTTCATCATCCATAGCCAAAGAGAAGAGAGAAAAGGGAATAAACATTTGTAATGTGCCTGCTATGCTCCAGGCACTGACTGTGTTAAGTGCTTTATGAATATTATCTCATGTGATCCTTAAAACAACTCTGTTGAAATAGGTGCTGTTATTATCCCCTTTTTACAGTTGTAGAAACTGAAGCAGAGAGAAGCTAAGTGACTTGCCCAGAGTCACACTGCTAGTGAGTATCTGAAGCCAATCTGAACTCAGGTATTCCTGACTCCAAGCCCAGTTATTCATTCTGCCACCTACCTGACTTATTGGAAGAATAATGATGTTTAAAAGTTGGTCTTTCATTGATTTGAGAGCACTAAGCAATTTCCCAAATGAGAGCCAACTTAATCTCCCCCTCTGATTCAAATCTGAGCCCACAGCAGCCACCATTTGTAGGCATATCAAACACATATATACCGAAGGACTAACAATGGTTGTCTATATTATTTTGTCATAATCAATGCAACATATTTCTTATATGCTTTCATTTAAAGTTCTTCATAACTGGACTCAATCAATGTTCCCAGCATCATACACTATTCCTCTTCCCACATTCTATACTTTAGATGGGGAACCTGTGACCTTGAGACCACATGTGACCTTCTAGGTCCTTGGGTGTGGCCTTTTGAGCAAGTCCAAGTTTTACAGAACAAATCCTTTTATTAAGGGAATTGAAGTCTGGATTCGGTCAAATACTGTCAAACATTGTGGTTTCAAAATATGAGCAAGAAATACTTCATTTTGGAAAAAAAAGTCTTTAAGACAGTGATAAGAACAAACTTCTGTATTTTCATTGCAGGTAGGACAGTCACCAGAAGCTTCAATAGAGCAAAGTTGGCCAGCGCTCTCACTTGCATTCCATCTTTTCCAACTAGCACATGCTGATCTGTAACTATGGCCTCACCATGAGTCACTGATACTGCTGGCAGTACATGAAAGAGATAGATTTCATCAAGTTGGGCCAAATTATCTTCAGAGATAACACTTCAGTGACTGAATACTCTGGACACTATGCTACTGGATTCTGTACAATTTGATCTGACCCAACAAGAGATACTATTAAATACCTGTATTTTGTACATAAAATTTAAGAAAGACTCAACTTAAAAGAAAATCAAGAGTATCTACATTGGAATTATATATCCTGTACTCCAGTTTTGTGAGTCCAAAGACAGAGATTGCTGTAATCTACTTACTATGATACTCTCAGTACAATCCTGTGCACTTTGGCTGTCATTCAGTCATTCAGTTGTGTCCTACTCTCCTTGACCCCATGGACCATAGCACACCAGGCCCTTTTGTCCTCCACTACCTCATGAAATCTGTCCATGCTCATGTTCATTGCTTCCATGACACTATCTATCCATCCCATCCACTGCCAGCCCCTTTTCTTTTTGCCTTCAATCTTTGCCAACATCAGGGTCTTTTCCAATGAGTCCTGTTTTCTCATTATGTGGTAAAAGTATTTAAGTATCAGCTTCAATATTCAATCTTCCAATTAATCTGGACTGATTTGAACTTTTTACTGTCCTAGGGACTCTTAAAAAGTCTTCCCCAGCACCACAATCTGAAAGTGTCAATTCTATGGTATTCAGCCATATATTGTATGACTAGAGATATTAATTTGGTATAAAATGTCTTATTTTTGTCTATTTTAATCATTAAGTTTTTAACTTGAGGGTACAAAGAAATTGATCAATCTATCAGTCAGCAAGCATTTATTAATCCCTTACTATGTGCCAGGAACATAATAAATTTTTTGAGTGCTGGGGATATGAAGAAAATGAGTACATGAATAATGATGAGGTAGTGTGCAATCATTACCTCTGTGTATAGCTGAGGTGGAGTGAAGGAGAAGGACTTGGGGTTTAAGGAGTCTGAGAAACTGGGAGGTTGGGGGGGGTGGAAATACATGCTGAAGAAGCATCAACTTCAATTAGACTAAAGTTCTCTACTATAAAATGAATTGGTAAGGAGAGGAAGACAGTGTCCCACAGGCTGATCTTGAAAAAGGAGCAAGAATGACTTGGGAAATGGACAACAGAGATAAATTGGATCGAGCAGAAGTTTTTGATAGTGTAAACTTCAAAGAAGGGGAAGTTATTTAGTAATTATAGTAAAGGGAAAGTCTGGAAATGGCAACTCCTCACTCCCACCCCCAGCCCATTATTTTCATTGATGCTTTTCATTAATGTATTGACATCTTCATGACCCTAGATTTAAGATGATCCTCTCTTTCCTATTCCAGCAGCCGTAGTAGTAGGAAGGGAAGCTATAGTATATTTTCTTCTCCTATCCCAATAGAAACAGGGAAGAAAGAATGAACAGCTGCCAGATGTTGACCACTGTCACTAATAGACTGTCACTTCAGGAATTCTCCAGACTTTCTCCTGTAGTCTCCTCCCACTCCTTCCTTCCTGTTTATTCTCTTTTCGTCTCCTGCTCCCTCAGCAGTTAGAGAGGGGAAGAAGGATAGGGGAGGTAAGGGCTATAGCTGTGATAACTCTGTGTTCCGTCCCCATTCTTAACCGTAGAGCAATAATGGAGGCTCAACTCTCTCTTCCTGTTCAACCCTTCAGCCCAGGCCTCCAGGGAAAACCTAGTGGTAGAAGCAGCAGTTGTGGTGGTTCCAGGCTCCTCCTACACTTCTTTCCACCCCTAGTCCTGGGGGAGTATGAGGATGAGTAGAGCCTATTGCAGCTGCAGCAGGTGCAGAGGGAGGTCATATGCTATCTCCTGAACTATCCTTTAAACCCAGGTCCAAAAGGAACAAATACCTCACAGGAGACCCTCTCCTTTGTCCTCCTCCCCGTTCAGTTCTGGGGCACTGGAAGCCACTTCCTTCCTTCATGCCCCTCCATCTGAAAGTTGTCAAAGAATGTGGTGGCAGCAGTAGGGACAGTTACTGGGTCCCTTTCACTAGGCTTTTTGGTAGATATATTTTTATTCTTCTCTATACAGTCTTTCTTTTACTTCTTGGGTCCTTGACAGTTTTTGGTGCCAGAAGCTCAAAGAACTTATTCCCTATCTTGCGTCCACTCTGTCATCCCCCATGAAGTTCACATTTTTTTTCCAGAGGCCTCACCTGTAAATCACTTGACTTTTCCACTAGCAAAAACCACATTCCATGATAAACATTTTCATTAGTTGGCATAGGACATGATTCTTTTCTTTTGGAGGGGAGAAAGCAAGGCAATTGCTCAAGGTCACACAAGTGTCAAGTGTCTGAAGCCAAATTTGAACTCAGGTCCTCCTGACTCCAGAGATAGTGCTTTATTCACTGTGCTACCTAGCTGCCTGCCCCAGGACATCATTCTTAGTACCAAATATATCCATCAATTTATTAGTGTGCTGGGGCGGCTGGGTGGCGCAGTGAATAAAGCACCTTCCCTGGAGTTAGGAAGACCTGAGTTCAAATTCGACCTCAGGCACTTAACACTTACTAGCCCTGTAACCTTGGGCAAGTTACTTAACCCCAATTGACCTCCAAAAACAAAATTTATTAGTGTGCTAAGGAAAGAAAAAAAGTTGACTGATATCTTCTACAATCTATATCCTAGCCCTGACTTCAGCTGCCCCTTAATTCTGAGTGATGATTCTCATAGCAAAAGTATGGACAATAAAATTTCATCATTTCATACTTCACTACTCCAAGAGAATATAAGTTCCTTGAGGGCAGGTGCTATGTTTTCTTATTTTTTGTCTCAGTACCTAACATGATACTTTGCCCATCATAGACTCTTGATAAATATTCACTGAATTAAAATTAGTTCTCAATTTTCCATAATTCAGATTGGCTACACACAAATCTCACTGAGTAAAAAAGTAATTTATTCCTCTGTGATTTTTTTAGTGTCATAAATAAGGAAATTACAGCCTAAAATCACATCTTTTTATCAAACCAGGATTTCAAGGAATTAGCTTCTGTGTCCTAAAATTTTTTCATGTTAAAATCCTTCATTTATATGTGGGAAAATGTTGTAAAAGTGGGTTCAGGACTCACTTTAAAACTTGGGTGCAAAGTATGATTTGAGGGGCTCTAAGAGGACCCCACTCAAGAATATGTCCCCCCTCAATCTTCCTGAAAACCCTACATTAGCTACTGATTGTGGTAATCACCACCAATTAACAGACAATTATGAATTAGCTTATCATCATACCAAGCTTATATGATAAGGCCTGAGAAATTGGCACAGGACATTTAAGCTTTGATAGGGTTGTGAGGTGCCATAGATACCTAGAATCATCACATTTTAGACGTAGAAAAGATCTGAAAAGTCATCTAGTCCAAGTTTCCATTCCATACCCAAATCTCCTTTATAATATCCATGAAAGATTGTCATCCAGTCTCTGTTTGAACCCTTCAAGGAAAGGAAACCTCTCTACCTCATAATATAGACCACTCTATTCAGGAGTAATTTGGGAGAGAATATATTCTTCTCATATTGAGAGGCTGTTTGGTACAATGGATAGAGAGCTAGCCTCAGAATCAGGAAAATCTAGGTTCAATTCCTTATATGAGCCTGTGCAAATTAAACGACCTCTCAATGCTTTCATTCAACTTTATGACCATAAGTTGCAGCATAAGCATATATCACATGGGTAGTGAGAATTCCTCATTAAGAGCTTCCCAAATGGATGAAATCACCCATCCTGTCAAAAAGTTATCTTGAGTATATGTCTCCTTATAATTTCTATCTCTGATAGGCCTGGTTTTAACCTTCAGAGCTGCACAGAACAAAACTAATTCTTCTTTAATTGGAAAGGAAAAAATGAAAATAGTTTAGAAAGAGGTGAAATGCCGGGCAAGCACAGAAATAATAAAAGAACATCTTGCTGCCTTCAGGAAGTTCAGGTCACCAGGTGTGGACCAAGTCAAACTCCAGGTACTGGGAGAACTAGGAGGTGTGATAGCTGAGCCAGCATCACTGAGAACAAAAGAAAACCACAAAACTATGGAAGGACAAATGGTGTTCCAATATTCAGAAGCAGGGGAAGAGAATGGAGTCTGAAAACTATAAAACAAAAAGGTTGGTTTTGAAACCTGAAAAAACTCTCAACCAGGACTGGTTAGTGAGTAGATATAAAAGGAAGCAGCAATCACAGAAAGGCAGCCTGAATTCATTAAGAAGAGATCACACCAGACTAACCTCATTTTCTGTTTTGTCAAATTTGATATATGGATAGATGAGGGGATTGTGATAGGTAGAGTTTACCTAGACTTTAGCAAAGCATTTGACAAAGTTTTTCAAGCTATTTTGTGGAAAAATATAAAGATATGCCCCATAGGACATGTGTTTCTCTACAGGACAGTTAGATGGATTCAAATCTAATCCAATTGCTGTAGCCATAGAATAGTCAATATTTTTTTTCCTCAATATTTTTTAAGAATACAAAAAGGTCAGGGCAGCTGGGTGGCACAGTGAATAGAACACCAGCTCTGGAGTTAGGAGGACCTGAATTAAAATTTGACCTCCAACATGTAACACTTTCCAGCCATGTGACCTTGGGCAAGTCACTTAACCCCAACTGCCTTGTCTTTCACCCTCTAAAAAGCAAAAATAAAAATAAAAAGAACATAAAAGGGTCCTGAGACCAAAAAGTTTGAGAACTATTGTGTAATCCTGGGACATTTGAGGAAAGAAAGAACACTTTCAGTCAGAGACCACCTCTTATTCCCTGATTGGCCTCACTTTCACACTAGCTGCCTTGCTCTGTGTGGGACCCTCCTCACCTTTCTGGATCCCCTTTATGTTTTATCTTCCCCTGTTAAAAAAAATATACTCCTTGAGAGTAGGAACTATCCTGTTCTGTTGTTGTGTCTCCAGTGCTTAGCACAGTGACAAACACATAAGAAATGCTTATTAAAAAAAAAAAAAAAAAAGGGCGGCTAGGTGGCGCAGTGAATAGAGCACTGGCCTTGGAGTCAGGAGTACCTGAGTTCAAATCCGGCCTCAGACACTTAACACGAAAAACTAGCCGTGTGCCCTTCAAGTCACTTAACCCCAACCTGCCCTCCAAAAAGCAAAAAAAAAAAAAATGCTTATTAAATGCCCTTTCTAGGTATGTGAAAGAGGTACTTTGAAGGACAGTAAGGATTCTTAAATGTGGAGTGAGTGTATTTTATAAAAATATGGACATAAAAGATGGAATGCTGAGTAAATGTTCTTGGAATGGAATTATAAAGAAAGGAAAGTTGGAACCAGATGATAGCAAACTTTCAATCCCAAAGTTAAGAGTAAGATAGAATAGAATGGGATAGATTAGGATAGTATTTTTGAGGCAATATAGAGCCACTGAATGTTTTTGAGTAAGTAAAACACACGATCAGACTGTGCCAAAGTGGGTTTTACTTATGCAACAATTATGCCTATGAATTTTTAGATTTTCATGAACTTACTTTTACTTTAGTAGCCATCTATATTTTCATTTTAATATGCATAAAAATAATTTTTTAAAGCTACACTTCTCATAAACTCTATTGTCAAGATTTTTCCACTAATAAGACTGATTTTTCTTTACTATCTATCTGCCAACTCAGTTTTACTTTCAGGAAATGTTAGCGGCAGCTGGGAGCTGTCCACAGCTGAAACTCATTCAGAACAAGAATTTCAAGGGATATCAGGATACTCTAAACCTGTTTGAATGTAACTGAATATGAACTCTTTATACAAATTGTGCTCCAATCTTGAATTTTTGCTTGACCATTGACCAAATTTTTCCTGTTTGCTCCTTGAATCTTGTCACTAGTGATCTTATGATATATTCTGGACCCAGAGAGTTTCCTGCCTCTGGCCCATTTTCTTGATACCTTGTGCTAGATGCTGTGATAACTAAATATTTTTCTCTGAATGGCCCAGCTCCTACTTTGCTCATCACAAACAGAATTAACACTGAATAAGCTGCCTCAGACTGGATTGACATGGTGGCATCATACTTTTGTGTTTGCATCCCCAGTACTTAGCATGGTTCCTGGCTCACAAGATGCTTACTGATTGATTTGGGGATGGGGGGGGGGAGAAAAAGGGAGAGAATCCTACCTGTCCTAGAGCAGCACATGGCCCTCCCATCTCATCACCATCATGATTGACATTTTTCATGGGGTATCTGACAATTTGTCAAATAAAATGGTAGCAGTTCAAAATATTTCCATTTGTTTATTTCAAACAGTATTTTTAGTTTACTGATTTTTATTGTCCTTAGAAATGATTTTTTTATTATCCTTAGGAACATCAGCCCTTATAGAGGAAAAATGTAAGTACTACTGACTGTTGTATTAACTACAATATTTTGGACACACCACCTATTCATTATAGCAGTATAAAGTATTTGCTTAAAAATGAGCTTGGTATTAAATTATTTGATTGACTAACATTTGTAATGTTTGACTTACACCTTTAAAAAATTCAAATAGAAATTTTAATCTGCAAAGTCCATGAGTATAATTATCAACATGAGTTGCAAACATCTTACCTTTCATTGTGTGGGTTGCAAAAAAACCACTCTACCATGGGATCTGGGAAGCCTTCTGCTCTGCAAACTACCGAATCCTGATGCTGGTTTTTCAGTTTTATAAAATATGGCTCTCTGAGTTTTCCTGTTAAATTAATTCAAGTTACATTTTAAAGTTTTTTTGAAGGTTTTTTTCTGAAGGCATCACTGCTTATTTATAAATGACCATTTTTAATAGATTTTTTAGTCCTTAGAGGTAATAAAAATACTTAAAGCCTTACATCATAAAATTATTCCATGCTGCTCATTTATCATATTAACCCCAATACTAATTGAAATTCCAGCTTTCATCACTGTTGTCTCACCAATATCACTCATATGGGACTGCAATTGGAACTCAAATTGATATAAGAGAGAGAAGCTAGATGTCCCTTCTAGAGGGAGAGGAGAAGGAGAGGTGGGAACATAATAGGATGGAAATTTTAGATTTGATAGTCAAGGAAGGGAGAGAAATACCAGTAACATATAGCTCAAAATGGACACTTCCAAGCAGGAAAAATGTCAAGGTTCCCCACGCTTTTCTGTACTTTGCCTCAGCCTATGTAAAAAACAACCACAACAACAATATATGGAGATAGATGCCTAAAATCTTGGAGCTGGCAAAGACCCTCGACATATCTGTTAGGTAATGCAAAGAGTGACAGATTTGGAATCAGAGAGTCCTTGGTCCTCTGCTTTTTAGACTTTGAACCTCAGTTTCCTCATCTGTAAAATGGTGTTGGAAATGTCTGCCTTGGCAGATTTCAGAAAAACCTGGAAAGTCTTACATCAACGATGCTGAGTGAAGTGAGTAGAACCAGGAGAAAAAAACTGTATGCAGTAAACGTGCAATGATCAACTATGATTGACTTCGTTCTTCTCAGCAATACGATGACCCAAGATAATTCCAAAAGAATTGTAATGGGAAATGCTATCCACATCCAGAGAAAGAACTGTGGAGTCTGAATGCAAGTTGAAGCATATGATTTTTACTTTTTTTGGTTTTTTGTGGTTTTTCCCTTTTGTTCTGTTTCTTTTTTCACAGCATAATTAATGTGGAAATATTTTTCCACATGTATAACCTACATCAGATTGCATGCTGTCTTGGGGAGGAAAAAAAGGCAGGAGGGGGAAAAATGTGGAACTCAAAATCATAAAAATTGAAAATTGAAAACTATCTTTACATGTAATTGGAAAAAATAAAACGCTATTTACCTTCCCTACCCCAGCCCCAAAATAAAATATCTGCCTTGAGCCAGGGAAATTGTTGCAGGTCAAGTGAGCTCATTTATATAAAGAGTCTTGAAATCATAAAGCCATTTATTATTGTTGTTATTGTCCTTATTATGCACTGGTATTTAGTGGCTAAGTCCTACTAGGCCCCAACTACAATCAACAGTCCAAAGCTGAAGCAATGATCAGCAAAAGTCAGTACAGATCAAGGAACACATTCGAAAAGCTGACTACTCCTGTGCTTTTTACAGTACTATTCCCTTGTTCTTTTGGAAGAAATGAAGCTGTGGACAACTCTCTCCTTTATTGTTGTTGTTTAATCATTTCAAATTGAGTTTTCTTGGCAAAAATACTGGAGTAGTTGGCCATTTCCTTCTTTAGATCATTTTACAGATGAAGAAACTGAGGCAAAAAAGGTTAAGCAACTTGCCTGAGGTCACACTGTTAGTGTCTGTGACAAGATTTGAACTCAGGTCTTCCTGACTTCAGGTCTGGCACTCTATCCACTGCACTACTTAGGTGCCTTTTATTAGTCATGTAGCAATTCACCTCTTGCTCCCTCCAGAATGGGAGTCTATTCTAACAGGAGAATAGTAAAGATACCCTCCTTAAACATCCATTCTATTTCGAATAATGGGGGACTTATGACATTTCAAGAGAACATACTCTAATTATTAGGCTATTCCTCATATTAAACCAATATCTGTTCCTCTGTAACTCCCAGTGTCAGTCCTAGTTCTAGTCCCTTCAGATACAACATGAGTTGAAATTCTCTTCCACATGATAGTATCATACACTTCTTAAATTTTCAAACTGGGAACAACTTTAGAAATCACCTAGTACAACCCTTTCATTCAATTCCATTAGGTTTTGTTCAGTTCTAAGCTTCCTGAAGACAGCTCATTTCATTTCTGTCCTTGTATTGGCAACACCCTGTGCACTGCTTTGCACAGAGTAGGAGCTTAATAAATGCTTGCCAAATTGAACTGAAGAGATCTTAAAGTTCATCTAGAACAGAAAAAAGGCAGGATCTGGCCCCAAGTTCCCCAATTCCAAGCCCAAGAAAATCTGTTCACTGTTTGGAGTGCTACATTGGCACAAAGGTGTGCTAAGGCATAGAAAGCACCCTCCACCCTTTATTCTGTGTGGCAGGTGGGAAGGTATTGCGATGCTGATGTACAAGGTCATTTAGCCTCAGAACCACACAAGTCCATGTCTTGTTTAAGGTGGGGAGGAGTCAGACACCATACCCAAATGGAATTTCTGCCTTACCCTAGCACTCCTTAGGGAAAGCATCTATGCACCTACACATGGAACCACCCATTTGTAAGACTACTAGGCTGCTGGTTGATTCTGTCCCATCCAGTGAAACTGGATGGTAGGGAGAAGGCAGGCAGGGGTTGATGAATGTTCTTCTGTCTCTGACAAATAAGGTGCGTTGATGATTTTCTTCTGAAGAGGAAAAAGACAAGTGAATTTAACACATGTCCTTCTGAAGGGGGCAAGTCACTACTCCTCTGGTCCTCAGATCCTTCATCTATAAAATAATGGGCATGGCTTAGATGATCCTTAATATCCCTTCCAGCTAAAGTTCTATGGTCTCAGGCACTGGAGCATATGGGAAGTGTTGAATCCTCTCAACTAACAACTAACATGGTGACAAAGTAAGTATCAAACTGATTATTCTTATGACCAATATATTTGTTGTATGTTTAGTTATATTTATATGTTGACTTTTAGTAAATGACTTGAAGGCACAGAATTCTAATCAGAAACTTCCTATACGTTATTCCAAGTGGGTCCAGAGAGCACAAGAAATCCAATTTCGTTTATTTTTTTTAATGTGCATCCAATTCCCTGGGCAAATGGTAAGTCTTCTAGAGAATAACAAAATAAATCAAGACAACGAAGCCATTCTCTGAAAATTCTGTGGATCTCTTATCAAACCCAACTTACTTCTTACACTCACTGTAAATATCACTGTGTAATTCATAGCTTCACTTTGAATTGAAAGTAGATATTCTCCAGCTTGAGTTTCTGTCATTTTCAGAATGACTAGGGAAACAACTCTTCTGCAAAACAGGAAAGAAAACTTGTTATTATGGAAAGTTTGTGAACTACAAAAAAAGGTGATGCTGAATCAGCGCTCTGATCTACTGGGGCCAATGTTCAGTCTCTAATAGTGACTGCAAGGTACTCTTTGTGGAAGAGGAAAGACCTTGCTCTCTCCAATTCAGTCCAATCTATAGGAGTATTATCACTATCCTCATCATCAACATTGACTCTTAGGTGGAGTTTTGAGGCTTGGTGGATGCTGTAGGTACATAATTTTGGAGTTTAGAGAAAGTTCACTTTAGGGGTGATAGAGGTAAAATTGTCTTATGATAAGAAGGTGGGAACACAAAATTGCAACTCCGAGCTACAGAGAATACACGATCTTCAAAAGAAAAACATAATGAGAAATATGACAAAGGAAAGGAAAAACAAGCCAAGGAAACTGAGCCAAACTCAAGATTGACCACCATAAGCCCAGGTTGGGCCCCAGACCTTGCTCACACAACAAAGTCTTCAAACCCCCAGATGGCAAATCCAGCATCTCTTTCTACCAAAGGAAACTAATATCAGTATCTTCAGACTAGAAACTCTTCTGTTCCGGTGTCAAGGTTCATAGTTTCTAATTAGTACAAGTTGGGGTGGGACAGGGAGAGAAGGGGTTGATAGTTTATGTGAAGATTTTCATGTAGCTCGCTGTTCAAACTTGTCTTCTAAAAACAGCTAGGGCTACTCAGGACCAGGGGACAAAGAACATTTCAGGGAATAGAGAAAACAAATGTTATGGGAACAATAAGGAATTCCCCAGATCTGCATCCAAGAATTCACATCAAAAATTCATATTACAGATGAGGAAATTAAAGTCCATAGAGAGGTAAAGTGGGCTTAACCAGAAACACACAGAGAGTAAATGACAGAGTCAGAATTCAAGCCCAGGTCATCTAATTCCAAATGAACAGTTCTTGCTACACAATATTGCCTTCAAAACTCAGTTCAACACAATTCAGCAAGTATGTGCAAGGCACCATACTTTGTGCTGGAGATACAAAGATGATACAACAGACTCTGCTTTCAGGCATTCACAATTGAAAAACGGTAGGTGAGGGAGAGATGGGAAACAGGTGCCCAGATCATGAATTCAAAGTATGAGATAGGTGCTGAGGGAAGAACCAGGCAAATGCTATAAGATCTTGTGGTCCCACTTTCTAACTCATTCCTCACCTTACCTCATTGTAATGTCACTGCTAATTCTACTGTAATTGCTCCCTCATCCAGGTTTGAAACCTCAGTCATATTCATCTTCTCCTTCTCCTTTATTTTACCCATATATGATTAGCTGTCAAGTCCTCTAAATTCTACTGCTACAATTTCTCACATTGGTTCCCTGCTACTTCTCCCTCCACTTGCACTGCCACCAACCTAGTTAGTCTTCATTACTCCTCAACTGGACTATTGCAATAGCTCCCTCACTAGTCTCTCTGCCTTTCCACTCTGATCCATTCTTCACACAGCTGCCAAAAATAATCTTCCTATTTTGAAAAGATTTGACTATGACCCTCTCCTCCTCAAAAACCCTCCGGGGCTCTCATTGCCCCTAGAATCAAACTCCTTAACTTGGCATTTAAGGCCCTCCACTACCTTAAAGCCTTATTTCATATTACTATCTTTAATGTGATTATACATTCCCATCAAATTGGACTAAACTATTTCTGAATTGTGTCTTGCCTTTTCCTCATCTCATGCATGTGTGTACCTCGTGCCTGGACTACCTGCTGGTTTCATCTTCACTTGCTGAAATCCTTCTCTTCTTCCAAGGCCCAGTCACACACTTTACTCCAGCTAAAATTGGTCTCTCTCTTCTCAAATTTTCCTGGAGCACCATTTGGATCTTTCTTTAGTCCTTACTACATTCTACCTTCTCCAACATCTATGTGTATAACTACCAAATCCCTCATTTTAGAGGGCAGCGACTGCATTGTCAACTTTGTGTTCATCAGTGCCTAGAAAAATGCCTTATTTACAACTGAATGATCAATTGAAGGAGGGAGAGATCAGTCAAGAGTCAGCAAGCACATACTGAACACCTGCTATGTGCTAGGCACTTGGTAGGGGCTGGGGATAAAAATATGAAGAATAAAATTACCCCTATTCTCAAGAAGTTTACATTATAATGGGGAAGAAGGAAGGCTTTATGGAGCAGGTGGCCTTGTGTAGAAACTTGAAAGAAAAAAAGGAATTCTCAAGATCTAGGAGCTTGGGAAGAATATGAGTAACCCAGGCCAGGAATAGGGAATGGGATTAGTAAAAACCCAGAGGAAGAAGAGGATGTGAATGAGTGATGGAGAACAGTCTACTTTGGCTGGACTATAGAGTATGTAGAATGATACAAGGATGAACAGGTAAATTGGAGTGAGATTATGGAGGGTCTCCTGGCATACAATTTGGTTGGGAGGCAATTCAATTCAATTCAAATCCACTACCCACAAAAGAACTATTAATAAATATTAAATTAATTATTGCTATTTTATTAATATTAATTATCAATATAACATAATGTCATATAATATAATTAATATAACAATGTATAATTAATCAAATTGCCATAATAATATTTTAATTAAAATAAATTAATAGTAACAAATTAATAAATTATTAATTATTAATAAATATAATGCTCTTAACTATAAAGCTTCTCATTGTTGGACAGTGGAACTACTTTTGGGTATGAGCTGCAGAAACCCATCTTCTTACATAAACATTCTAGTGCCCTCATTAACAAATAATTTGGTTTACTTTCACATGAGACTTTGGAGAGATAATTGTTTATGGTAATTATGATTACCTATGCAGAGATTAAGATTCTGGATCATGGATCATTTGCAATCAGAGGATCTAGGTTTGAAATTAGCTCTAACACATGCAACCTGTGTGGCCTTGGACAAGTCCCTTAACTCTCCTGGCCTTAGCTACCTCATTGGTAAGATAAGGGGGTTGGTTTACAGTAATTTATAGCTCTAAATCTATTTACAATTTTCTTCTAGGGACAGCAAATTTAGAGACATTGAACAGAGTAATAGTATTTTATAACTAGAAGATATCTTAGCAGTCATTCAGTTCAGGGTTCTCCAACAAATAAACTCAAGTCAACTGATCAGTTATGAAGCCCTACCTAATCAAGTGATTGAGGGGAATTAGTGACAACCATAACCCTATTCCCAAAGGCCACCACCATTGGAAACGGAGAAAGCATTTTGGTCCAAAAATCCCCTTAGTTCAAGGGCAACTACTCCCTTCTTTCCTTCCCCCTCTACATACATACATACATACATAAATGCATTCACACACTGAGGCTCTACTTTCAACACACCAGAGGTAGGTCTTCTTTCTCACAAACAAGGGAATCTTAAGATTTTGAGGAACTACAAAGTAACTTCAGAAAAAAGACAGAAAGCAACCACTTAGCCAATCCAAGCATCTCATTTTACAGATGAGAAAACTAGAGATTGTATTGTCTAAACTGACCTAGCTTGGCCTGGCCAACAGTAATGATTTGGAACCAGGTATACTCTAAGAAGGGTCCAAATCCAACTCACTGCTATTAATGTTCAGATCTTATCCACAGTCTTATGTTCCCTATAAAAACATCTGGGGAAATGAAAGTGGCTACTCAATCATATGATGAGGACGCATAGTAGAACTGAACCTCACTTCATTATTTATTAGAACTATTCCTTAGATGTTGTGTGAACGTAAAAATAATATTTTCCCACTAAGTCTCATTATAAGTTCAAAGAACTATTTCCCTAGGGGAAAACAAGGGGATAAAGCCCAGAATAATTTTTAATAATCACAATTTTTTGTACCAACTCTTTTTCAAGTAAAATCTTTCTTTGTCACAGTGCAATCTGTATGCATTAGTGTTCCTTCTCAAACCATACCAGGTGTTATTTAAATAGACTATAAAATTTACATGATCTTTGTTTTTGAAATAGACTATATAGTTAATTTCCATCTCACTGAGAAAGCTCACTGGTTCCAAGAAACCTGAATGTTTATGAAGTCACACTAGCTTATACCTCTAATTCCAAATTATTTTTATTTTCAGTTCCAAATTTTCTCTCTTCCTCCAGTCCCTCTCTCACCCACTGAGAAAGGAAAAAATACAATACCCATATACATATTATTGACTTCCAATATTTAACACAACTCCCTGACTTCAAGAGTCCCATGTAAAAGTTTTTGACATTGTGTTAGATAATATAAATGATCCCTAAATCCCAAAATCTAAAAAGTCAAAATTTTAACTATTCCTTCAAGTGTTAGCTTTGTTATTAATAAGTGTTTATTGACCTAATGCCTAACTGATTTATAACAAAGAAGTTCTAAAGACTCATTTGAAGTGAGGCCTAGGCTAGCAGGGGTCTTTAAAGTGGTTTCATTCCCATTTCTTCCGGTGATCTGTAGGCAAAGGGGGCCTTTAGAAGATCTTTCCCTATTTTGTGAGATACCAGATTAACAAATCAGATGACTTCCCAGCCTGGCTTAGATATGTAAATGTAGGCCTGAAGTGAGCCAGTATGGACAAAGCCCAGTGGTCCCTGATTGTGGCTTTTACAGGCAAACAGGTAATAGGAATGGGTTCAGAAAGAGGTTCAGGAACTCTAATGAATTGCAACAATAAATGATGATACTAGCTAAGACTTTGTCATTGTTGAGTCATTTCCTTTGTGTCTAACTCTTCGTGACACCATGTGAGGCTTTCTTGGCAAAGATACAGGAGCGGTTTTTCATTTCCTTCTCCTGCTCAGTTTATAGATGAAGAAACTGGAGCAAAAGGGGTTAAATGACTTGCCCAGGATCACATAGCTAGTAAGTGTCTCAGACCAGATTTGCACTCGAAAGATAAGTCTTCCTGACTTCAGGCCTGGCCTTGGGCCAACTAACTGCCCACGCCAAGACTTATAAAATGTTTATTATGTCCCAGGCACTGATATGCACTTCCACAATTATTACCACATTTGATCCTTCTGACATTTTTGGGAGGTAGGTATTATCATTATCCCCATTTTACAGAGGAGGAAACTGAGGCAAACAGGGAGAGGTTAGGTGTCTTACCCAGGCTCACACAGCTAATAAGTGTCTGAGGCTAGACTTGAATTCAGGTCTTCCTGACTCCTGGTCTATTTGTTCTATCCACCGCACTATCTATCTACCCCTTGTCCCAACAGAGCCACTGCCACCAGTTCCTCAATCTTAACCACAATTCCCTAGTCACAGAATAGAACTGCTATTAACTACTACATCTTTTAAAATAAGTTTTCAAAGTTTCTTGATCCCTAGACACAAACTACTAGAAACAAGCAGAGAGATTTTGTAGATGACAGCCACTATGAAAATCCAATGCCCTCGCTTAGGTTTTTACTTTTCCATCTCTTGTCACTGCTCATTTTTGTTCTTCTCCCTCTATCCTGTTTCTGTCATCTGTTGGAGAGGACTTTTTTTGTCTTTTTGTCATTTTGGAGGGAGAAAGGCGGGGCAATTTGGGTTAAGTGACTTGCCCAAGGTCATACAGCTAGTAACTGTTAAGTGTCTGAGGTTGGATTTGAACTTATATCCTCCTGACTCCAGGACAGGTGCTCTATTCACTGTGCCACCTACTTGCCATCTTAAGTGGCCATTTCTTAAGAATTAGGCCAATTTTCAAAACTAGCAATGGTGATTATTGTTCTAAGTGAATTTCAAAGGAATAGTACTAATGCAGAACCAGTGGCTCCCATTCCCAAGTTTTTCCTTAGTAGTAAATTAAGTAAACTTGGTGTTGCACTCACTCTATTTGCCCGTTAGGGCACCCACATCATACATTATATATACATACACATACATGCAATAGTATGTAGACCAACATTCATATTTGAAAATGATGCTGCCAATGAGTCAGTAGGCCATGTGTTTTATCATGTAGTGGTGATTTCCTAGGTTTGAGTTATCCACACTCACCCAGGATGTTTTGTAGCCTCATGAGCAGAACTCCCACACTTTGTGAACCCATGAGCAGATTAGAAATATTTCCCAGGCTAGTCCAGTAACTATGAAACAAAATCTAATTCTAAAATTCTTTGTTCCCATTAGCCTCTTTCCATAAACAAAATAAAATTGTGAGTGTGTGTGTGAAGGAAAATCACTCAATTCAATCCCATTGATGAAAATATCAAGAATTAAATTAATGCAGGTAGTTTCTCTCTGATAAATATTCTTCCTGACTCCACCCCACCTCCCCAAACACACACACACACACACACACACACACACACACACACACACACACACACACACACACACACACACACACACCCTAAAGGGAGGAAACCAAAGGAAAGTTTCTCCTCTGTTTTTCACAATAATCTGATGAAAAGGATTATGGACATCCAGTATCAGTAAGATTTTCAGTAACATGCCTCAGAGCAACAAGCCTTCAACTGCTAATAAAGTTCTTCATTTTAACTCAAATTAAAAGAAGTAACTATGCCACATCAATCTGAAAAGTACTTCAAAAGAGGAAAAGAAAGTGAATGTGTCCAAAGATCTGGAACGAAACTTCAAAAGCATGTGCACTGGCCTGAAAAATAGTTACTGGTTTAATTTACCTTGAACATTGACTGACCTCTGTTCTGCATGCAATTCACAATTACAGTGTATATGTACGTATATGTGTATGTTTGCATGCACATATGCATACACACACATTCTGCTGTCTAGGTTGCTCCCTTGTGGCCAGTGACAAATTTCAGAGGTGAGAGCTCTTTACCTTTCTCGAGCCATCAGAGTGTCATTTAGTATTGCAATCCTATAAAAGTATTTTCTTCTCTATTGAATGACTGCTATAATACACCAAATGGTTCCCTGTGTGCATGGAGAGGGAGGTGGAGTAGTTAGTACTAATAAGATGGATACAGATGGATTATATCCTGTCTGTCCTTCACATCTGTGATGGTTGGTCTTTAAGGAGTGACAGCAGCAGGGGAGAGAAAAGGGAAGCAAAACTCAAAGAATTTTAGAGATGAAAGGGACCTTAGGGATCATCTTATAATTCTCATTTTACAGATGAAGAATCAAGACCAGAGATGTGAAGGGTTTTGTCCAAGGTCACACAGCTAGACAAAAGCAGTCTCCTAATTACTAATGAAGGATTTTTTTTTCCGCTACAGTAAGCTATATTTCAATTGGAACATAATCTCTGAATCACTTAAATTTTGATTTAGAGAAAGACTAAAAATGAAAAGTTTGTTGTAGAGAGTTCAAATCCTCCCTAACATATTGTATAAAAATATCATATATTGCAAAAGATTGAGACACAAAGGATACAGCTAAAGCCCTTTTGTTTTGGGGCTACCTATGAATGTAATTAAAACAAAAAGTTGCAAATATCTGTCACCTAGGCACAATAATCACTTAAAAAAACAAGATGTCCCAGGACATTCTTTGTACAAACTCCAGAGAGTCTTTTCTTATCAACATTTCAGTTCATCAGCCACTATACAAATACTGTTGATTCCAATACAGGAAAGCTAAGCAGTGTTGGGGAGCTGTTCACATGTGAAATCTGCAGGTCCTGAAATAGTCAAGGTTGGAAATGTGCTGCCGGTTAGCTCCAAACTGTAGGGCTGGTAAGGACAGAGGCATGGTCTTCATCCTGAGTCTCTTCATCAATAAAATGAGAAATAAATGGCCTCCAAGGTCTTAAAACCATTTGGATATCTACTTTCTCAGGTTCTCGACAGACCTTAGTCAAGGCTTGGAATATTTTGCCCTTTGGATCTTGACACTACCATACTTCTGATATGCACTTTGGGACTCTGGACGGGCTTCTGACCTCTGGCTCCATGTTTCTCCTTTAGTCTCATCCAACCATCTACTTGCTTCTGACTCCTCACCACTTCACTCACTTCCTAACTTCAATTAGTACTTAAGATGAATCAGTTCATACCATCCACTACGGATACAGGCAAATCTAAAGTAGTAAATGATTATTGGGCCCTGCTGACCTTGAAGCCCACTCCATGGAGAACTCTTGGCCATAGCTAGTGACCAGTCTGGAGAGTTTTTAATAAAGATTTAAAGTTTAAAGACAAGTTTAAATTTGTCTAGATAATGCGCCAATTTGCTAGAATTTAAATTTATTTGTGTATCACCTTTTATTCCAGAAGAGGCAACAGAGTAATGGATAGGATTCTGGACTTGAATTCAAAGGTCAAGAATATTCAATTATTGCTGCTGACAGCACATAATTGATCACAAACATGTTGCTTAACCTTTTTTAGCATCAAGAAATTCCATTACTCATTTATAGATAGATCACTATCTTTCCACTCTACCCCTCCTCCCAGCAAATTGTTTCATGCAGGAATTAAAAGAAACTTTTAAGAATTACAATTTAACTACATTTCAGAGCAAGAAAGTGCTTCCTCAAGTCTGTTAACAGTTTGTTTACCTCTCTACTTACCTGTTTTGTAAATCAAAGTCAGGTTGGCAATCTGTTGAGTTATTCTTAAAGAACCAAGTACATGAAATATTCCCTGGGATACTCAACATCACTTGCAATGTAACAGCTGCAAAAATGTCTACTTCAACTGTCTCAGCTGCTTCATACACAACTCCCGGGCTTTCAGGCCTCAAGGAACATCCAAGGTCTTTTATTAGATTTGATGCCTGCATTGTAAAATAAACAAATTCATACAAATGGCAGTAGGAAAGTCTACAGTCACATTTTTAATAAAAACTTTATTAAATATTTATCTTTTCATATCACAAAACACTCAGGTAGCCCCATTGTCTAGACATACATACATTTATATACACATACATGTGTACATATATGTAATATATGTATAATATAAAAGCTAAAAAGCTAAATAAACTTTGAATTGCATCTTCAAATAATTTCCTAAGCATTAAGCAATAATTGCAACACTCAAAAGAAGTAAGCAAATGGTAGTTTACTGATAAGAAACATATGCTACAATGATTAAGAATAACATGGGAACTAGGGCAGCAAGGATTAGAAATCCATAATGATTTCTTGGATCTGATTTTTTGCTGCCTCAGATGAGTCCCATGAAAGAAGATGAAGCAGCGGCTTCTATCTTACACCACCTGCAATGCATCCTCTCTCAGGTCTTACAGAATCATGGGATTCAGAGCTGGAAGAGGCTTCATGAATTCGTGGATTGCTATCTCTGAATGGGATCATTTCAACAGACTCATATTATAGATGAGGAAACTAAAGACAGAGAGGTTAAGTGATTTGTTCAACATCAAACTTGTATAAGTAGAAGGGCCAGAATTTGAATCCAGATCCTCCGACTTCAAGTATATTATATCACATTCCTTGTGGTATGGAGCAAAGAAACATTTCATTAAAAAAAAGGTTGGGTCTCTTCCTCTTGGGCATTGATACTGATCTTACTGTAACATTTGTCTTTAGTTCTATGTTTTTATCAAGTCTGTGGAATATCTTGGGGAAGTTAAGTGGTGCAGTGGATAGAGTGTCAGACATGGAGTCAGGAAGACTCTTCTGCCTGTGTTCAAATCTGGCCTCAGACACTTGCTAGCTGTGTGACCTGAGACAAGTCACTTAATCCTGTTTGCCTCGGTTTCCTTATTTGTAAAATGAAGGAAATGACAAGCCACTCCAGTATCTCTGCCAAGAATACTCCAAATAGAGTCACAAAGAGACAAGACTGAACAATGACTCAGCAACAACAAGGATCTTAGAAATGGGCATAGAATTTAAAAACTGGATGACCCTTAACATGAAACCCAACTCTCACTTGGATGAGAAAGAATAGGGGCAATTCTTTGTGTCTTTGATCACAGGGCAGAGAACGTCCTTCTTCTCCTCCTGAAAGCACCAGCCCACACACAAGGGCTTCAGTGTTGTGCAACCTATACCATTCATGAATTGTGCCACTTTCAAGTAAGCAGCACTTGTTACTTGGTCAGCATATGCATTTCTTTCTGCTTCTCAACAGCAATTGCTCTTGTATGAGGCCTGTACAGTGCTGGAGCCAGGGAGGTCTGGAACGAGCCAGACGAGGACAGACAATCGAAAGACAGACCAGGCTCTCTCACCAGTATGTGGATGGCATTTTTCAAAAGCAAAGGTGAGAACAGAGTTATCTATTTCTACATTTTTGCCTGACTCAAGTACTAGACACTTGAATATTTAACCTACCAAATGTTCTACTCAGCAGAAAACACTATGCCCCAAATACCTCCTCAGGATGTCATGTCCCATAGTAATCCATTGTTACATTTTTTTTTGTTGTTTATATCTGTAATTTCATCAGCTTAAAGAACTCCTGAACCCCCTACCAAAGTAGATAAGTAAATTCTGAAAATGATAGTCTGAAGAAAGTAATCTGGGGCATTAAAAGGTTGTGACTTGCCCAAAGTTAAGGAACTTGCATAGAGACAGTATATTTCAGAGGTTGAACATGAACCCTGGTTCTCCTGATTCTGAGGCTGAGCCTTTATACAATAATCAATTTATTAAAGGAAAAGTTCTCTTTTTAATCAGTTTTTTGCTCATTTTTTTAAGTGTGTGTGTGCATGTGTGTGTGTGTGTGTGCACGCGTGCGTGCATATGTATGAAAGGACAACTTGGTATAGTCATGGAAAGCAAGCTAGTCTGAGTCAGAAAGGCCTAAGTTTCATCTGTGACACATACTGGTTATGTGACCCTAGACAAATCATTTAACCTTTCAGTGTCCCAGGCAACTCTCTAAGACTATACATAGTTCCATTATTTGCACCATTTACTTGACTACAAAGAAGTACTGGAATTATGCTCACTCTTTGGTCAGGCAGATTACCCAAAGACATGGGCTTCTGTGTTCGTGCCACACATTCTGCCAGCTAGATGGAAATATTTGACTGCAGAGACAGATATAGAAACAGAGACAGAGAGAGAGAGAGAAGATAAGGCTATGGTGCCCCCTCTAGCTCTAAAATTCTGAGTCTTAATCTCTTCTTCATTCCCAGAAGGCTATTCTACTCAATTTAAGAGGAGAGAATCAACATTAGTGTTTGAATTTCCAAATGGACTTTATGGGTCTGAATATGCAATGTCACCAATGCAGCAGTGAATTTGTTTTAATACAGTGTTTTTGGAGGGCAACTAGGTAGCTCAGTGGATAGAGCACTGGGCCTGGAGTCAAGAAGACCAGAGTTCAAATTCAGCTTCAGACATTTAGCAGTGTGACCCTGGGCAAGTCACTTAACCTTCTTTGCCTTGGTTTACTCATCTGTAAAATGAGCTGGCCAACCACTCTAGTATTTTTGCCAAGAAAACCCCAAATGGGGTCATCAAGAGTTGGACCCAACTAAACTGGTGCTTTGTTTTGTTTTAATCTACAGATTTACTGAATGTTATAATCTACAAATGAAACCAAATGTACCTCTCTCACTGCCTTTTAGTCATTCAAGTAATGATCACAGTATTACAGGACCGGTTCGAAAGTCAAGAAATATTTATTAAGGGCTTACTGGCTACCAGGCACTGTGCAAAATCCCATGGATATAGATAAAGGTCAAAATACTGTCCCTGCCCTCAAGGAGAAAAGATGTAAATAACCACATATATACAAGATATATACAAGGTAGAAGCAAGTCACTAGGAGGACAGGGAAAATCCTCCTGAAGAACACAAAATTTGAGCTGAATCTTAAAGGAAGCCAAGAAAGAGAAGAGGCCAAAGTGAAGGAGGAGAACATTCTAGGGTTGGAGAAACAGTCAGTGAAAAGGCATGGAGAAGAGAGATGGAATTGGAGAAGTTAGATTACAGAGTTATCAGAGGGAGTAAAGGGCAAGAAGACTGGAAAAGTAGGAAGGGGCCACGTTGTGAAGGGCTTTAAATGCTAAATAAAGTTTATATTTGATCCTGGAGGTAAGAGATGACACTGTAGTTCATTGACAGAGTCAGATCTGAGATTTAGGAAAATCAGTTGACAATTGAGTGGTGAATAGATTGTAGTGAAGGGAAACTTGAGACAAAGAGCCCAATTAGAGGCATCTTGCAACAATCCAGGCAAGAGATCATGAGGGCTTGTTCTAAAGTGGTGGCTGTGTGGAAGAAGCAAATGTAGATGAGACACATGATGGTAGAAGCAAGAAGACTTGAACACAAATTGCATTATGTAAGATGAATGCAAGTGAGGAGTTGAGGATGATGTCAAGGTCTCCAGCCCAGCCAACTGGAAGAATAATGATATCCTCAGCATTAACAGGAAAAGTGGACATAGGGGAGGGCTTGGGGAGAAAGATACTTAGTTCTATTTTGGATATCTTGAGTTTCAGATGCCTATAGAATTTACTGTTCTAGAAAGTGATTTAATTTGACCTCTCATCTTACGATGAGGCTTGATAGATTAAGTAATTTGTGCAAGGTCTCACAGGTAAACCTCATCAGGGATGGGATTTGAACCATGTCTTCTGAGTCCAGAGATAGTTCTCTTTTCACAGTACCATGCTTACATACTTAACAACAATTATACAAAGGTATTAGGCCTATATACAAATAAAGTCCATTCATACTCTATAAAGGAGATAAACAAAGCCTAAGTAGAGTCTCTGGAATAATATCTTCTATTGTCTGATTTAAAAGACTGTTAATATTATTTTACCATAAATGTTGTTGATGATGTCCTTATTGATGAGCCATTGATCTTTTGATCAATTAACATACATTTTATTATACGTGGCTCTTGGTTTGCAGGAGATCCAAATGCCATTGCTGAAATAACAACTGCAAAGCAAAATCAAAACAAATAAAATGTTTAAAATTTTAATTTAAGAAGCATTTAAATTAGTAACTGCCACATGAATATCTCAAAAATTAAAAACACTCTATCAAATTATTTTTGAGAAAAATATAGTATTAATACTTAAAAAGGAAAGAATAAAGCAAAGACAACTATAGACCAATATTACTAATGATTATTAACACAAAAAAAGAAACCTAGATAGAAAAATGTTCTATGAAAGGCACATTGGCTAGGTTATAGATGGAGATTTCCTGATAATCATGACAACAAAATAAAAGACATTTCTTACTATTAAGCTGAATAGTTCCTCAATTTAGACTACTAAATAGTTCCACTAGCAACCAATGAACACATAATGTAGTGTCCCCTTGTATTTATTTCTTGTATTTGTTTTGTATTTGATCTGTACACTTTTATGCTCTACATACTTACATAAAGAGCTATATGGTTTTTCCTGTTAGAATGTAAGCTCCTTAAAAGCAGACTTCCATTTTTTTTGTCTTTGTGTCCTCAGCAACTAGTATATCATAGGTATCAAATAATGCTTGCTAATTGATTGATTGGCTATAGAGACCAGGTTGAGTAACACATCTGGATAACTTGGCTATCCAATAAGAAATAAATGAGAAGCGAGACTATGGTGCAAGTTTGAAATTTCTGCTGTAAACACTACTTTGTTTAGGATGAATGTTGGGGATGCATTTTCTCCCTAATTTACTCTAGATATACTAGTTTCTATAAAATATTTGGAGACTGGGTTCAAAAGCTATCAATATTTGCAGATGCTCAAGATAGTGATCAGACTCTATCTCTGATTTCATCACTGAGTTCATGAAAACAAGAAATAAGGGAACTTTTTAGTCAGGGAGGTCTATCCAATTGATTAGCTGCTAAAGCTTTAATGGAAGCTGGGGGTGGAGGTGGAATCTCTTCTAGGTAACCATAAAGTCTATGGTTGAAAAGCTCTATCTCTTCTTCAGATGTTTAGATTTGTCTTTTGTGTTGGAATCTATAGGCATTTGGTATTTTGGATCAAAGACAAGTCAACACATCATCTACCTAGCAACCAAACTAGACACCAGGAAAATAGGTTTAGTAGGTTAAACTGGTCTTCAGTATCCTATAGCCTCTCCTTTCTGCTGAGTTTTCCTCCCATTTCTCCAAACATCACTTTAAAAGTCTGTTTTCTTATTGGTAGAATTCTCATAGTCTTTCTCTATTCCTCATTATGAAAGCCTTTTTTAGGAAAAGTTCTGAAATTTTCTTAGATAAATGCATAAATGTATAATAACAGATTTGCCTCTTCCTAGGGGAATTCACATTTAATTTGGGAAACCAAAGGTAAGATCTAAAGATGGAATTCCAGCTATTATGGGGGCAGGAGGTATTTTGAAAAGAAATAGGATGATGCCCCTGACGTCACACCAGTCTACCAAAGACAGGTTCTGGTTATACACAAAAACTGATATATAAACAATAGAAAATAATTGGTTAGATTGATCTTCTGGTTTTCTAAAGTAAATAAAAATATTCTTGGACTAGCTTACCTTTAGAGATACCTTCTAACTTGAATTTTTATGGTTTCCCATTTTACAGTTGAGGAGACTGAGGCAAATATAGGTAAAGTGCCTTACCCAGAGTCACACAGTTATGAAGTGTCTAAGGCTGGATTTCAAATCATTTTTATTTTGTAGAAGTAAAACATAGCTAATTAATTTATTCAAGGAAAACTTTCTATAAATGGCTTATTCTCAAGAATTCTAAGCTGTCTCCAAATCTTTTTAATGTATTGGTCAGATCACATCACTCCCTAGATTAAAGCCTTTCAGCAACTTACTACTACCTACCTACTCAATCCTAGTGCTGTGGAAACAGAACTAGAATGGACAGCAGTCAAAAGACTTGTATGGGAGTCCTGGCTCAGTCGTGTACTTACTACTTGTATGACCTTCAGCAAATTACTTTATATTTCTGAACCTCAGTTTCTTCATTTACAAAATGAGAAACCAAATTATCTAAGGCTCCTTCTAGCTCTAATATTCTATCAACCTGTAAATAAAATATAAATGTCCTTGCCTGGCTTCAATTTGGCTTCAATTTTTATCTTACAGTCTTATGTACTTAACCACTATCTCCAACTATTGAAATCCTTCTCCTTCAAAGCCCCAGTTCAAGATCAAGTATCACACTCCTCGTTTCTCTTTCTGACAGATCACATTCCAATGCCAGGGCTCAAACTGGATGTCATTCTTCCTTTCTTAAATCACAGTCCATTCTGTTACACACTTAATCATTTTTCTAACTTAAGTCTTTGTGCATCTCACATACACCCCTTTCCAATTAGGTTTTAAGGTTCTTGAGAAATAAGGGCTACTATTTTGAACCCCACGAAATGACCAAAAAGGCTGGCATGTAGTAGTAGTAGTAGTAGTAGTAGTAGTAGTGGTGCTGGTGGTGGTGGTGGTGGTAGTGGTAGTAGTGGTGGTAGTGGTGATTATAGTAGTAGTAGGAGGAGGAAGAGGAGTAGGAGGAGGAGTAGGAGTAGTAATAGTAGTAGTGGTGGTGGTGGTGGTGGTGGTGGTAGTTTTGGTGGTAGTGGTGGTGGTAGTGGTAGTGGTAGTGGTAGTGGTAGTGGTAGTGGTGGTGGTGGTGGTGGTGGTGGTGGTGGTGATGGTGGTGGTAGTAGCTGTCACTTGGTCTGGACCTATGATTTCATCAATGTGACTATATCCCAATGTGCAAATTCCATCCATTTATGCAGACTGGCAATTCATCTCTAATTTAGTAGTAGCTGCTGTTTTCTTTAAGAGAATTTTCTGGAGCATTAAGAAGTTAAGTGACATTCTCATGGTTACAAAATTAATATAAGTCAGAGGCAGGGCTGAAACCATTGCTTTCTGACAACAAATGCTCTTTGAACTATACCAGGATTGAGTAGATAGATCTTCAAGAGTAAAACAAGCCCCTTATCCACACTACAACGCAACTTCTTAAATAATCATTTAACATTTGTTGAATTGAATCCAAATGCTCTGGAAGAACTAATTCACCTCACTCCCAAGAAGCATTTTAATTCAGCAGATCTTTTATTGAATTTGGGGGAGTGGGGGCAATTAAGCTTTGAGAACAGGTAGCAGCTCTCTTCCCTTCTCTAGGGGTCTCAGCCTGAGTTTAACTGCTGAGGTCTAGGGTGAATTGGGGAAAGATTTTGGTAGATATTCACAGTTTTCTGAGGAAAATGACAGAAACAAAGTTTGGGGTTTTGGGGGGGTTTGTTTGTTTTGGAAATGCAGACTTCAAGGTCCTGAAAAGAACCCTCCGTCTAAAAACCTGTATTTTAAAGCTAAAAAAGACTTCGGAGATGGTCTCATCTAGTCCAACCTCCTTATTTTTACAGATGAGGAAAGTGAGGTCCAGAAAAATGAAGAGACTCACAGTCAGATAGAAGACAATCCAAAACCAACTCCAAACCCTTTCTATTACAGCTGCTTCACCTAACTCGGGTAAAACTACTGAGATTTGGAGAAACAATAATTTAGTATTTAGATTATAATTGTATACTTTTACATTTCTGTTTCTACAAAGCCTTTTCACTGCCTGATAATTGTTTTTTGAATTTTTTTTTAAAGAATTTTTTTGTCGGGGGTGAAAGAGTGCTGAGAGCATGTTTTCCCCCACAGTTCGTTCCATTAACAAAACCATCAGGGAGAGATGGATGCCCCTGCGCAACTCTCCGTTTCACCCTCCCATGAAGTCCACAGCCAGACAGTCCGCTGCCAGCTCACCCGGACCTCGGAGTCCGATTTCTCCCACCAGACCCCGGACGCCAAACTCCCGCGGCCACACAGTGCCCCCAGGCGGGTATGGACCCGGGAGAGATGGGAGTTTCTCTGGGGACTGACGGGGGATGGGGGGGAGTTAAACGGTATGGGACTAGAGGAGAGATGGCCGGGGATCAGAGTACGCCGCTTAGGGATGGAGGAAAGAGCAAAAGGCGTGAGTTCCATAGGAAGGAAAGGGAATGAACGAAAGGGAAAAGCAAGAAACGGAGGAAAAGTTCGAAGCGATTGGAGGGGGAAGGAGAAGGCCGGATGAGGAGGGTCAGATGAAAAAGAGGAGGGGCAAGGAAGACGCCAGAAAATCGGGGAAGAAAGGAAGGCAAAGGAGTGGGGCAGAACGATTGAAAGAGAGCGCAAAATGGAGCTGGATAGAGTGCGCATGGGGGCTAGGGAGGCAGGCAAAAAGTAAGAAGGAGAGAAAGAAAGGAGAGCCGGCGACGGTGGAGTGAGGAAAGGACGGAGAGTGAAGGAAGGAGGTTGGGACCGTGGCTCTGCTAGGGGAGGTCCTTACCGAGTAGTCGGAGCTGGCCGCGGCCGCCGTGGAGCCAGAACACCAGCATGGCCTCCGGTGCCACAGGGGTCCCCCAGGCCGGCGGCTGAGGGCCCCGAGCCCGCAGATCCCTCCCCAGTCTGGCGCGCCAAGCGCTGCAGGTGGCTCTTAAGGCTGCGCGTCACCAACCACAAATTCCCTCGTAACTGCTGCAAAGTAGAAGAGCGGGGGAAACCCTACTTTAGTGTTGCTTCTTGTAATGACCGCGTGCAGAGCCCAGGGGCTGGGCCAGGAGGAATACAGCTGGAGTTGGGAGTTGGAAATACTTTGCTAGGGGAAGTGTCCGACCTGCCCGGCAGAGCCCCAAGTGTAAAGAAAGTGGCGCTGGCATGGGGAGCCTGTGGGCGCGGCTTTAAAGTTTGCATACTTATATACAGTATCCCAGATGCGTCTCATAACAGCTCCATGTCAGGTATTGATTATCCCCGTTCTGAGGAAACCGAGGCTGATGGAGGCAAAGGGACTTGCCAATGGTCATACAGATAATGTCAAAGGCAGAATTGGATACTAGATTTTTCTGACTTCGAATCCATCACCATGCATTACACTACTATTTCTGGTTTCTCTGTAAGGGAGCTGGTACTTCAGGTGGGCCATGAAGAGTGAATATTTAGCCTGTCACAGTGGATCAAATGATGGATTTGGAGTCAGGAAAACCTAGGTCTAAATCGTACTTTGGGTATTTATGAGCTCTGTAACCACAACCATGTCACAACCTCTTTGAGACTCAGTTTCCTCACCCTTAAGTTATCTGTAATATCTACTTCAAAGAATAATTGTGAAACTAAAATGAAACAATGTATGTAGAACATTTTTCATAGCAAACTGAGGAGGAGGGAGCTGAAACAGTTTGCACAGGTAGTAAACTTCTCATGCAGGATTTTAATGCAGGATCCCTGACTTCAGAGTCTGTGCTCTTTCTACTGTACCTAACATCCTACCTCCAGGCTGCCAGGAAGAGTAGCATTCAAGGAATGTAACCAGATACAACCAGAAAGGAAAATCTTAGCCTCTTCCCTAAAAAATCAAAATCATGAACATTCCAAGGTAAATTAGAAAGTATGGTAAGGTTATCTATGCTCTGCTGTGGGATTAGAAAACTGCAAGTTGAATGTGATTTTCTCATTCATATGAGAATTCAAGACATGGTATAGAGGATAAACACCTGATTCCTCCACTATGCAGTTGAATAAATAAAAAAAATCCATTAAGTGATAATAGGTATTGATTAAGATTTAACAAAAAAACTTAGATAAAATTCAATCCCTATCCACATGGTTTCAAGTCAGGTAAAACAGATTATTAAGCCCCTCTGGATCTTAGTTTGCTTATCTATAAAATTAGGGGTTCATGGATCATAGGACCATAGACTGAGAAATGGATGGTTATCTTAAAAGCCATTAGTTCAAGCCCTTCATTTTAGAGATGAACAAATTAGTTCAAAGTAACATGCCCAAGGTCACACAAATAGTGTGTGAAAGAACCAGAATTTGAACTCAGACCCTCTGGCTCCAAATCTAATACTCTTTCCATGATGTATAAGGTCCTTTCTGACTCTAAAAATCCAATTTTCTAAATTATTTTCATTATTTCCCCCCCCCCATATAATACAATTTATGGTGTTCTAATTCGTATAACAATTTTATTCAGATATTCAAGAAGTATAAAAATAGAAATGGAAAATCTATAAGCATTAGATCATAAGATCATAGAAGCATAAAATGAGAGAGAGAAGAAATCTCAGAGGTCACTTAGGCCAACATATACATAAGCAGAAATCCTCTTACCGGTGGTCACCTAAACTGTGCTTGAAGACTTCCAAGGATGGGGAGCTTACTCCCACCAAAGAAAGGTTCAGACAAAATTCATTTTACTTCTGGGTAGCTCTCATTTTTCTTACATCAGGCTCAAATCTTCTGCTCCTAGTCCTTCCATCATTCACCATCATACCCCTTCAAATACTTGAAGACAGCTGTCATGTACCCATAAGTCTTTTCTCAGTTCCTTAAACTGATCCTTGTAGGGCATGGTTTCAAGTCCCCTTACCCTCCTGGTTACCTTCCTTTGGACATGCTACAGATTGTCAACATCCTCTCTAAAATGTAGCACACCAAACTGTTGTGGTTTCATGGTGTGTTGTGGTGGCACCATCTCAAAGAATTCAGAGTCAGATCACCTCTAATCCAAGTATAAGCATTTATTAAGGATCAATGGTTCTCAGAAGTTCCAAGTGGAACTGGCAACTTAGCGAGGCAAATTTATAGTGTAATGATGCTGATTACACAACAGAAATTATGAATTTTTAAAAAGCAGGAAGGGTTTGTTAAGGGACTAGGTAATAGGTGGGGGGTCCCTTCTATGGCCTGGTGGCCAAACATCCTGATTGTGCCTTGCTGCTTTTTAATTGGCTAGCTATTGTGATCCTCCCTGGTCAAGATGGATTCTTGTCAAGGTATTCTGGTCCTGTCTTGAGCTAAATGGATGATATGACTATGGTTGAGTACAAGGATATACCTGTTCAAATAGGTGAATTGGTTCTGTGGACAGTGTCTAGCTAGAGGCAATGGCTGTGTTGAGTCTGGGGGCTTGTGGTGTGGTTAAAGCCAGATTGTGTGGTTAAATCAGGACATGCCTGCTGCTGTTCAATGGAGCTAACTTCAAGGAAGTTAGCCTACTGAGGCTGGGGCAGCTTTGTTAGGATTCCATCAAAACTGAACAAAATACTCCAGAGTCAGTCTGATTAAGGCAGAAGACAAAAGAAATATAATTTTTCTTGTTCAAGACTCTACAGTTTTATTAATGCAACTTATGATTAGAGTAACTTTTGACTGCCTCGTCATATTGTTGCCTCACTGAGCAAGTTCACCTCTAAATCAACTAGGTCTTTTTCATGAGAACTGTTGTGAAGCCAAATATTTTCTCTTTGGCATTTTTGAAGGCAATAATAGCATGTGTAACTCTCTTTTTTTACATGTGTGTGCACATGTAAATTTGTATGTTTATACACATGTATGTATTTATATTATACTCTTATGATAACAAGAAACTAGAAACAAACTAGATAGTATGGATTGTGAAATGGATGTGAGTGAATTGTAGTGTATGAATGTATTGTAAGAAATGTCAGGGGCAGCTAGGTGGCTCAATAAACAGAGCACCAGCCCTGGAGGCAGGAAGACCTGAGTTCAAATCCAGCTTCAGACACTTGACACACTAACTAGCCGTGTGACCTTGGGCAAGTCACTTTACCCCCAATTGCCTTGCCTTCCCCCCTCTGAAAAGAAATAAAAAGAAATGATTCATATGTGAAGTCAGAGAAATACTGTCAGAACTATGGGAACTCATGCAGGGGAAAGAGATCAAAAGCAAGCAAACAATATGTGATGAGATGTGGGCTCTGGGACCACTCCCCCCCCACCTTGAGCTCTCCTTGAATCTTTGAGGTACATGCTCTGGGAAATCCCTTGCCTATCAAAATATCAAATCACCCTTGCATTGACCTCATTCACTCCACCTGAAGACCCTCCCCAAACTCATTACTGGAGTCTGACCTCATTGACTCCTCCTGAAGACCCTCCCCAGGCTCGTCCTCTAGACCACCCCTAGATTCCTCTGTATATAAGACCCCATCTTCCCTCCATCTGTGTGAGGGTACCATGGAATAGCTTAGCATAGCCTTGTTCTGTGTGAAAGCTCCATAAAACAACCTGGAATAGACTGGATCCTTAAGAGTCTACCCCATATTTTTCAATAAACTTTACTTTTTCTTTGGCTTAGAAGACTTGAGTGGAATTCTTTCGGCAGGACCCGGCATGTTGGTATTTTGGGGTCTTGGGCAGCCCTAACCCTCTTTGGGCACCTCTTCATATGTACGTTGATGACAGTGACATAAATGAAAACAACTCTAAAAGAGGGAAGCTAACGTCAGTCAATAGGGGAAACAACATTGGTTCCAGAGGACAAATAATGAATTACTCCTCCTTTCTACTCAGTAGTAGGAAGCAAACTGCAGGTAGTAAATATAAGGTATGATTACAGACTAGATCATTGTATCAAATGTAGCAAAGCTTAATGGTTTTGTTGTTTTTCTTTGTTATAAAGGAGAACTTTGTGGATACAGTGGGATGTATCAGGAAATAATGGTGGTGTAAAAAAAAAACAAAATCAATAAAACCTTTTTAAAAGTTGTTGTAGGTTGAATGAAGTGGCACATGCCTGTAATTCCTACACCTGGGGACAAGTTCCTTCAGAAGCTATGGGTGGTCCATATGGGGTATTATTATAGACTTGATCATTGTATCAAATATTTTAGCTTAACTGTTTTATTGTTTGTCTTTATTATAAAGGAGAACTTAGTGAATAGAGTGTAATATATCAGAAAAAAATAAACAGAATCAATAAAAGTTATTGTAGATTGAATGAGGTGGCACACACCTGTAGTTCCTATAGAGTTCCTTCACTTCTCTCAGGTATACCCTGCCCGTAATCTTGAACAACCTCTATTAGTAACGAAAATTTAAGCATCTTGGGAATTCAAAGCTTTGAGAGAAAGAAAAGTTCTGGGGAGTAGCGAGACAAAAGCATTTCCAAGAAAGGATAGCCTTCTAGCAGAGCTTAAAGGGCCAGCTGGATTCCTCCTCTCCCTTTACCTTCCTCAAATGCCATTACCATCTCCCTGCCCTCTTAAGTCAGAGTAGTCTGAGAGACTGGGGAGAGCTCTTTGGCCTAGAGGAGCATTTCTCTTCCCCAGTAGCTCTTTCCCCTCTAGAGCAGGCCCTCATTACCACATCTTGATGACTGAAATAACCTACTGATCTGTCTCCCTGCCTTAGTCTGTTTTTCTTCCAAACCACCCCCCATTCAGTCACTAAAGTAATTTGTCTAAAATACAGGTCAGAGTATGTCTCCCCACCCCCACCCCACCCCACCCAATAAAATCCAGTGGCTTCCTATGGCATCCAAGACCAAATAAAAAATGCTCTACTTAGTATTTAAGCCCTTCATAACCTATCCTCCTCCTACCTTCCAATCTAATACCTTACTTCCAGACACAAACTCTTAGATCTAGTGACACTGGCCTGCCAGCTGTTTCATGAACAAGATACTCCATTTCTCCAACTGCCTGCATTCTCTCTGACTGTCCTGAAAGCGTGCAACACTCTCCCTCTTCCACTCCAACTATTGACTCTCTGGTTTCCTTTAAGTCCCAACTAAAACCTCACCTACCGGATGCCTTCCCCAACCTCTCTTAATTCCAGTGCTACTAATTATCTCCTGTTTATGTTATATAAAGCTAGCTTCGATATATTTGTTTGCATGTTGTCTCCTCCATTCAGCTGCAAATTCCTTAAGGAATTACTATCTTTTTCTTTTTTTTAATGTCTCCAGCATTTAGCATAGTACCTAGAACATAGGAGATGCTTAATAAACGTTTGTTGATTATTGGTCAATTCCCCTTCCTTCACAGGGTGACTTAACCATACTTTTAACTTGATCTTCCCACCCAACCCCAAGACTCTGGGGCTGAGGAGAATTTGAAATACCATTCAAGACAACACTTCAAGGTAAAGGGGATAGAGTAAAGTAGGCCCCAATTCCCAGGGTACTTAGACAATTGGTGCTTTTAACCTCTGTGATAGAAAGGAATGAACCTTTTCCTCAAGGAAATAGACCTTTGGGCCGCACAGCTGATAGAACAGAGGGACCAGACTTTCTGGGTAAGAGAACCAGAAATGAGCTACTCTCCCTGCTGTAGAGAAGGGCTCAGAACTCATAACCCATAAACTTCAGCTTCTGCCTTAAGAATCTCCAGAAACAATGAAGATGTTCCCTCAACTCCATTTTCACCATCCTCTCATAGGTTCCACATCAGTCACAGCTGTGCCCCTGTCCCACCACCAGTCCTAATCTAGCAACAAGCCAAGCTCTGCCTTCTTCTAAGGCAGTGGTTCTCAACCTTCCTAATGCTGCAACCCTTTAATACTCATATGTCAGTGTATATGCATGTGGGGGAACCCGCCTGGAGACAGATAGAAGAGTGTCTCAGTTCCTAAGACCATTGGAAATATGTATTTTCTGATGGTCTTAGGTGACCCCTGTGAAAAGGTCCTTTGACACACCCAGGGGTCGCGACCCACAGGTTGAGAACCGATGTTCTAAGGGCTTCTCAGCTTCCCTCTAAGTATCTCACTTGGGCAAATTTCCCTCCTCTTTGGCAATTGTCTACCTTGTAGGGTAAAGCATCCCATTAGTTCCCCCTACTTATTGCTCTGATCCTATGTGAGTCCTAACTAAGGCTCACAGAATTAGATAGATTTTGCATCTTCAAAGAAACTCAGATGGTTAGGGAAGAACCCATGTAACTATACTAATTTGTACTAATTATTAGATTGTATGCTCCATGAAGCTCAGGAACTGGCTTTATTTGTCACTGAACTTCCCTCAAAGGCTAAAAGAGTGTTCTTCATAGAGTAGCTGCTAAACACACTCTCTCAAGGTAAACAAAATAGACCAAAAGGTGATTCTACAAAAGGTAATGGCTTCTTTTTTTTTTTAATAGCTTCTTCCCAGAGCAGGGAAGAATAAGTCCTGGAGTAGGAAGTCAGGAAGAAGAAATAAGGGAGGACAAATCAGATGAGAGGTCAAAAAAGCAGACAAGAAGAACTGAGGAGATTGAAAAACACTTCATTTGTTGTTTTTGGGTGATGATTTAATTAAGAGTCTTATATTGGGGGCAGCTTGGTGGCACAGTGAATAGAGCACCAGCCCTTGGAGTCAGGAGGACCTGAGTTCAAATCTGGCCTCAGACACTTAACACACACACACACACATAAAAACCTAGCCATGTGACCTTGGGCAAGTCACTTAACCCCAATTGCCCTACCTCTCCCCCTCCAAAAAAGCAAAAAACAAAAACAAAAAAACAAAAGAAAGAGTCTTATATTGGCCTATGCAGATTCTATTTTATCTGGATTCTTAGCAGCAAAGAATTTAGTCTGCTTTGCAACTGGAACTAGGTGATTATTACCTATGAACAGCTTATTTGATAGCAATCCCTAGGCATGTTCTTTTGTTTCTACTGTTTCCCAAGCCTAAAGGATATTCTTTGTGGCAGAATAAAGGGCAAACAATAAAAGCAAAATTTCTTGCTAAACATAGGTTTAAAAAATTGTTTTGAAGCATAATTTTTTTAAATGAGGGTCAAGAAAGGAAGAAGATAGTGAGACCTTATTGTACTTGAATAGGGAAACTTAAATCTTGGTTGAAAGGTCATTAGAATTTCTCCCTATCTCCCTTCCAGTGCAGTAAAGTCCAAGCATAACTCCAGTGAATTAGGATAACTATAATTAGGGATAGCTGATCATATATTTAAGGTGGGTTTTAAAATACTTATTTTTGACCACATTGAAGAGTTCATCAGCTACAAAGATGCCTCCCTGAATACTTTTCATGTAACAACAATAAATAACAAATTAAATTAATAGTAAGAAAAGAAGGAATAAAATTCCATATAAAGCCAGGGAATACAAAAAGAAGCCCATAGATGGTATTTATTTTGGTCTGGACATGTGATTTCATCAGTGCAGGGAGCTCCCAGTGTAAAAATTCTCCTCCTCTCAACCTCCATATCCTGTTCTCCACGCATATGGCAAACCTCATCTGTAACTTTTGTCCCTGGCCATGTGGCTACTATGGCAGGGAAGCAGATATGGAAGTAAGTACAATAGAAAAGAGCACTGACTTTGGAGTCATAGTTTCTGCGTGTATCTTAGTTTAATGTGCCCATTCAAGTTTCTATTCTATCTGTGTAGGCTTTCACCCTTTACTTCAAAAACTATCTGCGAAGAATAACCCATCCGCTGTCAGCTCATGGGAATAGGATGTAAGTCTGTGGTTTATGTGGTTTGGAGGTTTTTAGGTGTCATATATTGGGTTAAACACTCCTATTTTAAAAGATCAAATTGTTGTTAACAATTATTGTCATAAAAAAAAGAATTATTGTCATAGAGATAGTCTAGATAGGGGTGCAAAGCCTGAAGCAGAAGTCTTAATAACCCATGGTTCTTTTCCCATTCTTGCACATCCTTGATGGGGCAGCCCTGATCTGGTGGACAAATGGCCACATTATCTCCAGTGGAATGTTCTAGGCTTAGATGTTCTCAGTCCAAACTTTTTCCAGACTCAGAAGAATATTAAGGGAAATCAGGGTCTATCCCTTGAGAGGTCTATAGATAGATTTCAGGGGACTTGCGCTTTCTAAAAAATATTTTGGTAACTGCCTTTCAATACAATTGGTTTCTTTTGTAATTCAATATATTATATTTGTGCATCCAAGACATCGTTCTGAGAAGAGGTCTTTGCAAGGCTTTGCAAGACTGTCAAAGGTGTCCATGACACAAAAAAGTTAAGAACCTCTGACCTAGATGGACACTCTAGCAGCAGCACCTGAGCTTGTGGTAAACAATCCAAAGAAGATAGGAGGCAAAAAGCCCAACAGTGAGATGATGCAGATCAAAGAAGATTTTAGTGATGGGATGCCTTCCTCCATAGGCAATTTGAGTGAAATCAAAGGCCTCTTGACCTGCTCCATCTCTTCACTACTATAGATACTTAGTTCAGGGAACAGGTCTCCTAAAAAAATGTCCTCTGGCCTAATTTTTTTTTCTATTCTTCTTCCATATTCTACAATTAATTAAAAAGAGGCTTGTAATCTTGAATCCACTACCCCATGCTTGAATGATGTCAACATTCTGAGTGTGGGGCTTACTTCCTGCTCTTTGTTATTGTTGCAATGTTTCACTTCACTGGGTTTTCGTGACAGGTTATGTATTCTCTTAACTTCATCATTTTGGTAAAACACAGGGGCTGTTTGTGTCTAGGTGGGCCTGGTTGAACATGGTTGTACCTAGTCCTAAAGTTGTTTACAGTAATAGCCAGTCTTGTCAAGGAACATACTGTTGTAGTCCAGAAAACTCTCTGTTCTTTTGGGACTACTCTTTCTGGCAGCAGGCTGTCTCTTGTCTAAAATGTTATCTTTTTCTTATTGGTATTTATTCCCTCCTTGTCCTTTTTTGAACATCCCTACACACACACACACACACACACACACACACACACACACACACACATTTTCATTCTCTTTCTCTGTCTCCCATCCCTCATAACCATCCTTGCCTGAAAACTTCCAGATTATATATTTGCAGATTTTAATTAATTGGTGCTCCTTTTTTGTGACATCATAAGTTGGAAATGAATCAGGTGTGACTGTGTGGGACCCCTCTCATACCTGTAAAATATCTGACCTTCAGTTTATTGAAGATGCACTTATCCCTGACTTAGACTGGTACATGAAGCAACAGCAGCTGTAAAATCCCAACCATTGAACTGGTTGGAGCTTGGTTTAATTATGCACCAAATCCTGAGAGTATCTTTTTTCCAAGACCACTGTGCATTACTTTCTCCTGCCATGGCTAAAGACTATCATACAGTCTCCTTGACGGCATCTCTGATTATATCTGTTTCCTGTTTCCCTGTCCTGCTTTGTAGGCATCAATAATGGTCCCAGTGTTGGAGATCCATGTGTGGCTCTACTTTAAGAAGTGTCTCCTTCTGCCTCTGTTTGAGGGAAGGAGCAGAATATAGTCTTAATACCTTTGCTTATTGCCACTGTCTCTCCATGTTCTTTTGAGAATCTCTAAGCTATATGGCCTTCCCTTAAGTATGATAGATAATAGAACTTCTTTCCTTCCACATTAACTGGTTTTTCTCTCAGCAAAAACTTCTGTAAGTTCTAGAAACCAACCTTAGTAACTTATTAGAGCAAAACAGAACCTTAAAGGCTTTTTTTTCCAACAAGATTTCTCCCTTAACATGTATTTAGAACATATCAGATATCTGGATCAATGCAACTTTTTTCAATGATCCTCTGTTTATCAAGTATGGGATGAGTTATATTCACTGAAGTTATTTGTCATGGGCCAAAAAGTCCAAATGGATGATTTGGAATTATCTATAGATGGTAAGATTCTTCAAAGGTTCCAGCTTTCATATGGTATGGTACTGATTACATCAAGTCTCAGAATATTGCAAGGCTTCCTCACGGTGATTCATGGTCATTGAAAAAGGTTTATACTAACAATTCACAAAGGAAAAACCAAACAGATAAAAAATGGTTATTATCCAGAGTCTGACATATAGTTAGATGCATAGTCAAATGAGTTATAGATAAGTACTTATTACTTGAATGAGTTCTAGAGCTAAAACATTAAATAGTCTAGATTTCAACAGGAAAAAGGGAGAGGACTGAATTGCATTTGGGAACTTATGCAATTCTTTTAAAGATCCAAAAGTACTTCCTGACACAAAAACTCATCTCCTTGGCACCAATATTCTCCTGGTGATACTTCATTTTCCTGTGTTTAACTTTTAAAACCCTTCATAACCTGACTCCAACCCACCATTACAACTTTATTATAAATTATTACTCACACATGACACTCTTTACTGTGTCTGAGCTGTATACCTGTATAATGGGAACTTTGCTGCATATGCCCAGAGGCACATGGAGATACTCTTCTTCTGGGAGAAGACATTCTGCTTTTCTCTACCACATAGGAGTAGCCCTTTTCTGTCACCTACATAACCAGAATAGAATATGTGTTAAAAGCAATGGAACTGGGACAATCACTCTTCCTACACCCCACTCAAAGTTTCACCCCCTATCCAGAAAAGGTGAATGTCCTGTTCACCCATAATATGGGCACCATGAATTGAACTGGCAAAGGTGGGAAAAACTACTTTCTTCTGCTCTCCCCTTTTACTCCATGGCCTGAGAAATGAGCTGTAGTTTTGTTTTAGTCTGTTTTGCTTGTCCTTTTCAGTTGTAGGGGCAGGCAGAAAAATCCCAATTGGACCTGGACTCTAACCATGCCCACCTTAGAGGCAAGATTTGAGGTTGGATGTTGCCAGCAAGGAAGTTGTGAGAAGCCAAGGTTCCTGGAACTCAAACCCAAGGTGGGCTTTGGACTTGGAACTAGGTGGAACTGAGCTAAATAGCGAACCTAATCCTCTTCCTCTCACCCAAGACTAAGGTTTAAAAGGAAGGGATTTGACTTCCAGGTATTGTTTGCATTTTTATTCTCGCTATATCTTTCATGTAAATATTCCACTGTTAAACTTAATCTGACTGCTAAGTGGTTAAATGGAATTGAGGCTTAGGGAACCCCTAAAACTGAAGGAACATCGGAAGGCTGGAACCGACTACAGAGAGACTGGACACCCTCCTCAAACTCCCTTAAAATACCAAAGCACCATTTATCAATTGGGGAAATGGCTTGTTTTCTTATAAATTTGGCTCAGTTCTCTGTATATTTGAGGATATCAAAGAATATGAACTGGCTGATTTTAGATGAAGAAATCAGAGCTATCTATAGTTGTGTGAAGAAGTGCTCTATATCACTTTTGATTAGAGAAGTGCAAATTAAAACAACTCAGGTACCACCCACACCTATCAGACTGGCTAGTATGACAAAAAAGGAAAACGACAAATGTTGGAGAGGGTGAACTGGAACACTAATGCACTCTTGGTAGACTTATGAACTGAGCCAACCATTTTGGAGAGCAATTCGGAGCTATGCCCAAAGGAGAACTAAACTGTGCATACCCTTTGATCCAGCAATACCACTACTAAATCTGTAGCCCAGAGATCATAAAAAAGGGAAAATAACCTGTATGTACAAAAATATTTATAGGAGCCCTTTTCTTGGTAGCAAAATGTTAGAAGCTAAAGGCATGCCTGCCAGTTGGGGAATGGCTGAGCAACTTGAGGCATATGATGTAATGGAATGTTATTGTGTGACAAGAATCATATGATGAGCAGGCAGATTTCAGAAAAACCTGGAAAGACTTGTATAAACTGATACATAGTGAAATGAACAGAACCAGGAAAACAACGTACATCATATCACCAACTTTGTATGATAATCAATTATGGATGACTTAGCTCTTCTCGACAACACAATGATCCAAGACAAATACAAAGGACCCAAAACAGAAAATGCTAATCCAAATAAAGAACTGATGGATTCTGATTGCAGATTGAAGCATACTTTTTTTACTTTATTTTTTACCTTTTGATCTGTTTCATCTTTTATAACTATGACTGTTATGGAAATATGTTTTACATAACTGCACATGTATAACCAAAAAAATTGTTGACCATTTTAGGAAGAGGGAGAAAAATCTGGAATTCAAAATCTTGTAAAAATGAATACTAAAAATTGTCTCTGCATACAATTTAGAAAAAATAAAACACTATTAAAAAATACCAAAGCGCCCTTTTGGAGGAGTGAAATGTACCGCATGTGGTCTTCAAACATTGGGGACCAGAAAAGTCTCTTTTATATATGGAATACACTCCCTCCTCACCCCTCTACCTTTTAGAATCCATTTTTGTCCTTTAAAATTCTGCCTAAGTGCTATACTCTACATGAAGTCTTTCCTTATCATCTAGCTGCTAACAAACTGCTATTTATTTTTATTTTGTATCATGTTGTATGTATGTACATGCCATCTCCCTGATAGAATTTCAGTTCCTTGAGGGCACAAAATAATTTTTTCTTTGTTACTCCCAGCACCTAGCACAGTGCTTGGAACATAGTAAGAGCTTAAAAAACGCTCATTGGTTCATTGGTAGATTTATTGACTGATAACTATAATCTAAAGGAAAGTGTAATCTCTAAAGAATCAAAAGTAGAGTGACTCAAAGGACAATGGAGAAGCACATAGTGAGCATGAGTAGGTTGCAATATATGTGATAAGTTATGCAGAAGTGACATATAAAGGATGTAAGTACATCAGTAATCTGTGATATTTATCAGCACAGAAACTCCCTCCATTGGTATAAATCATGACATATATAGAACACAGTAGGTTAAGTCTTAGAAAGTTGACTGGGGCTATGAGAGGCTAAATTACTTGCTCCAGGTCCCATGGTTAGTGGCAGAATATACACACGGTATAGCAGTCCAGGGCCAGGGAGAAAGCAGAAGCAATCACACTGCAGTACAATGAGCTGTGACATGGGGGTAGAGGAGGACTTTAGGAAGGCAGCAATCCTTCCCAATGCCCCACCACCTGGACCCAGCCCCTGGATCCAGCCTGTATCTCTGTCTGACTTGAACCTTTTCTTAAAAATCTCTAGTGAGGGGAAACCTCTTGAGAAAGCCTGTTCCAATTTGTGGCAGTTGTTTCTAGTTGTTAGGAAGTTCTTCCTTTTATGAGATCTAAATTTGCTTCTCACCATCTTCTAACCATTCTTCTTCTTCTACTTTCTTGGGGCCAAGTGAAAGAAGTATACTCTGAGAAGCAGCCAGGTGGTACAGTAGATAGAGCAGGAGTCAGGAAGACCTGAGTTCAAATGCAGCTTCAGATATTTACTAGCAGTATGATCCTGGGCAAGTCACTTAACCCTGATTTCCTCCCAACCCCCCCCTCCCAAAAAAGCAAATACAACACAACACAACAAAAAAAGAACAAGTATACTCTGTCTTACACAAGGTAGTCTGTCAAATACTCAGGGATAGCTATCATGTCCCTCCTAAGTTTTCTCTTCTCCATAATAAACATCTTTGGTTCCTTTGTCTGAATCTCATATGGTACACTTCAACTCCCTTCACACTCCTTTCCTCCTCTGGGTACTGTCCAGTTTATTAATCAAGAAAAATTGAGTGGAACTTTATATTGACATGATGACTTGGGCAGGAGGACTTCCTTCCAATGTCAGTTAGCTGCCATCTCAGTGCCTTTAAGTTTGGCATTGATCCCACCTTTTCCTCCTCCACCACCCTCCTAAATGAATTTGCCTGAAGTGTCAGTATTTCCAGTTATACCTATACTGTTTACACATATATTCTAATTGTTGTTTTCACATAGGCTTAAAGTTAATATTGGTTATTCCTGAAGAGTCTTATCTGTAGACATTTTTATACATCCACAGTGTCTCCAATTTTGTTAGTATAGCATTCAGAAAGTTCTGCCAGAAAAAAATTTAGTCAGGACAATTAGTGGTGTTCTTGGAGTACTCTTTGGGCATTTACTATATACAGATACTTTATCAGTCCCCTGCTTATCAAAAGTCATTCTCCAGAACTTCATTTTTAGGTCTATTTGGAAGTCTGAATGCATTTTCCCCTAGAAATAATATTAGAAATGATAATTGGATGCCTAGGTCAACCTGCAAAAAATTTTTTAACCTGTAATTTAACTGTAATACTATTGAAACTAACCCTAAACCCCATATCTGCCTAGGAAGCTTGTACATGATCTTAAATTTTAGGTTCTTCTGAACCCTAAAATCTTCTATTTCCTTTTGAGCAAGGAGGTAGGTCAAGGAGAAGGGGAGATGGTCAAGACACTAGTAAGTGCACAATAAGTATAGCCAAGCAGCCTAGAAGCAAGAAAGAGAGGATAGGCATGGACCTGGACCTGAGGGAAGATAGGGTACCCATAGAGACAGCAGGGAAAAAGGCATTGGTGAAAGGGAAGAGCTCCAGTAAATGGGGCATCAGTTATGAGGAAGGTCTTTATAAATACTGTAAGGCATCAATAACTATCTCTGGGTATGGGTCACTGGCAAGTCAAGTATTTATATTTCAATTATTGCCTATACTAGTCAGATCCACAGTAAAATGTAAAAATAGATGAAATTTATTTTCATTGTTCTCACTGCCTACCCCAATTTACTTTGGTTTACTGTTTGATCTCTTCTCTCTACTAGCTAGGCACTTAGAATCCTCATATTGCCCCTTATATGTGCAGGATCTTCTACCATATCTCACTTTTACAGGAATTCTTTTCTCTTCAACATCCTCCCTTCAATTAACTTATTGATATTAGATCCCATTTCCTTCTGGATTAGGTGGCACTTGCTCGATCTGATAAAGTCCAGGGTTTTCAATGGGAAACATTTATATTTTAACAAGGGTCTTCCAGAAACAATGACAATCCAAATTAATGTTTTAAGTAGTGGAAAATTAAAAACAGAAAAATATTTGGTGGACATTTTAATCACTGGGGTAGCCTAGTGCAGTGATTCTCAGCCTTCCTAATGCCACCTTTCTTTAATACTCATATGTGGGTGTATCTGCATGTGGGCAGACCCACCTGGAGACAGATAGAGGAGCTGTGTCTCGGTTCTTAAAACCATCGGAAATATGTGTTTTCCAATAGTCTTCAGTGACCCCTGTGACCCCTGTGAAAGGGTTGTTTGACCCCCACACAGGTTGAGAACCACTGGCCTAGTGGGAAGAATATTTTTGAGAATAGTGGTCTTTCGATGCTCCTCTAAATCAGAGCGAGCCCCAGTGCTAAAAGCCACCTGAAGTAAAAAAGAAAAAATATATATTTTTTCCTTTCTCTTAAGGACCTTAAAATTTTAAATGTTAAAGTTATTTAACTGTGCACTAAGATAGACCTGTGGTCTATTACACTGATGTGGTTGTTCATTTCAATAATTCAAATCATGACTCACCCATACCTGCCCACCCCGTGCAATTCTTGTCCATAACCCCTTCACACATTCTCATACCCCATATGTTCACTACAAGGAATCCACCTAATATGCTAGGGATAGGGGGAGGGGTGTTTGCTGGCTTCCTCTTAACTCTTCAATACCAATAAAATACATGGACTATCTATTGATTGTTCTTTGCTCCAGACTTTATGACCAGCCCTTCATCCTGTTTCACTCATACATTTCTTTGATGATATTCTTTATATCACCTATACTTTGTATTCTTTCTGGAGCAGAGAGATTTGATTTCCACCCTACCACACCCACATCAGCTCATTTGATGTAGTCATGAAGTATAGTCACAGATGGCAAGGTGTTGATGTGGTAGCAGGGTATAAACATAACTCAGAGAAATAGGAATAACTCTCTTTAATTGTTATAGAAGGGGCAGTAGGCTGGGCCAATAAATGGCCATCACTTCTAAGGGCTTTAAATAGTTAAGCCCTAGAGATAGATAGAGGTTAGAGAGTTTGGTAATTTGGGTGAGCCAAGGTTATGAGCATCCTATATAGGAGACCATTGAAGGGGAAAAGAAAATGGGGGTTTTTCTTTCCCTCTCTAATGGCCATGCATCTATCAGTGGAGTTATTACTTATAATGAAACACTTTGTCTAGTGGTTGGAGAGTCGGTTGAGGAGTATGAAGAACAACCAAGGGAACAGAGATACATATTTCAAGTGGATATTAATACAGAGAGACTATCACTTGAGGTCAGAAGTTAACTTCCAAAAATGGGATCTCTGGCAATAAGGAAAAGAATTGAGTATAAATTCAATTGAAGACAATTGAGAGTTGAGCTACATAGCCCAAACTACAAAACGTGTAGCCTGTATCAGATTGCTTGCTGTCTTCGGGAGAGGGGAGGGGAGAGAGGGAGGGAGAAAAAAATTTAGAACTCAAAATCTTATTAAAAAAAACAAATGTTGAAAACTATTTTTACATGTAATTAGAAAAAAATAAAATACTACCAAGCGGGAAAAACCCTGATGTCTGAATACTGACTGAAGCATGCTGTTTTTCTTTCTCTTTTTCCTTCCTTTCTTTCTTCTTTTCTAAGTCTTCTTGCACAAAATAACTAATAAGGAAATGTTTTACATGATTTTGCATGTAGAATTGTATATCAAATTGCTTTCTAGGGAAGGGAGGAAGGGATGGAATTGGAACTCAAAACTTAAAAAAAAGTGTTAAAAATTGTTTTTACATTGGGAATATTATAATTGAGGGAAAATTAAATATTCTTTTTTTAAAATGTAAATTCCTTGAGGGAAGGTACTGTCTTTCTCCTTTATTTGTATTTTCATTGACTAATGCTTACATGGCACATGTTGAGCTCTTACTAAATGCTGACTGTTCTTGACACCTAGTTTAAAAAAAGAGAGAGAGAGAGTTGAGCTACAAGGAACACTGTATGAAGAGAGTAAAGACTTAGAAGCCAAAGAAGTGAAAGGCTTTGGTCATATGTGTTCCCAAAATATGCACCTTATTACCATTGTATTTGAAGTATATGTCCATTCTTCTCATAGATACTGTGTTATTAATAGAAAAGTGCACCACAGCTTTCTGGAGGGAATGTTCTTACTATGCCATCTAAGTAATTAGCTAAGAGCTAATTCTGTCTATTGGCTGACTATTGAGAAGCACATTGGTGGGGACTCAAGAGCTACAACTGTGAAAGAAACAGACACCCACAAGGTACTCTAGAACCAGAGGTAGCAGCCACTTTCTGGGAGTCTCAACTCATCAGCCTGAATGCAAGTTGGGAGAATAGCCCAGGGAAGGAAATACACTTATTTTCAACATACTGCAATTTAGTTACCATGTGCTCTTCCATTGCCCTTCAGGTGACATGACCTAAAAAATAAAGAGAGATTTATGAAAGTACTAAATAACTAGAAATGTTGAAAAGGCTGGTGGGTCCATTAGTTACTGGTTATTGGATTGGACAGAATGACAAAATATGAGAAAATTTTCCCAGACAGGATAGTTTTAGCAGAGTTAAAGGAGAGTAAACAAGATGTTTTGGCACAGGGGAATAGGAATGTAGGGGAGGATGGGATAAATGGGGATAAAAAATATTTTTTCATGGAACAACTAATAAGTCTGGTTGGAATAAGGAATTCCCTGGTGGCTATAATGAGAAATGAAAATGGTTAAATTGGTGGTGGTGGATTGAGGGTGAAAATGTTATAGGAGGGTTTTAATTTGATGTAAAAGAGTGTTGGGTGACCCTACCAGAACAGCACAGACAGGTCTTTATCATTTACAAGTAGCTGGCATATGGTATCAAGCCTTTCCACTGACATCTTCCTAAAGGCAGCACTTGCAGTAGCCATGATCAAAATTATTCTTGGATATTTTTTTACCTCAAAGCCTTAAACTGGGAAGCACTGAGAAATCTGATTATAGGTCTTCTCTGTTTACAATCAACTTTTAATTATTCAATGCCCTCTGTGGTTTATCTAGGTCCCTTGGTTCTTTTGTCAATTTCTCTGTTAACCATTTAACTATTTTGTTACCCACCCTTTTAATGTAAATGCTTAGGGATGGAAGAGTAGGGAATGGTTACAAGTGCTAAAATTGTCTTTTATTGGATTGAAAGTGATACAGATTAACAATTCATATATAATTAATAATCTTAGAGAGTTGTCCACAGCACTAAGAGATTAAATGATTTGTTCAGGGTCAAACCAGTTAGTATGAATTATTGGCAGGACATGAACATAGATCCTCCTGAATCTAAGCATTTACTACTTCATGCTGAGCCTTGCTCAAATGTTCTACTTGTTAGTAATATCTTGTAAGATATTCCTTCCCTTGATATTAAATGATCATTCATTCATTGATTCCACAAACTTTTATTAAATCATCTATTATGTGAAGAGTATGATATTAGGAATATATATATATATATATATATATATATATATATATATATATATATAAACTTTAAATAAGACATGGCCTCTACATTCACGGAGTTTATAGCCTAGCAGACAATGGTGCTTATAGACCAGTATGGGGATAGATAAAAACAGAGTGTATTAGAACAATAGTTCCCAATATTTTCAAGTATGAGGACCCCTTTTAACATAAACTAACTTCTCAGATTCCAATATAATAACAGCGGAATTATTAGTCCTTGATGATTGGGAAAATGCATGATAATAAAATGACAAAGCTTGGTGAGTTTACAGATTGCAAGACCTCTTGCCTTACCCAGGGACCCAGAGCCTACAGGTTGAGAATCATTGCATTAAAGAGTTGAAAAATAAAGTCATACATGAAGTCCAAATTAGAGGGTTTTTATTAAAAAGGATTAAATATCAAGAGAAGACTATGTAGATGCTGGCAATTAGGTTGAGTTTTAAAAGGATGTTTAGGAGTTCATCAGACAAAGAAGTCAAAAAGGATGGAGGATTCTGGCATTGGAAATTATGAGCAAAGGCACAAACCTGGAAGAATACAGGGCATATTCAAGGAAACACAAAATAATTTACTTTGGAGCATAAAGACTATGCAGGAGAGGGATACTATAAGTTAAGTACAGGAAGGTAGGTTCATACTAGCTTATGGAAAGTCTTGAATGTCAGGCATGGGGATCTGAACCTTGCTCACTAGGCAAAATAAGTAGATATTTTGGTTCATGGAGTAGAGAAGTGACATGATCAGATCTGTGTAGCAAATCTGTGATCTCATCAATTTGGATATCACCTTCAATGATGAAGATGGCAACCCACCCATGTCTGTCTTTCTTGTGCTACTCTTTTCCATAAAGGCAACAGACCATCTTCAGTCATTTGGTTTTTTTGTTTGTTTGGTGTATGTGTGTGTATATACATATATGTGTACACATATGTATATGTACACATACTTACAAGTGTGTGTAATACATATGTGTGAGTGTGCATATGCACACATATATACATGTATGTATGTCTGTATATATTTATATACTACATTTTAGGAGTAATCATAGATCTCGTTTAGAAAGCATTGCAATGATCTATGTATAAGAAAAATTATTTTGTCAGTAATAAGAATGGATTGCAGCATAAATGATTTAGACTCAATGATTATCCTTATAAACACTCAAACTCTAGAAAATTCAGATTTTGTCTTAAGAGAAGGAAAAGGAAAAATATTTCCTTTTCCAACCTTGATCCTCACATAGCTGCTGTTGAAACATGAATATTATGTTAGTTAGCCTAAAAGTTAAATTAGGGTATATTTGTGGAAAATTTATAATTACTTAACCCTTCTTAATTTTGTTAACACATGTACTTTCTTGTAGTTTTTACAAGGAAAAGCTTGGAGTCTAATACAAGAAGGAATTATGAGAGTAGAGAAATATAGTCAAACTAATTTTGCCAAGACAAACAAATTCTCTAAGGGTAGAAGGTGTATGCTAAACAGACCAGCCACGAGAATTTGTTCTCTTACATATAAACAAAGAATATTACTCATCTAATGTAAATGGGGCATTTCCTATGAGTTGTTTGTTTTTGTTTTCGGTTGGGATTTTTTGGTTGGTTCATTTTTTGGTAACTGTTGGACATAGAAATTGAATATTGGAGCCAGAAAGGCTAATTTAATTCAGTTTCCTTATGTCATTGCTGGTATTAGGGCTGATTCATTCTCAGTCACCAAGTGCCCCATGGACTATGCAAGGGCACATATTTATAAGCCCACTGACTGGGACCTGGGGTATAATTGGTGCCCCAAGAAAGAGATGAGGTAAACTGGTTTTGGGAAATTGGAACCATGCCCTTAGTTCCCTTTGCAGTCTGCAAATGTCAACTGAATCACCTGGCCACAGGGTGACTAGCACAGCCAAAATCAGTGGCCTATGACTCCTTCCAAAACAAAAACCACCAGTGAGAAGAGACCAGTGTGATGACCCTGTCCACTTATTCTAGATCTCCTTTTAGGACTCTTGTGAAGACTTCAATAGACTGTATTAACACATGGATAAATGGACTTCTCGTTGTTATTGTCATCGTTGGTTGGGGTTGTACTAGAGAATTTCTCAGGTTTCTTCCAAATCTACATTTATTAAGAAGCTTCATATCCCTAAGTTTTGTTTTGGTTTTGATTATTTTTTTCACTGCTTGAGTCATAAAAAAGTCCCTACAAATTTTTACCCTTTTTTGATGATGTTTGTGTTTTATACTTGTATGATAGTCTAAGCAATTAGAATTCTCTAGGAATGCCAATTGCCAAAATAATTGATGAATTGGTACAAGGATGATAATATGGTAATGATGATAATAATGACTGTATCAAAATGGAATAATGGCATCTTGTTTTCCCCCTAAGGCCTTTCAAGCACAAAGGTCTTTGTGAAAATTTCAAAGCCATGGACATATTATAACACTGTTTTTTTAACTCTCCAAACTATGCTCATTTGTTTCAGATGCTTTATCTGTTATATAGCTGTGATAAAATAAAAGGCCAAGTTAAGCTTTAGATGGGAGTGTGATTTTTCACTTCGGGAGTTTGCAGAAGACTGGGTAGAATGGTCTTTCAGAAGTTAGTAAACAGAAGCTATTTCTGGGCATTTGGCATTGTATTGAGGTACAATAGGGAAGTACAGAAAGTACATCTTACCAGTTACTTAAATTACTTTGCTGAAGCTTAAGCTATTTCTGTCCTTGTGGTGAAGGCAAGGGGTGGGGAAGGGAGACTAAAAGAGAGTTAGTATGATCATAACAAACTTAGTTAGACCAGGTATCCAAAACAAAGTAAAGGCGTAAGGCTAAAAAATTTTAGTAGAAAATAAATTCTATTGATCAAGTATTTATTAAGCACCTATTGTTGTCCCCCAGTCAGGTGCTGGGGATGTAAAGCTAAGGAAAAAGAGACATTTTTGACCTCAAATCATTTTCATTCTATTGGAGAGGAAATGACACATACACAAATAAGTACATGCAAAAGATATACAAAATAATTTGGAAATGGAGAGAAGAGAACACCAAAAGTTGGAGGAAAGGCCTTCTATGTTGAAATTGAGTTGAATCTCGAAGGGAGCAAGGACTTCTGAGATTTGGAAATGAGGGAGGAGTGTAGTTCAGGCAAGCCAGGGATCGCTCATACAAAAGCCTGTATGACAAGAGAGGAATAGTCCATGTATAGGGAACAGGAAGTAAACCAATTTGTCTGGAATAGAGAGAGAATGAAGGCAAGTCATGAAATCAGTATGGAGAGAGATGGGTCCAGATTGTTACAGACTTTAAAATCCAAATAGAAGTGTATATTTTATCCCAGAGGCATTAGGGAGCTATGGAAAGTTTTTGAGCAGGGAAGTTTTATGATCAGATCTGCACTCTGTGAATATTACTTTGGTAACTGTGGAGGATGCACTAAAAAGTAGACACTGGAAGCAGGGAAATCAACTCGACGACTACTGAAATAATCCAAGTGAGAGATAAAGGACAAAACTAGGGTTAGTGACCATGAAAGTGGTGAGAGAAACATGGATAGAAAAGATGTTGTGGAGACAGAACCAGCAAGACTCAGCAAGTGATTGTTATGGAGCAGAGAAGGTGAGGAACAGTAAGGACTAGAGGATGACTCCAAGACTGCAAATCTGAATGATTGGAAGAATGATGGCATCCTTGGTGGAAATAAAGAAGTGAGGAGGAACAAATTTCAGGGGGGAAATTATGAAGAGATGGAAGGTGGTAAATATGGCAAGCACGAAACAACTTTACCAAAAATGAACTTAACTATATTTTGACCAAAAATTATACTTTTCTCACATGGCAGTCATTTCTGAATCAAATTTATGTGCGTAGTTACACAATCTATTACTGTAGAAAAAGCAAAGATTAAAAGCAAGATGAAGACTGAAGAATTATAAGACATTGCATTAAATTAAAATAGATTCAACCTGACCTATGTAGTAATGAAACATGTTCAAATGAAACATTTGAAAAAGTTCAAAACAGAGATACTAAACTCTGCTTAACAACATTTCTTGGAAAAGTATAACTAGTGTAAAACAGTTGCCACTATGAAAAAAGCAAAAGAGTTCAGAAACTCTCTCAACTAAAAAACATTTGATGCCCTTGCCAAACAGAGACAGAGCAGGCAAAAGCAACTGTGGTTGAGAATATAAGCTCATTTAGAAACCATTACAGAGAACGATAGTGAAAAATTATGAGTAATATTGCCTCTTAAAAAAACTAAATGGAAAACAAGACTTCAAAAAATTTGGTAGCAGATATATCATACCAAGAACATTTAAAAATTAAACCAGGGAGAAAATAACAAATAAACATGAAATTTAAAAGACAGGTTAAGGACTTCTACAGTGATCTATTCTTATTATTTATGGAAGTAAAATCATATTTGAATTCAATCACTTCAGTTCCCAATGTGCTATGTAAGGAAGTGGAAATAGCGATTAAGAAGATGATTTGGGGAAGATTGATTAAAACTGATTAAATATATCCAGATATATGAGTATGTATGACACATTTTAGAAACACTTGGGGATTGATTTTTGAGATATCTCAAAAAGGGAAAGATTCCAAAAGAATGGAAAAGATCATGTGTAACAAATTGCAACCTATAACTCAGTATCCTAATCTACTGGATTACATGAACCAAGATCAATCTTGTCTATCCAGGACTTTCCCTGGGAACCTCAGAATCTGATTTTGTTGTTGTTATTCCCACCTACACTTTCTCTTAGGAATAACAAAATATGATTGCTATTTAGTTCTGTACAGATGTAGCTAAAAAGGAAGCTCCTATGGAAGCACTCAGGCTATGCATACATACACAATGGTATCTTAGTAGTGTTTAGGGACATAGATGAGAGAGAGAGAGAGAGAGAGAGAGAGAGAGAGAGAGAGAGAGAGAGAGAGAGAGAGAGAGAGAGAGAGAGAAAGAGAGAGAAAGAGAGAGAGAGAGGGAGAGAGATGGATGGATGGATGGATGGATAGATAGAACAACACAATATTATACCCCAAAAAAATGCAAAACATATAACAATTTATAGGATATAAATACTCAAAACAACTCTCCTCTTCAAAGAGATGCAGCTCCTACCTCCACCCCCAAACCTATACTTACAGTGCTACTCAGGTTTGAGGCTCACCCAAAAGGAAATTTTGGAGTTGAGGTTGTTAGAAAATGAACCCTTCACATTCTGGGTGAGACATTTCACCTCTTCTAGGAATCTAAATAGGATTCAAGTTTCTGATGTCCCCCAAAAGAGAATTTGGATCTGAACTTGCTAGAGAATGAATATTTTCTATTGAATTTGCATAATTCACATGGTTTATGGTAGTAGTGAAAGACAAGGTTCAATTTTTATCTTCCACTTTGCAACTGGGTCTTTTGCTGGAGACTAAGTCTAGGAACTTGTCATTAATAAAACCTCATACTATCCACAAAATCTACCTTCATCTCTATAGGAGGATGGATCTAAGGACTTCTCTACTCTACCACTGTCTTTAGCCACTACCTTCTCTCAAGTCATTTGGTTCACTTCTCTAGGAATTCTGCCACAGTCTTTTCAATGCTGCTATCTCTTTAGCTGAGAGACCTTCTGGGGGCTGTGTGTATTCAGTACTAACTCTCCAGGGATTTAAGTCTTCTCACTGTATATGGTTCTTCTATCTGTTCTGTTTTGGTTCTTTCATCTATGGCAGAAGTTTTGTTGTTGTTTTTTTTAACCTTAGCCTTGGCCCGGTGAATTGTTCCTAAAATAAATGTAAGCACCTTCCTTGGGAAGATTTATTCAAAGACAAAATAATTCTTTGATTTCATCAAATTGATCAGGTAATTAATTCATACTTCATCCAGATGATATCATTAACAAGAGTCATTCTACCCAAGAGTGTAACAAAAACACAGAAAGAAAATGGTAAATAGTGTAAAATGCTATAGGGAGGTCAAAAATGATTAGGATTGAAAGTCATTACATTTTATAATTAAGAGATCTTTGCTAACCTTAGAGAGAACTTTCAGTTGCATGAAGTTGGAAAACAGTTTGTAATGATAATGGGAATTTGAAGATCTTCCCTTCCCCTTAATAAGCCTAAAGGAATTTCAAGACTTTCCCTGCTTTGAAAATGATAGGCTGAATGTAATCACATGGAGCTGAAGGGTGAAGCAGAACCCACGTGAAGATGGGAATCAGAGCAAGCTAGATCAGGAGGAGGAAAACACACATCCCAGGGAGTTGGTCAGGCTTGTGAGTAAAAATGTTGGTTTGTGGGAAGGCTAAAAGATGCTGTGGCTCTCCATGCCATTGTGGCTTATTAACTTCTTTGCTACTATGACAGAATTAGCTAACTGGTTTGGGGATTTGATTTTCTGATGTCTGAAAATTTTCTGTCTTCTATATGGAGAGTCTCTTATATTTTGCAATCAAGCATCATGTAGGTATATTTATAATGATTGTGGGCACTGTGAATATTGCATCAGCATTACACAGATTGCAAGGAGTTAGTGGGAAAAGAGAAGAAATGAAGTGAGGTCACAAAGTGTAGGTGTTTTTTTTTCAGGTTTAACTGAGAGGGGGAGGAGAGATCTAAAATGCTAGTTAAATGGAGATGGTGAAGCTATTTTAAGAATGCAGGAGACTTGCTTTTCCTGGCTGGCATAGGCCATGGCAGACGAGCAGGTCCTGGTGATCGACAGGTGGGGCCATCTCCTTGGCCACTTGGCAGCTATCGTGGCCAAGCAAGTTCTCCTGGGGAGGAAGGTGGTTGCAGTTCGCTGTGAAGGCATCAACATCTTGGGAAACTTCTACAGGAACAAGCTGAAATACCTGGCCTTCCTCCTAAAGCGAATAAACACAAACCCTTCTGGAGGCCCTTACCACTTCAGAGCCCCCAGCCGCATTTTCTGGAGGACAGTCAGAGGGATGCTTCCCCGCAAGACCAAGCGAGGTCAGGCTGCCTTGGAGCATGTTAAGATGTTTGATGGCATTCCTCCCCCATATGACAAGTGGAAATGCATGGTTGTCCCAGCTGCTCTTAAAGTCATCAGACTGAAGCCAACTAGAAAGTTTGCTTATCTGAGGCGCCTGGCCCATGAGGTTGGCTGGAAGTATCAGGCAGTGACTGCTACACTGGAAGAGAAGAGGAAGGAGAAAGCCAAGATTCATTATAGAAAGAAGAAAAAGCTTATGAAACTACACAAGCAAGCTGAGAAGAACGTGGAAGGCAAAATCCACAAATACACCAAGGTGCTGAAGAAGCATGGGCTGCTGGTGTGAGTCCAATAAAGTATCTTCTGGCAACTGGAAAAAAAAAAAAGGAGATTTGAGAAAAGATTCTGGGAAGATGGTGGAGTAGGTCAGAAAATTCTAAGCTCTCAAGATATTCCCCCCACAAAAGAGTTAAAATAGCACCTTAGGACAAACAAAGTGTGGGTGGAGATAAATAAGAACAGGGGCATAACTGGGGTCCTCCTGGAACAATTTGAGATGATCAGAAGAAAAATCCCAGGACTCAGTTTGGTCCCTTTGAAGAGTAAACACCTCCAGGCTAGGTTCCATTTTAATAGGAAGCCTCAAGGCTCTTAAACAACAAGTGCCAAGCCCTGGGGTTAGTTGGTTTGAGAGGCTGCCTTTGCCCCTGCCACTAGAACTTTTGCCCCTGAGATAGTGAGGAGAGTTGGGTGTCTGAGCCTGGGAAGATGGAGGGAACCTCTGCTGACCAGGAATGCCAGACCCAGCTGTGCTGCAAAGAGCTGTGGGGGTGAAAAGGAATCAGCACACACTGTGTGAGTGCAGAAGCACTGAGGCAGAAAGCCCCTGGCTGTGGGCACTTACAGGAGGTTGGAGGTTTGGCTTTGGTTTCAGGCTAGAGGGAAGAGATGAAGATCTCAGGCAAGAGGCACCATTTCCCATACCCAGGGCTAGAGGTGACTACAAATAACTAAGCTATCACCACACACACACACACACACACACACACACACACACACACACACACACACAAATGCACAGGTAAAGGAGAAATAATCCAACTATAGAAGCCTAACATGGGAACAGAGAAGACTGGGGTTCATCTTCAGAGGAGGAAACTGAAGTACAGAAACCCCCAAAGAGTAACGTCAAATGATCACCTGCCCAAAAAGAATTTATAGAAGACCTTAGAAAAGACTTTAAAAATCAAATGACAGGTATGAAGGAAAAACTAAGAAAGAAAATAAGAATAATCCAAGGAAAACAAGAAGGGTATGAAAGGAAAGTCAACCAACTAGAAAAGGAGATTGAGAATCTTAAGGAAGAAAATCACACCCTAAAAATTAGAATTGGGAAAAGTGAAGCCAGTGAAATTATAAGAGATCAAGAAATGATTTAAAAAATGAATAATGAAAAAATAGAAGGGAAAGTGAAACATTACAAAAACAACAGATTTGAAGAATAGATCAAGAAGAGAAAATATAAAGATAATTAGACTAACTAAAAGTTATGATCAAAAAAAGAATCTTGATACAATAATACAAGAAATAATTAAAGAAAATTGTCCTGAAACATTAGAACAAGTGGAGAAAGTAGAGAAAGAAATAAAAAAATCCATCAATTATCACTTGAAAAGGATTCTATGAAAAAAACTCATAGGAATATCATAGTTAAATTCTGAAATCCCCAGCTCAAAGAAAAACTATTAAAAACATCAAAATTAAAACAATTTAAATATGATGGTGCCACAACTAGAACTGCACAAGACCTAGCAGTAGATACATTAAAGGACCTCAGGTCTTGGAATACAACATATCAAAGAGCAAAAGAACTGGGGCTCCAAGCAAAAATATCATATCCTGCAAAGTTAACTATTATTTTGAATTTTTTTTAAAATGGACATTTGATAAACTTTCAGATTTTCAAGATTTTGCTAAAAAAAAAAATCCTGAACCTAATAGACAATTTGACATACAAGAACCAATATAAAGTACCTAAGACTGATTATAAGGGATCTATAAGGACAGAGTGTTTACTTTTTATATATGTAAGATGTAAAATATATGTTTAAGATTCCTATTAATAATTGGGGAGTTCATAAGAAAGATTGGGGGGAAACTGGGCATATGAATTTAAAAAGTAAAACCATTTAGGAACAGCTAAAAAGAGTAATTATTTTATACAAATGAGGTGCAAGAGGAAGAATTGATACATAGGAAATTGATGGGAGAGGAGTGCTGGTAGTTCTGGTAACCTGCTTTCATCAGGAATGGTGTAAGAGGGAACAATACATATAGATTTAAAAGAATATAGAAGTCTTCTAAATTCAGAAGAAATAAAATGGTAGGGGCATAGGAAGAAGGGAGAGAACGAGGGAGGGCTTTTTAGAAGGGAGGGTGAGAAAATAGGTAGATAGGAGTATAGAAGGGTGTTTAGATTTGTGGGAATGGGAGAATAGGGGAGTGATTCTTGGAAGGGGCTAGGCAAGTCATAGGAGAGCAAGGTAGTAGATAAAAATAAGGTAGAGGAAGCAAGAGGGATAGGAAACAAGAGATATGCATATACATAAAAACAAAGGTCAGGAGTAGAATGGGTTTGAAATGTCTATATGTCTATATATGTATGTATAGATGTATATGTGCATGAATATATCTATAGCTATAGAGAAACATATCTAAACTTTATTGTGGCCTTTGGGGAGGGGGGCATTGGAGGAGGGGGAAAAAGAACAAAGTAAAAAAAAGTGCACAGCAGAGAAGAAAAGAAAACTCACAAGGAAGCAAAGAAAAGATGGACAATTCTCAACACAATGAGTATTATTTATCACACAGGCTTTCTTGAAATGAAAATTTATTGTTACATATTTTGAATCCTCGCTTATTTTCTGCTATGCACATGACATGCTTTTATTTTTTTTCCAACTTTATATTTAAGTTCCAATATTTAAGTGTATGGCAAAAAAAAGAATGAATGAGATTAATTTATAAGATATGTAGGGAACTGAATAAATGTACTAAAATCAGAGTCATTTCCCAATTGAAAAATGGTTAAAGGATATGCATAGGCAATTTTCAAAGGAAGAAATTCGTACTATCAATAGCCACATGAAAAAAATGCTCCAAATCACTAACAAATAGAGAAATGAAATTTTAAATTACTCTGAGGCACTATCTCATACTTAGTAGATTGGCTAAGATGACAAAAAGGGGGGGAGGGGATAACAAATGCTTCAGAGGCTATGGGAAAAGAGGTATACTATTGCACCATCAGTAGAGTTATGAACTAGTCCACTAATTCTGGAAAGCAACTTGGACCTATGTGCAAAAGCTATTAAATTGTGCATAGCCTTTGATTTAGCAATACTGCTACTAGGTGTATGCCCCCAAAGAGATCAAAGAAAGAAGTAAAGGATCCATATGTACAACAGTATTTATATTAGCATTTTTCTTTGTGGTGGCAAAGAATTAGAAACTGAGGGATGTCCAGTTACAGTATATGAATGTTATAGAATACAGCCATAAAAAACAATGAAGGGGGGGCGGTTAGATGGCACAGTGAGTAGAGTCAGGAGGACCTGAGTTCAAATTCGGCCTCAGACACTTGACACACTTTCTAGCCATGTGATTTTGGGCTAGTCATTTAACCCCAATTGCCCTCCAAAAAGCAAAAAGAAAAAGAAACAATGAAAGGGATGGTTTCAGAAAAACCATATAAGTCTGGGAAGACTTATATGAACTGACACAAAGTGAAGTGAGCAAAAACAAAATAATATATACAGTAATAACAACACTGTAAAGACAATCAACTTTGAAAATTTTAATAACTCTCATCAACACAACAACCAACCATACTTCCAAAGGACTCATGATAAAAGATGCTATCGACTTCCAGATAGAGAGCATGATGCAAATTAAAACATATTTTTCTCTCTTCTTCTTTTTATTTTTTGACATGGTTAATGCTCAAATTTATTTTGCATCACTATATTTATTTGTAAGGGATTTTGTTTTTCTTACCTTCTCAATGGGTATGCTAGAGAGGGGGAGAGAACAAGAATTTGACACTGAAAATAAAATTGAATTACTGGGAAAAAAGAATGGGGTAAACTTGGGCATGTTTGCAAGATACAAGGAAGAAACCAGTAGATGGGGGAAGTTAAATATTAGAGCGAGAAAGGTGCTTATAGTGGAAGCAATCTTCTAAAGATTATGAGAGGGAAAGGAAAAATGGAAAGAAAAAGGGTCATCTCTTTATCAGATACTTGAGGAAAGGATGAAATGTAATAAAGGATAAGGTCAGGTAGATATAAGGAGAAGGGAGGAAAAAAACAAGATCGACGGTCCTGATCTTTTTTTTTTTTTGACCAAGTATGAGATGAGACCATCAATGGAAAAGGTAAGGATGAGGTGCTGTAGGAGAGATTTGGGACAGTAGCTTTGGTGAGTAGGAAGGAGAAATCAATTAAGACAGCAAAAGGACTATGTTGCTTCAGTGAAAGCTTAGTTACGATTAGATCATTTAAATATGTAATAGGCTTAATCAATGATTTAGTGACTTTCTCCAGCTTCATTTAGCAGCATATGAATAGGTGCAAAGGAGACAGATTATGCCAGTAAACCAGGGCTGGGGTTCTGCATGACTTGAAAGATAATAGGATTTGGAAGCAATGTTCATGAAGGCATACAGATTGGAAAGGGAACAGAGTGTAGGCAGAGTAGGGGTGACAGGTTGGGTAAGCACTAGTAGCAAAGAATTAGAAATGAAATAAATGCCCACTAACTGTGGAGTATCTAAACAAACCACTATATGCAAATTTAGCAGGATATTATTGCATCACAAGAAAAAATGAATATGAAGAACTCAGAAAAGTATGGGAAGATTTATATAAAAACTGGTGTAGAATGAAATAAGAAGAACCTGGAAAACAATATAAACAATTATAATGCTGCAAATGGAAAGAGCAAAAAGCAAAAAACAAAAATGAATGTTGTGTAATTATAATTGCCAAGCTTGACCCTAGTGAAGAACTGATTAAATGCATTTCTTTTTCTTCATATGAGATAGAGGTGAAGACTCTAGATGTAAATACAGGTGTGGGGAACCTGTGGCCTTGAGGCCACATATGGTTCTCTAGGTCTAAGTACAGCCCTTTGACTGTAGAACTGTGAAGTTTGGATTCAGTCAAAGGGCTGCACTTGAGGACCTAGAGGACCAGTATCATATATACCTTAAGTTGTAGTCCAGTGGTTCTCAACCTGTGGGTTGTGACCCTTTTGGGGGTTGAACAACCTTTTCACAGGAGTCACAAGGGTCACCTAAGACCATTGGAAAATACATATTTCTGATGATCTTAGGAACTGAGACACCACTCCTCTATCTGTCTTCAGGTGAGTCCACCCACATGCAGATAGGCGCACATACAAGTATTAAAGGGTCAAAGCATTAGGAAGGTTGAGAACTACTATAATTTAGTCAATATGTGAGTTGGTATTGCTACACTTTTTTCTTTTTTAATCTTTGTTATGGGGCAAGTATTACTGGGTAGAAGGAGGTATATATTCAGAAATGAATATGATATAAAAACAAACACATTAATAAAATTAATTTTACTTTTAAAAGAATGACAATAGATCAGTAATGTTGAATATAAATAGAAAAGAGGACATTTGTAATACATACATAAGAATCTCTGAAGCAGCATAGTAGTTTTAAAATATAATATTATATATATTTTATCGTATTTTTATTTTATTGAATATTTTCCAATTACATTTTAATCTTATTCAAGCCACACTCAAGAGAGAGTTGCGGGCTATATGTGTTCTGTGCACCTTGTGTTTGACGCCTCTGGGAACATAGATCATCTCAGTGGGAATGTTCACAACTTGTGAAGATAGATATTTTCAGGCTACTTCTGGTCGTTCCATCCTCTACCAAATATAATAATTTGGTATTACCCACCCCCCCCAAGATAATTCAAGCAACATCAGCAACTAACAAATCATGGCTAGGTTTTTTTTTTCCTCCTCTATGAAATCTTTGGAGAGGCAGCATGGAATAGTTCTTCCTAGAATCTTCCATTTTAAGGAGGGGTCCAAATCAGGCATGCTTCATTTTCCAGACTTTACCACCATTGTCCAACATGGGTACCCCCTCTTCCTCCATCCTTTTCAGGTCCCTTTTATGTGATATCTTCCCCTGTTAGAATACAAGTTCTTAGAGGGACTGTCCTTTTGTGTGTACTTGCATTCCCAGTGCTAAGCACTATGCCTAGGACATAGCAAGAGGTGCTGTGGTGCTACCAATGCTTGTTACTGTTGTGACTTGAGCAGAATGCTAGACTATAGTCAGAAAGAGCTGAGTTTAATTTCCAGCTCTGTCACTAACTGTGTGACCATGAACAAATAACTTTATCTATCTGAAGCTCAAGAAATTCTCTAAGACTTAGCAATTAAATTGTAGGCAGCATGGGAAATCTTTCAAGCATCTATAACTTAGTAAAAACAGTTCCTTGATGTAGAAAAATCTTTATCAAAATGATCTATACATACATATTGATGAAAATAACAAAAGGGAACAAGGAGGTTTCCAAAGGTAATTTTTCAAAACAAATTGCTTCGTCTAAGTCACATTGTTGATTAGGAAGTGTAGTAAATGTAAGATCCATATTTTGTTTGTTCATTTTTTTCTCAAAGTATTTGACTCACTAGAAGAAAATGTAGACTTAAAGGCTTTTCTCCAGTTATATGTCTGCCTTGCATATATTAAGAAAATACAAAATATAATTGCCATATAATTACAAAGATGATATTGTTAAATGATGCACAGTGAGTATCAAGACAAGCAAGACCAAAAAGAAAAATTAGGAAAATGTATACTCACTTTTTGTGTGCAAAAGTTCAGATAGAAGAGGAATTCACTATATATAATGAGGTTCACTGACTGAATATTTGTGTTTGCAGATGGAACTGTGCTGACTCTGTCAAGCCCTGGAACATGAATCTCTTTGATGAGATGTATGAACACAAAAAAAAAAAAAGAAAGAAAGAAAGAGAGAGAAGGAAAGGAAAAAGGAA
>CM053596.1:149943546-149959924 GCA_028646575.1 Pseudocheirus occidentalis
AGTAGGAAATCAGTACCTATTTCATACCTGATTCATATTGTACACTAAATACCTTTCTACTCTCCGCTTTCTTTTGTAGACATGAGTCCAGACTTAAACTTTAAGTAATTTTTGCTGGGGTGGCTAGGTGGTACAGTGAATAGAGCACCAGCCCTGGAGTCAGGAGGACTTGAGTTCAAATCCAGCCTCAGACATTTAACCTCAGACTTACTAGCCATGTGACCTTGGGCAAGTCACTTAACCCTAATTGCCCTCCCCTACCTGCTCCAAAAAGCAAGTAAATAAATAAATAAATGATTTTTCCCCAGGGCACTGGAATGGACCCAAAGAGAACATAGCCCTCTTGTAGAGGCCAGGATTTCCTAGGACTAAATTTGATCTGCCCTGGTTGCCTAGGCATCTAGGTAGTACAGTGCATAGAACATTGGACCTAGAGTCAGGAAGAGCCAAATTGACATCTGATTTCAGACACTTATTAACTATGTGACCCTGAGAAAGTCATTTAACCTTTGTCTGCCTCAATTTCCCTGACTGTGAATTAGGGATAGTAATAGCACCTTATTGTTGTAAGGATCAAATGAGATTATATCTGTAAAAAGCTTAACACAGGGGTGGCTAGGTGGTGCAGTGAATAGAACACTGGCCCTGAAGTCAGGAGGACCTGAGTTCAAATCCAACCTCAGACACTTAACACTTACTATCTATGTGACCTTGAGCAAGTCACTTAAACCCAGTTGCCCTGCCTTCCCCCTCTCAAAAGCAAAAAAAAAAAAAAAAAAAGCTTAATGCAGAACTTGGCACATACTAGATACTTAACAAATACCTATTTCCTCCTTCCCCTTCCTGAGTCCAGTGCAGAAGTGGCCCTTAGTACAAGGGAGTGGGTTGAGGATAGTTATCAGCTTTTAGCACAGATTTTAAATTAATATAAAGTTAGAAAAGAGAATAAAAGTGAGAAAGAGATATGGCATGCAATCAAAACAACTCCAAACTGTCCTATTTCAGTGAATTATTGATGAGGAAAAATAGAATATGGAAGACATAGACACTAACTACAATCATTTTATACAGAAGTTCAATCATTGCAAATCAACTGACATAAACAGGAGAATAAAAGAACCTAAAACACGCATTAGTTCAGAAATGCTGCAGTGAATTACCAAGGTGAGGTATAGCAGCATATGAAGGGTAACAAAGACTTAAAATATTTTAAGTTTGTTTGTAAAAATATTTTAGAGGATGGTTGGTTGTTTAGTTAGTTGATTGGTTGGTTGGTTGGTTGGTTGGTTGATTGGTTGTTGGTTGGTTGTCCTTCATCCTCAAAGAAGACAGAAATGACATCACTACATTGGGGTCAAGGTACAGTGTGTTCAGCTGTGGCCAATCAGACCAACATTTGCTCAGAATGCTCTACCACAGGTTGGGCACAAAGAGTCCATGTGAACATTTGGGGTGGAATCTCTAAATTCACACATCTTGCATTTCTTTTGAGTTACCTCAATTCTGCTTTGCTCATAGGGCTTAGCCTCTTCTCTGATGAGGGTACACCATGCTGGTGGTCCTGTACCAGTGTCTCCCATGTCACACAATCAATTCCAAAGTTTGTAAAAGATACCTTGAGAGTGTTTTTGTATCTCTTTTTCTGACCACCCTGTTAGTGCTTGCCTTGTGAGTGTTCTCCATAAAAAAGTCTTTTAGGTAAGTGTATGTCCAGCATTCAAACAATGTGGCCAGCTCATCATAGTTATGCTCTCTGCAAAAGAGTGAGAATGCCTGGAAGTTTAGTTCAATAGGTGAGGTTGATGACTTTATGCAACTTTACTTCACTTGAATCCAATTAACTCATGAATCAAAAGACAGTGGCCTGTTACCATAACAGGCAGGGATCCTACCCTGTGGTTGAAACACAAAAAATGTACAAAAACTTTTGCTAAGATGATTCCACTCACCATCGGTACATGCAAGGTGCATGCACTTAACAGACAACACAAAATCCAGTAGACCTGAAAGACAAGACAACTCTTGTTGGGAGAGAACTCAGAAGATATCACATCCAAATAGCAGCCCTGAGTGAAACAAGGCTGGCAAATGAAGGCCAGCTTGCTGAATTTGGAGCTGAATATGTGTTTTTCTGGTGATGGCTAGAGATGCAGTGGATGACTTTGGCATCTTCACTGTCTAATCAAACTCAAAGTGTGTACCATCAAAGAAACTGGAACCACTAACACTCAAATTTACTTACAGATGAAGCAAAAATAATACTAACAGAAACAAAGATGCAGAAAGCATCTGATTAGACTAAGTATACATTGAGGAGATCCATACTAGAGGTGACAGAATTGTGCAGCATTAAAGAATCTAAAAGATAGATAAATTCACTTTTTCTTCCTTCATACTTATTCAGTTAATCTCTTTTTCTTGTATAGGGAGAATAATCATTCACATAGCACCTATTATACACCAGACACTGTGCTAAGCACTTTACAAATATTATCTCATTTAAGCCTCACAAATTAGATCCTCCCCACAACTCCCCATTTTACAGTCAAGAAAACTGAGGCAAACAGAGGTAAAGTGACTTTTTCAGGGTCATGAAGTTAGTGACATTTCCAGGTCATGTATCTGCATCTGCATTTGAACTTGGGTCTTATTGACTTATGAAATAGGTACTGTTATTATCCACAATTTACAGTTGAAGAAACTGAGGCAAATAGAAATGAATTGCCCAGAGTCAAATAGCAATATCTGTGGCAAGATTGAAACACAGGTTTTCCTTACTTCATGTTTTCTATCTATCCACTATAACACCTAGTTGCCAAATCTTTGATCCTACTTTCATGATATCTTATCTATATATTCCTCCCCTAACACTTCCATGGCCACCACCCTGGTGCAGATCTTTATGACATCACTCCTCGACTATTGCAATAGCCTTTGGGTTTGTTTCCCTATATTCAGTCTCTCCTCAGTCCAGTCTGTCCTCCACTCAGCTGCCAAAGTGATCTTCTTAAAGTGCAGGTCTCACCAACTGTGTTGCCTCTACCCCTACTCAGTAAACTCCAATGGTTCCCTATTACCTCCATGTTCAAATACAAAATCTATTTACTCTTCAGTTCAATTACAGGGGTCTTCTTGATATTCCTTGAACAAAACACATCTCCCAGCTCTGCGCGTTGTCACCGGCTGTTCCCCATGTCTGGAATTCTCTCCTTCATCTCTATCTCTTGGCTTTCTTTAAGCCTCAGGAAAAAAAATATATCAGCATCTGCCAAAAACCTTTCCCAACCTTCTTGAATGCTAGTGCCTCCCCTCTGAAATTATCTCCAGTTTATCCCATATTGTATATATCTTGTTTGAACTTAATTGTTTGCATGTTTACCCCTTCCTCCCAATCCCATAAGACCAAGAACTCCTTTAGATATGGAATATTTTTACTTTTTGTTATCCCAGTGCTTAGCACAGTGCCAGGCATACATTACCACTTATAAATGCTTATAAGCTTTGGCATGTAATGAAAGCATGCACACCTTCAGATCTTTTATGCACATTGAGGTTTTTTTCCCTGCTAAGGGGATAGCACCATCCATTTCCATCAGGCAAGGATGCTGGTATCTGATTTATTGAGATGTTTTCTGTCATCTCATGGTATAAGAACATAAATGAGTGCCACTCACTCTATTTTCCTTTCTGTCAAGCTAATCATCCTTATGGTTTCAAGTAGGGCCAGGCTTCAACATCATATCTACCCATCTAGTTCTTAGATTCAAAAGATTCACAAGAACAATTTCATCACTGGTTTGGTTGCCAAACCAAACTATGGTATTGACAGAACTTAATTGGCAAGCATTTCAGGGCTCCTGCTAAATCTCCACAGTTACTCTACTAGTCTCAGAGTATGTATAGTTCTTATTATAGTCACCTTGGATGGTCTTCCATTAATTTGCCATTGGCCAAATGTTCACCACTACTTATGCTCTCCAAGGAAGCAATTTGCAATGGTAGTACTTGGCTTTAAATATACTAGACATAGGTACTGGATTTGTTATATAAATCTTTGACTTGAGATCAACAGAATTTATGCTCCACAAGATCCTGGATTTCTCTTGACATAGATATCCAAAGTCACCATGGAAGGCTTTCAAAACCCTAGATTAGTAGGATTTGATTAACATTAATTGCCATATCTCTTGAATTTTATCTGGTACAGTACAACATTATAGAGTTCAAAATTCTGTTACTCCCAGAACAGCAATTTGCCTTCAAAGGAACAAGGTTCCACTGAACTCCAGCAGAGACTGTAGAAATATTGGTTAAGACTGAACACTACAGGGACATAGTTTCTTTCTTTTCTTTTCATTTCTTTTCTTTTCTTTTTGAGTTATGCTAATAATCTCCTTAGTGTTTTCTGGGTATATAGTGACTTGACGCTAATTTGGGTAGTGTTTCTTGATTCTTCTCAGATCTTTTAAAGGTATGTGATAATTTATATGTTATTCATAAAACTAGAATATAATTATGGCATAGACTGTCCAGACTTGTAGAATATTACATCTACGATTTTCACTATCACTATAGTCTGAGATTCTATAAATCTAGGTGGAATTGACCCAAGGAAACTTTGCTGGGATAAGGATTATTTTTTTCATGAGTAGGGAGTAGCCTCTGTCCTGACTCCAAATCTATTTTCTGATTATGGCCCTATGGATTTTGCCTCCTTAGAAAATCAATGATGGATTATATTCTTGAAAACACTCAGAACACATATTCCCATTTTGTCCACGATTCAAGTCAAATCAAATAAATGAGTATTTGTTATGGACCAGTTATGTTCCTGGCACTGTGCTAAGCATGGGGGACAGAAAGAAAAGTTTAAAAAATGTTTTTCCTGCTCTCATGGAGTTCACAGTCCAATGGAAAAGGCAACATGTAAACAACTATATTAAAACAAAATATTAAACTACTTCTTGGTCCCCTCGTGTGATCACTTTTGTATACCAGTACCAAAACTAGATTTTTTTACCTCTTAATTTAAGTTAAGCATCCCTAGGTCATTGAGGTAGTTGTGAGACTGAAGAGCAGTTGGAAAGACAGTAGTTTTGTACTGAACATCTCTAGTGAGGCCTTGAGATTCTTGGTCAGCCCTTGTTTTGGTCTTGGTTTTCTATACTTAAGCAAATTGTTCAGTGACCCAAGAGACTGAAAGTCATAGTCTTTGATTACTCTTGTTCTGTGTGCTTTGTCTCTTTCCCTACCCCTCACTCCCATCAGCCCAATCAGTTGTGAGGGGTTGGGGGGATGTTCCCCTACTAAACCATCTGTAGTTATCACAATAAGTTTGTCATTAATGAGTGCCTCTAAACCCTTAGGCCAGTCTAGCAGTTTATATATCTCATATCCATCTTACCTTTGATCATTGCTTTCTGTGTCTTCTCTCCAGCCTTTGTATAAAAATAAAATCTTCTCACTCTCCTCTAGGAAGACAATTAGGCATTTTAAAATGGTTTCTGTGCTTATTGTACCAGTGAATTAGCCATCCAGTGCCCACAAGCATTAAAGTATATTAGCAGAGGGGCATCCTATATTTAAAGTACAGAGAACTTCAAAGGCAGGATCCTGGGAACTCTACAGTAAGTACCTCCATTTTTCTATACCAGGTACCTGCCACTTTTATAATATTCCAGTGACATGTCCAGACATAGTTCAAAGACTTTCTCCCTAGGTAATGAAAACTCCTTCCTGAACATATGCATAGCTGTTTTTAGATTGCTTCCAACTGCATTACTTACTTCAGGTCCTGTCCCACAGCTTAGGCTCATGGCCCTCTTGTCAAAGTTTTGAAAAGAGGGTGTCTGAAATCCCAGCAGTCACATCACATCCTCTGTAGTCCATCAGCCTTTTTCATCTTTTGCAGAAAATCCTTACCAAGAATGGGTAATTTGTAAGCATTCCTTTATACAGGCATCTCTCTAGAGATATGAGAAGGCTCACCACTTTCAGGCAGCTCATACAAGGCAGCAGTTGCATTGTTTTCCCTCCTGAATACTTCTCTTGTTCTTAATGCTCATACAGAATCTAAAGCAATCCATAGACCTTACAATTGTACCCTTATCACAGTTCATTGACACCCCCCAATCAATAGTCCTTTGTGAGGGCAGATACTCATTTCTATGTAATAAATGGGCAGCTATGTCATTGTTCACCTCTCCCACCCCCTACATTGTACAATGTGTAATTGTACTATACTCTGTGGGCTCATCTCTGATTTGCCACTTGCTCCTTAGGGATTACCTTGACTTGACCATTGCTAGTGAAAAAAGCTCAAGTTAAAAGGAAAAACAGATACAAATTAAACCCCTAAAATGTAACTTTAGTGTGAGAAATTCCATTCTGGCATAAAGGACTTGAGTACACTTAGGGGACCTTTAACTTCTCCTACTAGTTACTGCCACTCATGTGAAATCTGGAAATTGCAGCATTTGGCAACCTCCTAAGCCTAGACACCAGTTAAAAAATGATAAAAGGACTTATTTGTCCATGCCATATGAAAATTAGTTGAAGGAAATGAGGAAGAGAAGACTCAGGAAGGGAATGATAATTGCTTTTCATGAAAACACAAAAGGCCATGTAGAAGAAAGATAAGGCTTGTTCTTGCTGGTTCAAGATGGTAGAACAAGAAGCCATGAGTAGAAGATACAAAGTGAAAATTTTATGCTTGATGTAAGGAAAACTTCCTGACAATTAGAGTTGTCCAAAAGTGGGCTGCCTCAGGAGGTGTTGGGTCTATTATTAATGGGGTACTTCAAGCAAAGACTGGGTAACCACACCTAAGATGTGTTACAGTAGAGATTCTTGTTTGGTATGGGTTTAGCTAGATGACCATGGAAGTTCCTTCTAACTATGAAAATCTGTGTCTTTTTAAAAATAATCGGTCTCTGGAGAGGCTTACACAAATTGATGCTAAGTGAGAAGAGCAGAACCAGGAGAAATTTGTACACAATCACAGACACATCATATGTGTGATGACCAACCTTGATAAACTGAACTCTTTTCAGCAATGCACAGCTATAAGACAACTCTACAAGTCTCCGGATGGAAGGAGATACCTACATTCAGAGAAAGATCTAGAAAGAACAGTTTAAATGGAGACTGAAGCAATCTACATGCTATCTTTTCCATGTTTAGCTTAGCATCTTCTTTCCCATTGTTTACTCCATTGGTTACAACCCTTCCATACAACCAGACTAACATCCAATGTGAAAGTATTTGCAGATCCTATATTTGATTGCATGCCGCCATGGTTGGGGGGGTGGTAAGAGGGAGAGGAGAAAACTTGAAACTCAAGGGACTCTGGAAGTGAATCTTGTAAACTAAAAGTAAATTAACAAATCAATTTAAATTTTAAAAAAATTCTTTAGCCTTGGAAATTAAACTCAATACCCCACCCCACCAAAAAATACTCAGGCTCACAGGACTTCAAAAAAGAATGATTTTATTTACACAGAAAGGATTCATCTCTGAACCCCAGAAAGTTAATGAAGTATACTTTTCATTGAACCAATCATTGAACCAACATCCCTAAGGACCTTATAACTTAAAATATTGTCTCAAGAGAGGACCCATCATGGCGGAGTTTCAGGATTTACTTTTCCATGCCAGTACTCTGGACCATATAGTGGTTCTGGAGTAAGTGAGAAAATAAATTAATCCAGGCTGCTTTGAATATTGCTACAAGGAAGTAGGAAGTAGGCAGAACCAGGAATTCCAAATATTGTGACTGTGACTCAAAGGGAGAGAAGCAAACCATTAAATTTTTGTTATCCTTTCAGCTATAAATGCTTTGTGGAAATTTGGCTTAGTTAGGTTTCATGCCAGTCTTTCTACTGAATTGTTCTCCTCCTCAATGTTTAAAAAGGTGAAGTTACTGAAATGGGAATCTGAAGCTCTTTCCTGACCCTATCCCCTTTGCTTAAGTGGCTCTGAGAATGTTCACGTGGAGCCCGTGGAGCCCGTGGCTAAAGGCTTGTTTTTTGGGAATGGCCACACCTTGTTACTTTGTAATTGGACAGTGGGTCAAGAGGGCTGATGCAGAAGAAGCCTATATATATGCCCTGATGTGAGGCTTTGCTTTGGGGGCTCACTTTGAGAAGAGTTGTGTGATTTGACCACATGAAACTCTGGGAAGCCATTGAGCCCCCTGGCTTTGAAAAACCCAGATGTTGATGCTTTCCTGTCTGGTAACTTGAATGGGTAATAGATGTGTTGGTCAGATGGATGGAAGCCCATCTGCTGATCTGTTTCTTGGTCTGCTTGTAACTTGTGCCTGTAACTTGTGCTTGTAACTTGTGCTTGTATTCCCTGGAGTTCAGAGTGCTGACTTTTTCCCCTGAGCTAGGTAAATGATATGTTTGTTTGATTAAAGAAAGATTGTTAACCCATCTTGAGTTGCTTTCCTTTAGAAAAGCAGATCTAAGAACCTGTGCTAGCAGCTGCCCTGGGTATACTAGGGTGCTTGCTGATACAGTTACTAAATCAAACCACCCTTTTCAGTCATACAAATGATCAGAAGGTACAAAAAACATAATGTCACACATAGATAGCAAAATTGGGAGTTCTAGTTTAGACCCTTATTATCTTCACGTGGCCTATTATTATAGCCTTCTAATTGGTCTCCTTGACTCCAGTCCTCCCCTTTTCCAAACTATCCTCCACATAGAAGCCAAAGTGATAATTACTTTTTTATTTTAAAATTTTCATTATTCTGAACTGTTTCTAAACTTGATAAATAAGAGCCAAGATAGCGGCATAGAAGCAGCAAAGTTTCGCAGCTTCCACACAGCCACCCTAAATACCCATAAAATACGACTCTAAACAAATTTTAGGGCTCTCAAACTCAAAATACAGAAAACACATCTCTCGCTGAAGGCAGCTCGGCAGGAGGGGCTCATTGCAGCAGGCTGGGAGCTGAGGCCAGCCCAGCCCGAAACAGAAACCACGGCTAGGCCCCAGGGTAGTTGGGAGGAGCCAAGCTGCAGCTTGAGGCTACCAGAGAGCAGATTTGCAGGACCTGGAGCAATATCCACATTTATCAATCCAGGAAAAATAAGGCTTAGAGAAAGGTCAGTGGAATTCAAGCTTTCAAGCTAAATTTGGGGGAGAAAAATCAGTTTGGCCAATCTGCCCCCAGGGCAAGGAAGCAGCGGGAAGCGGCAGGATCTGCTGCAACCAGCAACTGCCTCCATTGGGCTGCTTCAGAGCTCCTGGCCTGCCAATTGCAGGGGGGATGAGATGATTGATCAGAGCCAAGGGCTCTTGCATTGAGCGGCCTCAATCCAGATCGTGGTCTTGAGTGGTGGTCCTGGGGTACACTTTCAGTAAGCCGAAGCCGGTGGAGGCTGCAGCACCCCTGTAATAGCTCCAGCAGCAGTGAAAACCCCAGCAATTTGGAACAGAGCTTTCCCCCATGGAAGCAGAGTTCCACAGAGCTAAAAAAAAAATCAAGCAATTAATTGACTGGCCAACATGAGGAAAAGGAAGCAAAATAAGAACAGCAATAAAACTCTAGAATCTTTTTTGGGGGACAAAAAGGATCAAAGCATGGAACAGGAGGAAGACACAGTCAGAACTCCCACACCAAATGATTCCAAGAAAAATGAAGATTGCCTATAAGCTATAGGTCAACTTAAAAAGGACTTTGAAAAACAAGTAAGAGAAGTGGAGGAAAAGTTGGGAAGAGAAATGAGAATGATGCTAGAAAATTATGAAAAGAGAATCAACAACCTGACTGAAGAAAACAACACTTTAAACTTGATAAATACCAATAAACATTAATGTTTTCATACATGATGAACAGAAAAAAAGGCTATATAATTTTGTTGCATTAAATTTTTTAAAGTTTGGTATAAATAAGAAGGAAAGCAGAAAATTGGGGGAAAATTTTATGGACATATTTTCAGATAAAAGTCTCATCTCAAATATATAGAGAGGACTTTGTCAAATTTATGATATTATGAATCATTATCCAATTGATATATAGTCAAAGAATATGAACAGACAGCTTTTGGATGGAGAAATCAAAGCTATAGATGGTCATAAGAAAAAATGCTCTAAATAATTATTGATTAGAGAAATGCAAATTGAAACAACTTTGAGATATCATTTCACACTGGCTAAAATGATAGAAGGAGAAAATACCAAATCTTGAAAGGGATGTAGAAAAACCAGGACATTAATACACTCCTGCTGGAACTTTTAACTGATCCAATCATTTTGGAGAAGTAATCTAGAATTATGCCCAAAAAGTTATAAAACTGTGCATACCCTTTGACCTAGCAATACCACTATTATGTCTGTTTCGCAAAGAGATCAGAGAAAAAGGAAAAGAACCTAAAATATTTATAACCACTCTCTTTGTGGTGGTAAAGAACTGGAAATTGAGGGGGACATCCATCAATTAGGGAAGGGCTAAACAAGTTGTGATATGTGACTGTGATGAAATACTACTTTACTGTAAGAAATGATGAGCAGGTTGAGAGAAAAAAAAAACATGGAAAGACTTGCATTAAATAATGAAGAGTGAAATGAGCAGAACCACAAGAATATTGTATACAGGGGCAGCTAAGAGGGCACATTGGATAGAGCACTGGCCCTGGAGTCAGTAGGACTCTGGCCTCAGATACTTGACACTTACCAGCTGCGTGACCCTGGGCAAGTCACTTAACTCTGATTGCCTTGCCAAAAAAATGTTTTTAAAGAATGTTGTATACAATAACAGCAGTATTTTTCAAAGAATAACTGAATGACTAAGCTATCCTAAGTATTATAAATATTTAAATCAACTACAAAAGACCTATGAGGAACATGCTATCTACCTCCAGAGAAAGAACTGATAAGTAGTAGTATGCATAGTATGGTTTTACGTACATACATATATACATTCACACATAATCTGTCTTTCCATCTATCTATCTATCTATCTATCTATCTATCTATCTATCTATCTATGTCAAATGGTGACCTTCTCTAGTTTGTAGTAGGGAGGGAAAGAAGGAGGAAGACAGTTCAAAATTTAAAATATAACAAAAAGTCAATTTAATTTAATTTTTAAAAGATTGTATATGAAACAGCAAATCTTGTAAGTTTTTTAAAAAAATATGTGCTAATGTTAGCTCCAAAGTTGTCTCACCTGTTGGTAAAACACTTGGAATACTTCTTGCATGTTTTCTTTAAATTGAAACTTTTTTTTTTTGCTTTTTTTTTTTGGAGGGCAGTTGGGGTTAAGTGACTTGCCCAAGGTCACACGGCTAGTTTTTTGTGTTAAGTGTCTGAGGCCGGATTTGAACTCAGGTCCTCCTGACTCCAGGGCCGGTGCTCTATTCAAGGCACCACCTAGCCGCCCCTAAATTGAAACTTTTTTATCTTCTTTTTTTTTTTTATATCACTATGACTAGTTCCCTCCCCTCATGTCCTGAAAAAATTCTACCTTGTAAAAGGTTATCATAGAAAGGCAAAAACAAAAAAAGAAAAAAGAAAAAACCCACATATTGGTCATGTCCAAAAATATATGTCTCAGGGCAGCAAAGTGGTGCAGTGAATAGAGTACCAGCCCTGAAGTCAGTTCAAATATGACCTGAGAAACTTTACATACTTACTAATTGGGTGACTTTGGACAAGTCACTTAACCCCAATTGCCTTGCCTTTCTCCCTCCAAAAAAAGATATACACACACAGAGGCAGCTAGGTGGCACAGTGAATAGAGCGCCAGCCCTGGAGCCAGGAGGACCTGAGTTCAAATCTAGAATCAGTCACTTGACACACTAACTAGCCGTGTGACTTTAGGGAAGTCACTTAACCCCAACTGCCCTCCAAAAAGCAAAAAAAAAAAAAAAAAAAAAAAAAAAAAAGATACACACATGTATATATGGATGTGTGTATGGATGTGTGTATATATGTATATATATACACATATGTCTCATTGTGCATCTCTAGTCTTTCACCTCTTTGTCAAGAGATTAGACAACTGTTTCATCATCAGTCCTTTGGAATCATGACTGGTCATTGAATTGATCAGTTTATAAGTCTTTCAAAATTGTTTGTGTTTACAATGTTGTAATTATACGAATTGTTCTCCTATTTTTGCACATTTCATTCTCTATTCATTCATATAAATCTTCTCAAGATTCCCTGACTCCAATCCTTTGGAAATTTCTTACAGTATAATGATATTCTATAATATTCATATACCTTTTGTCAGCCATTTAAAGGATACACATTTAAATTCTGGTTCTTTGCTGAAATAAAATGCACTACTAAAAATATTTTGGTACATATGGAAACTTTCTTTGATCTCTTTGGGATATATTCATAGTAACAGTAATGCTGAATGAGAGGGTATATTAACATTTTGGGTATAGTTCCAAATTGCTTTCTGGAATGGTTGAATCAATTTGCAACTCTGTCAATAGCGCATTAATGTGCCTGTTCTCCCCACAGCCTTTCTGATCATTATGCTTTTCCTTTTTTCTTTTCTTTCCTTTCCTTTCTCTCTTTTTTCGAATCTGATGAGTGTGAGATATCTTAAGGTTCTTTTCATTTGCCTTTCTCTTATTGATTTGAAACATTTTTCTATATAGTTGATGGTAACTTGCTTTTATTCTTTTGAGAAATGACTATATCCTTTCAGCAGTTCTCTATTGAGATATGACTTTTATTCTTAAATATTTGAATTAGATACCTATATAACTTAGGAAAATTTGTTATAATGATGCCACTACCTCTTATTTAATGATTTCTTGTTGTAATTTTAGTTGCATTGATTTTGTTTGTACAAAATCTTTTCAATTTTACGTAACCAAAATCTACCATTTTATTCCCTGTGATCTTTTACATCTCTTGTTTGATCAGGAAATCTTCTCTTGCCCATAGTTGTGAAAGATATAACCTCTATTCCTTTAATTTCTTTATTATGTGACCTTTCATATCAGGATCTTGTATATGTTTGGAAATTATGGATGTTTAAGTACATAAAGGTTGGTCTAAATCTAACTTCTCCAAGACTCCTTTTGGAGGAGGTATATGGTACAGTGGATGGAGCACTGGGCCTGAAGTCAAGAAAACCTGAGTTCAAATCCAAACTCAGACAATTACTGGCTATGTGACCTTGAGCAAATCATTTAAGTTTTGTTTCCCTCGGTTTCCTTAGCTATAAAATGGGGATAATAATAGCATCTGCCTTCCAGCATTGTTGCAAAGAATAAAATGAGATAATGTTAGTAAAGGTTTAGCATGATGCCTGGTAAATAGTAAGCACTATATAAATGCTAGCTATTATTTATTATTATGCTTTCCAGTTCTTGTCCAACAATGAGTCTTTAAGCATTTAGGGTCTTTGGATTTATCAAATACTACACTACTATGTTTGTGTGTTTCAGGATCATGTGTTCTTCATCTCTACCACTGATCAATTTTCCCATTTTTAAACAAGTACAAAAGTTTTTAATGATGACTGTTTTATACTAAAGCTTGAAATTTTATTCTGCTAGACCCATTTCCTTCTAAATTTTTTTCATTTTTTCTCTTGAGATTCATAGCCTTTTTTTCCTCCAGATGAATTTGCTATTTTTTTTTCTGTCTCTGTAAAGTGACCCACTGGTAGCTTGATTGTTATGGTACTATAATAATGCATAAATTAATAGAGGTATAGTTGACATGTTTACATATCATCATAGTCCAGTCATGAGCAAATACCATATCTCTAGTTATTTGAGACTACATAGTCCTACCAAGATTTTTTTAGTAGTACTCACTAGATTCTCAAATATGTTACATATTCTGTAGTTATTTTGAATTTGATTTCTCTGACTTCCATCTGGATTTTGTTGTTAATACAGAGGAGGACTAATACTTAATGCAAATTTTTTTCCTCTCTAAATACCATTGCACTTTTTTTTTTTTGCTTTTTGGAAGGAAGTTGGGGTTAAGTGACTTGCCCAAGGTCACATGGCTAGTTTTTTGTGTTAAGTGTCTGAGGCCGGATTTGAACTCAGGTACTCCTGATTCCAGGGCCGGTGCTCTATTCACTGCACCACCTAGCCGACCCATACCATTGCACTTTACAGAAGTTCCAGCAAAAATTAATCTTAGTTGAATTTTTGGGTTTTCTAAATAAGCATTTCATATCCAAAAGTGATGTTTTTTGTTCCAGTTTGCCTCTGCTTATTCCTTTTATTTCTTTATCTTATCTCACTGCTGAGTCTAACATTTCTAGTACTATAATAAATAATAGGTCATGACAATGAACATTCATCTTTAACCCTAATCTTATTGGAAAGATTTCTAGTGCTTTTCCATTGCAGGTATTGTAGGCCCTTGGTTTTAAATAGATACTGCTTATTATATTAAGGAAAAGTGTATTTATTCTTATACCTCTTAAGATATGTTTAATAAGTCAAGCAGTCAGTCAACAAGCATTTATTAAATAATTAGCATGTACCAGGTACTGAGCTAAGAACTGAGGATAAAAAGAAAAGGAAAGAAAAAAAAAACAGTCCCTGTTCTCACAGACCATACTCTAATTTGCTAGGCAACATGCAAACAATGTATACAAACAAGATATATCAAGGGAAAAAATACGGATAACAGAGTGTAGATGTTGCTGTTGTTTGTCATTCATTCTGGAAGAGGACTATGATCCTGAGGTGTATTTTCAGTGAGCCAAAGCTGGTGGGGACTGCAGTAGCCTCCTAATAGCTCTGGCAGCTGCAAAAACCCCAGAGATTTGAGACAAAGCTTTCCCCTCTGGAAGCAGAGTTCCACAGAGCTAAAAAGTCAAGTAACTGACTGGCTGCATGAACAGGCAAAGGAAGCAAATTAAGAGCAGCAATCAAACTTTAGATTCCTTCTTTGGGGACCAAAAGGATCAAAGCATGGAATGGGAGCAAGACAACACAGTCAGAACTCCCACACCAAAAGCTTCCAACAAAAACGCAGACTGGTTACAAGCCATAAATCAGCTTAATAAGGATTTTGAAAGCCAAATAAGAGAAGTGGATGAAAAATTGGGAAGAGAAATGAGAATGATGCAAGAAAATCATGAAAAGAGAGTCAACACCTGACTGAGGAAAATAACACCTTAAAAAATAGATTAACTCAAAATGGCAAAAGAGGCCCAAAAAGCCAATGAGGAGAAAAATGCCTTAAAAAGTCGAATTTGCCATTTGGAAAAAGAATCTCAAAGGTTTTCTGAAGAGAATGATTCCTTCAGAATCAGAGTGGAGCAAATGGAAGCAAATGACTTTATGAGGAATCAAAATACTATTAAACAGATCCAAACAAATGAAAAAATAGAAAGCAATGTTAAATATCTCCTTGAAAAAACCACTGACCTGTAAATAGATCCAAGAGAAACAATTTTTTTGTTCCAGTTTGCCTCTGCTTATTCCTTTTATTTCTTTATCTTATCTCACATAGATCCAAGAGAAACAATTTTAAAATTATTGGATTACCTGAAAGCCATTATAAAAAAAAAACCTAGAAAGCATCCTTCAAGAAATTCTCAAGGAAAATTGCCCTGATATTTTAGAACCAGAGGGCAAAATAGAACTTGAAAGAATTCACTCATCACCTCTTGAAAAAGATCCCCAAAAGAAAACTCCCAGGAATATTATAGCCAGGTTCCAGAACTGTAGATCTGACTTTCCAATTGAGCAAGATGGATCTCCCTACCCCAGTGCCTGTATATCTTAATTCCCAGTTGCATGTAGTTAATAACAACAATAATATATATGTATTTACATATATATACATATATATATGTTTAATATTTTATTATAGAACTTTAAATTCTAGATTCTTTCCCTTCCTCTCTCATTACTCACCCCCACTGGAAAGACAAGCGATTCAATACAGGCTGTGCATGTGTAGTTACGAAGAACATCTCCACAATGGACATATTGTGAGAGACTGATTATATGTCCCTCCTTCCTATCTTGCCCCCTCCTTGTTCTATTCTGTACCCTGTCCCTTTACAGATCCAGATCAAGTAGAAAATATTACAAGCTGTCAAGAAGAAACAATTTGAATACTGTGGAAACACAATTAGGATAACCCAGGATCTAGAAGCTGCTATACTAAGAGATCAAAAGGCCTGGAATATGATATTCTGGAGATCAAGGGAGCTAGGATTAAAACCAAGAATCACCTACCCAGCAAAATTGAGTATAATGTTCCAGGGGAAATATGGTCATTCACTGATGTGGAGGACTTTCAAGCATTCTTGCTGAAAAAAACAGAACTGAAAAGAAAATTTGACACTCAAATACAAGAAGCATGAGAAGGTAAACATGGAAAAGATATCATAAGGAACTTATCAAAGTTCAACTAT
>CM053596.1:149960424-149978551 GCA_028646575.1 Pseudocheirus occidentalis
ACAAGGGGGTTGGCCTTCACCAGGCGGGAAGAAATGAACAAAGGAAAATAAAAGTAATTGACAGGAGAAGGGAGAGGGTAGACACTCAGGAGGGGGGGGGTTACATTCCAGACTGAGAAGTTTTCACTAATTTCGTGTCCCACACAAGTTGAACATAACCCACACGTTGAGAACCGCTGGGCTAGAGGGAAGCACATTGCTGTACATCATCTTTGGGGATCAGCTTGTTTAGTGTTCAGTTTTTATTTCTGTTGTGGTTCTTACCATATATGTTGTTGTCATCTAGCTGACAAAAAGAATAGAGTGCTACTCATAGAGTTAGAAGAACCTGAGTTCAAATTTGGCCCTAGATACTTACTAGCAGTGTGACCTTGTGCATGTCACTTAAAAATTTGCCTCAGTTCCTCATCTGTAAAATGAGCTACAGAAGGAAATGGTAAAACCACTCTAGTAACTTTGCCAAGAAAACCCCAAATGGGATCATGGAGAGTTGGGCAACAACAAAGTCATTGTGTATTTTGTTTTACAAGTTATGCTTCACTTTGCATCAGATTCCTATGTCTTCCCATGCCTCCCTTTAGGTGAATAGCATAGTAATATTCTATCCTGAATGGCTTTCAAATTTCTCATTTTCTAGCTATGTGAGGGCAAACGAGCCAGATGTGTTATAATTTTAAATAACCCTATGTGTGAGATATGGTAAAGACCCTTCATAAAACTTTTAGGCTAGGGGACCCTCATAGAATTAAAGGTTGGGTTTTCAATTCAGTTTTTCTGTAAAAACAAGCTTATGACCCTGAAGTATTCCAGGAGAGGAGGATGGGAACACAGGATGCAAACACATTTGCATGGTTACCCAGGGCAAGAGACTAAGGAGGATGGGAGTTGTACAAGAATTCTTAGATGACTAAATCTGTAGGATAATCCTTGCCCAGTTATACTGTAAGGGCAAGCTGACCATGAAGTATTACAGGAACAAGGACAAGAACACAGGTTTTGATCATGTCTGTTCATTAATCAAAGGAAAAGGTGGACCCGAAAAATGTAGGAGCTGTGCCAAAGTCAGTGAACTGCTAAACTTACCAAATGATTGCATCTGCTTACTGTATATATGTCATCCCTGTCCTTGGGTTAGATTTACCACGTTTTAGATTGTGCCCTCAAAGCTTGTGAGAATGAGCTGAGAAGAGAAGGTCTAGGGAGGGGGGGGTTGCAATTAGGTAATGGGGCTGGGGCTATAAAAGTATGTATCTTCTCTATGCCTGGTGCACTCTGACACTGAGAATGTATTGAATGCACTCAGTGTGAGTTGTCCTTTTCTCATGAGAATCGTAATAAACTCTTCTCTACTTTCTACCTTGAGAAGCCTCTGAGTTTAATTTGGGTAAGTGTCTTTGTTACCCCACACACCTACATTCCTTTACTCATAATTTAAATAACCCTGATTCCTTTAATCCATGTGACTTCAGGGATATGTGACACACAGGTTATGTTACCATGAGTCTAGAAGTCCAGGGGGTTTTGCTTATAAATTTAAGAAGAAGTTCCTAGTAGAGAAGACTTTTAAAATTCATGCCTCTTCCTTGAGTGAGGAGACCACAAGAAGAAAGGGTATAGAGATCAAGATTGCCCCACATGAGGAAATCTAAAGACATAAAAGGAATAATTAAAAGCATAAAAGGGGAATAAATGGAGTGGAAACTTCTTGAAGAGTCAAGTCAGTGACATGTCCTAAACCCAAAAGATTGACAATTCCAATGTTAATATATTGTTTCCCTTCCTCTTTTACACAAGGAATTGAAATGCAGATGGTTAAGTCTTCAGGATGGGAAAGAAATTAACATATTCTGATCCAGGGTTCTTTGGGAGTTGTGACTACCCTCCCAGAGAAGACAATTCCTCTCTCCTTTGAGCAATGTATTTGGGGAAGTATGAGGTTGTCTTATGGAATGATAGATGAACAAGAGAGAAGACAAGAGTGTTGGATGTTTTGTTAGAGAATCAGATAGTATACTATGACAATGAACTTCCAGGAGAGAATGGCAAGAGCAAGAGGGTATATAGATTCTAATTCTTCCTTTTCTGCCCTTAACCATATTGCTAAAACTCTCACCCCTATCTCCTACTTTCTGCTTGCTCTCTCTCACTGAACCTACTTAATATTTCTTGTTTCTTTTAAATGTCCTATTTGCTAAGTGTTCTAAAAAGAGTCCATTTAAGATTTGTGTGTGTGTGTGTGTGTGTGTGTGTGTGTGTGTGTGTTGGGGAATTAAATGAAGAAGCATTGAGAGATTGCTCTGGAACAGAGAAATGAAGTACTCTTTTTGGGTGCCAAATACAAACCAAAATGATACATAGTAGTGAATTCTCAAAAAGTCTGGAAATGAAAAAAAGATATATGGATCTGGACCTCATGAATTCCCCTGGATACAACTGAGCTAAATAGTGATGTTAAGGTAAAGAACTTAATAATTAAAGAGCAGGAGTTGCTTCCCTTAGGAAGCCCTGGGATCTTCAGACAAGAAACTCCTCTATAGAGGGTTGAGGCCAGGAGCTTGAATAAAGAAAAATCCATGCCTTAAGGGAATAGTAGGGAACAAAGTTGTTTTGCCCAAATGAGAGTGAAAGCCAGAGAGAGGGAGTAGATAAGTTTTCAGGACAACATAAAGGCTGTTAAACTGCAGTCAAGGTTTCTAGTCATTTTTTCTTGGGAGGAAATATTTAAATTGGAAATGTATTCATTGATGAAGATTTTGTTGTTGAGTGTTCAGTCATGTCTGACTGTGGACCCATTTGGGATTTTCTTTTTTTTGTTTATTTATTTTTAGTTTTCAACATTCACTTCCATAAATTTTATATTTTCTCCCCCTCCCTCCCCTGTTTAGGATTTTCTTGGCAGATACTGGAGCAGTTTGTCATTTCCTTCTCCAGCTCATTTTATAGGTGAAGAAGCTGAGGCAAAAAAAAGGGTTAAGTAACTTTCCCAAGGTCACACAACTAGCAAGTGTCTGAGGCCAGATTTGAACTCAGGAAGATGTCTTCTTACCTCCAAGTCTGGCATTCTATCCACTTCACCCCAACTGCCCTTTTAAAATGAGGTTCATATGATACAATGTGTGTGAGAGAATTCTAGAATGAATATCCAGCTAAGCATCTGGGAAACTTCTAGGAACCTTGTGTGATATTACTTTCTTTTGTATTTGTTTTGTGTGGCCTGCCACACAAATGACCAGATGCCTAGTCGGGAGTCTTGTACCCCGAATATCTACATGTGGTCCACCTGAAAGCCTTGTACTTCTCCTGAGGCAGGACACAGTGTATCAAAGAGGAGTTTAGTGATGTGTCATGCAGATTAAGTCTAAAAGTCTAATCTGAGCCTAATCTGATCCTCTGCAACTACACTCTATTCCCTTTCACTGGTAAAGAGTGCTAAGCATTAAGCATCCTATATGACACTCTGGCCTAAAACCAACATAATTGGGTAGGTAAATCTGCTGCTGCAAAACAAAACAAACCCCAAAGACCCCCTAATATACTGTGAAAACAAATAACTTTTAAAATTACATGTATGTCTATTACTTTTGAGGATCACATTCATCTTCATTACTCTGAATTTTATACATACACACAGAAAAGGAGAGAGAGACAAAGACAGAGACAGAGAGACAGAGACAGAGAGACAGAGACAGAGAGAGACAGAGAGAGAGACAAGAGAGAGAGAGAGAGAGAACTTTTTTTTTTTAAGTAAGAGGCTAATAGGAAAGATGTTTGGACAGTAGTAAGCCTATGTATAGGAGGAAGCACGTGCATGTGCAATGTGATTTGAGCAATGCTAAAATGCTCTGTTTATCTCAGAATATGAACTGCGACTATTATTATGAAGTAGAAAATCTGATTCATTTAGAAAATTTTTATTTTGAATTTGACAAACCAACAAATATGGTCATCTTCATTGTTATACAAAGAATAAAAAAGAGGATTGTTATGTACAGATTTTGTAGAACTATATATTAAATTTAACACAATTTTTCAATACTTTCTATGCTTGTCTGTATACCTTTAAGAATCCTCTTCTGCTTTCTTCTCTGTATTGTGTAGTTCAGAATTTCACTGACATTTCCCCCCTTTTCTAGATATTATCATTAGCCCCTCTACTTCCTGTAATGGTAATCAATTTGATTATCATTACACTTCCCCTCCCCAAAAATAAATGCAAGCCCTCCTTTGTAACAGATAAGTACAATAATACAACGAATCCATACATCGGTCCTGTTTGAAAATGTATGTTTCACACAGAATTTTTTCTCTATCATCTCTTGGTCAAGAGTAGGAGAACATGAATAATCAATTTTCTGGAGTAGAACATGAATTAATGATTTTCAAAGTAGTGCTTGGTCATCATGTTGATCATAGTCCTTAAGTCATTTACAGACATTTTCCTTTATGCTGTTGTAGCAGTTTTATAAATTGTTCTTCTAGTTCTGCTCACTTCATAATATCATCATCAGTCCTCTCATATTTTTAGAAATTCATCCCTTTCATAGTTTCTTATGGAATAATAAAATTCTATTACACTCATATACCATATGTTCAGTCATCCTTCAGTTAACAGTCAACTACTTTGTTCCCCATTCTTTGCTACACTAAAGAGTATTGCTGTGATTTTTTAAAAAAATGAATCCTTTCCTTCCTTCTTTAACTGATGTATATAACTAGTTGTGGTACTGTTGATATAATTCCAAGCTGTTTTTCAGAATGACTGGGCTGTTTCATAAAACTGTACACTAGTGTGCTTGTCTTCCCACAACACCTCCAAAAATTGATTTTCCTTTTTTGCTGTCTTTGAGAATCTGATGGGTGAGAGGGGGAATCTCAGAGTTTTTGTAATTTCCATTTTTCTTATTAATGATTTAAAGCATTTTTTCAAATTGTTTTCACCATTTCAAATAGTTTACCTTTCTTCTTTTCAGAATTGCCTATTCATCTTCTTTGATCATTTAATCTATTGGGAATGTTTCTTGTTTGCATATATTTGAATCCATTTCCTATATATCTTGCATATTAGACTGTTTTAAGAGAAAGTTGCAGTAATTACATTTATTAGTTGATTATTTCTTTAACTTCATTTGCATTGACTATGCAAAATTTTTTCCTTCTCTCCAATTGAAAGTGTCCATTTTCTCTGTAATCCTTTCTATGCCTTGTTTGAGCAAGAATTCTTTCCCTCTCCACTGCTGGGAAAGTTTTTTACTCCTCTAGTTTGTTTGTAATATTAGTTTTTATGCCCAATTCTTCTATCCAGTTGGTGTTTGTTGTGGTATTTTGGGTGAGATAATGGTTTACATCTAATTTTACTGGGCTGCAAGCCAATTTTCCTAACAGCTTCTGTTGATTAGCGAATCCTTATTTGGAGTCTTTGAATCTATCAAACACTATGCTGCTTAGTGACTGCTTCTAATTCTTGCACACCTAATCTGTTCCAGTGATCAAGTTCTCTACTTTTGAACCTGTGCAAGGGTATTCCGGAGTTTTTGTGGTATCTAGTACTGCTGGATCTACTTCTTTAAAAAAGTATTACCTTTTTAGATTCTAGATCTTTTTTGTTCTTGAGATAAATTTTATCATCTTTTTTCTAGACTTATAAAATAACTCTTTGGTATTTTGGTATGGGATGGGATCTTTAAGTTAATTTGGGTAATACCATCACTATTTCAACATTTAGTTGAAGATTTAGGGTTATCTAAATAGACCAATCACCTGCACAAGAAGATAATTTTGCTTCCTCTTTACAATGTTTATTGCTTTCATCTCTATCTTTTCTAATTGCTGAAGCTAAAATTTCTAGAACTTTATCAAATAATTGTTGCAAAAAAGGAATAGTTGCTTTACCTAGGATCTCATCAGAAAGACCTCTAGCTTATTTCCATTACAGAAAGTACTGGCCCCTGGTTTGAGATAGATACTGTTTGTAATTCAAGAAAAGGTATATTTTGTTCATATACCTTTTAATATATTGTTAAACAAGAAATAGGCATTGTATATTGTAAAAAATATTGTTTCCTCCTCTCTTGATATGCATTATTTTTGTTTTCAATATGATCTGTTTATAGGTAAAATCGAATTAACTTTGCATTACTGATAAAAATCCAACCTAGCCATAGTGAATAAACTTTTTATTATGTTGTAGCCTTTGCTAATGTTTTTAGAAATTATTATACTTAGAGGTCATTAGGGATATTGACCTCTAATTTTTTTTTCTGTTGTATCTCCCCCTGGTTCAGGTATTAAACTCATATTTATATTTGTCACATGGTAGTTTGGTAGGATCCTTTCTTTTGATATTTTTGCAAGTAATTTGTATTACTGAAATTGTGCTTTGTATATTTGATATGACTAATTTATAAATCTATCTGTCATGTTCTTTTTTCCTCTTTTTGAAATTCTTTTATAACTTGCTCTTTTTTTTCATTTCTGATACTGTTACTTACATTCTTTTTCTTATTAATGTGGGTATTTTATGCTTTTGTAATTATTAATCCATTTCATTTATCAATTTTGTTGGTATATAATTGAATGTAATAGTTCTAATAGTTTCTTTTCTTACCTTCCATTTTGTGTAAATTCTCCTTTTTCATTATGGTAATTTGGTTTTCTTTATCAGATTAAGCAACATTTTATCTATTTTATTCATTTAAAAACTGATTTTATTTCTCAATTCAGTGTGGTTATTTTTGGCTTTCAATTTTCTCTTATTAATTTTCAGAATTTCTATTTTTTGGTCTTTTCATTTGTTACGTTTTTAGTTTAAACTAATACCTAATTTAATCCTTAACACAAACTAAAAAGAACAAAGCCGCCCAGTTTCTGTGTTTCTTAATTTCCTCTGTGACTTTTGGAGACTGATGGCTTGTGAAGAGACAATTTTTCACATACATAACTCCCTCCTTCCTCCCTTGCCCCATACCATATAAACAATAGTATTATCCCATCTTGTCAGCCTGGTTAGACTATAAGCTTCTTGAGAGAAGGTGAAGGTGTTTCATTTTTTGTATTTGTATTCACTGGAATTGGCATATAGCAGTCAATTAATAAATGCTTCTTGACTTAGGGTTTTTTAAAAAATTTATTCAGTTATTCAGGATATAGACTGCTTTGGGCCACTTGAAATTCTGATATACAGCCTAATTAAACAAGCTTTTACCATGTCCAGAAAACTGTGAAAAATGCTAGGCAGATTAGATATAGCATAATAACTGTCCTCATCAAATTTATATAATATATGTGCATTAGACCCAAACAAAACAAAGTATTTTTTTTAGATGCAATGGAAGGCCACTATTTACAGAAGGGTCAAGGAATATTTAGAAAGGAGGTGGCATGAGCTCAGCTTTAAAATATAAGAATTTCAATATGTGAAGGAAAAATGGAAGGCATTTGCATGCATCAGAAAAGAAAACAGAGATGGGAAAACAGGGGCTAAGTTTTAGGGACAAGTAATTCAGTTTGTCTGGAATGTAGAGTATGTATGGGTATAATAAACAGGAATGGAAAGGTAATGTTAGTGTGAATCTGTGAAAAGCTTTAAATGACAGGTAAAGACATCTGAAGTTGACTTGTTAAAAGGAAGATGCCAAAGTATGTATGTGTCCGTTTTTTTAAAAATTAACTTTTGTTCATTTTTAGTTTACATCATTCATTTCCATGAGATTTTGAGTTACAAATTCTCTTCCCATCTTTCCCCTACCCACCACCCCAAAAGAGTAATCCCATGTTTATCCCCTCCCCCAATCTGCTGTCTCCTATATCCTCCCCCATCACCCCTCTGACTTTCTGGTAAGGCAAGGTGGTTCTCCTTACCCCAGTGCCTGTATATCTTAATTCCCAGTTACATGTAAATAATAATAATATATACACACATACATATACATGCATAATACATAGACATACATACACACATACATATATTTAAACATTTGATTTTAGAATTTTAAATTCTAGATTATTTCCCTACGTCCCTGGTCACTCACCCACACTGGAAAAACAAGCAATTCAATACAGGCTATACATGTGTAATTAAGTAGAACATCTCCACAATGGATATATTGTGAAAGACTGAATATATTTCCCTTTCCTATTCCCCCCCCATTTGTTCTATTCTCTACTTTGTCCTTGTTCCTTTACAGAAGTGTGTGCTTCTAACAACCCTCCCCTCCATCATCACCCTTCTCATCCCTGTACCCCCTTGCCTGTAGGGCGAGATACCCAATTTAGAGTGTATGTTATTCCCTTCCCTAAGCCAAATTCAATGAGAGTAAGGTTGACCCATTCCCTTTTGCCTTCCTGTTCTTCCCCTCCATTGTAAGTTATCCCTTGCCTTTTCTAGATGAGATGATTAACCCCATTCTGTCTCTTCCTGTCTCCTCTCCTTCTATTCCTCTCCCATCTCTTGATTTCACCTTTTAAAATATTATCCCTTCTTATTCAATTGATCCTGTGCCCTCTGTCTATGTACACATATATAAACACACTCACATATGTATTCATATGCATATAGACCCTCCTATATAGACATATGTGTATGTATACATATATAAATACATTTATATTCTCTTCACCTATCCTCATACTGAGGAAAATTTCATAAGTTACAATTATTGTTTTTCCATGTTGGCATGTAAATAGTTCAACTTTGATAAGTTCCTTATGATTTCTTTTCTATGTTTACCTTCTCATGCTTCTTGTATGTTTTTTAAAATTATTTTCTTGTTTACATCATTCATTTCCATGAAATTGAGTTAAAAATTTTCTTCCCATCTTTCCCCCACCCACCGCCCCAAAACAACCATCCCGCTGTATAACTCCTCCCCCAATCTGTTCTCTCCTATGTCCTCTCCTATTGCCCCTCTGACTTTCCGGTAGGGCAAGGTGGATCTCCCTACTCCAGTGCCTGTGTATCTTAATTCCCAGTTGCATGTAGTTAATAATAATAATAATATGTTTTTAAACATTTGATTATGGAATTTTAAATTCTAGATTCTTTCCCTTCTTCATTGTCACTCACCCCCACTGGATACACAAGCAATTCAATACAGACTGTACATGTGTAGTTACAAAGAACATCTCCACAACGGACATATTGTGAGAGACTGATTATATGTCCCTCCTTCCTATCCACCCCCCCTTGTTCTATTCTCTTCCCTGTCCCTGTTCCTTTACAGAAGTGTGTGCTTCCAGCAACCCTCTCCCCTAACCCTGCCCTCCCCTCCATCATTCCCCCTTTCATCCCTATACCCCCTACTCTCCTGTGTGGCAAGATACCCAGCTTAGAGTTTGTGTCATTCCTTCCCTAAGCCAAATTCAATGAGAGTAAGGTTGACCCTTTCCCTTTTGCCTTCCTGTTCTTCCCCTCCATTGTAACAGTTATCCCTTGCCTCTTCTATGAGATGATTAACCCCATTCTGTCTCTCCTTGTCTCTTCTAGTTCTATTCCTCTCCCACCTCTCAATTTCACCTTTTAAGATATCATCCCTTCCTATTCAATTGATCCTGTGTCCTCTATGTACACATATATACACATACTCAGATATGTATTCATACATATATATGTGTGTGTGTATATATATATATATATATATATATATATATACCCTCCTATATAGACATGTGTATGTATACATATATATACACACATTTGCATTCCCTTCATCTATCCTTATACTAAGAAAAGTTTCTTAAGTTACAAGGATCATTTTGCTGTGTTGGCATATAAATAGTTCAACTTGGATAAGTTCCTTACAATTTCTTTTTCATGTTTACCTTCTCTTGCTTCTTGTATTTGTGTATCAAAATTTCTGTTCAGTTCTGGTTTTTTGAGCAAGAATGCTTGAAAGTCCTCCAGCTCATTGAATGACCATATTTTCCCCTGAAACATTATACTTAATTTTGCTGGGCAGGTGATTCTTGGTTTTAATCCTAGCTCCCTTGATCTCCAGAGTATCATATTCCAGGCCCTTTGATCCCTTAATATAGAAGCTGCTAGATCCTGGGTTATTCTGATTGTGTTTCCATAGTATTCAAATTGTTTCTTCTTGTAATATTTTCTTCTTGATCTGGGAACTCTGGAACCTGGCTATAACATTCCTAGGAATTTTCTTTTTGGGATCTTTTTCAAGGGGTGATTGGTGAATTCTTTCAAGAATTCAAGAAAAATGTAAGCTGGTTACAGGCCATAAAGGAGCTTAAGAAGGATTTTAAAAACCAAATAAGAGAAGTGGAGGAAAAATTGGGAAGAGAAATGAGAATGATGCAAGAAAATCATGAAGAGTCAACAACATGACTGAAGAAAACAACACCTTAAAAAGTAGACTAACTCAAATGGCAAAAGAGGCCCAAAAAGGCAATGGGGAGAAGAGTGCCTTAAAAGGCTGAATTTGCCATTTGGAAAAAGAATCTCAAAAGCTTACTCAAGAGAATAATTCCTTCACAATTAGAGTGCAGCAAATAGAAGCAAATGACTTTATGAGAAATCAAGATACTATTAAACAGATCCAAACAAATGAAAAAATTGAAGGGAGTGTGAAATATCTCATTGAAAAAACCACTGACCTGGAAAATAGGTCCAGGAGAGATAGCTTAAAAATTATCTGGCTACATGAAAGATATGATCAGAAAAGAACCTAGAAATCATCCTTCAAGAAATTCTCAAGGAAAATTGCTGATATTTTAGAACTAGAGGGCAAAATATAACTTGAAAGAATTCGCCAATCACCCCTTGTTTTTTTTTAAGAAGGGTTGTGATACAATCTGGTTTCTGCATATATAAAAAGTTCAAGAGACACAATTTTGAAAAATAATCATATTTATTAATAATGCTGGCATATTATTAAAGAGGTGATACTCTTGCATGCTAAAGACCAATCATGGAATCCACTCAACATTTATATGGCCTTGGAAGAGTGGTTGTTCCTGAGGGTGGAAGTAAACTCTGATCAGTTAAAAATTAATAAGAATGAATATTATAATGTGAGGTTGGCCTATTCTAATGATGGTCCTGGATGAGACTTTGATCATGTCATTTACTTTGAAATTATCCCCAATCTTGTGCAATTTAATCAAGGAATTTACTTCCACCCAGACCAGAGTAGAGCACCATGGGTTTTCCTACCTGGGTAGGGTTTGAACAAGATTGGTAAAAAAGTTAATCTCATTATCAGCAATATTCTTCTAAGACTGAACAACCTACTGGTTACTGAAAAAAATCTTGGTCCCAATTCAATAACTGATTATTAATATGACAGAAATTATCTTTAGTCTCAGAACAAAGGAAATTATGTCCATGGAAGAATGGATTAAAGAGTGTGGTGGAATGAAGGTCTATTTGGGCATTATTGTAATAAAGACTAGAATAGTGGTAGTGGGAATAGAAAGGAGTTGTAGACGAAAGAGATATTATGAGGGTGGAATCAAAAGAATTTGGCGCCAATTAGATATGAATGGTAAGGAAGGGAGTGGGAAGAATCAGAGATAATAAATAAAGGTTTAGTACACAGACTAGGTGAATGGTGTGGTCTTTGATTACATAACTTCTCTGTCTTTGTTCAAGTCAGTGATAAAAATGATAAACAGGAGAGGGACAAGTAAATCTTTTCCAAGTTAAAATTGATCTAAATAATTAGCACTTTTTGGGTAATGTAATACTTGACATTCATGTAGCACTTTACATATATTCTCTTATTTGGGGTATATAACAACCCTGTGAGGAAGGTAGTCCCAATACTCAGCACCCTATCCACTATATATCACATTTATTCACCTAATCTACCATCAAACCCATACTACTACACTCTGTCCCAAGGTGGCCAGAAGATGTCAAAGGCTATGGCATTACACTAATTATCCAGTCTACTCAATCCTATCAATAAAAGGAAATATTGATAGTTTCAGATGCCTTGATCCTTGTGAACCATATTGCTTCCTAGTGATTACTGTTTTCTTTCCTAAATGCTCAGAAATGGTATCAATAAACAACAGTTTATTAGAAACATCTTAGGTATTTCCTTCAAGGAATTTACAATCTGACAAGATAGGAAGGAAATAACAGAGACCTTAAAAATAAAAAACAGTGAGGTTTGGAGAGGGAGGGATAACATCTAGCTGGGGTTCAGGGGTGGAGAGGGAAGGGAAAGATTCATGAAGGATGCAACACATAGAGATTTCAACAGATTGCGATTAGGGTCATGTTTTAAGCATGGTCTGTGAACATGCATGGAGCCAGGAGAGGGTGGAATCATAACAAAAAACCAAATAGCTAGTAACCTAGTTTAGCTAGAATGTAGAATAAAAGGGAATGGAAGCAATGTAAAGTAAGGTAGGAAAGGTAGAATAGAGTCATAGTGTAAAGTGCCTTGAATGCTAGCCTATGGAGTTTGTAATTTAACCTACTGTAAGTCCCTCAACGTTTTTGATCAAGGGAGTGATTTTGTCAGGCACATTAGGAAGATTTGTCAGCAGTGTTGTCAAACTGAGGAGTTTGCATTGTATACTAAGTCTAATAGGTAACCAAGGAATATTTTTAGGTAGGAAATTGATATGGCAAGATCTATATAACAGGAAGCGTGTATTGGATGGAATAGACGGGGAAAGACCAATATTCCCTTCAAGGCTCAATTCTCCTTGTTGTTTGGTCATTTTTTTTTAAAGTCACATCTGACTCTTCATGACCTCATTTGGGGTGGTGTTGGCAAATATATTAGAGTGGCTTGCCATTTCCTTCTCCAGTTCATTTTACAGATGAAGAAACTGAAGCAAACAGGGTTAAGTCACTTGCCCAGTCACACAGCTAGCAAGTATCTGAGGGCTGGATTTAAACTCTAGAAGATAAGTGTTCCTGACTCCAGGCCTGGCACTCTAACTACTGCCCCACCTCACCTGGCTGCACTTTCAATTCTAGAACAAGGTCAAGAAGTCTTTTCTGCTTTTCCTTTTTGTGTATTGTTCCCCAAGCACTCTTCTCTACTTCCATCACTTTATTTTGCATATATCTTTGCATGTACTTTTCTGTGAACATAAGATCTAAGATCCTGAGGATGGGGAATCTGGTTTTTTTTGTATCCCTACTGCTCAGCACAGTACCATTGAGGCACTTAATACTTGTTGATTAATCAGTGTAAAAATCCCTACATAAGTCACTTGCCCAAGGCTCTATAGGTAGGTATATAGGTAGCTCACATAAGCTAGTATTTAAAACCAGGTCTTCTTAGTGATTTCTACTGCAACAAAGGACCCCCCAGGTGAGAGGTGATCAGTACCTGATCTAAGGTAATAGCATTAAGAAGGGGAAAAAGAACAGGAATAGAAAAAATATTGTGGATATATAATCTACATGAGTTGGCAACTAATTGAATGTTGGAGTGTGGGCAAGGGAAAAGTCCAAGATCACTGAGGGTTTGAGCCTGGGTGGCTTGGAGGACAGTGAGAATTAGGGAAGTTAGGAGTGGCAGATATTGGGGGAAAGAGGTTGAATTCAGGTTTGAACATGAGTTTAAGATTCGACATCTAGATTGAAGATATCCATCAGGCAATTTGAAATACAGGGTTAGAACTTAGGGGAGAGGCTGGGTTAAAGTTTCTATCTCCAGGGCTGGAAGGGGGTTGAAGATAACAGATTTTAAGTCACTAGCATAGAAGTGATAACTAAAGCCCTGGAAGTAGAAGAGATCATCATCTGTCCTAGACAGAAGTGAAAAGGAGAGAAATGAAGAGAACTAAGGACAAAAGTTTAAGAGAAGTCTATGCTTAGGGAATGGGAGGAAGATGACCCAGTCAATGAGATCAACCAAGATTGGGTCTGAGAGAAAAGAGGGTCAGAAAAAAAGTAGCATCATGACAGCTAAATGGAAGAAAATCATTGGAAAGGGCAAGAGTTGGCAGTTAAATAGTGCAGAAAAATAAAGGCAGATAAGGCCTCAAAAAGGGGTATAATATTTGGCAGTTAGGTGATTGGTGACTGGAGAATTCAGAAATCATGATTGTTCAAAAAATTTCTTGGGTATTGTTATCACATTCATTGGTCTGTAGTTCTCAGAATTCACCCTTTTGCAAACTGGGACACCTGGTTATTATCTGCCACTCCTCTTGTTCTTTAGCATTCCTTAAAGATTACCAACAGAGGAATCATATATCTAAGTTCTTTTTATTAAGTTCCTTGCTTGTTAAATGGGGTGTTCTCCTGTTCTCTAGCATTCTTTAAAGATTACCAACTGTGGATTCATGTCTTCAAGCTCTCCTTATTAACTTCCTCACCCCTTAAATGGTGTTTATTAAGTTCATCACCTGTTAAAGTTAAAATTAAACTAATACCTGCATTCCCCAACTCATAGATTATTGTGATGAAAACTAGGCAGCTAAGCAGTGCAGTCCTGCCTCAATTACTAAGTGTGTGATTCTAGTCACTAACCTTTCTTTCTCAGTTTCTTCAACAATAAAATGGGAATAACAGCATCTATCTCACAGGGTTGTGAGGATTAAATAAGCTATTATATGTAAAGTGCTTTGTAATTCATAGTTGCTTAAGGCCCTATAGATTAAAATAGCATTGAGATTTTTGGGAACACCCGGTATATTTACTGCACAGGGCTTTATAAATGGGCACCACTACTATTACCTTGAAGTTTATTTGATTAGCTTGGTACAATGATAAAACCGTTCGAAATGAAACTAAACCTGAAATGTCTTTTTTTTCTCCCGGAAGGCTGGAAATAACAGAAAACCCGTACCCCAGTTTTCTTCACGAGAAACTAACTATATCGCAAAGTCCCTGAAAAACAAAATTGCTAATTTGTGGTGGTGTTCTCCCAAGGCTCCAGACCGAGGTCAGGGGGTGTTGGGAAACTACCTTCCAGAGGTGGCTCTAAAAAGCAGGGGCTGAAGCGAGCGCGGCCCGGCAGCAGCAGGGTCAGGCCGGGGAATCGGGACGGCTCGCGCGCGCCGCAGATTCCGTGGCGCGGACCCCAGGACAATGACAATAATTTAGCAAGGGCCCCAGGCCGGCGGCTCAGGTGCGGCGCTCTGCTGAGTTTTGGGGTCGCACAGTCCTGGGCTCGGCCCCGGTGGACTGTAAATGTCAGCGCTCTGGAGCTTTCAACACCTCTCCGGCGGGGCGGGTAGAGCAGGAGGAGGAGGAGGGGAGGACGGGAAGTGTGGGGAGCAGGCCCGGGGAGAGTGAAATCATTGTTTCTCCAGAGCTGGGGTTTGGCCTCGCTCCCTGGCCCAGGTCCAGGGCTGCAGTCACAGGAAGATGGGCTAGTTTTTTTTTTTTTTCCTTTTAAGCCCTTTTATTATAAAAGATGCGATCCGTCTTTTAAAAGAGAAAAGTATTTAAGAGAAGTTTAAACACTGGGAAGGGAAGGAGGTTCCCTAACCCGCACGGAGTCAGAAACGCCCACTAAGACGGAAAGAAACTCAAGCCTCCGCAGGACCTCGGGCCTCGGGAGGACTCCCTATGGGGCCGGCCTTCCTTCCTTCCCACTCCGCCCTACCCCCCCCCCCCAACCGTCTTTCCTCTCGTCCCCAATACCCAGAAGCCACTGCGCCCCAGCGCGCACGCGCAACAGAGGCGGCCGCCTCAGGAAGAGGAAAATGGAATAAACAACTCCGAGAAGCAAGAGCGCGAGCGACGGAGTGAAGGCAGAATTTAAAAATAAACCGCACTTCCCCCCCTACCCCCTCCCACCTACTCTTCCCTTCCTTCACCTCGCCGCCGCTGCCGCCGCCCTTCTTTCCCCTCTTCTTCCCCTCCCTGCAACTCTCTGCACGGGCCCTCGCGCTGAAACTCGTGCGCCCGCCCCGTCGTCCCGCGCGGCCCCTTTAAGAAAAGAGCAAGAGAGTGAGCGAGAGAGAATCCCAACTCTCCCCCCTTCCCTCTTTTCTACCCCCTTTCCCCCCTCCCCTCTCCCCTCCCCCCCTTCTCCCCGGGCGGCTCCGGCTCCCGCTGCGGGACAGACCCACCCGCCCAGGCTTTTCTCCGGCACAGGCTGTGCTTCCCTCCCTCTCCCGTCTATGGTGGCGTCGGCGGCTCCTCGGGTGGCAGCGGAAGGCGAGGCTGCGGCGTTGCCATGATCAGCGGCAGCGGCGGCCTCCCGCCCCCCCAGCCGTCCCCCTCCTCCTCCGCCGCCTCTTCCTCGGCGGCGGCCGCGGCCGTGGTGGTCGCCCCACCGGGGGTCGGCGGGGTCCCCGGCGTGGTCGGCGCGGCGGCGGCGGCGGCAGGCGTGAAGCTCAAGTACTGTCGCTACTACGCCAAGGACAAGACGTGTTTCTACGGGGAGGAGTGTCAGTTCCTGCATGAAGACCCGGCCGCCGGGACGGCCCCGGGCCTCGGCCTCCATAGCAACAGCGTCCCCTTGGCCCTGGCTGGCGCCGGGACCGCAGCGCCCGGGCCCGCGAGCTACCCGCACGGAGCTGGACCCGGTGGCGGAGTGGGGCCGCCGCCGGGGCCCAAGAAGCCGGAACTGGGGGGCCCCGGAGGAGGAGCAGGCGGCGGTGCCGGAGGCGGAGCAGGAGCAGCAGCAGCAGGCAGCGGAGGCGGGGGGCTGGACGGACCGCGGCTGACAAGTGAGTGCCGTGCCCGGGGCGGCGGGCAGGGCTGGGCTGGCTCGGCCGGAGAGGCCTGGGACGGGACGGGACGAGACAAGGCCCTGTGGCTGCAGGCGCCCTGCGCTAAGGGCCGCCGCCGCCTCCTCTCCTCTTCTACCCTCCCTGATGAGGCCTAGGCCGAGGTCCGGCCCCCTCGTCTCCTTCCTTCTGCTGGGGGACTACCCGGGAGGCTTGGGATCCGGGAATGGGAGGGGGAAGCAAGGGGGATGGGCGGCGGAGCCCTGAGAGTGAGAGTGACTGGGGAGTTTCCGGGGGTGTGGAAAGGGGTTGGGTTTGCAGACACACTTGTGGGGTTTACGGGGGAGAGGGATAGATGTTTTAAGGTGGAATGAATATTGAGGTTCCACTTTGTGTGGGAGGAAAAGAAAGTTAATTTTCAGCGGGTTTGTAATACCTTCTGAGGAAGAGTTTGGGTGATAACATTTGAGAATATTAATTTGTGGCGAGACAGGAATGGTTAATAAGGATGGGGATGAAGTGATAAACCTTTTAAGTTTTAGGTTGGAGATTCCCCAGCTTTTGTGAACTTTGATGTGTCTGATCTTGCTTAGTGAACTCCTCCTTGGCCGGGGTCATTTTTTCTACAACTTTTTATGCCACAAATTTGTGCCCCAAACAGGCTACAAAGTATCCAGAGAGACACTGCACATAGTAGGCACCAAGCTGATATCAGTTGGGTGAAAGAATGAACCCTTTGTTGATTTGTGTTGCTTGACATTGTGAATGGTGAAAAGATACTGTTAAAGCATTTCTTTATCAAATTCAGTAATAATTCTCCATTAGAGACAATACTGTACTCCAAAACTACACCTATTTTTTCAGGATACTGCTTATAAAATAAGGATGAGTTGACATATTGGAATGATAAAGTTACTGAATTTTAATTTTCGTTTCTTTTAGTTTTATTGTCATACTGTGAGCTCAGGACTGTTTTTGCCACTTTTTTTTAATCCCTAGGTTTTAGCTCAGTGCTTGGCACATTGTAGGCACTTGACAAATGCTTGTTGATCTATTTCTCAAACCAATAAAATAGCCACCGGTTTTTAAATAGGTCTCAAAATAATTTGCCTAAGCAATTGAACTTTGGTTAGGGCAGCTTTTTTTTACTTTAGAGGAACTTGGCATATCAGTTTGAACATATTACAATTACTTTTGCTAACTAATTATCTTCTCTCAGACTTAATTTTAAAGACCATCACTTTCCCTTAATGTAGTAGGTTAGGTACCTTGCAAGAAATGAGCATTTTTTTCTGTAGTTGTATATTGGATCTTTAAAACATGAGACAATTTATACTTTTCCAAGATTTTAGGAAGCTAATTTGCATTTCACAGTGTACTTTTGGCTTGTCAGAGTTGCAGTTGTAACTAAAGGGTTGTGAATTTGTAGATTTGCTAAACTAGTGAAATGGGGAAGCTTGCTGATGTAGTTTTTTTTTTTTACAAATTAAAAAAACATTTTTTATAATAAATTTTGTTT
>CM053596.1:149979051-150039899 GCA_028646575.1 Pseudocheirus occidentalis
TTTTGTCCCCAAAAAAGGATTCTAGAGTTTTGTTGCTGTTCTTATTTTGCTTCCTTTTCCTCATGTTGGCCAGTCCATTAATTGGTTGGGTTTTTTTTTAGCTTTGTGAAACTCTGCTTCCAGGGGGGAAAGCTCTGTTCCAAATAGCTGGGGTTTTCCCAGCTGCTGGAGCTATTAGGGGGGGTGTTGCAGTCCCCCCGCTCCCCAGCTTTGGCTTGCTGAAAGCCTCCCTAGGACCACCACCCAAGACCACGATCTGGATCCAGGCCTCTCAACACAAGAGCACTTGGCCCTGATCAATCGACTCAGCCCCCCTTTGAGGTCCGCAGTCCAGGGGCTCTGAAGCAGCCCAGTGGGGGCAGCCTCTGGTTACAGCAGTTCCTGCCCTTCCCCTACTGCTTCCCTGCCCTGAGGGTAGATTGGCCGAACTGCTTTTCCTCCCCCAAATTTAGCTTGAAAGCTTCACTCACTTTCAACAACCTCTAATCCTGGCTTAGTAGATGTGAAGATTGCCTGAGGTGCTACAGATCTGGTCAGACAATCTTCACATCTACTAAGCCAGGATTAGAGGTAGACTCAAGTTGTGGCTTGGGAGGTTGGAGGCTCAGCTTGGACCCCCCTGGAGCCTGGCAGTGTTGCAGGGCTCCCAGTCACTCCTGGTTTGCCCCTCCTGCTGAGCTGTCTTTCTCTAATCCCTATTCTTCACGCCTTGGTAGATGTGGAGATGCTGGAGGCCTTGTGGATCCTTCTCTCTTGTAGACTGGCTGCAGCTTGGCTGGGCTCTGCTCATCCCCATGGCCCTGGGGCCTGGCAGGAGTTTTGTTTTCAGGCTGTGCTGGCCTCAGCTCCCCTCCTGCTGTGATGATCCCCTGCTGCCAGCTCCCGTCTGAGAGAGATGTGTTTTCTGCATTTTTGTGAGTTTGAGAGCCCTGAAATTTGTCCAGAGTCATATTTTATGGGTGTTTAGGTTGGCTGTGTGGGAGCTGTGAAACCTTGCTGCTTCTATGCTGCCATCTTGGCTCTGCCCCGCCCTATAGTTTTATTATTGCTAGTAAGAGAAAGGAAAAAACTTCAATGTCAACATTAAGGATACCCACAATTTTTGACTGATGTATTTATAATAATATGAGATTTTTATACTTTATTACAGAAAGCATGAATAAACAGTTTTTAAATGGCAGCCATGTTATTGACATGTTCAGGAGAGTGAACTGAACTAGTTATCTACTGCTTAGAGCTTAAAAAAGAGAAAAAGCTTAAAATTTCATAGCTGTGTGACTTAGTCACCATTTTAACCTCTTAGACCCTGTTTCCTCACCTGGAAAATAGGAATAACAGTAGTCACAACTACTTCATATGGTTGTTAAAAGGAAAGTATTTCTGAAACTGTAAAGTACTACATAAATGGACACTAAATGAAATTTTAAAATTCATATCTGTTATTTAACAATTTATACAAATTGATCTGTGTATTTTTCTTCTCATGCAGTTTTCTGTTCCTTAACTTTCTTTGCTGCCTTTGACTCTGTTCCAGTTGGTTTCTTGTATTCCCTGCCTATCAGTTCTTTTTCTGCTCCTGTTTCTGGGTGGGGTAAATAAAATCAGCTCCTAAGTGGTTGCAAGTGGCATCCTATTTCTGATCTTAGATAATCTATTTGAATCCTACCAACATTTATTAAGTGCCTGCTCTGTTCCCAGTGTAGGCCTTGGGAATATACAAAGAAAGTGAAAAGGTCTCTGCTCCCAAGGAACTTATATTCTACCTCAAGGATACACTATGAAAACAGATAATTATAGACAAGATAGCTCGAGTAGGGAGATAGCACTAGTGGGAATGGGCAGGGGATCCTGTGGGTGGGAGCATATAAACTGAACCTTGAAAGAGACTGGGGATTCGTAGGGGCAGAGGTAAAGAGGTAATATATAATCCAGGCATGGGTAGGAGCATATGCAAAGACACAGAGTGGGAGATGTAATTCTGTGTTTAGAGAACAGTATGTAGGCCAGTTTGGTTAGAATGTGGATTTTGTGCGATGAAGAAATAATGTGCAGTAAGTTTTGAAAGGTATATTGGAGCTAGATTGTGAAGGGCTTTAAATGGCAAGTCTAGGAGTTTTGCCTTTTATCTTAGCGGCTGTAGGGAACCATGAAGCTTTTTGGGCAGAGGAGTGACATCAGACTTGTTGTGCTTTAGGAAGGTTATTTAAGCAGCCTTTTGAAGGATGAGTTGGAGAGGATTATTGATTAGAAGCTGAGAGGCCAATTTTGAGCCTATTGTAATAGTATAGTCCAGCAATTCTCAAACTTTTTGGTATGGCTTTACTGGACCCCTGGACTTGTCCCAGTACCACACTTTGAAAACTACTGGCCTAGGCAAAAGGGCCTAAAGTCTGTAGTTAAGGTGGTGGCTAAATAAGTTGAGAAAAGGGGACATTTGCATTGTGGTAGAGGTTGAATTGACAAGACTTGGCTACTAACTGGATATTGAGGTCAAGAGAAAGTAGAGAACGTCACGCAGAAACAGTCTGAGAAATCTGGAGGGTTTTTTTTGGGGGGGGGAGATGCGAAAATTAGCTCTCTTTTAGACATGTTGAAAGATGACTATGGGCATCTTGTTGGAAATGCCAAATAGTTGGTGACGTAGGACTGGAGCTCAGGAGAGATATGAGGGCTAAATTTGTAGATCTGGAAGTCAATGGCACAGAGTTGATAATTGACACCCATCACCCCTCTGCCATTCATGATTCATGATGCCATTCTTGATTCTGTCATCAAGAAGGGAAAGAGAGCCAAGGACAGAGCCTTGGGAACACCTCAATTAGGGGTTGTGACAGGGATGGTAGCTCAGGGTAGGAGACTGGAAAGGGGAGGAAGTAGTCTGTGGAGAGCCCTGAAATCCCAGAAGGAGAGAGTAACGAGAAAGTGGTTAGCAGTTTCAGATTGTGTGGTGATATTTGGAAGAATGAACTGAGAAAAGACCCTCAGAATTAATCATATAAGAGATAACTGGGTAACCTTGGAGAGCAAGTAGCTCCAGTTGCGTAGTGAAATCAGAAACTCTTTGCCTGGAGGTTGAGAAGGAAATTGGAGGAGAGGAAGTGGAATTTGACTTTGAAAGAAAGGGTCACAGCTTGGGGGAAGGCTTGAAGCTAGTTTTATAAGGGGTTTGTGTGGGGTTAATGTGTGTGTCTGTGTAACCTTAGGTGTGATTATAGATCTGGCCATACCTGCTTTGTATGCTCAAGCAAATAGCCAAGACATACAAAGAGATTAAAGACTAGAAAAAATAAAGGGAGGGATGATCCAAGGGTTAAGAATTCTAGATTTTAGCTTCAAAGCTGAAAGCTATCTCAGAAGCCATCTAGTCCAGATCTCTTCTGTGTTTACAAATGAGGAAACTGAGACCCATAGGTGGTTGTGACTTGGCTGAAGTAATACAGGTAGTAAGCATTCAAGATGGGATTTGAATGTAGATCCTCTGACTATGGCACTAGTACCCTTTAGGGTACTATGTGCCATAATGTGACACACATAGAGGGTGTATCTTGGTCACCTTTTTGTCAGAGATTGGAGCAAAGAAGAGACTGAGATAATGTAGACTTTTGAGGTGTAGACTTTTCACTCTCCTTATTCCTTGCTGCCTTTGGGAATCCTCAGAAATCTTCCATCCTCAAGAACTAAACAAACCAAACAGACTTTGACTTTAGCCTATTATTCCTTCAGCTCTTCTTCTCTTTCACAGCAAGACTCCTAGAAGATGTCTATACTCCTTGCCAACACTTTCACACCTCCTACTCTTTTCTCAGCTCTTTGCAATCTGGCTTCCATCTCTACCACTTTAAATGAAACTGCTCTCTCCGAGGTCACTAATGATCTCTTTATTACTAAATCATATAGCTTTTTGTCCATTATCTTTTTTTTTTAACAGTTATGATACTATTGATCACCCCAATCTTCTAGATGCTCTCATTCCTTGCATTTTCAGATACTTTTTTTTTTTTAACTTGTCTGACCAAGCCTTCTCAGTTTTTGCAGGTTCATCCTTTAACTGTCTTCTATACATGGACATACTTCTTGATTCTTGAATCTGACCTTATCTGATGTACTCCCCCCATCTTGTCATGAGTTCAGTTATCATGTTTACAGAGATGATGACCCTGTCCTCTCCCTTCTAAAATTCCATTTCTTCATTTCTAACTGCCTGCTAGAATTTGCAACTGTACAAAGCACAACTTTACTCTTAAATTTCTTAGTATCCCTTTTTGTTGAGGCTGTCACCATCCTTCTAGAAATCTAGTTTTGAAACCTAGGAGTCATCTATTACTCTTTGCTCTCATCCCCAGAGCAAGCCAGTTGCCAAGACTTGTCAGTACCTCCTCCTCAATATTTCCTTTTTACTCAACAACACAACCACCCTAGACCAGGTCCTCATCACCTCTCACCAGGATTATTGGAATAGCCTCCTAATTGACCTCTGCCTCCTCTTTCTCCTTTCTGCTATTCTCCTCACACTTGTCCTCCAGCCAAATTGTTTTGTTGTTCCCTGTATGAGACATTCCATCTTTTGCCTCTGTGACTTTGTTGTATAGGCTGTCCCACATGCCTAGAATGTTTTTTTCCTATTTCTCAGTCTATCTCTTCAAGTTCCTTAGTGCAAATACTACTACCTTTTTCCAAAGCTTGCCCTTCCTTCCTTCCTTGCTTCCTTCCTTCCTTCCTTCCTCCCTTCCTCCCTCCCTCCCTCTCCCTCCCTCTCTCTCCCTCTCTCTTTCCCTTCCTTTCCCTTCCCTTCTCTCTTTTCTTTAAAGGTTTTCAATTTTTTATTGGTATCTTTTGTGTTTACATCACCTTTATTTCTGAATATATTTTTTCCCCTTCTCATTGAGCAATCCCTTTTAATAAAGAATTAAGCAAGAAAGGGGAAAAAGCAGTTCAGCAAAACCAACCAAATATTTACATGCAGTAGTACATACATTTATATTCTCCCCAACCCTTCATAGTTCCCTGTGTCACCCCCATCCCTCAGCTTCCCCAGTCAAAGAAGGGAAGGAATTGCATTTTTGTGAGTTTTCTTAAGGGCTAAACCTCTTGGTCATAATAATTACAGTATTTAGTTTGGGGCATTTTGTTCTCTCCATTTACATTGCTATAATCATTCCTTATGTTATTTTCCTGGTTTCATTTACTTTACTCTGCATGAGTTCATATAAGTCAGTCTATGCTTTTCTCAGTTTTTTATTTTATTTATTTTATTTCATTATTTCTTATGGCATAGCAATATTTCCTTAATTCATGTATCACCATTTATGTGATACACAAATCCTCAACTGATGGGCATTTACTTTGTTTCAGATTTTTGATACCATAACGTGGGACCTTTCTGGTGTGTGTGTGTGTGTGTGTGTGTGTGTGTGTGTGTGTGTGTGTGTGTGTGTGTGTGTGTGTGTGTGTGTTGGCAAACATTGAGTATTATCTTTTGTCATCTTTGCCAGTTTGCTGAGTAAGAGGTTATTTTGGCTTGCATTTCTTTTATTAGCATACAGAACAATCTTTCATACAGGTGATAGTTCAGATTTCTTCTCAGAACTTTGCTTATTCAGTGGGGAATGGCTCTAGGTTTTTCTTGATTCCAGTAGTTTTGAGTAGTCCAGCCTTCTTCCCAAATCATTGTATATATGAATTTATTTTTATATATCATCCTTATATCTGTGAACATGTTGTATCCACCTAGTAGAATGTAAGGTTCTTTAGGACAGCAACTATCTTAACTTTTATATCTCCACTTGTGTGACATAATATGGGAAAGTGGAAATTCGGTATGTATGGCCTCTGTTTTTGGAGGTAGGAGGAGAGAGCATGTGAGAGAGAGACCATTAAAAGCCTGACTTATCTAAACATTTAATATGTTACTATCGTGAGAAATTTACATTTTTTGACCTCCCATTGTATTATTATAATTACTATTAGAGGAAAGTACTTTGTAAACCATAAAAAGCGTTATGTGAATGTGAGCTATTACCATTATAGCTTAAATTTGTACATATAAAAGGTTTTTTTTAAGTGAAAGGTGTACAGCATTTCTTAAGCACCTGACATTTGCAGAAAAGTCTCATAAAAATTTGAGTAGCATTTTATTTTTAAACTAAGCCCTTATTTATTTATTTATTCATTCATTCATTTATTTGGGTTAAGTGACTTGCCCAGAGTCTCAGGGCCATTAAGTGTGTTAAATGTCTAAGTCCAGATTTGAACCCAGGTCCTCCTGACTCCAGGGCTGGCGCTCTATTCACTGTGCCAGCTGCATCCTGAATAGCATTTTTTAAAATGCCTTGAGAGTATTTGAAGTATAAAGAAGCTGTGTTTTTGCCTAATGTCACATCTATTCAGAATTAGACCTGAGAAATGTTTTGATCTATCATTGAACTATATTACTTTTTTCTTCCTCCTGGGTTTTTATGTATTTATCTCTTTCCATTTTCAGACTCATTGGTTAATGCACAAATGGTGGGGTGAAAATGAAAGTATCATTGCATATATATTTGTTATTTAAAGAAATTCTATTAAATTAAAAAAAAACATTTACTTGAGGTTTTTTAGCTTTTCAGATTTCTCTTGAATGGATTTGTCTTAAATTCTGTATTGTTCTAAAACTTCCAAGTGAACTGGACTTGGGCTTAATTGAATTGTTTTGAAGATTTTCGACCAAGAATAAATCTAAGTATGATCTCATTGTCTATGATGTCTACTGCTCTACTAAGATTCTTATAGTCTGCTTCTAGCTAGCTGAGTTCTTTTTATACACTTTAAATGTATAGTATTTCTAATGCTAAATTTGCTGGGGTTAAAACAGAAATGGAGAAAGGACTATGATTTCACAGATACCAAAAATTTCCTGCTGAGGAACCTATTCAGGTAGATCCTTTCTCTGCAACTATGAAGAACTTTAATCAGAGGGGTCTCAAACGTTTTGGTGTCTTTGACGCTGTTGGTAATCTGATGAAGTCTATGGACCCCTTCTCAGAATGTTTTTAAATGCATAAAATATGTAGGATTGCAAAGGAAGCCAACTATATTGAAATAGTTGTCAAAATATTTAAGAAACAAGTTAACAGATTTCAGATTAAGAACATTGTGAGAACTAAGAGGTAAAATGATTTGCTCTGTATGTCAGAATCAAGACTCAAACCCTGGTTTTCTTGAATGCTTTGAGTTCAGTTTTATCTACTATGCCTTACTGCCTCTTAAAAACAAGGTAATATTTATCACTAACTTTGGTGGAGAGATGATTTGATATGATTCAGATACTGTCTCATCCATCCTCAATTTTTTTTCTTTTGTGTGGTTCTTGGGCCGTTTTCTTAAAAGTACTTCTGTTATGTAAGGCATGGTGTGAAATGCTGGCTGTAGAGATGAAAAAGACTGTTCTTGCTCTTAAGGAGCTTGTGTTTTAATGGGAGATATATGACGTGTGTAGATGAATGTGATAAAAGAATGCAGTAGGAATAAAGGAGATATGTGTATGTATATATATATATAAAATTCGAGTACTGAAAGAAAAATTGAGGGGGGGAGGAGAGACAGAGACAGAGAGAGAGAGAGAGAGAGAGAGCGAGAGAGAGAGAGCGCATTATCAGATGGCTTCATAAAAAAGTTAGCTTCCAAGATGTGTCTTGAAGGGAGAAAGGATATTCTAAAATGTATGGAGGTGGGAGGGTTGCAGGATGAGGTAAAAGAATGGCTAGGGTTTTTTGGGGGGGGGGGGTTGCACTTTTTCTGGAACATGGGATACTTGAAGGAGAATAGTTTGAAATAAGGCTGGAAAAATGAGTTAGTGTCAGATTATATAGGATATGGAGGCCTAGATGCTAGATGATTACTAGATGATTGTTTTGAAGATTTTCAACCAAGAATAAATCTCCCTAAGTATGATCTATGATGTCTACTACTGTACTAAGATTCTTATAGTCTGCTTCTAGCTAGTTGAATTCTTTTTATACACTTTAAATGTATTTCTAATGCTAAATTTGCTGGGGTTAAAACAGAAATGGAGAAAGGACTAATCTAATCTTAATTTAGTAGTCAGAAGCTGGGATTTTGGACCCCATGTCCTCTGACTCCCAATGCAGTGTTCTTTCTAGTATGCCATGCTTCTCCTTTCTACTCAAGCACTTCAAACAGCATAGAGGAAGGATAGGAACAAGCACTTACTAAGTACCTGTGTGTCAGGTACTATGCTAAATACTTTGTAAATATCTCATTTGATCAGAACTTAATGAATTTTTTTCCACCAATCCTCCCCAGTTTCCAACTTCCCTTATCTGTTAAGGGTACCCCTACCTTTTTAGCTACACCTTTTTTGCAGTCTTCAGAGTTAGCCTTGAATACTTCCTTTTCCTTCTCATATCCAGTCAGTTACCAAGTTTTATTGATTGTATCTTTGCAAAATCTCTTACATCTTTCCCTTTTTCTCTAACAGCTATCACTCTCATTTAGGCCTTTACTGCCTCTTTCCTGGACTGTGCATCCTGGACAGTGGTCTCTTACTTGTTCTGCCTGCTTCTAATTGCTCTCTTTTTCTTTTCATCCTTAACATAAATGCAAAATGAGGCACATGTCACTCCCCTGTTAAAGAAGTTCTAGTGGCTCAACTGCCTCAAGGATAAAATGCAAACACATTGCATTCGAAGGCTTTTATATTCTGGCTTCTTCTCTTTTCTATGCTTACTGCATATTCCTTTACTTTACATCATAGCCACAGTGACCTGCTTGTAATTCCCTTTACATAGTGTCTCATCTTTCATCTTTGCAGACTGTCTTGTCATGTACTCCTTCCTCATTGTTGCCGCCTAGAATCCCTAGCTTTCTTTAAGGTTCAACCTAAGTCACCTCCTCCAGGCTTATTCTGATCCTGGAAGTTGCTTATATAACCACCCAACTCCTCCCCCCCAACCCCCAATTACTTTATATGTATTTTGTTTTGGATTATTTGTGCAGGTGTTGATTTCCTCCTTTGGAATATAAGTTCCTTTAGAGACAAGGACTTCCTATTTTTCTTGTTCTCAGAGTGTTCTCAGTGCCTAGCACTGTGCCTGTCATGACAGGCACTTAATAAATTCTTATTTGTGAGTGAACATTATTAGTCTGGTGTTGACAGTAAAAGTAAGGTGCAAATGTCCAGACTTTTGGGGTGCTTAATATTTACCAGTAATCAAAATTAATCTGTGGGCAGGGTATCTAGCCATACTGTTTTAGCATAATCCTGGTGTTTGGTCCCTAAGATCTTAACTTCTTTTACATCCCTGTTCATTTTGTTGGTGAGAAGGGACCAACATTTTATTTCTTTGAATTTTCTAAGTCTCATACTCCTGATTTTGGCTTAAATCTACACCTATTTGTACTTTTCACTAGGTTGTGATTTTTGATGCTACAAGGGTACCTTGTGTGTGATTGTGGCCTCCTGGAAGGAAGTTGTCAGTTAGGTTTTGAGTCAGCACCATGTGTTAATTCAAGAGTGCTTAACCTTCTTGTGTCAGGGACCCCTTTGGAAGTCTGGTAAAGCCTATAGACCTTTTCCAAATGATATTTTAAAATACTTTAAAAATACATAGAATTTCAAAGGAAACAAGTTATACTGAAGTGTAGTTATCTGTCTACAAAGCAAGGTCTTAGACCCTCAAGTCTGTGAACTTCAAGTTTACAGAGGGTTCTAACCCAGATAGTGTGGTTAGTCTTGGATCCAGATTATTGAAGACGTGAGTTTGAATCTTCCTTCAGACACTTAAGAGACTGTGTGACCTAGAGTAAGTCATTTAGCTTCTACGAGTCTCATTTTCTCATCTGTGGAAAATGGCATAGTTACAGCACCTACCTCACAGGGTTGTGATGCTCCATCAAGAAACCCAAAACATTCCCATAAGACCTTATTTAGATTCTACATTCTACTACCTCTGTTAGTTCAGATAATCAGGAAGTGACTATCCTGTTCCATCAGCCTTCCTCCCTTTTCTCTTTTTTTTTTCCTTTCTCCTTCCCCCCTCACCTGTTTTAGAGAGTTTCTTTGCCTGGGGGAAGGAAAGGTTCCATGACTTGTCTAAGGTCACACAGGAAATAGGTGTCAGAGACATTTGAACTGGAGAGGGCTTGAACCTGTGCGGCTTCCTCTCTTGAAGGCCAGCTCCTGTTCCATTATACTGTGCTGTCTCGAACCCATCAAGTTTTTTTCTTGAAAACAGAGGAAACCTTTCTAGTTATTTCTTTTCAAAAAGTCTTTGCTGGGCTAGTTGAGCATAAGACAGTACTAGCAGAAGTACTTTTTGTTTTATCAAGGTCATTTGAATTATTTACCTTCCTTATTTTTTTCTGGGGATGCTCTTGAAGGTAGTTAGAATCATTTCCCAAGAAACTTCTAGTATGGATTCTGATATATGTTAGTATAAATTATAATGAACCTCCAGCCAGGGAAGTTCATAAATAGATTCATGGGGTTGAGTTGTCTTCAGACTTTTTGATTACATGTCTCTGGTTATAAAAGATTTTGATCATACCCTCAATATATTTTTGTTTATAAAATTATTAATGTACTACTATACTAATATGTATAATTATGAAACAAAATACATTTTTAAAAGATTAAGGAAGAAATATTAATTGTACAAAAAACCCCTTTTTGCCCTAGACCAAGACCATACAAGGTGTGTTGCTGCTATAGTGGGAGTAGGGAATGAAGGGGATAGGGCCAGGTTGGGATGACTGATGAAATACATGCCTACCTGGTGAGTATATGACCTGTACTGGGCATAGTCAGGGGAAGAAGAAAAGCAGAGGCAGGTGGTGGCTGTAAGCATACTCAATACTTGTGTTTCTTTTCTTCATTCTATTATTTTTTTGTGTGTATACCCAAGTGAATTGTTGTGCATGTGTTCCACTTTAGAAATCAGTGGGCAAGAAATTGCTGGAATTTGATTTCTGTCAATGATTGAGAATGTATTTAGAAATGAGTTCCTCAGACTTAATCTGAATCTAAACTCAGGGTTAGAGACTGTGTGATCTAGAGTAAGTCATGGTCAGGTTGTCCAGGTAGAGTGATTTACCATAACTGCTTTTTTATTTTGTTTTTTAATTTAGTATTTATATTTTATTTTTGCTTAATTAACATGTAAAGACAATTTTTGACATTTGTTTTTAAGATTTTGAGTTCCAAATTCTCTCCCTTCCTCCCTTCTCAGCCCACCTCATTGAGAAAGCTAGCAGTTCTCTATAGGTTATGTGTGCGTAGCCATGCAAAACATATCCATAATAGGCATGTGCAAGAAAATATGGACAAGACAGAAACCCTCAAGAAAAAGAAAGTTAATAAAAGTATGCTTCAATCTGTATTTAGACACTATCAGTTCTTTTTTTGGGAATGGATAGCATTTTTCATTGTAAGTCCTTCAGAGTTCTTAGATCGTTTTATTGCTGAAAATGGCTAAGTCATTCACAGCTGATAATCTTACAATATTGCTGTTACTTTGTACACAGCACATTTCACTTTACCATGCAAATATTTGTAGGTTTTTCTGAAAGTATCCTGCTCATCATTTCTTGTAGTCATAACTGCTTTAATTATCCTATACCACTTGAATAAACTTGTGTCTAATAATACTGTTATTAGACAATGTTTTAAAGTTCTAATCTCAGAAAGATTGGTGCCTATTTTGAAATGACATATTCTCAGAAATGGAATAAATTTAATAGGTAAAAATTTCATTCTTATGCTTCACTAGCTAGACTCATGGTTGTCTAATAAAATTTTTAGAAGAATCTTTAGTTTATATGTGTATGATTTCCCCCTTGTCTTTTAAAAAAATTATTTATTTATTTTTAGTTTTCAACATTCACTTCCATAAGATTTTCAGTTTCAAATTTTCTCACCATCTGTCCCCTCCTCCAAACCCAAGATGGCATATAATTTGATACAGGCTCTCATATAAATTCATATTAAACCTGTTTTCACATTAGTCATGTTGTAAAGAAAAATTAGAACCAGTGGGAGAAACCATGAGAGAGAGAGGGCAAGTAATATGCATTGATCTGCCTTCAGACTCCACAGTTCTTTTTCTGAATGTGGGCAGCATTTTCCATCATGAGTCTTTTGGAGTTGTCTTAGATCCTTGCATTGCTAAGAAGAGATAAGTCTATCAAAATTGATTATGGCACAGTGTGGCTGTTACTGATTCTGCTCAGTTCACATCAGTCTTTCTAGGTTTTTCTGTCCCTTGTCTTATCTTAAGGCTAAATAAGCATCCAGTTCTTTCAACCTTTATCCTTATCTCTCAAATCTCTTCACAATCCAAAGGTGTTCTCAAGATCAGTTCTTATCCTTGGGTCCAGTCTGTATAGATTTCACAAGGAAATCATCCTTGTGAATTTGGATAGGAAAAAAAATTAAAACTATTTTTCACTGAACTCTAACTGAAGGTTAGCATTTCATTCAGTTATTTAAAATGATTCTGAGAAGAAATCCATGACACACAAAAGTGATGAATCCTTTCTGCGTCCTAAATGGTGATGGATGAGTCCTTTCTGTGTCCAGATTGAAAGACAGTACTCCAGGGCAAAATATAGTAGGTACACCATCTCTTTAGCATTAGAAGTGATTTCTTTCTTATTGTATCCTAAGGTGGAATTAACTTTCATGCATTGATTACTTTTACTGTTGATTGATATCAGTTTTTTAGTGCATTAGAACCTACAGATCTTTTTAAATGTACTTTACCTTGATATGCCTCTCCCATCTTGTAGTTGTAAAATTGATTTTTTTCACTTAAATGTAAGACTTTACATTTATCTCTCTTAAATTTCATTTTCTTAGATTTTTGATGTTCTAGCCTGTCAAAATAATTTTGGATCCTGTCATCTAATATGCTAGCTTTCTCTCCTAGCTCTGTCATGTGAAAATATGATAAATATGCCATTTATACTTTTAAGCCTTTAATAAAAATGTTAAGTCAAAGACAGACACAAATCACTGGATGGGGTACTCCACTGGAAAAGATTCCAGTCTATTAATGGCAGATGTTGAGGTCTAGCCATTCAGTTTGTCCCACATCTATCCAACTGTACCATTTATTGTCTAGCTCATAGTCCACATTGCTTTATTGAAGCCTGTTCTACTGATTCTAGAGTCAGAGATTCTAAATTCAAATGCCACCACTGATGATTACTTCTGAACCTCCGTTTTTTAATGTATAAAATGGAGTTAGACTACCATCTTCCTGAGATATCTTCCAGCTCTAGATCTATGAATCTTATAATTCCAGAACGCTTTATCAGTTCTTCTGATGAAATGCCCCAAATTGCTTGAGTTTGGTTTTCCTGTGAAAGGTAGATAATTCTTATTTAATGATTTGTGTTTCAGAGCTAGCTTTTAAAGAAGCAACATATTATAATGGCAAGAGCTATGGATTTGGAGTCATGAGCTGGTTTTGATCCTGCCTTTGTAATTTACTAGCTGTGTGGTCATGGGTAAATCATTTAACTTCACTGGAAATCTTTAGTTTCCACACTGTCAAAAGTAAGATTAACTTCTGTGTACTTTTAGATTCCTTCCAGTTCTAATTACGTGATCTGCTGTTTGACTCTCTTTTTACCAGACTCAGTTTGGAGAAAAATAGGGGTAGGACATAGGAAATTCCCCCCTCCCCCGCCATTTATTCTTGTAAAGGTCCAAAGAAAATCTCCACAAAGAAGAAACTATTTCCCATTGAGCCAGGGAGAAGGTCCATAGTTCCAAAAGATAAGTGAGAAGGTTTCTCAGAAGCAGCAAGTTTGAAGTTGTCAGGTCAGTCCCTTGGAAGTGTTAGATTTCAGGAAGTAAATGGGACCAGAGAAGCCAGGCTTGAGAAGGGTTTCCTGAGGTTTCTACTTAAAATGAGATATCTTCCTGTGTAGCGCCTTGCTACTGTCTTGTCCTTCATTTCTTTTCACTTTCTGGTGATCGGCCGTATCTTTGTCACCAAATAACCCAATTTATAGAGATGAGTTTTTGAGACACTACTTTTGTACAATTTTAAATTGGGAATTACTAGTTCCCAGTGTGGTAACTTAGATTGCTCATTTATTAGCTTACTGGCCCTTACTTATCTCCTTGCCTTTCTCTTTGTACTGCTTTTCTGCCAATTCTTATCTTTCACTCCCATCAAGATTTTTCAAGTTTTTTTTTTAAGACTTGCCCTTTGTATACCTGGTAGTCATGTGGCACAGTGGATAGAGTACTCTTCCTTGTTTGAGGAAGATCTGAGTTCAAATCCAGACTTCAATCCTTACTAGCTTTGTGAACTTAGGCAAGTTATTTATCCTCTTTTTGGCTCAATTTCCTCAACTGCAAAATAGGGATAAAAATATCACCTACCCCTCAGGGTTGTTGTGAAAATCAAATGAGAATATCATTGTGAAGCACTTAGCATGGTGACTGATACATAGTAGGTGCTATGTAAATGCTAATTATTATTGTTGTTTTTTTATTACTTTATCTGTAACTTAAGTTTCTCAGTTGGGTTTTAAACTGATTTCTACTTTCACGTCATTATTGGCATAATAGATGGAAGCGACATCATTTACATTTATTTTTCTTCTGTATATTTTGTTTATTTCATGAAATATTGCTCAATTACATGAAAAAAATTTTTATTTTTATTTTTCAATTTGTGTCCCAAATTCTCTTCAACTCTCCCCCCTTCAGAGGGCATGCAGTTTGATACAGATTATATATGTGAAGTCATGCAAAGCATATTTCCGTATTAGCCATGTTGCAAAAGAAAAGAGACCAAAAAATCCCCAAACCCCAAAACAAGAAAAATAAAGTAAAAAAAAAAGTTTGCTTTGATTTGCATTTAGACACTCATTAGGTCTTTCTCTAGAGGTAGATATCATTTTTCATATAAGTCCTTTGGAATTGTCTTGGATTATTATATTGCTGAGATAGCTAAGTTATTCACAGTTAATTATTGTATAATATTGCTATTACTTTGTAAAATATTCTCCTAGTTCTGCTTGCTTACTTTGCATCAGTTCATATAGGTCTTCCCAGCTTTTTCTGAAGCTGCCAACCCCCTCATTATTTCCCATAGCACAACAGTACTTCATCACAATCATGTGCCACAACTTGTTCAGTCATTTCTTCACTTGATTAGCATTACTTTGTTTTCCAATTCTTTGCCACCCCAAAAAAGAGCTGTTATAAAAATTTTTGTACCTACAAGCCCTTTTCCTTTTTCTTTAACTTTTTTGGGAAACAGACCTAGTAATGGTATTGGTGGGTCAAAGGGTATGCATAGTTTTGTAATCCTTTGGGCCTCGTTGCAGATTGTTTTCCAGAATGGTTAAACCAATTCACAACTCCACCAACAATGCATTAGTGTTCATTAATGTACCTGTTTCTCCACATCTCCAGAATTTGTCAATTTTCCTTTTCTGTTATGTTAATCTGACAGGTGTGACATGGTACCTCAGAGTTGGGGGCTTTTTTTTGAGGGGGGAAGGCAGGGCAATTGGTGTTAAGTGACTTGCCCAAGGCTAGTAAATGTTAAGTATCTGAGGTCAGATTTGAACTCGGGTCCTCCTGACTCTAGGGCCAGTGCTCTATTCACTGTGCCACCTAGTCACCCCCTCAGTTGTTTTAATTTGACTTTCTCTAATCAATAGTGATTTAGAACATTTTTCACATGACTACAGATAGCTTTGATTTCGTCTTCTGAAAACAACCTTTACTTTGACCATTTATCAATTGGGGAATAGTTCTTTTATAAATTTTGATTCAGTTCTCTATATATTTGAGAAATAAGGCTTTTATAGGAGAAACTTGCTGGAAAAATATGTATTTGCTTTTGTCCTTTAATATTTGCTCCCCTCCCAATTACATGTAAAAACAATTTTCAACATTTGTTTTTTAAAATTTTGAGTTCCAAATTCTCTCTCTGTCTCCCCTCCCCCCAGCAACTGAAAAGGCAAACAATTTGATATAGGTTATACATGTGCAGTTAGACAAAGCATATTTCCATGTTAGTCGTATTGTGAAAGAAATAAAAGCAGAAGTGAACAAATAAGAACAATAAAGAAAGTAAAGAAAAAGTATGCTTCACTCTGCATTCAGACTTCATCAGTTATTTTTCTGGGGATGGATAGCATTTTTCATCATGAGTCCTTTGGAAATGTCTTGGATCATTTTATTGTTGAGAAAAGCTAAGTCTTTCACAGTTGATTGTTGTACAATATTGCTGTTCTGTACAGTGTTATGCTTCTGTTCATTTCACATTGCATCATTTAATGTAAGTTCAGGTTTTTCTGAGTATCCTGATTGTCATTTCTTTTAGCATGATGTTATTCTGTTACAATCATGTACAACTTGTTTTAGCTGTTCCCTTATTGATGGACATCTACTCAATTTCCAATTCTTTACCACCATTAAAAGAGTTGGTTTAACTATATTTGTACGTATAGGTCTTTTTCTTTGTGTTTTGTTTCTTTAGGATACAGTTCCAAATTGTTATACAGAATGGTTGAATAAGTGTATAACTTCACCAAAAATGCATTAGTATCTGAATTTTCCCATTTGCCATATTAACCAATTTGATAAATGTGGGGAGATAGCTCAGAATTGTTTTAATTTGCATTTCTTTCATCAATAGTGAATTAGAGCAATTTTTCATATGATTATAGCTTTCCCTTTGACCATTTATCAGTTGAGGAATGGCTCTTATTTTTATAAATTTGACTTAGTTCTCTCTATGTTTGAGAAATGAGGTCTTTTCTTGCTGTAAATTTTTTTTCCACAGTTATGATTACTGTGTATTTCCCTCCATCTTATTTTCCCCCACTTATCCTACACTCCTCTCTCTCTCTCTCCCTCCCTCTGCCTCTCTCTCCCTTTCCTTCCTTCCTCTCTCTTTCTCTCTCTTTCCCCCTTTCACCCTGTCCATCTTCAAGTGTTTTGTTTCTTTTACCTACTCCAGTCTGTCTTCCCTTCTAACATGCCTCTAAGATACTCAACTAATTTTGTATGGTATTCCCTTTTTAAACTAGTTGTGATGAGAGTAAGGTTCTCTCGTTCCTCCCTCCCTATCTTCCTTTCCACTGTAACTCTTTCATACATTTTATGTGAAGTTAATTTTCCCCGCACCTTTCCTCTTCTCCCAAAGCATTCCTCTTTCTTGCCCATTAATTTTATTTTTTTAGATAATCATCCCATTGTATTCAACTCTCACCCCATGCCCTTTGTCTATATATATTCCTTTTAACTGCTCTGATGAGAAAATTTTTAGGAGTTAAGTGTCATTTTTACATTTTGAAATGTAAACAGTTTAGCTTTATCAAAACCCTTGTGGTTTCTTACCTTTTTATGCTTCTTTTTAGTTTTGTATTTGAAAGTTAAGATTTCTGTTCAGTTCTGTTCTTTTTCATCAGGAATCCTTGAAAATCTTTTATTTCATTGAATATCCATTTTTTCCTCTGAAGGATTATACTTTTGCTGGGTGTGTTATTCTTGGTTGTAATCCTAGCTCTTTCACGCTCTGTAATATCATATCCCAAGATCTCTAATCCTTTCATTTAGAAAGTACTAAATCTTGTGTTAGTCTGACTGTGGCTCCATGATATTTGAATTTTTTTTTTCTGGCTGCTTGCAGTGTTTTCTTCATGACTTGGAATATTCTTGGGAGTTGGCTTTTGGGGAACTCTTTCAGGTGATCAGTAGATTCTTTCAGTTTCTGTTTTGTCCACTGGAACTAGAATATCAGAATCAGTATCAAGAAACTGATGATTTCTTGAAAGATGATGTCTAGGCTCTTTTTTTCTTTTTTAATCATGAATTAGAATGAATCTTAAAATTATCTCTCCTTCACCTATTTTCTAGGTCAGTTGTTTTTCCAAGGTATTTCACATTTCTATTTTTTTCCTTCTTTAGATTTTGTTTATTGTTTCTTGATGTCTCATAAAGTCATTAGCTTCCATTTGCCCAATTCTAATTTTTTACATTAACTTTTGTTTATTTTTAGTTTATATCATTCATTTCCACAAGATTTTGAGTTACAAATTTTCTCCCCGTCTTTCCCCTACCCTCCACGCCAAAACAGTGATCCCGCTGTATACTACCCTCCCCCAATCTGCTCTCTCTCCTATATCCACCCCCATCACCCCTCTGACTTTCTGGTAGGGCAAGATGGATCTCCCTACCCCAGTGCCTATATATCTTATTTTCCAGTTGCATGTAAATAATAATAATAATAATACTGGTAATAATATGTGTGTGTGTACACACACACACACATTTCAAACATTTGATTTTAAAACTTTAAATTCTAGATTCTTTCCCTTCCTCCCTCATCACTCCTCCCTTCCCCCCCACTGGAAAGACAAGCAATTCAATACAGGCTGTATATATGTAGTTACGCGAAACATCTCTACAAGGGACATATTGTGAAAGACTGACTATATTTCCTTCTATCCTATCCTGCCCACCACTTGTTCTATTCTCTGCTTTGTCCCTGGCCTTTACAAAAGAGTGTGCTTCTAACAACCCTCCCACCCTGCCCTCCCCTCTATCATCCCCCCTCTCATGCCATTTCCCCCTACTCTGTTGTAGGGCAAGATACCCAATTTAGAGTGTATGTCAGTCCCTCCCTAAGCCAAATTCAATGAGAGTAAGGTTGATGCATATCTTTTTGCCTTCCTGTTCTTCCCCTCCATTGTAACAGTTATCCTTTGCCTCTTCTGTATGAGATAATTAACCCCATTTTGTCTCTCCCTGTTTCCTCTTATTATATTCCTCTCCCACCTTTCTATTTCACCTTTTAAGATATCATCCCTTCCTATTCAATTGATCCTGTGCCCTCTGTCTATGTATAGGTCCTGTACACATATATACACACACTCACATATGTATTCATACGCATATATACCCTCCTGTATAGACATGTGTATGTATACATATATATACATTTATATTCCCTTCAACTATCCTCATGCTGAGAAAAGTTTCATAAGTTACAATGATTGTTTTTCCATGTAGCCATGTAAATAGTTCAACTTTGATAAGTTCCTTATAATTTCTTTTCCCTCTTTACCTTCTCACGCTTCTTGTATTTGAATGTCAAACTTTTTATTCAGCTTTGTTTTTTTCTTCTAGAATGCTTGAAAGTCCTCCAGCTCATTGAATGACCATATTTTCCCCCAAAACATTATATACAATTTTGCTGGGTAGGTGATATTTGGTTTTAATCCTAGCCCCTTTGATCTCCAGAATATAATATTCCAGGCTCTTCAGTCCCTTAATGTAGAAGCTGCTAGATCCTGTGTTATCCTGATTGTGTTTTCACAGTATTCAAATTGTTTCTTCTTGGCAGCTTGTAATATTTTCTCCTTGATCTGGGAACCCCAGAACCTGGCTATACCATTCCTAGGAGTTTTCTTTTGGGGATCTTTTTTCAAGAGGTGATCAGTGAATTCTTTCGAGTTCTATTTTGCCCTCTGGTTCTAGAATATCAGGGCAATTTTCCTTGAGAATTTCTTGAAGGATGATTTCTAGGTTCTGTTTTTGATCATGGCTTTTAGGTAGTCCAATAATTTTTAAATTGTCTTTCCTTGATCTGTTTTCCAGGTCATTGGTTTTTTCAATGAGATTTAACATTGCCTTCTTTTTTTAAAAAATTTTTTTGGGATCTGTTTAATAGTGTCTTGATTTCTCATAAAGTCATTAGCTTCCATTTGCTCCTATCCAATTCTGAAGCATTTATTCTCTTTAGGGAGCTTTTGAGATTCTTTTTCCATCTGGCAAATTTCGTGTTTTTAAGGCATTCTTCTCATTGGTTTTTTGGGCCTCTTTTGCCATTTGAATTAATCTATTTTTTAAGGTGCTATTTTCTTCAGTCAGGTTGTTGACTCTCTTTTCATGATTTTCTTTCATCAGTCTCATTTCTCTTCCCGGTTTTTCCTCTACTTCTCTTATTTGGTTTTCAAAATCCTTCTTAAGCTCCTCTATGGCCTGTTATTAGTTTACATTTTTCTTGGAAGCTTTTGGTGTAAGTTCTGATCGTGTTTTCTCCCTCCTGTTCCATGCTTTGATCCTTTTTGTCCCCCAAAAAGGAATCTAAAGTTGAATTACTGTGCTTCCTTGTTGCCAGTCAATTACTTGACTTTTGGATTCAGTAGCACTCTGCTTTAAGAAGGGAGAGTTTTGTCCCAAATTGCTGTGGTTTTCACAGCTGCCAGAGCTATTAGGAAGCTGTGTCTCTGCAGCCCCCACCAGCTTTGGCTCACTGGTCATGCACCTCAGGACCACCACTCAAGACTGTGATCCTGATCCAGGCAGGTTAAGGCAAGAGCACCGAGCCTCTGAATGATAGCTTGGCCCCCTTGCAGTCTGGAGGCTGGGAGCTCTGAAGCAGCCACATGGAGGTGGTTGCAGGGCCATCACTTCTGCTGCTTCTTGGCCTGGGGGCAGATGGCTTGATCTGCTCCTTTCCCTCAAACTTAGAGAAGTTCCACTGACCTTTCACTTTGTCTTTGGCATTTATGGGTTGATAATTCTGGAAACTGCCACAGCTGCTGGTGATCCAGTCTCCTAAATGCCCCAGCTGCAGCTTTTCCTGGCTGTCCTGGGTCTAAAGCCCTGGTTTCATGTGGTGCTGATCTGGGCTCCCAGTGTGCTGCAATGAACCTTTCCTGTCTGCCTGCCGGCTGCCTTCAGCAAAAGATTTGTTGCTCTCTGTCACTTTGTGAGTTCTGTGGCTCTAAATTTGTTTAGAGTCATATTTTATAGGTTTTTGAGGTGGTTGTCGGGGGAGCTCACAGAATTCTCCTGCTTATATGCAGTTCTCTTGCTTATACTCCACCATCTTCACCATCTCATTTCTTTTCCTAATTTTTCCCTTTATCATTCTTATCTCTTCCTTTTACTCTTCAAGGACTTCTTATTGGACTTGGGTCTTGTTAGCATTGTTTATCGCTGTTTTCTCATTGTTGGCTTCTAAGAAAGCTTTTATATTCCTCTAAGTTTATGTCTTCTTGGTCTTTCCTGCCACCTTACAGTAGCTTTTTGTGGTAAAATTCTTTTGTTGTTGTTGTTTGCTCATTTTTCCACCCTATTTCATGGCTTTGAACTTTTTGATTAAAGTTGGATTCTCCTAACCTGGGAGTGGGGAGGTAGGTACTCTCCCAAGCTTTAGACTTTTTCATGTCACTGTTTTCAGACCTGGTTTCAGACCTCCCTAGTTCTGGGAGTTTGCAAGTTTTGGTACTTCCAAGGTGGTGTGATCCTGGGAGGTTGTTGCTTTCTTGGTCTGCACTCTGTTTTTCACCCAGGAAGGTCACCTCACACTGTTTACACTTAACAAATATTTTTTGATTGAATTAAAGGAGAGAGTTTTTGGTAGGCAATTCTGAATTGAAATTGAGGTTTTTCTCATTGCTCATTCATCATGTCACTAATGTCAAGTTAATATAAAACTGCCTAGTATTGGGAAGGTATAGGAATACTGTGAATGGGTTAAATTCTTCAGTGTAATGGCTTAATTCTTCACTGTTGCTTCGTAACATGTACGTATGTATTGAAAAGTAAGAGGTGTGTCTACAAAGTATTGAAACAGATTTTCACATGAGGTTTATGCTTCACTGAAAACATACTAGTATGTTTCAGTTTGTATTAAGTTCTACAGTCTTATGCTATCTCATATGTGTGTTATCTTGGGTCACCATAAAAACAAGATACTTCTCTTCAGGGCAAAGAATTTATCAGCTTTTCTGAGAAGTTGAATCAGTCTGAAAGTATACTTGAACGTGGTGATGAAACTTGCTATCTCTCAAAACTGCAGTCTCAGTATCAAACTGATAACAGTATTAAATAACTCTTGTCCTGGAAAACTTATCACTGAGATTCAGAAATTTTTGCACATGAATATCACAAAGGAAAACAGTGTTGATTTGTTATACTAACATCAGTGACATTGTTCATACAGAACTCATTCCACAATGCAAAGTAGTCAGTCTTGTTTATATAGAAATTCTTAACCTTTTAAGAGAGCCACTATAAAAGAAAAAAGGTTGACTTGTGGTATAGTGATTGGCATTGTTAATTACTTTATAGTCATGCCCATGCTGCCATTCAAATGAAATATTCCATGTTATTTTCTTACCTAAGACAGAAATTAAATCACTTTCATCCTGTAAATGAAAACTTTAAACAATTGAATTTTCTTTTTATTTCAGTTCCTGGAATAGATGGAGGTGCTTTAGCTGATAGTACGCTCACAGATTCCTACTTCAGCACCAGCTTTATTGGAGTCAATGGATTTGGAAGTCCTGGAGAAAACAAGTTTCCCATGATGCAGGTAATTAGTTAACAAGAATTTACTGTAGTTACTCTGTTATTTTAGTTGAGCTAGATTCTTATATGTGATGTATCATCATCTGACTGCTGAAGAGTAGTCTTCACTTACACTTTAGATCAGAGGAAAAGAGGGTTTGCTCTTGCGGGTCAGTCTGTCCTTAGATATGTGTAGTAACCGTTGTAGCACAACATAGTATTTCTTCCTGTCTCTCCTCCCCCGCCCCCCCCCCCCCACCGAAAAAAAAAAACCAAACAAAAACGAAACAAACCCAACTCTTTTAGTTAAATCAGATTAAGCTCAGTATAAGGCCAGTTTTGGAAGGGGAAAACATTTTTTAAAAATCAGTAGCCTAAGGGTGAACAAACACATGTAGATATGAGTCCTAATTCCTGCATTTGTTAAATAAGGATACTTATACCTGCCATGGAAAATTGGTGTGGGAAACTGCATAAATGTGGAGTATGGTTCTTATTTATACCTATACACTTAAAGATGGATATCGTTCTGAGTGTTGCTTCTAATAATGCAGATAGCAAAACTGCCATGCTTTCCCATTCTGTTTTAATTCTTTCCTTGTCTTTCTGAGGTACTTGTATGGAAAGCTGGTGGTTATCCTGTGGTTCTGTTAATTTCTCTGTCTATCTTTGCTGGATGCCATTTCTACACAGCATGTACCTTTTAGCCACTTAGGTTTTTATTTTGTTTTTTTTTTGGTCTGGATTGGTTAGATTCTTTTTGTTTTACTGTGAATTTCAACAAGGAGGTTTTGTAGTTTTCTGGGATTCAGTGCTATCAGTACAGTGTCATTGGTGCTTAAGTACAGTTGAAGAGCCTTACAAATAATAGGGAATATTTTTTTTATTAGCATGTATGTGTATTTTTTTTGTTCTATTATGTAGCAGAGGAGTCTCTTGATTTTTTTTTAAATGTATCTGTAAGGGAATAAGGGGACATTCATCTATGTTTATGTATATAGGTATGTATGTGTGTGTATATGTATATATGCGCACGCGCGCGCACACACACACACACACATACTCATTCTCTCTCTCTCTCTCTCTCTCTCTCTCTCTCTCTCGGCTAGCTAGAGCTACTGTTTTCTTTTGACTCAGTATAATATAGTGGAAAGAGTACAGGACTCAGAGTCAGGAAATTTCTGGGTTTGAATATTCTCTGATAGTTTTTAATGATATGACCCATGGCAAGTCACTTCTCTAAGTGTTAAGTTTTCTCATCTGTTTTCTTTTCTTTACAGTATTTCACTCAAGTCACTCTCCTAGCTGTCATGTTTCATGCTCAAATGTTGTTTTGCCTCTTACTTGTGTTTTTTGGAAAAGGTAGTATATATATATATCTCTGAACCTTGGATAGTACCATAATTTGAAAAATGGTAGTCATTACTATAATGCTAACTGCTATTGCTTGTATGATCTTCAGTGTTTATTGAGTTTTGTTATGTAATGTAGTAGTTCTCATCTATGAAATGTTTCATTTTAATTTGTCAAATGTAAAGAAATGTTGTTAAATATCCTTTGCGTATGTATTTTTTAAGATATTACATCACCAATTTTAGGTGTATTATCATGTTTTCACTGGCCTCTTGTCAGATTAATTTGATTTATTCTGAATAATAGGGTAAAATAGTATCTAGGAGATATCTGAAAGATCTTTAGGTTGTCCTTTCTAATGCCCCCATTTTCTTTTGAATCCCTCTCCTACTTCCTCAATTATATTACTACCTGGTGCATTTTGTCTAATTTGGGAGTTTTATCCATTATGATATATACATACATATGTACATACATACATACATACATACATACATACATATATACAGTTTTTCTTTTAAGAAAAACTATCCTGTTGAGAAATGAAGAATGGACTAAGAAGTCATTTCTCAGTGTTTGTTGAATTAAATATGGCCAGTTAGTTATTATACTAGGCACAAAATGTTTTCTAGGTTAGTATGCATATATCAAAAATAACTGCAGTGGATAATCTTACATGGTGAATCTTAACTTTTCTAAACTGAAGTAAGTCTTAAGATTAATTTGTTTCTAGAACCTGCCTATCATGACTGAAGTTAGATGTCACTGGATTATTCTAGTCTATCAAACTAATTTGTGATGGCCCTAGCCTAGAAGTTCTGATCACATAGTCTGTCCTATATATTTAGAACCTGCCAGAACTTTTTGGGGGGATTGGGGAGGCAGTGAGGAAGACAATGTAAGAGCTGATAGGGAAAGGTAATTTTAATCTGTATTCCATTAAGAATAATTCCACAAAAGATATGTCATATATTATTTGACACCTGTTGATTCTGAGTACCTGTCTTGCTCCCTCCTTCCCCCATGCAATAAGTATGGAATAGTGGGGTTTTTATATATTTTCCATTTTCTATCAACAGGTTATCTCTTAAACAATTTTCATGGGCTTACCCTTCTATGTAATACAAGACAGTAAGTTACTGACATCTATTATCTTGGTTACCAATAAAGTGTTGCAGAGTTAAATAAAAATCTAAGTCCTCTAAAAATGTACAAGTAATCAAGTGTCCTGACCTAAAAGTTTTAAAATGGAAGTAGAGATATATCTACGAATTACTGGAGGAGATTACTAGCTGAGTCTTCGTTAATAGGAAATGTTTGGGTTGGTACTGTTTCTATCTTTGAAATATTTTAAGGTATTTTAGCCAGTTTCCTTTCATTCATCACATTTTGGGGGGGGATTTATAGGAAATATTTCTTTTTATATTATTTTATATTAAATTATAATTATGTTTAATCTGAAAAAATTTGAAAATATTTTGAAATGATGTTCCAAAGTTCTTAATATGAAAATGATCATAGTGAAGATGTTGCTGGTATACTTTCCTGAATTGCTTCATTGATGTAATCCATTTAGTTTGAGTTTAATGGTCTTTGGGGATAATGTATTTTGAGAGAGAGGGGATGATAACATTTCTTTATGTACACTTAATAAGGAGATTTAGCCTTTAGAATGTTTCATGGCAGGAAGGTGTAACTCTGTAGTGCCATTTATAGTGATCTATACACATCAGAATATGCAGACATGGCATAGTGGGAAGGACAAGCAGAGGCTTGTAGTCATCTACAGTGCAGCAGAATGTATGATGTTATACCTCTTTGTCATATGAATTACTTGCTTCTGGTGAAGAACTCTGTAGAAAGAGGTATTAGATTCATTTATAGGTATTATATTCATTTATATAAATCATTAGATTCATTTATTTATCATGTGAAGGGCTGCTGGGTAGATGATGAACAGTGAATGTATCTTCCTATTTGCATATTATAACATATGTCCATATATGAGGTTCAGTTGAAGGAACTGGGGATGTTTAATCTGTAGACAGGATGACTTGGGGAACAAAAAAACTCTTTTCAGTATTTGAGAGGCCCTTGTGTGGAAGAGACATTATTAGACTTGTCCTGATTGACCTTGGAGGGTACAACTAAGAATCAAGGATGGAAAGAGGCAGATAGGCACAGAAGCAGGTTGAGACATGTCAAGAAAAGTTTCCTGACAGAGATGTTTAAAGGTGGTTTGGGTTGCCTTGAGGGGTGAGTTCTCTCTCCTTGGAGGTCTTCAGGTAAGGGCTGAAGGTATCATATAGTGAGGATTGCGTTCAGTATATAGTGGAATGGATGGCTGAGTTTCCTTTCAACTCAGAAATTCTGTGAAGCTTTAATTCATACTTGTGATCCCATGGGCCTGTAAATAAGTGGGAGGATGAGAGCTCACGAAGCTGGACCAGTTTGTCTGATTATGTGGACAAAGATGGAAAAACAAAAACAGGATTTTTGTTTATTCAGGTATTCATTAGCTCCTCACTTACATTGTGATATAAGTAGTGGCAGATGTGAATATAAATTGTGGAAAATTACAAGTTCCATTTCTGTGTTTTATGATGAAAAATAATCTATGTACTTTTATTGAATATATTACTGACTGTTACCGATTCAGTTGACTTTTTATAACTTTCTTATATCCCAGTTCTTCAGTCCTATACTCTTACATTATAAAACCCTATCTCTATTATTTTTCAGAGGATGACTAATAGCAGCAGTTCCCCAAGCCTTCTTAATGACAGTGCCAAGCCATATGCCAGCCATGGTAAGAACGTAAATTTTTTAAATTAAATTATTTATTTTTAGTTTTCAACATTCACTTCCATAAGTTTTAAATTTTCTTACCTTCCTTCCCCAAGATGGTTTGCAATATATGGGCTCTTCACATACATTTCTATTAAGCACATTTTCACATTAGTCATGTTGTATAGAAGGATTATAACAGTTGGGGAAAAAACATGAGAAAGGAAACCCCAAAATAAACCAAAAAAGAAAACAGTTTGCTTTATTCTGCATTCTGACTCCCTAGTTCTTTCTCTGGATGTAGCTAGCATTTGCCATTGTGTGTCCTTTGGAATTGTTTTAGGTCCTTGCATTGCTAAGAAGGGCTAAGTCTATCAAAATCAGTCCTCATCCACTGTGGCTGTTACCATGTACAATGGTCTCCTGGTTCTGCTCTCCTCACTCAGTATCAGTTCACACAAGTCTTTCCAGGTTTCTCTGAAGTCTGCTCATTCATCATTTCTTATAGCACAGTAGTATTCCACTACATTCACATACCACAACTTGTTCAGCCATTCCCCAGTTGATGGGCATCCCCTTGATTTCCAGTTCTTTGACCACTACAAAAAGAGCTGCTATAAACATTTTTGTCCATGTGGGTCCTTTTCCCCTTTTTATGATCTCTTTGGGATACAGCCCTAGAATTGGTATTGCTGGGTCAAAGGGTATGCACACTTTTATAGCTCTTTGGGTATAGTTCCAGATTACTCTCCAGAATGGTTGGATCACAGCTCACAGCTCCACCAGCAATGAATTAGTGTTCCAACATTCCCACATTCTCTCCAACATTGATCATTTTCCTGTTTTACCATGTTAAGCAATCTGATAGATGTGATGTGGTAACTCAGAGCTGTTTTGATTTGCATCTCTCTGATCAATAGTGATTTAGAGCATTTTTTCATATGACTATAGATAATTTTAATTCTTCCTCCAAAAACTGCCCGTTGATATCCTTTGACCATTTATCAGTTGGGGAATGACTTGTAGTCTTATAAATTTGACTCAGTTCTCTATAAACTTTAGAAATGAGACCTTTATCAGAAACACTGGTTGTAAAAATTCTTTCCCATTTTTTTGCTTCCCTCCTAATCTTGGTTGAATTGCCTTTGTGCAAAATCTTTTCAGTTTAAGAACTGAAACTTAAAAAAGATGTTCAGATTGTTTCAACACTATTAATTATGCTGTATTTCTAAATCAGCAAAAATAGATAAAAATTCTTATATTCACTTGTTTTGACATTTTCTGTTTTATAATTCAGAACTTTTTAAGAAATTGCTTTATATTATAATTCTAAAATCAGAACTGATAGAATTTTAAAATTTAAATTAAAATTTTTTTTTTCATTTCAAATAGAAAAATAACTCCATTAAATATTGAATAAGATGCATTGGCCACTAGGTTGTAACTTTGAAATATTGAAATTATGTGGTAAGGGGCGGGTAGGTGGTACAGTGAGTAGAGCACTGGCCCTGGAATCAGGAGGACCTGAGTTCAAATCTAGCCTCAGACACATGACGCACTTACTAGCTGTGTGACTTTGGGCAAGTCCCTTAACCCCAGTTGCCCACCAAAAACCAAAAACAAACAAACAAACAAAAATCAAACAAAAAAGAAATTATGTAGTAGCATGAAATGGAATAATGTCACCAGTTTTTGAGGTGATTTTATTTTAAATATAAATTGGTTGGGGCGGCTAGGTGGCACAGTGGATAGAGCACCGGCCCTGGAGTCAGGAGTACCTGAGTTCAAATCCGGCCTCAGACACTTTACACACACACACAAAAACTAGCTGTGTAACCTTGGGCAAGTCACTTAACCTCAACTGCCCTCCAAAAAAAAAAAAAAAAAGCAAAAACAAAAATATAAATTGGTTGTGCTATATTGTATATTTCCCCTTTTTCTTTTTGGTGTTTATGAGGCAGTCTGTTTGGATTTTCCCCCCTGTTTTGTATTACTAGTTATTTTACACTGATAACAGTAGCAATTAGTAATTCAAGTATGCTCTATTAAAAAAGTTGTCATTACACAGCTAAATTATAGAGTATGTTAAAGGGTCCAGTTCTCTTTAAGTTATGTAAATCTAAATATTAATTTATGAATTTCTTAATTAAAAAGCTGATAGGGCAGAGAAACATTAAATGTTAGACATGGGTAACTGAAGATTAACAAATCACAAATGAAGACATTACGATACAAATCAGTAAGTAGGTAAGTAGGATTTGATATACATTTAATTTTATGAAACAGCTAGGTTATTGAAAATTGTAATACGCTTTTCAAGTTATTGTTTTTTTGGTAACAATCAGCTGTAGAGCATTACAATTTTTGACTAGCAAAATTTCATGATTTTATTTGAACAATGTTTTTAAACACCTGGCTTTTGTTGTAGAGGGGAGGTAGTGTGATACAGTGAGTAGAACACTGATTGTGTGGACTGATGAAAATTTGAGTTTAAATCTTGCCTGTGACTGTTATGGTCTCAGTAACTTTGGGTAAGTCACTCATAACTCTCCAGACCCAAGTGTCTTCATTTGTAAAAATGAGAAGGTTGGCGGTCCCTTTCAGTTTTAGATCTATTTCCAGTGATCTTATGTTTGTCCATTTAGTTGCCTCAGTTCTTACTTTTTGGTATGGAAATCAAACTTAGGATGGTTGGAAAATATAGGAGAATATAGATTAGCTTATATAAAAGATGCAGTCTAAATAATATGGTATTTCAGAAAAATATAGTGTGGTTTAAATGGCACAGTCTTTAAAAATAGCCTCATAATCGACAAAGTTTGTTTTAGCCATCAAAATTATCTTTGTTCCTTCTACATTTATTAATGTTATTTCTTACTTTTTTTCAATATACTTGTCATGTCATTTGGCTGAAATGACAAAAGCCTTTGCATACTTTAGGTGCAGTGTTTTTTTTTTCCACTGCAGATAAATATTTCTACAAGCATTTATCTTTGAAGTCAATTATTTATCTGATTTTTCTTTAAGCCTTGAAATACACATATGCAGTTATGGAATTGTTATGAAGTATTAGATTAAATAGTGATTTGATTAATTCAATTTAGAACTAGCACAATATGCTAAATTATAAAACTTAATTTGTGTAATTTTGCTTATAAGTGGATTTTTTTTTTTTGCTTTGATAATGTGCTTTTTGAAAAATTTAGGGATACAGTGTTGTTTAAGGTGATAAGGTAGAAACTTTATTGTTACTTACTTTCCAGATCCGTTAGGTTCACCTGGTTCATCCTTGTTTAATGACTTTGGTGCCCTCAGCATCTCTCAGAGGAGGAAGGTAGGTTTCTTTTAGATTTTGGTGTAAAGTGATTGGAGAATTAAAATATCTTGTAAATATGTGGTGAGGTTGGGCTCATTAACTTTACTTTAAAAACAGAGAAAGATACCTTATGGGATGCATTGTTACTCCCTTTGCCTTTACATTCACATCTTTTGTATATGTGGAGCTTACTTTGACCTCTATACATGGAATAGGTAAATTATGGTATGTTGTGACAAAATTCTTTCTGCTTACCTTTTTTTTTGGCCATTTTGTTTATTTTAACATGCTCTATTCTACAGTTTAGTACACAATTCTGTGTCATACTGGAATAACTTTTCTATTAATTAATAGGAGCTTTTCTAAGTGTCATCTTTTGACCATGTTTAATGACTATCTTGCTTTGTTCGAGTTTCAAAGATGCTGTTTTTAACTTTAAGTCCTGAAATTACTGAACAACTATTACACCACAAAGAACAAAAAATTTTTGTATCTTTATATAGTAACATTGTTTTTAAGCCACTTAAAATTATTTTAGACGTAAGATTGCTTAAATTTTAAATATCTAAAGAAGAATTTAGATGTCTCAATAGAGCACTATAAAAGCACATTTTTGGAAAATAGGAGTCAAATATTTTATTATATTTTTCACTATGTTGGATTTTTCAGTAAAACCTTCAATATTGTTAGTAAAAGAATGAATCATATAGAATATACTGGCTTTTTGGTTTCGTTCTCATTAACATTTGGGATGTATATATGACTAGAAATGTATTTGGAAATGACTGTTTGGATTAGGATGCCAGGAGAAGGAAAGTATGCAGGATAATTTTAATTTTAAAAAAAACTGACTTTTTGACATACCTAGAATCTGCCTCATGGCTAGAAATTCTAGATCATTCAGCCTTCTTTTTCGTAATTCCGTAGAGAAACAAATCATAGAGACACCTTACTTTTCCAGAGCAGCTCACTTGCAGCTTTATTTGTTAATTAAAAAAAGAGCCAAGTACCAGAAAGTAAGTGCAAAACAAAAGCTGCTGAATACCCCAAATACTAGGTGGTTCAAAATCCATACACCAAAATTGGAGGTGTATTACTTAAGGGACAGCTTTGCAGTTAAGAGCCTCTTTACTCTAGACTTGACCCACAGTTATAATGTGAGCACAGATCGAGAAGCTATAAAAATTAAGCTCAAGAAATAAGGTGAACACAGTTCATGACTACTTAATATCAGTTACAAATAGTCTTACATATCTCAGTGGAACCCGAGAGCGTCATTTTTGGTAGGGCACTGTGTATAATATTTGATGTACTTAATGACAACCTTATCAAGAACAAGTTTAAATTACATTTTACTTTAAGATGACAGAAAAGTATTTAATTTATATGGCTAACTTTATTTGAGGAATATAAAAGAATATTGAAAGCTATATGAAGTGTTGTGAAATAAAAACAGAACCAGAAGATTAGCAAATAAACGATGGAGTCCTGGGGTCAGTGGGGAAGCAAAATTAAAGGTGACTTAGAAGAAGGTAATAACTGAATGCTTGTTATAGATGTTTGTGTTGAAATTTATTTTAAAAATTGGCTTATGCATATAAGTTTGGTTTTGTTTAAAGTTCAGGTAAAAATTAATACTTTTAAAAATCTTCCCAAATTGCTTACAGTAAAGTTTGGTACTAAAGAGGCCAAATCCATATATATTTGGAATACTTAATTTTCTGATAGACGTATTCCTCAGTGACACTTGATGGCTGAGGTTTTTAGTGGGCAAGTCATGAACCTCTCAGTGCTCTAGGTACCTAAGATTATAAATAGTAGAGAAAGTTCTGACCTGCATCCAAAGAGGGAGTTTCCTCAGCTGAGAGTCATGGCTATATTATAGGCTTTACTGCATTTCCTTGATTTTAAAAATACTTTTGAGGTACAGCTCTCTAAAACATCCCCAGAAAATGTTCTTAGCTTTCTAAAATTATAGCTCCTAGAGCTGAAAGAGATCATCTAATCCACCCAGTTTAGTTTACAGATAAGGAAATTGAAAGTTAGATGGTAAGTGACTTACCCAGGGTCCCAGAGGAAAACCCAGCATTTGAATTCAGGTCACCTAAGTTCCAAGTCCAGCATTCTTCCTCTGTCCATGCTGACCTCTTTACTTATGTAAAGCAAAAGAGGAGAATCAATTAGCATGTTTCCCCAGCCTGATAGTGAGGAAAGGCTGATAACCAAAACCAAAGGAAATGAATTGGTTTTTTCTCCACCTGTGTGTAACAGTGGTTCATTAAGCATAGCAAATATCTCTTACATGAGGGCAGGAAGCCGAATTAGAATAGGGAACTATTCTTAAGAAAGTAATATTTTGAATTAGGGTACATTTATGGTATCTAGTTATAGAGCTCCTAAATATAAGTTTTGAGGAAACAGATACTTGTCCCCGATCCCTTATTCTTTAGTCTCTAATTTAAAGACACTAAGGAGTCAGTCTTCACCTACCTAAAAGATTATAGAGTACATTGAGATCAGTCATTCAGCTTACTTTTAGGAGAGAATCATGCCAAAGCAATTTACGTTACTTGTATGATAACTAAAACCAGGGAAAGCAGTTAATGGAATCAATTCAGTATATTTATTACAAATAATTTTAATAGATTTCCAAAAAATAGCAACCTGATTTCTATCCTTAGAGGAACTCAGGAACACCAGTAGAAAGACTATAAAAATACTTGTGCATGTGAATGATGAATATCAAATAGAAAAGTATTGGGAATCCTATTTGGAGAGATTGATGAGGATTTTAGTTTGGGGCTGAGTTTTGAAGGGTAAAAGATGTGGGAACTTTAGTAGGGTCTTCTGGTTTTGTTTTGTTTTGTTTTGCTTTTCATTTGAAAATTTCTTTAGTAAACTTTTAGAAAATGGTCTCCCTGAATCATGGTTTTAAAACTTGGATAATGTTTCATATCTCTTAAAAAAAAGTACCTTAGCCACTGGCTAGGGGGTATGCTATTCAGACATATTTAATTTGGTCTGCTCTGTCTTCTCTAGACTTCAGCACAACATTGCTCAAAGAATTGGGGTTTGGAGATCTAAAAAAGTAAATAGGAAGGCTGAACGTCTAAAAATAATACTAAAAAACTCAAACCACCCTATTGGCCAGGAGAAGTTTTTAAAGACCTAACAAAAAACCTAACAACAAAAAGGAACCTAACAAAGAATCCTAAAAACGAACAAAAAGAAATGATTTGTCAGAAATGAGAAGACATTAGAGAATAATGTCCTACATTTTATTGTTGGAAACTACTTACAGAATTGACAAAAGTCTAAGTGCTTAGTATTGTAAGAGATGAGGAAGTTCCTTTGAACCACAGTGTTTTGTAATAGCGATACCTCAGTTAAGAATACTGTGAAAATACAGAGCCTTTCTTAAAAGTTGAGTTTTAATAAAAGAAAAACCACAACAGAATCTTTGAGTCATACAAAGCTGTGTTACCTTACATAATTTTATTGCTTCTGTTTGCATGTATACAGCAAAACATTATCTTGCCCACATTCTCTTGGTTCTTGACATCAAAGTGATGAAGTTCACCCTAGGAGGAATTGAGAAGACTTTAAGGTTTATTTTTAGACTGTCTAACTTCTCCTTTATAGTCTTACTGCTTTTCTTCCCTTAGCTAGTGACCAGTATCCTTCGGTATTCTAAATTCCTCTTTCTTAGCAAAATAAGAAAGTATTGTTCAGTAATTATTTATGTTTATTGTTTGGTTGGTTAGTCTTTTTTATGACAATGTCTAAATAAATACATTACTTCAGCTGGCATTACGAGGCTTAAAATTTGATTTATACCCATAGAATGAAAGTTTATATCCATATTGTAGAAATTTTGGGCATTGGTAAACAGAATTGTTGTTTTTAAATGGGTAACGGAGGCAGACTTGAAATCATATTACGTTAAGATATTATTAAATTAATCTCTTAAGTCATACTAAAGTCAGTCTTGACCACAGTTATAATTTAGTCCTTTTGGATATATTTCCAGGTGGTAGTCAGGAAAAAGTGATTTTGTCTTTATCTTCCTAGGCCTCTTGTTCTCTTGGGCAAGAGGAGGCTGGTTCAACTCTGGTGCTAGAAGCCTATCACTGGGAACAGATGGAGGGAGAAGAAGATGGGAGTGGGTGGGTTTAGTGAGGCTTGTGAGGCTTGCTCCCTCCAAGAGTTTCCCCAGTTTTGGTAAGGTTTACTGCTCCCTTTCCCTTAATTGAATTTAATTTTTTGCTTTTTGGAGGGGGGGAAGGTAGGGCAGTTGGGGTTAAATGACTTGCCCAAGGTCACATGGCTAGTTTTTGTGTTAGGTGTCTGAGGCTGAATTTGAACTCGGGTCCTCCTGACTCCAAGGCTGGTGCTCTATTCACTGCACCACCTACTCCCACCCCACTGTACCCCACCCCCTTCCCTTAATTGTAACAGCCTCCTTCTCTCTTTGCTTCAAGACTTCCCAGATGGAACTTGTTATTTTAGTTAGTATTTGATAGTATTTTTCACCTGGAATTTCACCTTGTTGTACCTTCTATATTGTTTGTACTTCCAGGTAATGAAATTTCTTATATAGTGTACTATTGGGCCAGGGTATCTTTGTTAATAAAGGCATTAATAAGCCATTTAACAAACTAAAAATGGTATTGGTGTGCCCTTTTAGAATTATAGCATGCTGGGAAATAATCTTTTCTTTACCTCAGTCTCTTTTTGTAGAATATCATGCCTAAGTTTGGTCTCTACATTGTTTAAAGAATGAAGAGAAAAGAGAAGAGTATAAGACAAGCATTATTAAAGTGATAGAAGATAGTGCCTATAAGGATACTTTTAAAAGGCTTGCAGTTAGTTAGCTTGAAGAAGAGAAAGCAAAGAGTGGCTTTTGCTGTTATCAAGCAAATGCAGAGTGAAGGATTTAACAGTTACTCTTCATCTTTATAGGTGATTAAGATATAAACAAAATTTTAAAAATATAACTGACATTTATATTGCACTTTAAAGTTTGCAGAGTTCTTTGCATAAACCAAGCCTCACAGCCCTCAGAAGTAGGTGCTTATAGATATTATCCGCATTATTCATATGAGGAAACAGGCTCAGGATAAGTGACTTGTCTACCCATGGTTTACATAGGTATTGAGTGTCAGAGACTACATTTGTACCTAAAGCTTCCACTTCAAGTCCAGCCCTCATCCACTGTGTCATGCAACAGAGCGAAACCAAACTAACAGGTCCATACAAAGTTTCAACTGGTGACTTCTGCCAAATTAACACTTTAACGAACAAGCATTATTAACTACCAACTATTTTCCAGGCACTGTATCTAGGCTCTGGAGATACAAATTCAAAAGTGAGTTAGGGCTTGTCCTCAAGAGGCTTACATTCTAATAATATGGTAGACCTTTTTCATTTCTGAGGTTGATTTAGCTGCTGATTTAGGTAGCTGTAAGATCATCCTTTGAAACATTTATGAAGTTGAAGACCTCAAGAGTCTTGCATTTTTTAAACATTTGTGTACCTGAACACAGCTAGATCAGATGGTATTTGGAACATCTTTTCAGTTCCATGCTTTTAATTTTGAAATCATGCATTGTAATGTAAACTATTTTTTAACTTTAAATCTCTATCTTGACCGTAAAGAAATATGAGAGGACCCACCGTCCATGCACCTTTGGAAAGGTTGCTCTCCATGGGCAGGAATATACTGGAGCAAACTTTTTTCACTTCATATGTCAGTCAATTTTCCTGATTTTTAAAAATATTTTTCCTATTTTTATTTTTAAATACCTTTGTTATGATGGATGGTTGTCTGGGCGGGTAGAGGAAAGGCTTTATATAAGGGGAAATTTGGGCAATGTAATAAATAAAATTATTAAAAATCAGCATTAAAAATTAAGGCCACATTTAGTAAAATCTAAAGATTAGCATATTAGAAGGAAAAATGTAGTAAATAAGTCTAGCTAGCTATATGAGTTTTCTTATATTTTGCTTTTACTAAAGTGCTGTCTGTTAAAGGTAAGGTGAAGGTATGGTTAATATTTGGTGTATTAGTCTTTTTGATATTTTGGATGTTTGAGTTACTAGTTTGGGTGAAATACTTGTATCTCTGAAAGTAGTGAGGGTAAATACTGCAGAATTTTCTCTTAGAATTGCAGAGTTCATAGGGCCCCAGCAGATCATTTCATGCTTCTTTCAACAGAAGCATGAATCCTGTTTTCTACAACATCTCCTCTACTTGATGACCTCCAGTGATTAGAAAGTCACTATTTCATACAGTAGTCCATTTTACTTGCAAACAGCTGCAATAGGAGCCTTTTCTTTCTATCAAGCCAAAAATCAACCTCCCAGTACTTCTACTCATTGGTCCTACTTTTACGTTTTGGGACCAAGCAGATCAAAGCCAAACCTTTTTTTCATGTGACAGTCCTTTCATTTGAAAATAGCCATTATATCTTATGCAAATTTTCTCTTTTTCAGACTAAACGTCCCCAGTTTCTTCAACTAGTATTCTTACAGCATGTACTTATGTCTCTTATTGTAACTATCCCTGAGATCCTAGTCATTTTGTATTCTTCTTGACCTCTGTGTAACCTCATTTTGATGAAGGCCTCCATCCCTTAACTTTATTTATTAATATATATCTAACTGAAGTCTCCCTCCCCTAGCCCCACAGTGCAGTGTATCTCAGATTTTCCCATTTCCACCCGGGCTTATTATCGCTTGTGTAATGTGTAAAATGCCCTTGTTACATTACTCACTTGTTCATATGTTCTACCTTTCTACTCTCTTGGAACCCTGAGAAAGAAATAATTTATTCTAGTATAACAGAATGAACAAAGAGTAAAATAAAACACGCCTTTTGTTAAATTGATTGCTATATTATATCAAGTGAGGCTTGTACATTTAATGATTTAACAAAATTGGTTAAATGAGATAATGGATAGAGAGCCAGCCTTAGAATCCAAACGATCTGTATTCAAATCTGAACCTAAGCGAATCATTTAATATCCTGGCAACTCTTTTTACTCTTTATTTTGATAGTGGGTATTTTTTATTTTTCGGTCATTTTTCAGTTGTGTCCATCTCTTCATGCCCCATTTGGGGTTTTCTTGGCAGAGATAAAGGAGTGGTTTTCCATTTCCTTCTCCAGCTCATTTTATGGATGAGGAAACTAAGGCAAACAGGGTGTGACTAAGTGACTTTCTCAAGATCACACAGCTAGTGTCTGAAGCCAGATTGAAACTCAGGAAGATGAGTTCCTGATTCCAGGTCTGTCCCTCTCTATCTATTGAGCCACCTAGCTGCCCTAGAGGGCATTTATTGATTGATTCATTTATTCAGTCATTCATCTATTTTTAAATTTTAGAGAATGTTTGACACATTATTCTTCAGCTTTAGCGAAAAAATAAAACCTTTTACAAGTGCCATTTCCATTTTGAGAGCTTGTTAGTATGTCTGTATATAATACACACACATAAGTTCTTTTTTTTTTCTTTTGTCGGTTGGTTTCTGAAGTGGAGCAAGAGAGCCATTAACACATTGGAGTCAATATAATAAAGAACAGAAAGCCAAGCAGTTTCCAAATGGCTATTTTATCAAACTTTGTTTGAACATTAAATTTATCCTTGTCTTGTGATCTAAAATAGTTACCTGAACATTAAATTTATCCTTGTCTTGTGATCTAAAATAGTTACCTAAAGTTTGTAATAAGGTATTTTTTTTGTGTGTATATATATATATATATAATATAAAAAACTTTTTTGTGTATATATATATATATATAACATATGTGTGTGTGTATATATATATATATATTTTTTTTTTTATTTTTTTTATTTTTTACTCTTTGGCACAATTTTGAGGGCATTCAGACTGTCGCAGTACAGGTCAGGAGAGAACTTTGCCTTTGTGCTGCCAATTTTGGGCACTTAAATTTTGATTTGAGATGTGGGTTGTTTCTAAATGCTATTTTTGACAATCTGAGAGAGTATTTATTTACTGGGAGTTCAGTGAAATCACAGGTCTGGTCTAAACAACAAAAACGGTATAGTTGTACCTTTAAGTTCTGTGTATTTTTTCAACTTTATTTCCCAGTACTGTTGTGTGGGGTTGATAGAGTGCTCTTACCAGTAAAGGTGACTGACATGTCTTTTAAGAGCTGGGCTTTGGGGGCAGCTAGGTTGACTCAGTGGATGGAGCACTAGCTCTGGAGTCAGGAGGACAGGAGTTCAAATTCAGTCTTACACACTTAGTAGCTGTGTGATCCCAGGCAAATTGCTTAATCTTCATTGCTTCTCTCCTCCCCTTTTCCCCCCCAATTTTTTTTTTCCAAAACGGGCAGAAAAAAAGAAATGACCTTTTGCAATTGAAATGTCAATGAAAGGATTGAATCACTAAGTTCTGATTAAAAAATAGGACCATATGATCACTGCTTTAGAGCTGGAAGAAGGGGGTCTCAGAGGCCATTTGGTCCAAACCTCTGATCTTGTCCAAGGTTAAGTAAGCAGCAAAGCCAGAATTTAATCTAGATCCCCTGTGTCCAATTCTGTTGCCCTTTTTAGTATATACTACACTGTCTTTTCTCCTATTAAATGTCCAGAAAGTTGTTACAGTGAGGTTAGAACCAGAATTAGGTTTAGAAAATTGAATTAGGATTATATTTTTGAGAACTAGTATCAGTCCTTTTTGATTTGTATTGAAGTTGAGAGAGAGGTTACTGCTCTGTGAATAGGAACTTTATGTCTAACACAACAAGTGAGGATAAGTAATCATGATAAATTTAGTTTTTTCTAAGATCACAGATTTTTTGCTAGGTTGGCCACAGGATGATAAAATTTTCAGATGCAGACTATTGAAGACTGTTGACAGTGATTACAGTTTGCATCACCGGAAGGACCAATCACGTTGAAGAAATCACATATTTAAACTATCAAATATTTATTTGGCATGTCTGTTTTTGATATAGACTCCTAATTTTGTTATAATTAATAGGTTAAAAAAATTTTGGCTAAGGAAAGAATTTATAATTGGCATGAAGGATGAGAATTTTTGCTTCCATGAGATCCTGTGTAAATTTGTGTAAATTCACAAACTAGTTTTTATGACACTTAAATCTGGTAGTAAATTCAGTGTCAATGTGAATACAGTAATAAAGTATAGTTTTGATAAAATTATTTAAGTTCTATAATTGGATTATAAGTTAAAAGCTAGACTTGATTTTTTTTTATTTTGCTCTTTTTTCTCGAAATAAAAGTTGACTGTGAACCCAACCATGATTTAAATGATAGTCACAGAATTTCAGAATTGGAAAGGCTTTCAGAAGCCAGCTAATCCAACCTTCTTCTGCATCTACTTGATAAGTGGTCATCTAGCTTTTGCTTTAAGACCTCTTAAGAGAGGGAACCTCCTGTGTCTTGAAGCAGCCCAATTCCATATATGAATAACTCCATTAGGAAGTTTTTTTCCTGACATCAAAACATTACTCTTATTTCTATCTTCCTGGGACCAAACAAAACTAAGCAATTTTTAACATGGATACTTAGACATTTAACATACATGATGATAATGTAATTTTTTTCTTTTTGGTCATGTCATTTCCTTCCTAGTGACAAAGTTGCCTTTTCTATGATGGGAGGAAAAAACTCTATAAAATACTAAGCTTCCCCAATTACTAGTGGTATAAACTGCTGTTTGCTGTAGGTGAGGTTACTACTCTTTTAAATTCTTAGAAACAAATGAATGAAAAAGCGTTTGTTAAGCATGCTTATTATAAACAATTCATTGTGCTAAACATTGGAGATGCAAATACAAAAGAAAAGGCAACCTCTGCCCTCAGTTTTTAATAGAGAAAATGACGCTAGTCCAGGTAGGGAGGATGTTTGGTTTGGGAATGCCCAAGAATGGTGAGGGGAGCCAGAGGCAATAATTTATTTCCAGAATCAGTGATGATGTTGATAGTTTCTAGAATGAAAGGTCAAAAGTGAAGAGTGACAGGGATGCCATGGCATGGCAGGAAAACATTTGTTATACATAGTCAGGTATCTGAGGCTGCCCTCAATAGGATTAAACTCTCATTATTCAAGACAGCATATCCCCAGGGTGGGAGCTGGAGGTATGGTTGGGAAGGGTGCAGCAGTAGAACTTGCCATGCATAGAAAATTATGACTATGGGTCATGCCTACAAAGGTTATAATCAAAAGTAGAATCAGGCTTCTCTATAAAACCTAATCTAAAATCCGATGATATAGACTATTTTTCCCCATCCCTAGCTTCTCGTTGTAAGCTGTTAAAATGAATTATAAAATTTCTGATATAGAGTTGGTGATTTATTTGTAATTTGAAGGGGATATCATAAAGGTTGTATGGATTAAAATTTATATAAGTTATCTGATACTGTTTTTGCTTTATTAATTGGTCAGTGCCTCACATATTGGATGTTGGTTGACTCAACTTACAGAATTACATAAAATTTCATGGTTTTTTTGGTGAAGCATAATATTTAAGCAGAATTGATAATGGGAGAAATCTAATTTTTCAAGAAGTGAGTTACAAAGTGCCATGTTGTCAATAATTACAGATCTTTATAAAGAGTTTAAAACTTTATAATTCACTCATTAACATATGAATGGATAGCTTACATTATAATAAGCCATTAAGGGCATTAAGAATGTTTGGCATGCATATGAGTGAATTAAATTTCATTGAATTTAGATATTATGGAGCATATAATTCTAAATTTCTTAAAACCTTAGGAACCACAAAGAAAGTTAAAGATGGACGAGGAATTTGAAGAATTTCCTTGCTTTTTAGTTACTCACATTGTAATTAACATGTAATTTATGTTGTTGATAGAGATATGCTGCTGCCAATGATTTCTTAGATTTCAGATTGCTCTGTTGAAATTTGTAGTAATTGATCATTAGCTAAAAAACCTACATTCAGGCTTTACAGTTTCTTGGGGGGCAAAGATATGGTACTAGGTGAGGTTTGCATTGTGAAATGGATCTGCAGTTGTTAAACAGGTTCACAAGTACTGGATTGGTGGTAGGTCATAATCTTGGTCTGTCTGTGCTACCATTCCCTTGCTACCACTCCCTATTCCCATTGATCTAGTCAGTCCTATTGGATTCAGGAGGGAAGGCAGTGAAAAGAATTAACAGCACTGAATTAGATCAGATAATATTAAGATTGTGGTATGCTAAAATTATATAACCTAGAGTAAATTCTTCTAATATTCTCAACATATTGCCTGTGATTCTGTTATTTAAAAATTTTATATCAGTTGTCTTTTGCACTAACATGGAGTTGCTATTTCTCTAGCTAATAAAAGTATGACTGCTAGTATAATCTACTTGAATTGAGCATTTTCCTTTTGTGAAGTGTCTAGTATTAATTTATCAATAATTCATTAAAAAATTAAAGTCAGGTATCTAAACAAATGTATTAAAAGCAAAAGAAAGTAGCTATCAATCTGTGCCCTTTAATTTACATATTAGATACTTCCTTTTAGAAATCTGGTTATCATGTTAAACAAAATTTCCATATTTCAAAAGACTTGTGTTTTTATTGCTATAATTTCTCCCTTCTCCAGTTGTGATTATGACTCCCTCCACACCATAGGAGATAGTTTTTATGAGTTCTTATGGTCAAAACTATTCATTATTTGGTAGCCAAACTTCCAAATTTAGCTCTACTGATCCTCTGACAATTGTCTTGAAACCTTTCTAGCTCAGTGTAGAGCTGTTTTATTTCCTCTTTATATTCCAAATAAATATTCACAAACTCTATAATTTACCTTAATAATGGTTTATGAGAGCTAGGGATGGAGAAGTATAGTATTTATCAGTGTATTTTAGAACATCTTGTTTAGTGGAGAAGCCAGAGCTTGATTGCTCCTGACCAAACTTTTGAGAACCCAGGGTTACATCCATGCTATGATAAGGCAGTGGCATAATATTAATTATGACATGGAAATAACTCCCTCGCTTGGAGATAAAACCACTTTCTCCCTTTTGTATACTGTATTTTAGCACTAGTTTTGAATTATTGGTGTTTTTGGTGATTATTTTTTATTTTTTTTAGTCACTAAGCATTCCATGACCATCCTAAAGTTGCAGGATATTTTCAGAGAAATGACACCTGCTCCCTTGTTTCTACATAACTAGGATTTAGTCTTTACCAGAAATCTTATGCCTAATGTTCTCATTTATGGTGGTTTTGTATTCTATTTTACAGTGGAACTTCATTGTAGCAGTGGTTTTAGAGGAAGGGTGGGTATGGAAGGGAAAATGGAAGGAAATCAGCATTTATTATGTACTTTATATGTGCCAGGCACTGTGTTAAGTGTTTTTACAAATATTATTTCATTTGTTCATTTGAGAACAAGGCTAACTACTTAAGAGTACCAGTATTATAGCAATCATTTGTTATATTGTCTGGTTGACCAGACAAATATCACTTTACTTGAAATATATCTGAATTTATGTAACAGTTAAATTTTAATTATGTTCTAGTGTTTTGAGTATAGATACACTGTAATTAAGGCCAAAAATGCTTTTGTATGTTTTTTTTTTTCTTGAGAGAGCCTAATATTTAAGTTTTGTCCTTATGTGTTCAGATTTTCTTGGTTATTGATAGTTTTATATGTCTGTGAAATTTGAACTTTTCTGACTTTCATTTGCCATTTTTGCCCCCTTTCCTGTAGTCTCACCAATTTTATCACTACTGTTATCTATATTTTAAGATAAAATAATATAAGAAGCTGGGGCCTACCAGCTTAAAATACACTTTCATGAAACCTTGAAAAAGGTAATAAATAAAAAAGAAAAGAAATAATATGCATTTCACTGAGCCCCAGCCTCTTCTGTATGTTTAGACCTGGTACAAATGGAATGAATTGCTTTTTAAGGTGACTAAGCTAGCTAGGATTTATAAATATAGACTATCACTTTAAATTAATTTATGAAAGTTTGGCTACAAAATAAGTCATTCATCTATTAATTTGAGTAAATATATTCATGCGTATACAAAAACTAGCTAACTTTTTTTTTTCTCTTTTCATAGGATTCAAATAAATTGAACCAGTTTGATAGCCAGGAATTATGACTTTGAGTTCATAAAATTGGATAAAGATCATAGGCCCACAAGTCAGAGCAGGAAGGGACCTTTGAAGTCATTTAATTTAGTGCTCGTATTTTACAGATGAAGAAACTAAGACCCAGAGAAGTAATTCAGTTACAGACTTATGCATTGTTCTTAGTGCTATTAATTTAATAAAGCATTACTAATTTAGTGAAGTGGCACTAATTTGGAATAATGGAAGGAAAACCAGTTTTAGTGAAAAATATTTTAGAATATTTTTAAAAGAAATATAGCTTCATCTTCACATTTTAAAGAAAATTCTAGGTTTAAGTGTTTTCTATTTGTTAATCAATAGATCATGTTTTCTTAACTGAATAAATGATGATTTCTAACAGCTATCAAAAGTCCAGCCTATCCTGTGGCTTCTCTTTACTTTGTATAAATGTGTTCTTCTAGGCTTAAAAGGGACTTTATGGGTTATCTAGTCCAACCCCCTCATTTTACAGATGAGGAAACTGAGGCCCAGAGATGTGAAGTGACCCACCCAAGGTCATAGAGGTAGAAAGCAGCACAGGTGGGCTCTGAACCCACATCCTCTGACTCCAAATGAAAATTTCATAACAGTGGACCTGAGGCACTGCAAGCTCCGCAAGTATCCATGTATTTCTGAATAATTTAAGAAAGATTCAATTATGTTCACATTTTATTGTATTCACATTCATTGAAAATTGGTCATTCATGTTTGGTGCTCTGGATAATTTAGCTAATAAAAATATTTAATAATTGAGAATCAGAACACCCCTTTTCCATCATATCATATTTCCATTCATTAAAGGTAGTTCATTTCATTTGTTATTCAGAGTCATAGAACTTGGGAGCTGGAAAAGGTCATCATCTAGTCTATATTTAGATTTTTGTAGCATGAGTAGAAATAGACATTTAATTTAAGGAAGAAATGGTTACTACTGGCCTTGGTTTTTATTGTAACTTCATTATTTCTTTTTAAATGGTTTTAATCAGTTTATTCTCATAGTTAGACAAAACTTTCACCTTCACATCTCATTTATACTCCATATTTGTTTGAGAAGTCACATTTTTTTCCAAAGGTGCGATCTTCAGCCTAACCTTTATAAATTTTATAGTTTTCAAAATGGTAAAATCTGAATTAGTTATTTAATATTACTTTTATCTCTCTGCTTATAATATTATTTTATATATACACTGGAACCTTGCTGTAGCACATACTTTGGTATAAGATGGGTCCTTTATTATATACAGAAGGCTGGTTGGATTTGAACCTATTGCCAGAAGTACTTTGTTTCTGCATTGATAACAGGATTCCATGAAACAGACCTTGAGAAGTACCTTATACTGGTCATTTTCACTATCTCTTATTTTTAAAATATCCTTGTTAAAATAGAGCAGCTAAAAAATACAAATGTTAATTGAATTTACCTAGTGTTACTTTTTCTCTGCCTAAATATGCTAAATAGGAATAAGTTATGTTAACATTTCCTCGTATTAGTCTGGTTCTTTTATGTTTATACAGAAAGAACATAGTATGAGAAGTACTTCTTATTTGCTAAGCTCCTGGTTGCTTAGTGATAAAGAAATTTGAGTTTCTTCATTTAGTTGATCCATGATCTAGAGCTGGTCTTCACATGTTAGTTTTTGAATGGGGAATTATCTGTAGTAAACTTAATTTTAATACTAAGTTTTTATTTGTTTTATCAACCTTATTGCAACTTAAGTTAGGCTAATGAATGAACTGATTACTTCCCATTACCTTTTTAATATAATAAAATCTGAAGTTCTAATTAGGATGATCAAGTACCTCAGATTTCCTTTCCAGTTATAATTCAACATATTGTTTATTAAGTATATTTTGTACACATATCATTGTGCTAGGCACTGATGATTCAAAGGCAGTAAGGAAAAGCTTCTTGCCTTCCAAGAGCTTACATTAGGGCCTATAACTCGTAAAACAGATAAGTAAATAGTAATTTGAGGAAGAAGAGAACATTAACAGGTAGGAAAACCAAGAAAAATCCCATGGAAGGTGGCCCCTTGAAAGAGCCTTAAAAAAGCTTAAGATTCTGAATGGTAAAAGTGAGAAAGAAGCCTATTTCAGGCATGCCTTGGTAGAGGCAGTACCTGGGAGGCCAGGTTTGGGGGAACAGCTAGTAGGCTAGTTTGAGAGGAATATCTAATGTATAAAGAAGAATTAAATGAGGTAAGCCTGGAAATGTAGACTGGAGCCACATTGTGAAGGGCTTTGAATGCCAAGCTGAGGAGTTTGTATTTTATCCCAAAGACTGTGGGATGCCACAGGGTGCCACTGAAAGTTCTTGGGCAGGAGGTCATAGATTTTTTAACTTTGAGGTGGTTATTTTTTCAGTTATGTGGAAGGGGAACTGGAGATGGGAAAAATTGTAATAGAAAGTTATAGTAATGGTCTAGAGTAGGTGATTAGAACTTGGATTAGGGTTGTGGCTTTGTGAGTGAAGGAAGGGAAAGAATATGAGATAAATTGTGGAACAAGAATGAACAAGGTGTACGTCTGATTGGATAAGGTAGATAAGGGAAAGTGGACAACATAGGATGGTACTTGGTCGTGAACCTGGGTTGGACAGAAAAAGAGAGATGCCCTCAACAGAAATAGAAAATTTGGAGGAGAGATTTTTCTGGTTTCTTTTTTTTTTTTTTTTGGAGGGGGGAAAGCAAGGCAGTTGGTGTTAAATGACTTGGCCAAGTTCACACAGGTAGTAAGTATGTCAAGTGTCTGGGGCTGGATCTGAACTCGGGTCCTCCTGATTCCGGGGCTAGTGCTCTATTCACTGCGCCACCTAATTGCCCTTGGAGAAGAGATTTTTAAGGGAAAAGATGAGTTTTCTTTTAGGCATGTTGAATTTGAGGTTCCTATGGGATTTTGTTTGGGGATGAGTGCCGGTACTAGGGTGGTGACTATGATGAGAATGGTGAGAGGGAGACATGAAAGAGATACTGTGGAGGTAGACATGACAAGATTTGGTAGTTGGGGTTGGTCATGTGAGAATGAACCAAGGTAAGGGCTCAAGATGGAAATGACAGAAGTTGTGAATTTTGGTGATGGGAAATATGGTAAGTTATGTTGTGGTCGTATTGAGTTTAAAGTGCCTCTGGTACAATATCCAGTTTGAAATGTCTGAGTGATTCAGGTTTAGAGCTCAGTAGAGGTGATTGTTGACCTGGGAATCATCTGAATAGAGATGATAATTGAACCCCATGGGAATTAATGAGATTAATGAGTGAGGGATTAGATAAAAGGAGAAGAGAATTTGGGATAGAGCCTTGGAGCATACTCACCGTTAATGTTTCTGGCACATAGAAAGCACTTATTAAGTGTTTTGTCAGTGGATGAAATCCCACAAAGGATTGATCTATAGGAAGAGAACCAAGAGAGAACAGTGTCACAAATCAAGAAAGGAGAGAATATCCAGATTTGAGAAGGCGGTCAGCAATGCCCTATACTACAGGTAAGTCAGGAAGGACGTCTAATGAGTAAAGAACAATGTAGCAGTTAAGAAGAGATCTTTGTTAAGTTTGACAAGAGCAGTTTCAGTTGAATAAAACTGGAAACCAAATTGTGGAGGATTTAGAAAAGGAAGAGAAAAAAATGAAGGCAAGTGATTGTACATGTCACTTTATATGCTTCTGGGTTTATAGTTTGTTAACAGAGGAAGGATGTATACTTGGGAGGCCCCAGTTCCTTGGGAATAGAGATTGTTTTATTATTTTATTTATATTTATATCCCTAGTACCTATTACAGTACCTGACATGAAGTAGGTGCTTCATAATAGCTTGTTAATTGATTTCACTTTAATTTGGGACCAACATTGGTCAGTATATAGAAATTGATTTTGGAATAAAATAATTTTTCAAATATCCCTCTGATGTGTGGAAATTCTGTTTGTATCTTTTTAAAAAATAATTTTAGAAATAATGGCGTTTTTTGAGTAGCTTTGAACTGTTTTAGAGAAATTTATAAAGACTTTCTTTGGGATGAAATAATATAAGCTTGTTATCAGTGGGGGAAAAATACACTTTGAAAGGGTGTTGATTGAAAAAGTTTAAAGTCATATAGAGATGAAAACACCATCACCTCTGTTATGACTGTTTCCTAATCTTTGTGACATTAGTAATCTAGGGTTGATTTATACAAAGATTGAATAGTCTGATTGCAGTTACTTTAGGATCAAATATAAAATCCTCTATTTTGGCATTTAAAGCCTTTCACACATTATCATGGCTCCCCCTCACATACATTGGTCCAGCCAGCCTGACCTGTTGCTCCAACATGACATTCCATTTCCCTTCTCAATGCCTTTTTATAGGCTTTTTGCCATGCTTGGAATGTACTACTTCTTCCTCACCTTCATCTCTTACATTTCCTAGTTTTCCTTCAAAGCTAATTAAAAGTAACCCCCCACTCCAGCCCTGTCCACCTCGACCCCCAAATTGCTTGAGCCCACCCTTCATTATCTTGTATTTATTTGCCTAATACACAATTGGTTTTGGAACATAGTAGGCTCTTTTAAAATTATATGTATAAGATTAATAAAATTGGGTTTAGGCTTTTTTTTTTAGATTCCCTAAAATTTTGTTTAGCTGGATTTCTTAAAAAATTCTTCCTTAGGCCTACTTTTTAGGTAAATACTTTAAGATTATTAGTTTCTTCACATTTTGAAATTTTAATGGTAGAAGTTTTCATACTTGTTTTATTTCTTTCACTCTCCCTTTAAAAAAGTTTCTGTTTGAAATCTAACGCTGAACAGATTCAGAAGGGAGAACTGGACAGTTGGTAGAATCCATTTTATATGACTTTACTGTTCATCAGAACTCAATTCCTCTTAGGTAGCATACTTTTTATCTAACATGAATTAATTGAAGGTGTTTATTTGGGCTTCCAGGTGGGGGTTGAGGGTAAAGAAGAGAGAGAAAAAGGGTATAGTTTGGATAATTTTACAGTTTCTTTCATTGGAGCCATTTCTTCATAATGCAGTGAGAATAGGTAAGTGCCAGTGGAGTAACTTTGGTGAAACGTTTACTTTGAAATTGACTTAAAATTTTTTAGTATAGAAACAAATTAGTTCCTGTATTTCATACTTTTATATTACAAGATTTCATTTTAAGACATCACAGTTGTTTTTCTAAGTAATGTTACCTAAAAACTGCCTGATAGGATGATGGATTGATGTTGGAATAAGGGATGGGGAGGTAACTCCATCAGAAACTTTAAAATTACTTCCTTTTCCACCAATCCCCAGATGTCTTCTTTTTGCTAGTTAGTTTAGATAAGTCTGAGGGATGTTAGGAGTGGCCTGGTTTCTTTCCTTCTTTTTCATAGCCAAGGAAGTACCGACTGGGGATGCTGGAGGAGAGGCTAGTTCCGGTGGGATCAAAGGCACGAAAAGCAAAGAATCCTATTGGCTGCCTGGCTGACAGGTGTAAATCAGGAGTACCCCTCAATATGGTTTGGTGGAACAGAGTCACAGAAAACAATCTACAGGTAAAAGTAATTTTTACTAGACACTCTTTGAAAGTTGATAATCGTGGCTGCTTTTACTTTAAAAGTTTTTTGTTGTTTAATTTTGGGGAAATTATTTGGGCCAGATTATTCACCAAGAAAGTAAGTTAAGTGGTCCATGCAAAGATTAGCCGATTTTTTTTTTTAGTAGTTTATCTAATTTTTTCTCCAATATAATTTTTTCCCTTTTTTTCTGTTAGAATTTATTTCAAAATATCAGGAACTGAGTTATTTCTAATACACATAACCTAACAGGACACTATAGTCTATGTATATAGTTAGTTAAGTCCTGTTTTAAAAAATCATTATAGTAAATTCCAATTTATCTAGAATTTGAGCAAAGAACTAAGTTTGTGTGTGTGTGTGTGTGTGTGTGAGTGAGTGAGTGTGTGTGTGTGTGTGTGTGTGTGTGTGTGTGTGTGTGTGTGTGTAGGCAGTGGTAGGCAACACATTATCTTACAAGAAACAAATTGGAAACAGATAAACTAATAGTAGGGACTTAATCCAAAAAACATCCTCAGGTGTGTAGTTTAAGGTCAGTACAGATTGTGTCCTCTCTTCTCTTTGTCACCTATATCTACTGCAGTATATAATGAGAATTGATTTGTATAGCTGTGGACTTTAATGCACTAAGCTCTAAAAATATCCAGGTATTTCTGAGTAAGTGATTAAGTTCATCCATTTTATTTTCTGTCTTTGAAACTTGGTCATTTGTGTTTAGTATTCTGGATAACTTAACTAAAATATCTAATTCTTAAAAACCACAAGTATTCCTTTTCCGTTATCATTCTGGATAAATGGAATTTTATCATTCACAGATGCAAATATACTATGAATTATTGTTCCCCAAAATTTATTCTACATCCAGAGTTAATTACAACATAGTTTGTAAGGTGGTAGGCTTCACTTTACTGTAAACATCATTATTTTAAAGTAATTTCACCATATTTGATACTAGATCATTTAGTTCTCTCCAACATTAATAACAGTTTATCAGCTATTTTTATATCACATTGCTCAGAGCACAGGAAATAAGGAAATTCTCATTCTATCAGCATTGTCAAATTTGATTCATGTACTAAAATAAAAGATAAAATAGGAAATAAACATTCATCTCAGTATTTGAATGATATTGGCAATTATTGGATAACTGTCAAATCTGGTTGGCAATAAAAATATTTCTTACAGAATTTCCTTAGTTTTTTAGTGTGTCCAGGGGAGAGAATGGACACAAATGATTATATGTAATAAAGAAATGCGTTTTTAAACATTAAAGACTTCTATTTGAATTTATTCTTGTGAAATATTAAATTAAGTCTTGTGTCTGATAGAGTACTACTATTTTATTCTTTATATAATTCCTTTCCTATAAGAACTTAAAGAATTAGTTATATTGAGGCAGATCATTGGTCCATCTATCCTACCATTCTGTCTCTAAAGTGGTAGTAGTCAAAATTTTGTGGGAGAAAATAGTTGCTCTCCATGGTTTAAGCCTTGAAGTACTTGACAAAAATTCCTGCTACTGCTATTCTTTGCAACTCTTCAAGGTAACGTGAAAATTATCCCTGTTTTAGCTACAGATATTTTAATGGTCACAGAAAAGTTAAACGACTTATCTAAAGGCACATAACAATTCATTTGAGGAGGATTCCAAATCTCCTTACCCTGAAGAACTTCATTTCATTGATAATTGTTTTTCTTCTGCCTGCCTCTTAGATGTCTAATGTAAACTGAATCTGCTTCTAATATCAGTTAACTCTCATTGAGATCTATAGAAGTATCTCCTGTGGAACTTACTTTTATTCCTTGAATCTAAGCTGTTAGGAATTTAATGACCCTAGCCATTTAACTTTTAAAGCTAGATAAGATTACTCCTCTCAGTTTCACTGGTTTGTTTTTTTTGGGGGGGTGGGAGGGAAATCAGTTAGCAGTTGCTCGTGCACATGTGCTTGCTTGCGTGCATCCGTGTGTGTGTATATCCCTCTTCACATTCATGTATTTGGAGTATGTTAATGCTACCAGTCAAAACCTAAAAAACACATAGCAGCTTTTAATTTTGTTTTAAAGTGTGAATTGTTAAAGGCAGGCAAAACATGTTTTTGCTTTTTTAAAAATAATGAAAAGAGCCTGTAGTTTCTTGCTTATGTGAATGGGTTGAGTGGTAGAATGGAAGGATCTATATATTTGACTTAATACTTGTTATTGAGGTGGCACAGTGGATATAGGGCACTGGACTAGGAATTAGGAATGTTTGAGCTCAGATCCTGCCTCAGATACAGTAGGTAGGTATAAGACCCTGAGAAAGTCACTTAACCTTTGCCTCAGATTCCTCATCTATTAGGTGGGAGTAATAATAATAATATAATAATACCGGCCTCCCAGAGTTGTGCAAATCAAGTGAAATAACATGTAAAACACTTTGCAAATCTAAAGTGTCCTGTAAATCTTTTTCTGTCATTATGGTCATTGTTATCACCATCATTATCATTGTAATCATCATCATCAAATAGTTACCTAGTAGATGATGAACTAGCCTTCTTTACCCCCTTTTCCTTGTTGTTTTTCCCTAATTGACTTTTGGTTGTTTTATAGCAGAAGGAAGAGATGTTAAAGAGAACAGATTAAAATTAAAATTATTTCTTTCCATTGTTGGTTTTACTATCTTTACTGGTTTGTAAATTTCTGCATTTAGAATAATAAATTTGCTTATGTCTTCAGTTTTGCCTAAAAATAAAGTGGTAGAATGGCCATGAGAAATCTTCTAGTGATAACTTTCCAGTTAGAATGGTCCATTAAAATGTCAGTACAACTGAAGCTTTCAGGGCAGGATTATGCTATATCACGTTTACTGAAAGTTATGTATAGATACTTTACATAATATTAATGTTCATGGTGGCAAAAGTGAGGCTTTATTTTTGCGTACTATTTTCATTTGGGCTTTAGTTTTGAAAATAATTTGGATTTTCTTATCGATATCATAATATAAAGATCTAATGCTAACTAATATACCACAGCAGGGAATAACATTTTTAAAATGTATGAATTATATTTTAGTTTTTCCTCTTACTAGGCTAACTTTTAAAAGAGTTTCCACTTTGGTGTATAGGACATAGCAAATAAAAATTCACTTGATTTATGTCTAAATTTCACAAACCTCACATTTTATATCCCATAACCAGATGCAGCAAATATTTGGTATGGGAGAAGTCTTACACAATTGTTAAGAATTTTTTCTTTTTGGCTACACTTACTAGATGACAGTGATATGTAAATGGACCATATATAGAAATTTTCCCATTCAAAGATAGGTGTGCTTATCTAAGAACATTCCCAGATGGTTTTTGGTCAAAGACATTGTGGGTAATTCTTTCCTTTTGTTTAACTCTGCACCAAAGTAATGTAAAACAAGTCCTCTTTGTTTCCTCATACTGGCACATTCACATCCATGAGTCTTCCTCATGCTTAAAAAAATCCTCACTTGATCCAATCTATCATTTTGTATTTCTCTTTTCTTTTCAGCCCAAACTGGCTGAAAAGTGTAGTCTTGATGAGGTGTAGACTCTGGGAGCCCCCTTGAGCTCCTTGAATTTTTGAGGTACAGGGGGGGCTCCCAGAGTCTACACCTCATCAGTCTGTACTCCAGACTTGGACTTTCTTTCCCCTCACTCTCTGAAAAAAAAAACAAAAAAACCCCCAAACTCCTAACCCTTTCATTCAAGTGAAACTTCACTCTCTAAAATTGCCAGTAAGCTTTTTTTTTTTTTTTTTTTTTTGGAGGGGGGAAGGCAGGACAATTGGGGTTAAGTGACTTGCCCAAAGTCACACAGCTACTGTGTTTAGTGTCTGAGGTCAAATTTTGATTTCAGGTCTTCCTGACTCCAGGGCCTGTGCTGTATTCACTGTGCCACCTAGCTGCCCTTGCTAGTAAGCTCTTTTTTTTTTTTTTTTTTGCTTTTTTGAAGGAGGGAAGACGGGGCAATTGGGGTTAAGTGACTTGCCCAAGGTCACACAGCTAGTTTTGTAGTAAGTACCTGAGGCTAGATTTGAACTCAGGTCCTCCTGACTTCAGGGCCAGTGCTCTATTCACTGTGCCACCTAACCGCCCCCTACTAGTAAGCTCTTAATTGCCAAATCTGAGGGTTTTTTCTGTGTCTTTATCCTTCTTGACTTCAGCATTCTCAGCTTCTCTCGGGATACTCTTTTCTTGCTAGATTTTTGTGACATTCTTCCCTTCTAATTTTCCTATTGACTCCTCTTTTGTCTGCTTTGTTGATTTTCCAGCCTATCTTGTTTACTACTTGTGAGGGTCTTTCATATATCTCTGTCCAGGGCCTTCTCCTTCCTTTATACTTGGGGATCTCGTCAGCTTCCCTGGGCTCACTTATCATCTCTTCGAAGATCATTCCCCGTCTACCTATCCAACACTATCCCCTGAGCTCCAGTCCCACATCATGAATATTCTTCTGGATAACTCAAGTTGAAGATCCTGTAGGCGTCTCAGAATTTAGTATGTCTGAAAGAGAACTCATATCTTTCTCCCCCAACCCTCTCCTCTTTCCAGCTTCACTATTACTGTTGAGAGCACTACCACCTACCTGCTGCCCTGTCTCAATTCAGCTCCTTAATCTCATTCATCAAATGTACATTTTTTTTGCCAAATTTTGTCTTTTCTATCATCACTACATCTGTTATGTATGTTCTCCTCTTTCTACTTACTCAGTCACCGATCTAGTTTAAACCCTCATCACTTCTCTTCTAGATTATTCCAATAACCTTCCAGCCAGTTCTCCCTGCCTCAAGTCACTTCTCCAGGTTAACTCAGCCTCCACTCAGCTGCCAAAATAATTTTACTTTTTAAAATATGTTTTAAAAACATTTAGTAAGTTTTTATTGTCAGTGTTCTGATTTTTACATCTTCATAGTTATTTCACTTCCCCTTAGCAGAGATCCATCTCAAATTACAGATAGTATTTTTTTAAAGATAGAAAAGAAAGAAAAAAAAAGGAAGAGGAAAAAATCAGCACAGTACATTGAAGAAGTCCAAAAACGTGTGCCATGTCTTGTGGACCATCACAAAGAGGTCTTCATTCAAGTTATGCTTGATCATTATAATTTTGTTACATTTACTTTTGGGTTTTTTTTTGTATGAGGTTATTCTTTCTGTTTACATTGTTGTGATTATTGTGTATGTTGTTTTCTTGGCTCTGATTATTTCCTTGTGAAGAGTTCGTGTAGATTTTTTCATTGACTGTATTCATTTTCTTACAGCATCATTTCTTTTTTTTTTTTTTGGAGGGCAGTTGGGGTTAAGTGACTTGCCCAAGGTCACACGGCTAGTTTTTTTGTGTTAAGTGTCTGAGGCCGGATTTGAACTCAGGTACTCCTGACTCCAGGGCCGGTGCTCTATTCACTGCGCCACCTAGCGGCCCCAAACTATACTTTTTTTTTTTGGAGGGCAGTTGGGGTTAAGTGACTTGCCCAAGGTCACACGGCTAGTTTTTTTGTGTTAAGTGTCTGAGGCCGGACAGCATCATTTCTTACAGCACAGTAATAATTCATTATTTATGTGCCACAATTTGTTTAGCCATTCCTCAGTTGATGGGCACCTACTTTATTTCCAGTTTTTTGCTGTCACAAAAAGTGCTGCTAATAAATATTTTGGTGTGCATGAGGATTTGCTTCTTATCAATGGCTTTCTTGGGGAATAAGGCCAGTAATGGAGTCTGTGATTCAAAGGGTATGGCCATTTTATTTTAGTCACTTTAATTGTACATTTGCAAATCACTTTCCAGAATGGTTGTACCACTTAACAGCTCCACCAAAAGTTATATTAGTGTGCCTGTCATTCCACAACCCCTCTCATATTGAGTTTTGCCATTTTTTTGGTTGGTGTGAGGTAAAAGTTCAGGATTGGTTTTATTTACTTTTCTCATTACTAGTGATTTGGAGCGTTTTCACATTCTTGTAAATACTTTGCGATTCTTCTTTCGAGAACAGTTTGTTCATATCTTTTGACCATTTATTTGGGAATGACTGTTAGTCATATATATTTATTAATTTTTTGCATGTCTTGTCTGTCAAATCTCACCTTTATTAGTGAGATTTGATATGAAGATTTTTTTCCATTTGATCACTTCCCTTCTTAAATTAGGTAACATGTTGTTCTACACAGCTTTTCAGTTATCTGTTTTATCCTTTGTTAATTGCCTCTTATCTCTTGTTTTTTACTTGTGCAAAGTATATTATCTGCTTTTCCTTTAATGTTATGTACCCATTTAGAATGTATTTTGTTGTATGGTATAAGGTGTTGGTCTAAGGCTAGTTTCTCCCAGATGGCTTTCCTGTTTTCCCAGCAGCTTTTAATCAAATAAGCAGTTTTTCATGGGTCATTTTTGTCTTTCATCTTATCTTACATTGTGTTATTGAGTTTTATTGTTTCTGATTTTGACCGATGAGATTTTTTTTTAACATAGGTTTGAGTACTTAATTCCGCTGCTCATTGAGCTTCAAGGTGGCTCTCTACCTCCTCTGGGAGGAGGACGCTAGGTGGCGCCATACTGCACAGAGTCCTGGGCCTGGAGCACAGAATGCCTGAGTTAAAGTTCAGCCTCAGACACTAGCTCTGTAATCCTAAGCCAGTCTCTGTCTCAGTTTACTCAGCTGTAAAACGGGGATGATAATAATAGCACCTACCTCACAGGGTTATTGTGAGGATCAAATAAGATATTTTAAAGTACTTAGCACAAGTGTCTGGCATTTAGATGATGCTCAGTCATTTATTTAAACTCTTTCCCCCTTCCCCATTGTCTCTTCCCATCCAGGATCAAATATAGACTTTGCTTGTCATTTAAACTCGTCATAATAGTGCCTTTTAATTTTCTCCTGTACAGTAACACTGGTCTTCCTGTAGTCCCTTGAATTCTACACTCTTGTCTTCCATCTCCGTGTCTTTACACTAGCTCTGGTCACCGCTATTGCCCTGGAAATGCTCTGTACCCTCACCCCTATTAGTTTACCTAACTTCTTTCAGGACTCAACTCCTATCTATTCTAAGGAGGCTTTTCTTAATTCCCTCAGAATTAAGAAATTCCCTCAGAATTATTCCCTCAGAATTTTCTTAATTCCCTCTCAGAGCACCTTCTTTCTACTCTGTATTTAGTTAAATTCATTAAACATTTATTATGTCCCTATTATGTGCCAGGCACTATGCTAAATGCTAGGGATAATAGGAAATCCGTGACCTCACGGAGCTTGAAATCTAATGGGGGAAGACAGTACATAAAAGGAAGCTTGAAGGGGGAAGGAATGGGGCCACCATAGAATTCAGACCAAGCACAGCATGGTGAAAAAGTGTCAGTCTACTTATTTTGGAAGGAGCATCTTGTTCTAGTGGAATTGAGGCCAAGCAGATCTGTGGATGGACAGTGGAGTGTTAACTGTATGCACCTGAAGTCTGCTTAGTTGCTTTGAGGGCAGGAACAGTGTTTCTCCTTTTTTGTATCCCCCATCACTCAGCACAATGCCTGGTTTTGTAAGCACTTAATAACTGTTTATTGCTGTTTATTGATTTGACTTGCTTCAAAGTATATTGGTTTTTAGTGGCCTCTAGTTATCAAAACTTTTTCAGCATTTGCGTGACTGTTTTAAGATCATTGTACATATTATGAATGGGCAGGTTTATGAATATCCACTTTAACATATGCTTAAGTCCATTAGCATTGAACATTTCAGTACCATATATGTATACTGTGTATAATTTTGCATTCTTTGGCAGTTCTCTTGGACATTTTGTATTGAGTTCCTAGGTCATTCTTAATTGATCATGACCTTTACTGTGGAGTTTAGAACCTGTTTGGATCACCAAAGATGAATGATTCTTAAATTAATATAATAGTTATAGTTCATAACGAACTTACTCTAATTTTGAAATGTTTGAGTAAAAGACAGCTGCTAATGTTAATTTCCCTTCAAGAGTCTTTGATGTTATGTCATTAACATCAATTTTCTAAACCTAACTATAATTGATAATTTACCTTTTGTTTTTTGTCAGTTAGGCCTGTAATTATTAGGCTTGTTTGAGAGAGATTCCTAAGAAATAGTATGTGACACTGTTTCAACTATTGTGCCTGTATTGAACCAAGTAACTTTATTTTCTCATTTCATTATATCTTTTGCTTAGATTGTTAATTGTTGATTCCTATGCTTTCAGTTTTGCTTACTTGTAGTTTTACATTTACATTCAGGTGGCATGGTATTCTTCCTAAGAGATGTATTGTTGTGGATTTTTTTTAAAGTGGAAAAGGATTTTCATACTCTTGAGAATATTTGGACTTGAGGATCACATCAGAAATGCTACTTGATCTAGTTTGAAGTCTAGCATTGTGACTTCATAATTGGTTTCACCGAAAGGGAATATTAGTTATAATTCACCAGGGTGGAAGTTGGGGGGGGGGTGGGCTAAGAAACTGACTTTCTTTTTGGTAGGTGTTTATTTTTGTTTGCTATAATTTTTATTTTAGTTTGATGTGAGAATGTCTGAGATACTAGCATCTCAGGCCAGTTTGGGAAGATCATAAGGTTTAATCTAAAGATTTAATTGCTCATTGAAGTTTAATCATGGCTCATGTAACTCCCAGTCTCTAGGAACCTCAAGGAGTAGGATGTTTTTAGAAACTATTTGTCAGGGGCAAGAACTGGGAAGGGGAGGTCCCTTGATATCAACTTGTCTGTCCAGGGGTCCTTTGAACTTCCCAGACAGAGTCTCCAGCTTGTTTAGAGTTTTCTGTGATGAGTTTGGAACATTGCTTGTCCAGTGTTACATAGGGTCAAACCATACAGTCAAAAGCTATCCTTAAAGGGGATTTCGGTGACTTTTCTAAATCCCTCATTTTGTAGGTTACTTAACCTGAGTAATAAGTATCAGAAGTGGGACTTGAATCCTGTCTCTCTGGCTCTTGATTGTGGAGATTTTCTTAGCTGAATAACTGCTAAGCTATAAGCTTCTAGACTACCAAATTGTATCCGTCTAGTAACTTGACCTTAACTTTTATTGACCTTTATGGTCCTGTGCTCAACCTCTCTAGATCTACTGAAATAACTAACAGAATGTCTTGAAGATAAAATTACCTTGAACCTTTTACTTATGTGGCCTATATAAAAATGATATATTATACCACCTTTTACCGCACTATTTAAAATTTTTCGTTCAGTTAGGCTTCTTGATCCAAGTTTCAGATTAAACAAACTACGTGCAGTTTGCTTATAGGTCATGTATATTGGGGAAAATAAAATGCTAACTTAAATACGAGTTGAGTTTTGTATATGGATAGGGTATATGTTTCAGACCTTCTTTGTTAACAGGCATGTTGTCTCCAGAAAGGTCCCTGACAATTATATGAAGGAGGCATTTATATTACATCATAGAGTTTAGCCTTCAGAATGTTATTGAATGAATGTGGCGGGTATAGATGAAATGTTTGTATTAGTGTCAGTGTACATTTAGAGATTATCCTTCATCTGTTGACATCTCTATACTAACTAGGAGATAAAATGCTTTATTTGTTTATCATTAAGGCTATTTTCAGAGGAATAGAGAAGAATTGCAGTTGCTTTCAAATGAACCCAATTTCACATTACTATCTCCCAACATCTCCTCTTCCTGGACCAGAAACTGACCTAGGACGAGGGTTCAAGTCTCTTTTTACTGTGACCCTGAGCAAGTTATCTTCCCTGTCTGTGCCTCCCATTTCCTCATTTTTAAAATAGGAATGGTAATACTTGCAGTGTCTACCTTGTGTTAAGAGGAGAGGACTTAGAACATTGTCAAGTGCTGTAGAAAAATGAGATGTTGCTGCCATTCTGCCATTAGGATGTGGATTGAATGAAGGGGGGGGGAAGGGCGGAGTACATCCTTTGAGTACTGGGCAAAAATATAGGGGAAAAAAGAAATAAAGGAGCCATGACTAAAATATTATATGTTATCCTGTTTTTTTTTATCTATCAGTTTATCAGGAATCATTTATTATATATTTACTGTGTGTGTTGAGTATACACAATGAAACTATTCATGTATCTCTAGTTTTTTGTTTCTTTTTTAAAGTACCTGGTCTTAGGAAGGAGGCATTAAGAGCTAGGGTCATCCAGAAAGGTCTCATGTAAGAATTGGAACTTGAACTTAGCTTTGAAAGAAACTTAACCTTTAAAGGAGCAGATGTAAACCTGTGGGAAGCCTTTCCTAGGTTTTAAGGACAGCCTCTTCCATGTCATGGATATGAGAGATAAAATGTTGTGTTTGTGGTATATTATGATAAATCTAGAAAAGTAGATTTGGACCAGTCTGTGGAAGTCCTTCAGTGCCAAATTATGGCATTTATACTTGCATGTAGAGGTAATAGGGAGCCTCTGGATTCTCTTGAGTAAGGGGTTGAGAAATGAGTGAGGAAGTGGAGCCAGTGAGTACTGACAACTCTTTTCAGGTGTTTGTCATGAGACAGGAAAGTTTAGGATGGGTAGATAAACTTATTGTATTTAATTCTCCCTGCTTCTGCTGTCCTTTGTCCAGAGTTGAGACAGATTTGACTTTGTAGTAATTTTATTCAGTGTTCTCAAGCAATGACTAATTAACTTTTAGCACTAAAGGGAACAAATACCATCTTCATTCCCATTCCAAGTTTATTTATATTCATTGTGATCCATTTTTTGACTGGAACCCTCACCCAGGTATGAACACAGTTTATTGTTGTTGATGTTGTTGATTTTGAGTCTGCTGTGAAAGAGAGCTTGCAAGATATTTGTCTCATAGTCCTTGGACTACTCTGTTGGGACCACTGCAGTAAGCTTGCATTTGAATTATTTCTTTCTTTGGTGGTAGTTGTATTATTTTTTTATTCTTGAAATTTTAAAGTTCTTTCTGGTTAACTTGAGTCATTGTACAAAGAAGAAACTTTAAACATTCTTACCTTGTAGTTCTTACTAGATGAAGAATAACTTAGTCCTGGAAGGAATTGTGAACAAAGGAATTAATAGCAGAGTAGGATTCCATGTCTTTCTGTCACACAGATTTGTGGAAACTTAAAAGACTTTATAGTTGTAAAGTGTGATTCCAGCTTTGAGTGGTGTTCCTGTGTCTCTCCCCCCAAACTTTTAATTATACTTAGAAACTTCAAATTAGAATTAGGATAGATTTGTAGGTGGATTTGACTCTCCCTATGGCCGCATGAAAGAGTATTAGAAGTATGTTATGCTATTAGAGGTTGGCTTATGTTATAGATTAAATCGTCAGGACTTCAATGTTAGCATAGAATACATTGACATATATAAGTGAAATTTTATCTGAACAAATTTAAATTTTCTTTGTATTGATTTCATTACCAATAGTAGTTATCACAAAGTCTTAATCTAGTGCCCTTTTTTTTTAAACTTGAGCATTCTTCTGATATAAAGATATAAATCATAGAACACCACTCTACCGTTGATTGGAAGAATTAATTATTGGTCACCCAAAAGGCAATGGAGAGGCACTTGGTAATTCTATATAGGTTGCCACATATCATCAATGAAGAATTGCACTAGAAGAAATAGCACAGCGCATGCCATCAGAGAGGTGCATGACCAGGGAAAAGATGGACTAATAGCTGAGTGAATGACAGCTGCTCAGTAGGTCACATGTCAGAACCCATACATGCCAAGAGGTCATGCTGACCAGTGATCAGCAAACTATAGTCTGTGGACCAAATCCAGCCCGTGAGTTAAGAATAGTTTTATGTTTTCTTTTTCTTTTTTTTTAAATTTATTTATTGACTTGTTTATTTACTTTCAGTTTACAAGATTCAGTTACAGAATCACTAGAGTTTCAGATTTTCTCCCCTCCTTTCTCCCCCCGTACTCCCCATGGTGGCGTACAATCATGTATGGGATCTGCAAACACTTTCACATTGTACAGTAGTCTGGTTGTAACCAATGGAGCAAATAATGGGAAAAGAAGAAGAAAAGGAAAGAAAAGAAACAAAACCAAACACGGAAAAGAACAATAGCATGCATTGCTTCAGTCTCCATTTAAACTCTGGTCTTTCTGGATCTTTCTCTGAATGTAGACATCTCCTTCCATTCTGAGGCTTGTAGAGTTGTCTTTTAACTGTGTTGCTGAGAAGAGTCCAGTTTTTCAAAGTTGGTCGTCACACATATGATGTATCTGTGACTGTGTACAAATTTTTCCTGGTTCTGCTCTTCTCACTTAGCATCAATTCGTATAAGCCTCTCCAGGTAATTATGAAGTCCATCTCCTCTTATAGCACAATAGTATTCCATTACATTCATATACCATAACTTGTGCAGCCATTCCCCAGTTGATGGGCATCCCCTAAGTTTCCAGGTTTTTGCCACCACAAAGAGA
>CM053596.1:150039999-150110271 GCA_028646575.1 Pseudocheirus occidentalis
TTACTGAATTTGAAAGTAAAAGCCATACTTATCTCATAGGCTGTCCAAAGACCTCTGGTAGGCTGGGTTTGACCCTTGAGCCATAGTTTGCTTACCTGATCTAGAGGAAGACCCATAACACATTCATTTCATCCCTTATAGGATATTTATAAGAAAATGGAAGTCTCCCAGGAAAGATATGCCTGGGTTGTTATCTGTATCATTGGAGGGAAGAGTGGCCACAAAAATGGGGTATGAACTACTTGGAATAAGCAATAATTTTTGTTTTATGATAGCACTGGTCATACATACATGCTTCTCTTGATCCTTGGCTGGCACAGATGAAACTGGATTGAGTTTGTTTTCCCACTTTTAGTTAGTTCTCTATTACTTGAGTGTTGGATTTTTGCTGTACACATTTCATTGTTCTTTGTGGTGTTTTAAATTCTTTGTTTTTAAGAATGGATATTATACTCCATAGATATGTGAAAGTTCTTAAAGAGAACTCTTCAGTGACTATTAGATATATTGAAGTGACTGTTGTGGGGGAAGTATTTATAATTTTTATTTATCATTTAAGCCTGCAGTGAAATAGGATGACCTACACCAAAGCACAAAGGAAAGTGCAATCAAAAACAAAAAACAGTGGTCCAGGAACCGACAAAACAGCCGCTTCAGAAATCCTCAGAAAATCAGCAAGGACCTTTCAAAAATACCTGACTACTTGAGGGGTTGTTGTTGATTCCTGTACAGTGTATGTGACTGGTTTCTTAAAGCCTAAGAAGAACAATAAGACTTCCCCCCCCCCCCATTGGAGCATTTTATTTGTATGTATATGTTTTACATCCTTAGAAAAAAAATCCCAGGATTTTTCCTCCTGTGTGTTTTTGTCTTGCTTCCTTATGGTCCATGATGCTAGCTGAGGTTGTAAGCACAGTAAACCGAAACTGACAAGATGACAGCAGATTATTCTGCCACTTTTCCAGACCTTTCAATTGAACATCAAATCTGGGGCTGATTACACCACACTTGTTTAATCGGCCCGTGATATTCACAACAACTTTTCCTGTTCTGTGATCATCAATGATCTCAAATTCACCAGTGTAACCATGCTTCATCATCACAGTTAAGAACTGGACAATTACTTTGGAGCATGGCCTAATGAGAACCTGGCGTTTTCCTCACTTTTCTGCATTGTTGATGCTTTTGAGAGCATCTGCCAGTACATTCATGTGCACCATGGTGGCAGCACTGCAAGATGGCGGATAGTAAGACCACTTAAAAAAAAACAAACTGCTAAACATTGCTATGAAGAAAAAAATACCTGTTACTAGCAAGACAATATAAAGACTAGAATTCTGAAGATTGGGAAAGGATAGGATTTACCAAAGAAATTAATTTTCATTTAAAAGTATATACCCACACCACTGTTAGAAGTCCAGGTGAGTCTGTAAGTAAGATCTAAGTATCTTCATTGGACTGTAAAATGTCTACCTTAAAAGAAGCTTGCAGAATTAAAAAATTTTTTTCAGTGGGCCTGTAATTCTCATACCTATTGAGAGGATGATGAATGTGTTTATATACCAAGAAGCAAAATTGTTCTGGAATTACAGAAATTCCCAAATGGAGATATAATACTGCCATAAGATCTTGCAGCATTCCACACATCATAAAAATTTATTGTAGAGATGGCATTAAACATGTTTCAGTGGCCTGGGACCTTACCTGATTGAAGTCCCATTGAAAACCTGTGAGCTTTAGTCAAGGCTGAACTCAGATAAATGAATTTTTCATCAGAAATAAGCTTAATATCCAATATGATAAAAGTATAGTTTTATGATGAATTTAAAAATGTGTGTGCAAAAATCTTGTGAATTCATTAATAAAAAAGTTGTGGCAAAGTTATATTACCTAGTATTTTCTAAAGATGTAAAAAATGGGAAGTTTATTGTAATGTAAATGAATTTAACGGTTTTTTACTAAAATTAATATACCATTCTAAGTATATCATTAATACATCTTAAAATTACATGTATTATAAAATAACCTCCTCAATAACAAACAGGGTATTTTACCAGCAGAAATAACCTACTTTTGGGCTGTGACTGATTTAGATATGCAAGAAATCTTAGAATCCAGCTAGTTCAATTCTCTAATTTTTACAGATGTCACATCTGAGACCTAGAAAGTTATTTGTACAAGGTCATATAGATACTAAGTAGTAGAGAATTTGAGGCCAGGCTCTTTATCTCTAAACCTACCCACAATTTCTGTTGTATCAAGTTAAAATTAATTATAATATAGCTCTTTAAAATAACATTTAATAAGAAAACTCATATCTTCTGACATCACCATGAACATCATGATTTTATGATGGTAAATTATCTGAATGATCTTGAACCATCTTTGTTTTGAAAATAACCGTGATTTTAGAAGTATGTTATTTTTAGGACTTTATGCTGAGATTGAGCTAGGCAGAAAAGTGTTAAATTTGCTTAGGAAAAAAATTTTGGTTAATCATGAGCAGGTAAAAGAAGGCATAGTGGGAAGCAAACAAAAAAATGTGAAATGCTGTAAATAGATTGTAAATAGATTGAGAAGCTGTAAATGTATTGATATACATAACAGTGTTATATAGGGAAAGAAAATAAACTAGAACTACATTTGTTTCTGTAAGAATGATGTTAACCTTTGAAGGACTAGACACAAATTAATGTAAAAATTTTATGATAGTTTTATTTTGAAATAAAAAATTTTATCCCATTCTTGCCCATACGGATTTTTTTAAAAATGCGTTATGTTGGTTGACACAGCTTAGTTCTCTGAGGTAATCTTAAATTCTGGTTCTTCTAGTGTTACTATTGAGAAAAGTCTTTTAAGTTATTAAGTTTATTTTATAAAAGATTTAAAATGTGTCATGGTGACATTAGGATCCATACAATTTAGAAATTATGTAGTAGAGACTGTATTGTAGGGTATAGCTGCACATTTTGGAATTCTGTAACTGTCTTGCCTTCTCTCTCCATGGAATTTCCCCTGCATGGAATGTAAGACATTAACTATTTATGTGACTTTATTCCCTCAGGTTCTTAAAAAAAAGTTGTCCCTGAAGCTAATAAAAGTTCAGTTGATAAAAAAAAATCTTTTAGAGATTTTTTTTTTTAGAGATTTTAAGTATGGTTTACATTCATCAATTTAGCATCTTTTTGTCACTTTGTTTAAAGGTATATTTTCAGCAGTTCTTTTGTCATTTTAAACCATACTTTCCATCTGAATTTCAGGCAATATTTGTTGATAATTTAAACAGTCATCTTTTTCAGATTGGTTGATACAAATACAATTTTTTTGCAGTAGGTACCTATTACAATGTTGCTAGTGTGTGTGTGTGTGTGTGTGTGTGTGTGTGTGTGTGTTAAACGTTATAATTTTGTCTTAGCCATAGTAACAGTGCTTTTTTGATTTAGGCATGACAGATTTTTTAAAAAGAAAAATATCATTTACATCAATTATTTTCCTCTAGTTTCTGCCAATTAACAAGCATTTATTGGGTGCTTACTGTACTGTATCAGGCACTGTGCAAAATACCAGCCATGAAGACTTTCTTTCTTCACAGAGTGAAAGACTTAGTTTCTGCCCTCAATGAGCTTATGTTCTAGTGTGGGAGACAACATGTATACATAAAAACATATAGAATATATACCAAAAAAAATGTCAAAGTAGGTGGGTGGGATGGGATAGATGTACTAGCAGATGAGGGTACCAGTCTTCATGTAGAAAATGACAGTTGAACTGAATCTTGAAGGAAGCCCCAGAGAGTCCTAAAGGAGGAGATAAGCTAGTTTGGCTCAACCACAGGAGGTAGCAGAGGGAGACATGTTTAATGAGATTGGAAAAATAGATTGGGAAAAGACTTTGAAGGGCTTTAAAAGCTACAGCTTAAATTTGATCCTAAGGGCAATAGAGAGTCAGTAAAATTGAGTAAGAGTGACGTTCAGATCATTTTGCAGCATTGTGTATACAGGCTGAACTGGAATTGTGGGAGACTTAAGGCAGGGAGAACAAATTAGAAGGCTGGGGCTTTAATTTAGAGGAGAGATGATAAGGACCTGCACGGTTTAAGAATAACAGTGATTCAAGTTCATTGTAGTACTACTCTATAAAAAATGATGTTTAGTAAGAAAATTCATCTTTTTACCTTTCTCAGAAAGGGAGGTGACCCTATTCTTTTTCAGGCTAACCCTTTCATCTATAACCTTGGTCCTATTCCCTCCATCATCTTGCAGAGCATCTCTCTAGTGATCTCCTTTAATGCATTTTCACTTACTTTTCTGTTTCTCATGTGTTTAGAAAAAGTGGAGGGGAAGGCTTTCTTATGACCTAATCTCTCCCCAGATAAAATTTTCAAGCACCTACTATTTCCCAGACCCTGTTCTAAGCACTGAGGAGACTAAGAAAGGTAAAAGATAGTCTCTGCTTGCCAAGAGGTAGGGCCTGGGACAGCTGGTGACTGCCCATACAAGGCAATGAGGCTACAAGTAAAAAGGCAAAAAAAAGTCTGTCCTCAAGGAAATCACATTCTGGTGAGGGAGATAACCTGTAAATAAGTACATGTAAGATATCTACAGAGGAGGTTAAAGTTAGTTTCAGAGGGTAAGACATTAGCAGCAGCTTCAGCTGTCCTTGACTTTACCCCATGGCTTCCTCTCCCCAGTTCCAATCTTTTCGTTCTTGTTCTAGGTTATATGGTGCTTCCCACATCCATCACCTTATCTCAGTCTAATCCAGTCCAATGAGCATTTGAAGTGTCTGTTATTTACAGATTTCTGTCCTACATTCTTTGTATATAAAAACAAAACGTAAAATAACTTTTGATCTAATGTAGCCTGCATTCTGCTTTCTACTCTGAGAACCACCACTGTATTTCAGGTCCTTGAAATTTATCACATGGACTTTTGCCTTATGATTGGTTCACTTGCTTCCAATGCCATTTCCCTAAAGTTGCAAAAGTAATCTTCCTAAAGCATGAGTCTGATTGTGTCACTGCCTTAATCAAGAATTTTCTGTGGTTCCCTATTAATTTTGGCATTCAAACAAAGAAAATTACTCATTTTGGTATTTAAAGCCTTTCACAATTTTGCTCCAGTCCTATTTTCCAGGCATATTGCATGTTACGCCTTTGAACGCTTTCTGCATCCTAGCCAAACTGGCCTATTCCCTGTTCAGTGAATTTGGATATGCACTCTCCAACCTCCATGCCTTGGTGCAGGTTGTTCCCTATGCCTGGAATACATTCCCTTTTCTCTTTTGCCTCTTAGAATCCTTAACTTTCTTTAAGGCTCTTCTCAAGGGGCATCTTCCAGCAGAGGCTTTTCTTCATTTTCCTCATTGTTAATAAGCCTTTTCCTTACGTTATTAAATTTACTTTTTTGTCTAAATGTATCTGTTACAGTGTAAACTTCTCAAGCAGGGACAAACTTGCTTATTAACTTTTACATATAGGTATTTGATAAATTTTACTGAATTTGATTGTACATTGTAGACCTTTAGTAAATACCATATTAAACAGCTTTGGAAGTGCTACAGACTTTGTTAGCATTAATTTTTTTTCCAATTTGAATTTGGTGGGAATGGATTTCAAAGTCCTTTCTTGTTCCCAATGTAGTCTCAAGGGATACACCAAGCCAGATTATTTTTCTCACTTTTGCAAAGGAAGAGATTATATGCTTTTTGTTAGATACAGTTGCAGTGTGGAAATAAAAATACAAACATGCTAACATGTCTCACAGCGAAGAGATTATATATATACAAAACTACGAATAAATTCTTTCAACTTGTAGAACAGAGGCAGTGTAGTACAGTGAGTCCTGAATATGAAGTTAGAAGATCTGAGTTTGAATATTAACGTAGACATTAGTTTGTGACTGTGTGGAAGTCACTTAGATTTTTCTGAGCATTGGTTTATCCTCATCTGTGATGTGGGTCTAATGCAACTTGTGCTACTTTCTTCATAGTCCTGTTGTAGAGAAAGTGCAAAGAAAGCAAACCTTTGAGTGATTCTGTCAATGTGAATTTGTTCTTGGTGCTCTCAGGGTTAAGTTGTTGGCCGTAATCTTTGTTCTTTTCTAGTATCTTCTGTCCCCCAAATGATTCATCTATACCATTTTGATGTAAGATGTGATTCTTTTTGTTTTGAGTGCTTTCCTCAACTTAGAATGTCATAACTCCTTGCATTGTCTTATGTATCCCAGTTTCACCATGAAGTTCTTGTAGGTTTTGTTTGTAGTCTATTTTCTTGATTGGTGAGTAATTCTGCATCAGAAAGTATTCTGGCTTATACTATACTCTAGAGACTTAGAGTATATATCCTCTCATAGTAAGAGGGCTTAATAACGAATATGCTATCCTGAACTTTGCTGTTGTCACTAGGTAATTTCTCTTGACCTAGTAATTGTCTGAAATTCCTATGTGACTAAAGGGGTGGGATATAAGTTGTGTATTTTATACAAGTTATTTTTTCTTTTCCTCCTTGCTCCAGTTTTACATGACTTTAACTCAAGAAATAGAATCAGTTTCAACATTGATTATCTAAATATACAAACTATGTCCACTTGTGGGACATTTTCCCTGCATCTCTTTTTTTAACCTAAATAACATATAATTTAATGTTAGGATAGTTTGTCTCCTAGTTCTGTCCTCTTAATTTACCAGGTGCTTTCTTTATATTTATATGACAAGTTTTGTTGTTGTATTTCTCATTAATTTCTTAGTTATACTGTTATAGCTTCCTTGCAATAAATGTTTATATGTTCTGGTTTTTAAAAAATCTTTAGGTTTTAAAATAGCTCAATTTATCACTTAATGGTTAACCTCATTATTTACTTTACCTACTTTAATCTCACTCGTGTAAACTATATGTCACTTTTGCTGGTCAAATTACACCTTTGTTAAAATTAATTTTTATTGAGTATCAGTTTAAAGCGAATCATTTAACATCTGTGTTTTTCTCGATTTTATGGCATTCAATTTTGCAATAAACTTTTTAGTATGTATTAAGTGAGTATTATGAGTGACATTTCTTATCAACTAAAAAAAAAAAAAAGATTTATTTAGTCCATGGTCCTATGATGGACTGTGCAGATTGAAAAGACATTTCATGCCTAATAGGTCAGTACAATTTAAAATATATGTCTTAAAGTAGAAAAAGGTAAAAGGGCATAATATACATTTGTCACAGTAGGGGCAAAAGATTCGTACAGCTTGACTATTTAGCATCTTTAAAACTTTTCTTACCTCTATGTATGTAATTTTGTTTTACTTAAGGCTAGCTTGTATTATATTTATTAATTCTATAAATAGTTATAATACTTCATATTTTATTGAACCTTATTTTAAAGGGATTCTAAATGTTATTGTAATTTGCATTTTTGGTAAAGGACTGTTTTCAGTTTGATTTTACTTTATCCAATGTCATCACTCATTCCATGTACTTGATTTTAAAATATTCTTTGGTCTTTCTTCATTGTGTGCATAATATGTCACCATAAGCTTTTGGAAAAGTTTTACTGTAAAGAAGAGAGGAGGCAGCTAAGTGGTGCAATGAATAGGCCCAGGAGTCAGGAGGCCCTGAGTTCAAATCTAACTTTAGATACTTAACACTTACTAGCTGTGTGATCTTGGGCAAGTCACTTAACCCTAATTGCCCCGCCTTCCCCCCTCCAAAAAGACCAAAAACAAAAAAGAGAGGAAGTTATCCTCTACTAGTATATAGTAGAAAGTGATTTTTATTGGCATAAACTTGAAACTTGTTCAATTTTGAGGTAGTTTCATCCTTCTACTTCTCTGAAATATACTGCTGAATATACTGGTAGAGTTTGGTAATATTGCTTATTTCACTGTAAAGGAAAAAATTTGTATATTTGTCCTTGAGCTTTAAATTCTGGAGATAAAATTAGTAAAATCCTCAGATAAGGTGACTAAACTTTCTCTTAATGATAAAAGCTTTGCAAGTCATTGTTTAATAGTCCATCAAACAGGTTGTTAAAACTTCTTTACTAATGATAGGTAAAAAGTAAAACATCTTTAAAACTTTGGAATAATGCTTATTTGTTACAGATGTTTGTTGTTAATAATGAAGTGTTAACTAGTTATATTTGATTTTTAAATAGACACCAAATCCTACTGCAAGTGAGTTTATTCCTAAAGGAGGATCAACCTCCAGGCTGAGTAACCTGTCCCAGTCAAATATGTCTGCCTTCTCTCAAGCCTTGTTTTCTCACCCATCTGTGGGAAGCCCTGCTGCTGCTGGACTAGCACCAGGTAAGTTGAGAAACTGTGTTAGTTGCAAATATGAGATTTCTAAGCACTATTTATTTCTGTCTTTTTTAACCAGAACGAAAATTTTAGGAACGAAGTGATATATCTTTGATATTCTGAATTTTGTGCTTCAGAATTGGAACTGCAGGGAAAATATATACACTAAAATTAAATTATGCAGTACAGACATTCATGTCATTTTAATGAATGAGATAACTACTTAAAGCACAAAAATAGAAATCTACTTGTGTCTTAGAAATGCAACACTATATTGTGTTGGGAAATTTCAGGTTATATTGTTGTGTCTAAGTGTTTAATGCTATCACAAAGCTATTTTGGCATTCAGAAATTAATTTTTAATATTTTAAGTTATTTTAATGAAATTTCTCATTCTATACTACGTTTGAGTCTAGTATAATTCTCACTCACTTTTAACATGAAATATTTTAAGGTTTTATTAAGAGGAAAAATTACTAGACCATTTAGAAAAATAGGATATTATTTTCAAGTTTTTAAAGAGGTGGTTGATAAGATTTCTGTAAAACTCAATGAGTCCCTTCTTCCCTCCCTCCCTCCCTTTCCTCACTTCCCTTCCTTTTTCCCTTCCTCCCTTTTCCCCTCCTTCCCTCCCTCCTTCCTTCCTTTCATTTTTTTCTTTTATTCCTAGGAGATTAAGAAGGAAAAGAATAAACTTAAGAGCTGAGTAACTTTAACATTAACACCTAAGTAGTTTTTTAAGAACTTTTAAAGAATATTATTAGGCATGTATTATATCTAAGAATAGCAATTGTTACTGGCTTATTTAAAATGAATATTGACATATTCCTCACTTTTCAATCATAAGGGACACACTGGTCTTGAGCTTACATTTTAAGCTTTCTTCTGTCAGTGTTTTTTGTAGGGTAGGGAAGTGAGGTTTGCAGGTTGGGGACTGTAAAACAGTTTTCATTCTTCCTAGCCACAGAAGCAGATCTGTTATTTGTTTTTAAGAAACAGCAGTTCATTGTTTATGGAATTATTTTCTTTTGAATATTTAGGTGAAAATGTTGAAGGAGTTGTCTTCTAGTTAGAAGAGATAATAGTGCTTTGATATCTACCTAAACCTCTCTGATGTTAGGAGTATATTTCAGTGGATCCAATTAAAAATTGAAATTTAGAATTGTGGGAGAAAGGTATAGTTATCTTAAATGAACTGAAATTTAATGTGTTGACCCTTTCTATGAATGGACAGTGATTGTACTCTAGAGCCATCTTAGATAGACCAAATTAAATAACTAAGTACTGCCTAAAAAAAGCAATTTTTCTTGAAGATGGGCAGTTACAAGAATCACATGAAGGATTTTTCCCCTTTTATATTATAATAAACTAAATTGACATTTCCCTAAAATTATTACACATAAACTCTTATAGCACTTTGTGTCTTTAATGCATTTTACATGCAACTTTGTATTTATTTGTGTACATCTCTGCTCCCACCCTCCACCCCTATTGTAAGCTCCTTTAGGGAAGCAGTAGGTTGCTAGTTATTTGTATTAATCTCAGTGCTTTGCTAACAAAAATACAAAAAAAAGGAAGTTTTAATTGATTAATAAGTACCATTTATCACATTATTTCCTTCCATTTAAATGGCTTATCTGAAAATAAGAGCACATTTTATCTTGTTTCCAAAAGCTATACTTTCATGAAATAGTTTTGTCATCGACTAAAATCTTCACTCACAAATATTATCTTTCAGGGCATGGAAACGGTGATGATTTGAAGGTATAAGATCAGGGCTATGCAGAAGATGCAGTTTAGTGCAATTTTAAAACATTGATTCTTTACTCAGTTCTGATACTTCAGCCACTTTGCTAGAGATTAACTCTATTTCTGTCCTCTTGGTATTCTTCAGTCTTCTGATTGATGATTTTCAGTTGTCAGAAATTCATTCACAGCTTGTTCATTGATCTTTTCATTAAAAACCTTTGCTTTCTCCTTCAAAATGTATTGAAACTTGTCATGTTCATTTTATGTCTTTAAAAGTTGGGCTTTTTGATATTACCTTCATATAAACTAAAACACTGTCTTTTCATCTGTTGTATTTTGCAGTAGTATGAAAAAATGTACAATTGAATTTAACTTTTCACTCATTTAGTAGGAAGTAAAATAATTTAGTAACATACACCAAGAATTAGAGCAAGGGGAATTTCTTTTAATGTTCATGTTTTTTAGTTATGTTTTAAGATCTAAATTAAGGATTTTAATTTTTTTCATTATTTAAAAACCCTTTTTGTATATATGCTTGTTTTCTAAGGTTAAATGTAAAGAAGTAAAAGTTTGACAACCTATATGCTTTGATTTTTAAGTTAATTTCTAGCAAATTAAAGACCCTTTAAAATTAAGTATATGAACACTTTATTGGCTGTCATTTTGTTTTCTGCCTACCTTTTTTTAAAGCAAGAAATCATTGGATTGATTAAAGTTTGTCATTCTCATAGGAAACACAACAGTAGTATGAGAAAAGGACAGCAACTCAGGCACTTTTAAAGCCTGCTGAGCAAAATTCATATAGCCAAATTAATTTGCTTTTAGAGCAGCAGTTCTCTGGGTTATGTTCAATTTGTAAAAATGAAAATATATCCTGCAAATCAGATATTTACATTACAATTCGTAACAGTAGCAAAATTACAGTTATGAAGTAGCAACAAAAATAATTTTATGTTTGGGGGGGGGGGTCACCACAACATGAGGAACTGTATTAAAGGGTCGCCACATTAGGAAGGTTGAGAACCACTGTTTTAGAGGCACATAACTATTGTATATATGTCTTTAAATCTTCTCCTTGAGATATTTTCCTTGATTTTTTTTTTTTATGTGTTCAGTGACACTTGTTAGTTACATGACTTTAGGCACTTGTAAAATGGAGAAAATAATACTTGTTCTATTTCATAGGGCTTTAGTGAGGAAAAAATTCCTGAGACATTAATGTAGTCTATGAACGTGAGCTGTTTACTGGTTTTTCAGGAAAATAATACTCGAGTTTTAGAAATTGAGGCAGGACCAGCCCAAGTACATAACAATTGTATTTTTCTTTTTTGGTACAACAGAAAGAGAATTTCATTATGAAAATTAGTTGACTATTTCTTTTTCAATTTGATTTTCTTTTATAAGAGTATTTACTTGGGAGTAGGCATTAGAAAGATAATTCTGTACTAAAAATTGCCATAAAATATCCAAAAATATTTAATAGAAATAGGCATTTACATTTTGAGGTGTTATTTTGAAATTTTGTTAGATAATAACATAGAAATAACACTAAAATTATAGTTCAGTAGAATTTTAGTTAATGTATAGAACTAGCTTCAGAAGACTTTAAATAGTCGTTCTCAACCTGTGGGCTATATTCAATTTGTAACAATGAAAATACATCCTGCATATCAGATATGTACATTATGATTCATAATAGTAGCAAAATTACAGTTATGAAGTAGCAACAAAAATAATTTTATGATTGGGGGTCACCACAAGATGAGGAACTGTATTAAAGGGTCACAGCATTAGGAAGGTTGAGAACCACTGACTTTAAAAAAAAGTGGTCCATCAGAACTCTGAAGACTTTGCCTTTGTTGTGGGGAAGATTCGAGGGACGTAACACCATGGATGAGATTTTTTTTTTCATTGTATCTTATACAGTGAGTTCTTGATCATCCTCATCATCTGGATGATCCATGCATTAGTACTGAATAAATTAAAATCATAGGACAATTTTATCTGGACCAAGATTCTTTGGCTGTAGTCAAGATTGGTAGTCTAAGAACTGAGAGCCGAGGGACCTGTTCATTGGATTGGTAGAAGGTAGTGAATAACTGAGTATGTGGTCTGGAGCTAAATCCCAGGCATGCCCCATCTAATATCATTGTTTCCATGAAAAGAGGATACTCTTAACAGGATATTACCAGAACAGTGATTATGCACATGCAGTCAGCCATAGTGATGATAAACAACTTGATTTCAGGAGAGTTAATTCTGCTGAGAGTTTAAATTCAACTTTGGTTTATGTGTATCTTCTGGTCCTCCGTTCCTGGAACTCACTCTCTTCTTATCTCTGTTTCCTGGCCTTCCTGTCTTCCTTCAGGTCTTAGCTACAATTCCTCCTTCTGCAAGAAGCCTTGCCTGCTTCCCTAATGCTAGAATCTTCCCTCTGAGATTATTTCCAATTTATCATTCACATTTACATAATGTGCTGACAACTAGGAACAATCTTTCTTCTATTCTGCTGTCAACTTCTTGAGCGCAGAGACTAGAATTTTTATTTGTATCCATAGTGTCCGGTACATAGTTGAGACTTATTAATTAATGCTTGTGTACTTGACTTAGGATAGTGATTGGTAATGAAGTTTTAAGACACTATGCTAGTTCTAGATCATTACATATATTAGTGATATTATTTTAATCAATGTTGGCAATGTTCATGTAGGGTAGATATGAATGCTTCGTTTTTTTCCATTTGCAAAGTAATGTGGCAGGACTAGATGACTTGACTTCCCTTCCATCCCTTAATCTATGACCTCATGTGTGTTAGAAGAGTCAGAGATGATTTAGAAAAGCATTCCACACAAGCCAGTCTTTTCTTCTTTGCAGATAATATGGATTCAATTGATGTTTCACAAAATTACCTAACAATCCTTAGTTTTAAAATAATATTTTTATAATTCTAAATTGTTGACTGTATCTTGACAGATTGAGTGCAGATTTACCTATCCACTGTGTCATGTTTCAAGGACCCACTTCTTTCTGAGAATCTTTACTGACTATTCCAGCCCATATTAATCTTCCTTGACTTGCTTTTGTACTTATTTTCAGAATTTTAGTGTTCAGTGTGTTATTATTCTTTTGGTGTATGTCAGTCATATCCCTTGTTAGACTCCCTGAGGACAAGGACCTTTTATATGTCTTTGCGTCCTCTCTAGCATTTGTATATATATGAACATGTAGAAGATGTTCAGTAAGTATTTGATTGATTAGACAGTTTACATCCTTCCTTTAAAAAGAAAAATAGTCTATCTAATGGAAGGAAACAGCTTTTAATTGTGATGTGTGGTAGCTTTTATTTTGGGGGAACTTTATTTTTTTATTGGATCTGTGATTTCATTAGTATAGGGAGCTACTTATAGGGAGTATAAGTAGTTTCCTCTCTCTGTAAATTGGTAACTTCTTTGCAATTTATATAGAATGTTGCAGAAAATCCCAGAGGTAAAGTGACTTGTCTCTCAGTCAGTATGTATCAGAGGTGTGTTAACTTCAAAAGTACTATAATTTTCAAGTAAGATAGTAAACAAATAAGAAAGGAACCTTACTGTTGAAAACAAATCTGAACCATTTCATGTCTTAACACAGGCTAAAGTATTTTTTTTTAAAACAGGTTTTTATTGGTATCTTCCATTTTTTTACATTGTCATAGTTAGTCCCAGTATCCTGTCCTATCCCTCACCCAGGGAGCTACTGCACATGACAAATAGTATTTTTTGAAGACAAAAAAAGAGAGAGGAAAAATAGAAGAAAGGCAACACAATTGATCAGTACATTAAAGAAATCCAAAAACATGTGTAATGTATAACATTCATGAAGGGGTGGGTTGAGAGTGTCCTTTCATATCTCTTGAGTTTTTCTTGTTCTTTATAATTTTATTGCATTAACTTTTGATTTTTGTGTGTTTTTTTTTCTTTTAATTCACGTTATTGAAGTTATTGTATGTATGTATTGGTTTTTTTTGGCCCTAATGACTTCATTTGGTATCAGTTCACATAGCTTTTCCTAGACTCTCTTCATCACATACATCATTTCTTATATCACTATAACATTTCATTACATTGATGTACTACAATTGGTTTAGCCATTCCACAGATGATGGGCATCTGTTTTGTTTCTAATTTGTTGTTATCACAAAAAGTGCTGCTGATGAATATTTTGTGTGTGTGTGTGTGTGAGAGAGAGAGTGAACACACATTTTCTTTCTTATCAGTGACTTCCTCTGGATATAAGCCCAGTAATGGAGTCTCTGATTCAAAAGGTATGGCTATTTTAGTAACTTTTACAAGTTTCTTTCCAAAATGGTTGTACCATTTAACAGCTCCACCAACAATTACATTAATGTGCCTATCATTCCCCAACTCTTCTGACATTGAATATTGCCATTTGTTTTTGTCATCATTTCCAATTGGCAGGGTGTGAGGTGAAATTTCAGGGTTGCTTTGAATTGCTCTTCTCATTATTAGTGACTTGGAGCATTCTTTCATGTGGTTGTAAATGCTTTGCCATACTTGAGAGCTGTTCCTTCATCTTCTTTGACCGTTTAATTTTTGAGGAATGGTTATTAGTATTTTGTATATATGTTTATGTTTATATTTAATATATGCACATATATAAATACGTATGCACATATATAAAACAAAGGAGTTTTTTTCCCTAGGTAATTTTTTTTTCCACTTTATTAAACATTCTGTTGTTTCTGATTCTCCCCTGTATGGTCTTTTCTATTGATATACTTTTTAAAAACTATTTTGGTTCTTGTTCACTGTTGTTTTAGAATGTATTTTGATGTCTGAGGGTGTTATTCCTTCTTCATCCCTACTTGTTTTCACAATTTGCCTTACTCTTCTATATCTTCTCTTCCCCACCCCTTTCATGAACTTCATTATTATTTTATCAAGTTCTATAAAGTATCCTCTTGGTAGTTTGATTGGTATAGCTTTAATTATAGTTACAATTATAATTATTATATTGGCATGGCCTAACTGTAAGCAATATATATATTCTTCCAGCTATTTCAGTTCTTTATTTGAATCTGTACAAATCTTTTATGTGCTTCAGAAGCTTGATTCCCCCAGATATTTTATGGATTTTTTTAGTTTTTTTAATGGAATTTCCATTTCTATCATTGGTTCTGATGGATTTTGCTATTATTATTATTATAAAGAAAGACTGCTGCTTTTTGCAAGTTTATTGTGTAGTCTCCAACTTTACTAGAACTGCTAATCGCCTCAATTACTATGTTCTGATTCCCTAGGATTTTCCAGATAAACCATCATATCATCAATGAATAATGATAGTTTTATCTCCTTTTTATTATTTTGCCTTTAATTTCTTTCTTTTGTCTAATTGGTGGTGCCAGCACTTCTAGAACTATGTCATCTGTGCTTTACTTCCATATTTATTAGAAAAGTTTATAGTATGACACCCACTCCCACATTGTATATAATACTTGGTTTTGAATACTTTTTGCGATATTTAAAAAAATGTCCCTCTATGCCTATACTTTATAGGATCTTTTTAGAATAAATGAGTACTTTACTTTTTCAAAGGCTTTTTGTGTTTATAGAGATAATCATGGTTTTGGATGTTTTGGTTTTTAATGTAATTAATTGTGTTGATTGTTTTCCTAATATTGAACCATCCTTGTTTCCTTGGTAAAAATTCCAGTTGATCATAATAAATGATTTTGTGGATACATTGCTATAACCTGACAGAATTTTGTTAAAAGTTTTAGATAAATATTAATGATATTAGCATATAGATTTCCTTCTGTTTATCTTTTTTGGTTTGAGCATATGAACTATATTTGTCTCATAAAAGGATTCTGATAGAGTGATTTCTCAATTTTTGAGAATAATTTGTAAATACTCTTTAAGTGTTGTTTGAGAAAATTCTGTTAAGCTACGAGGACCTGGAGTTGTTTTGTTTTATTTTGTTTTTTTCCTCTCCTTTGGTTGTTGAGATTAGGTTATTTACAGGTTATTTTATGCACATTCTTATACATTTAAAATACATGTGAACATTAAAAACTGTATGACTCTTTTTTTCATAATAACTTGATTTTCCATCAGTGAATTTTATGGAATCATTGTAAGACTTTTGAGATTCTCTATTTTTAGGATTACGGTTTTACTTTTAGTAGTAACCAGAGACTAAGGTTAGGTTTCCCCAGACTTTTTGTGAGAAGAAATCACTTTTCATATACCTGGAGCCTTTTGATCTTCCTCAGATGGTAGTTGCTAGGCATCAAGGTTCTGACATTCCAGAAACAAGGATTGTGGAGCTAAAGGAATTACTATTTCTTGCACAATTGTTCTTTCTTAACTGGAAATTTCAAGAAATTAAGGAAACTTGTAATATGAAGAAGTTAGATGGGATGATATGTAGGGTGCTTTCTGAATGTTAAATACAACACTTTTCTTCTCTAGGTATTGGTAGTCATTTATCACATCAAGTCTGGTTAGGAAGGAACTAACCATTCGGGAAGTGAGGACCAGTCATTTAGGAGGCATTTTATGAATTGGTTACTACATAAGGCACTGTGTTCAATGCTGGTACCAGCAGGGTTAAACTCTTCCTTAAAACTATTTTTAAAATGTTCCTTTGATCCTTTTCAGAACAGTTCAGCAGCAGTTTCACTGGGATGGGTAAGGGACTTTTACTCTCTTTTCTTCATTTTCAGTTCTATTTTTCTTATTTGGGCTCTGAGATTCTTTGAATTCCTGGAGCCTTATGGTACGGGGACAGTTGCGGAGGAGTGACTGTGAAAGCCCTAGCATGCTCATCAGGGATGTGAACTTACCCCTAAGGGGCTTGTAGAAAACTAGAATTAAGCATCATTCTGTCTTTAGCCTTCAACATTTTTATTACCCTCTTGAATTATTCTCTTCTATGATTGACATTTTAATTACTTATTTGTGATATTCTAAAAAATTGTATTCAGATTTTACCATGTAGCTTTCAGGGTATGTTGAAGAATTCGGTGTGTTCAGATTCAAGAGGTCTGGTAAAGACTTTTAGACTACTGCTGAATGAAATGCATCAATCTTGTAGGCATATTGAGGCTAGAGAATATCATAGACACCACACCGATTTTAAAATCATAGTTTATTAGCTCCATGATACTAACAGCTAGGCTGATGAATTCCACCTTCCTTCCTTTCTAGGGATGGTGTTTGCTTGAGTCAAATAATATAACTCCACTACAGCTCAGCTTCATATGGTGCGTATTAATGTAGTTTGGGATTTAACGTGATTGAGAAAATCATGCTAGGTTCACCTTATATATCTAGATTTCTCACATACAATTTTCACTCTCCAGGAAATTACCTTTTTTTTGTTTGCTTTTAAGAAACAACTCAAACACTCTACTCAATATAGTAATATAGATGGTTCCTTAGGACATTTATTTTCATTATTTTTAAATTTTAATTCTAGAAGGTAGAACTAGGAACAATGGGTGGAAGTTACAAAGAAGAATATTTAGGCTTGGTATCAATGTAAAAAAGCATCCTAAAAATATTCTTGCAAAACAAAAAAAAACCCTAAAAGTTGTAGAGCTGTCTAAAAATGGAGCTGGCCGCTCAAGAGGTTGTGGCCCCCTCATTGGAGCGCTTCAAGCAAAGACTGGATGACTACTTCTCAGGTATGTTGTAGTAGGGATTCTTTTTCAATTGTGGGTTGGACTAGGTGGCAACTCAGGGTCCTTTATAATTGAAATTTGGTGATTCAGTATTTTATCTAACATTGAAGAGAATGAGGTTTTTTACATATTTGAATTGTCCAAATAAGGAAGATGCATACCTTTATCCCTACCAAGTGTTAAGACGATTTTATTTTTAAACTATTTTTGCATGAGAAATATTCCTTAAATGTATGACATTTGGAATATTCTAATAAGATTTTAACTTTTGGGGGAATAGTTTGAGGTAACATTATGAATATAAAATATTACAGTTAATGTTAACAGTTTTCAAGAATCATTTGAGTAGTGTAGTACTCTTTATCTCCACATTATGAAGCCTCAAAATGATAATCTCTTTTTTTTATTTTTGATGTCCGGGGGTGGGGGTGGGGGAACGGGGATTTCTTTTTTCTACTGTTGACTGGCCCTTTTTTAAACTTTCAGTTTACCTTTCACTCAATCTACTGTTTCTGATCTATAATATGACTCAGAAAGCAAATAACTAAGCTTATTGGAATTTTTTTTTGGGGGGGAGGGCAGTTGGGGTTAAGTGACTTGCCCAAGGTCACACGGCTAGTTTTTTGTATTAAGTGTCTGAGGCTGGATTTGAACTCAGGTACTCCTGACTCCAGGGCCGGTGCTCTATTCACTGCGCCACCTAGCCGCCCCGCTTATTGGAATTTTTAAAAATAAGAGTAAGCAAACTTGGAGTGTTAGCAAGATTTATGAAATTTAGTACATGAATTTTGTAACATGAGTTTGTTTACTCAGTCTTTTTAAAAAAAGGCTCCTCATTCCTCTCCAGTTCTTGACTTTTTCAAATAATTTACATTACTGTATAATAGACCTTTTAATGAATCATAAATTAGTATTCTAGTACTTACATTTCAAGGAAAACTATTAGCTAGAATTTTCTCCTATCTGGGATTGAGTTAAATTGCTTGTAGTAGTTCAGAGCAGTTATTGAAGTGTCTAATAGCTTTTTGAAAACATCTTTTCAGATGTTTGCTTAGTTGAATATACCTGCTTAATTTTTTGAGTTCCATAAAGTCATAATTAATATTAATTATTAATTATATTAATATATAATAATAACAAATTAGAAATTAACTATTACTATTTTAAGACATTTGATTTTAAATTTGTAAAAATCACATTTCAAAATTATGGGAAACAAAGGTACATAGACCACTCATTGATCATGATGTGATGTTTCTGGAGGTGAATATTAAGATTAAAAATTCTAATACACCAAATGCCTGTTGGGACCAGTCTTCTTTTATTTGTGAAAGCAGCTTCAAAGTGAGAAGAAACCAGCAGGAAAAATCTAATCCATAAATATTCACTTTTCAGAATGTAAGATGAAAAATATTTGTCAGATTTTTCTTAACATGAGACAAAGGTATAACTGAATTAAATAATGATAATAGATAACATTTATATAGCACTTTAAGGCTTCCAAAAATATATATATATATATTTATTTTAACAAATACTATCTCATTTGATTCTCAACAACAGCTCTGTGAGGTAAGTACTACAAGCAATCATGGCTTATACTTTATAGATGAGGGCAACTTTTGCTACTCAGAAAATTTAAGTGACTTGTTCATGATGGCTAACATAAAAAGTGTTAGAGGAAGGATGCAATATCACATCTCTCTTGACTCCAAGTTCTGTGCTCTTTCTATAAAAATTCAGTCCTTTTTTTTTAAAAAAGAAAAACACTACCATAGCTATTTAAGTTGTTAGCAAAATTTATTCTTAATCTTGGAAGGAAGGACAAAGGACTGATTTTTAATCTCATTAGTATGTCTTGTTAGACTGAAACTGATAATCTCATTATTGATTGTGAAATGATGACATCTTATTCATTTCTAGTGTTAAATAATTGTATTGTGTTTAACAGGGTTCTCTGTACTGAATGAGCTAGAGATGTTCACATAACTTCTGCCCCAAGGGAGAGTTTATGTTCACATAACTTCTGCCCCAAGGGAGAGTTTATTAAGAGAGAAACTGCTCCTGCTATATTGCTCCTTCCTTATAAAATAGTTAGTGAAGTGTAGGTCACCTCCCACAGGCCAGCAGATAAAATGCCAAAATCCCTTTGGTTTTACAATATATGAAAGATTGACCTAACAATAAAGAACATCATCCAGGTGAGAAGATTAAAGAATGTGCCAGCTCTAGTGTACTGCCTTTTGTGAAAGGAGCCTGACATAGAGTTAGGCAAAGCAAGAGTCTTGCATAAAAACAGCAAAAACTAAATTCAAGATGAAGAAAAGTATTAGGTCTAATTGAAAATTGAGAAAGTTTTGATAGCTCATGCTATTTTAAAATGTATTGATAAAATTTAGATAATACTTGTTGATGTTATGATAGATCACATTTACATAGGGCTTTAATGTTTCATAACAGTTTTGTGAGGTAGGAGGTATAAGTTTTTTTTATTCCCCTTTTACTAATGAGAAAACTGAGGCTCAGTAGGGTTATGATTTGCCTGCACTCATATAAGGAACACAATTTGGATTCTGAAAAATAAAACTGCCTCTGTTGTGTGGGTAGAATTATTAGGGATGATCCTTTATAATGATTTACATTTTCAAGAACTTGGATCATTTTCATTAATCCTGGCAATGTTCATTATATGAAATTTATCTTTGTTTTTATATCATAATAAATTTGTAACATAGTGGTGTAATAGGTAACTTACCTGGACTCTCAGAAAATTGGGATGAAACCAGAAGTAGTATAACTTTGGTTACTTTTCAAAGTCTAGGCTGAAGTATACAGTTGAGTTATGCCTAACTTAAGAAAATTTAGGTAAGTGAGATAGATGATGTGTATGTAAACGTGGTTTTGAACATTTGGATATTGTTAACAGTTTGTGAATGTAACCATAGTTCTAAAAAGAAATGCATGTGTTTAATGTGTGGATTTTTTATAATCTTTTTCACTCTCAGTTTTTCACGTAAATAGAAATATGTTGTAGGATTCTGTTTAGTTAATAGTTTGTGAAAAGTAGATTTAAAAACTAGGATATAGGTCTTTCTTATCCAACTTCTCTGTAGATCCATGTGTACACTGAGATGTTGGACATTGATAGATGTAAATGAAATAGTAGAATTAGGAATAGAATGTGTTAAAATAGAATGTAACTCAGAAGTTGGGGGAGCTAAAACATTAATGAGACCAGAGTTTAATTTACTCTTTTTAGGCTCTGACATCTTAAGAAAAGTAGTTTCTTTTCTCTTATCTGATAAAATGTATTATTTTAGTAATAGCTTGTGATTTGACTTTATTTTATCTCCAGGTGGGAGCATCTTTACATATGACAATCTTCATGAAGCTTCTCAAGTTTGGAGTAATTACAAAGCTGTGAGAAGATTTCATGGAGAATTTTGTTTTGATAGGCATTAAAACTTATGGTAGCTTTATGTTTGTATTTGTATTAAGAATTTGATATAATTGTTTTTTTTAGGGAATCCATATTTCTGGATTGAGCATAAGGCTCTATTTATTTATAAGTAAGTGACAAAGGTTTCTTTCTTCCTTTTTGATTGTAATTTTGGGTAGTTATTATTTAAAATTTTATTAAAAGTAAATAAAAATTAATTTGAAAATGGTGGGGTGTATCATGCATGTATCATACCTTCTAACAAAATTTTCGAATTAGGGCTCTGTGAATCTTGAAAACAAAAACAAAGTTTATATATTTATAATGGGAGCTTTTTTCCTTTAAATCAGTAGACGTAATACAAATGAGCTTTTTTTATATTATTATTTTATAGCTTCCGGTCCATTGATTTGATTGGGAGAATGACAGTATAACATGCACCATTGAACTTGATAGAATGAGAATAAAGTTAGAAGGGGATACTTTGTAATCTGATTAGAATCTTTTACCAAATTGATTGTTTAAAAAAAAATTTAATGTAAAAAATGAGACAAAGAATGTAGTTTGGTTTTAAATGTTCTGGTGTTCAAAGAGAAGACCTTGATTTCAATGAATATTCAAGCTCTTAATATTCTGTTCTTTTTACCTTAGCAAAGGGATCTATAATCAGTTTCATCATACATATTCATTTCTAGGTATTTCTTGGCAACATTTTGAAGTAGATTGACATTTTGATTCCCGACCTTTAGATATTGAATGGATGACTTTTTAGGTTACATATTACTTGTTGTTGAATTTTTTATATACCTCCCTCAGTCCCACTGTCTTTCTCAAAACATCCCTCAGTGACATATTTTTCATCAGTTTTCAGTGTTTGTTAGCACACAGTGATATATTTGGAGATACTAAAGGATCTCTAAAGTACATTAACAAAACTTTGTGGATTCACTTAATTCACTCTCATAAAAAATGAAAATTGAAGTTATAGTTTCAGTTCATCAAATTCTTGCTGACATGTTCATCCATATACTCTCTTTGATGAGAGGTGGCTTCTATCTTAAACTTTATAAAAGGATTCTAATTGTCATTTTACTCTAGTTTTTCATCAGAGTTTAATTATCCTTGATTGTAAAATATAAAATAAAATTTTAAGCATCTTTTCATTAAATATTTATTGTTATTTGCTTTCAAATTTAAACTTGGCTTGGAAGTTCTTAATATTTTACTTAGATAACATTAACCAACATATATTTTAATGTATGTTACATTTGTAAATATAGGGAATGGATGAATCATTTACTCTTAATTGAATGCTTTTAAAAATCCATGGGCATTTGTGTTGAGAAATTTTTAAGCATATATTCATACTTGATTTGTTTTAATAGAATTTAAACTAAAACTAAGAATGTGTAAATCTTTATGGTATTTTTGCTATTTTAATATTTTAATTTTTGCTAAATTTTTTTATTTAAAATTTTTCTATGTACACTTCTTGGCTTAATCCTGACTTTCTAGCATTTAATGTAGTCATGGATTTTAATTTTTGATAGGGATATTTTAAAGAGTACTATTTCCGTTTTTCATCCTTTGTCATTTAAAAGCTTCTAAATAGAATTCATCTGATTTTGGTCTTAAATAATAACTGGAAAGGGCTACAAGTGTTATTAAACATATAGGATATGTTATTACTTCAGTAACATTGCATACTGTAACCTTACTTGCATGCTTTATACATTCTAGAGAGCCGTAGCATAGAGGGCATAGTGCACAGAGTACTGGACTCATAGTCAGATGACCTGAGTTTGAATTTCTTCTCTCACACTTACTTGCTGTGTAACCTCTGGGCCTCAGTTTCCTTATCTGTAAAAGAGGGATAATAATATCACCTACCTCACACAGTGTAAGAATTAGTTGTTATCTAAATGTGAATTATTTTTGGAGAAGACAGAGGGAAGGACTTATTCCAAATGTTTCTAAATATAGAATATAATATAGAATACAGTAATAGACCACAAAATTCCCATTTGTTTCTGTAAAAAGGCAAAGGCAAAAATGTTGTCTTTTGAGTTTTTTCCTTTTTCAGCTACATTGTATTTGTGCTATGGATATATTGCTATCTACTTAAACGCATGTGTATATCTACTTAAACGCAGTAGTTAACTAGAAGTCCTGTCAGGTCAGGTACATGACCTGTTTTTCTTCTGTTTCCTAAAACATGCACACATAGTAGGTACTTAATCAGTGTTTGTTGAGTGTTTTGTTGAAAGAGAAAGCTATAATTATCTGTCATCATTGGTTTCTTTCCTTTAACTTCAGGACGAATCTTAAATGTGTTCTACAGAAATAAAAATCTACTTAAATCTTGACAGGAGATTTTATAATCTCCTTTTAATTATCCATTATCAACTCATGATCATGCAGTGACTTAATAAAAGTCCTTAATTTATAACTTAAAGCCTTCTTTACTCTTCTGAGAATAGTTGAAATGGAAGACAGTCACATTGTGAGTGGAATGTAGTTGGCATACTCATTCAGTTATCTCAGCCCTCTCTTTACACTGAATAATCAAAGTTTCTTTAAGTGTCCTAGATCTTATTTTCCAATACTTCACTTATCTTTGTGTTTTCCTAGGAGTCCTCCAAGTTTTACAAATTCTTTTTTGGATTTAGAGCCTGAAACTTAATATATTTCAATAATGTTCAATTTGGTGCTACCTATAATTAAATAAGAGAAAATGGCTTGTTTTCTAGTCTCAACTAATAATTTTTCTATTGCTAGAAATATTTGAGTCTGTCTTAAAACACGTATAAACACTTCTTTCATCTGTGCAGAGCACAACCCATCCACACCTTTTTATCCTATATGTTTACTGACCATTTTAGCCTATTAATCCTTCATAGAGAATCTGTGCAGCATAACAGAGGCCATCTTTTTGGTCTTTTAAAGTAATCTGGATGCCATTGCCATTGTTAGGCCATCTCTATTGTCTGTTACTCTTGCTACATGACAGATACTCTTCTTTTTCAATTGCAACATTTCCTGGATAATATTCCTTATTCCACTCATTGTGTGTAAATATATCATTTTTAGTCTTATACTTTTGACCTCTCTCTATCTTTCATGGTCCTTTGAATTATCTGCCATTTTGATTTTTCAGTATTTATAGTAATCTTTGAATTACAGTTAGGAAGCACCACCCGGATCTTAATGTTCAGAAAATGGATTCTTGTGCTACAACAAAGATATTTGTTTAGTGATCTTATTTTTAATCCACATCTATATCATAAAATGTTCTAATGGAAAGAGAGGGTTTCTATAAATGAAGTTTTTTTTCTTTTGTTGCTTATATCAAGCTTCAGAATACTTTGGGAATGTCTTATTGAAATTCATAACCTTTCAGAAGAAATCAGTCTAGTAGTCTTCATAGGCTAAATCAGATTGATGAACAATGCCTATTGTTAGAGTATGACATTGCTATTTAATGGACAGAAGATTAATTTAATTTATAATACATATGTCTTAGATAAGCATCACAGATGAACAATTGAATTCTAGGCCCAAAATTAAATAGAATTAATTGATGGGGCTGTATTACGTTTGGGAAATTATGGTGTTTTAAACACCCCCAAATAGATACAGGTTAGATGTCCCCAAAAGTATTACTATATTTGTGAGTCATAATTTCACAAAATTCAGTTCAACAGGCATTTATTATTAAGCATCTACTTTGTACTGGGCATTGATTGGCTAAAGCACTAGGAACACAAAAGATGAAGATTAAAAGCAATCCTACCCTTGAGGAGCTTACATTCTACTAAGATTTTGATTAATGAACTCCTGTTAATGGAAGGTGTAGACACATTCCCTGTTTCAAAAAGATCAATTTGTTTTGATCACAGTTTCTGTCATTGGATCTTCTGATTCACTTCAACTAAAACTTAAGCATCTGTTATGTGCAAGGCAATGTGCCAGATGCCATATATCCCATATGGAAAGTAGTCAACTCTTAATTTTCAAAGATATATTATCACATTTTAAATTTAGTATCATTATATTTTTAGATTAGAAAAAAATTAAGTCTAAACTATGCTAATAGTAGGAGAGATTCTTGACTTACTGAAGTTATCAGTAATAATTGTCTAGACTCATATATGGGAGTCTTATATGTTGGAACAAAACACTGAAATAAAGGGCAATGCCATATATGTGAGTGTTAGTTTTAAATCTTTGGCAGTAGTATTTGTGTCTCTCTCATTATTTTCCTTGCCTACCTAGGCTTAAGGTATGTAGCTTAATTTTACTAAAAGTGATTAAAAAATCCCTGTTTGTTTATTCAATGAAGTTTTAAATGAAAAAGACAGCTTTAGAGTAATTCAGGAAGGCAGCTTAGGCAAACTGGACAATACAGTTCCTAGGAAAATTCTAGATTGACTTATTAAAATTAGTGAACATCTAGGAGAAGGGAAGTGGTACAAGGAGCTCCTGTGGCTTCTTCCAGAGTCATTTATGCTGGGTTAGTCATATTTCCTTTTTTGGACAATGTTACTAAACTTATACCAGAAATATATATATATAGTTTATCTAGGTTTTAGCAGAACATTTGTTAAAGTATCTAATAATGTTCTTGTGGAGCAGGAAGAAATGTGGACTAGATGACAGTACAGTTAGATAAATTTGGAACTGGTTCAATGGTCAGACCTAGAATGGTCTTTAATGGTTAAGTGTCAGTTTGGTAGATTGTGGTGGAGTGTCATGGACTTGAGATTGAGCCAATGCTATTTAAACATGTACACCATTGACTATGATAAAGGTCTAGTTGGTATTCTGTTTCCTTTTTCCTAGATCCCAGATTTTCAGGTCGGAGGCATCAAAAACACACATTGGATGGTCTAAAGTGATCTTGATGGGCACAGGCTTTTGGGCTGAATCTAATGAAACTAAGTAAGGACAGTTGCAAAATTTTACATTTGGCTCCAAAAGAATCAACTTCAAAAGTACTGGATGGGGAGGCATTGTCAGACAAGTCTGAAACAAAGATCTAAAGATTTTAGTAGGCTACAAATTCAGTATAAGACTGACATAAGAGAGATCCAGACAGGCATAGCTTATAGGAATGAGGTTATAGTCCCTCTATACTTAATGCTGGTCAGAACACTTCAGGAGTGTCGTACTCAGGTATAGTAACCATAATTTAAGAAGGATGCTGAGCTGGTATGTGTCTAGAGGAGACTAGACATAATGCTACAGTATCTTGAGTTTATAAAGGCTTGGGGATTGGAGGAAGAATGACATTATGCTTGTCACATATAAGAGTGATTAAACTTTGTTTGGCCTTGGAAGGTATGTCAGGAGAAAGTGGGCAGAAGTAAATTTAGGAATGATGTCATGAAAACCTCTCTAACAGTTAAAGCTGTCTAAAAGTGGAAAAGGGCTGTTTTAGAAGACAGGAAGACTTTATTAGAGGTCTTCAACTAGAGGCTATATGACTGTTTGTTGAATATACTATGGTAAGAGTTCTATTCAGAGATTGGACTAAATGGCTACTTTAAAGTATCTTCCAGCTCTAAAAAGTTATGTGATTCTGTGGTTTCTAGCTTTATAGTATTTTGAGAGTCAGGAGGCAATAATAAATATCCAGACTGAGAGTAAGAAGTGTTAGACATGCCTATATTCAAATGCATGTTGACTGAAACCTATATTGAAAGAGTCTATGACAACTTTGAGTACTCAAGCCTTAGAGGTAAGCCTGTTCAAAGGTATGGAGATAAGTGAAATATTTCCCACAGATGGCTAGCAGTGAGTTTGCCAGTTCCGCTAGTTAGAGAGTGCATAAAGAGGAAAAATAAATAAATTTGTAGAGTACTTTAATTGCCAGGCTGTAAAGAATTTGTAAGACACTTTAAAAGCAATAGAGGGTTACTGAAGGCATTTAAATAGTTTTGACATGGTGAAATCTTTGCTTTAGGAATATCACTCTTGTCTACATTGTGCAGGATAGGTTTGAGATTGGGATGCGTAGAAGCAGGGATAGCAGTTGATTGGCATTTGCAGTATTCTAAGTACAATATTCAGGAAGTTCAGGCCTAAAATAATTGGTGGTCATCTGAATGGCAGGAAGGGAAAGGATTCCAGAAGTATCATAGGGGTAGAATCAAGAAGGCTTGGCGACTGATTCGATTATCAGAATTAAGAGAATCAAGGAGATTTCTGAGGTTGAAAACCCATGTGACTATAAAGATGGTTGTTACCCTCATTAGAAATATGGAAGTTAGAAGGAGGGATAGGTTTTAAGGAAAATGAATTCCATTTGGGGCATGTTAAGTTTAAGATAGGATGTTGCTGGACATCCAACACGCCAAACTCAAGATTTTGGTGAGTTAGTACATAAGAAATCAGTTGCTAACAGCCACCTTGTTGTTATTGTTGAAAGTGTGATGAACGTCATGCTGTGTGGAATTCTTTCTTTTTAGTAAGAATGTTTGTGAAATACCAACCTTGACACTTAATAACATTTTTCATTTAAGTATATTTCATGTGCCTTCTCCAGTGACTAATGAGAAAATAGCTGGTTATGTATTAACTAATTTGTATTTGAAAAGTCGCAGTTTCATGATCTTTTTTTAATTTTTGGTAACTGAAAGTATTTAAGCAAGTGCTGCTTACTTATTAATAGATCGCTTAGATTGAACAGCTACTGGAGATAAAGGAATGTTAGCCTTTCTTGGATACATTTAATTGTATCTCAAGCCTTTCCACGTGGGTGTTGAAAGATCTCATGGACAGTAGCTGTTCTGATTTTTGTTGGTTGTTTTCTCTAGGGAACAAGCTACCTTCTGAGTCAGCACTGGACTTGAAGATAAATCCTACAATTCATGAAACTGACTGATTCGACTAAAGGATGGATAGTTTGGGCAGCGTTGGACAGCTCTATGAGGGGTCTGTTTGTTTAACTGAGGGGATTGTTGAGTTCAGCAACTTTTTAACTCCCTGATTAGCTGTGAAAATGGGGGTTTGTGAAAGAATTAGTTTTGGCATTTAACATATATATACTTATTGGTGGTGTTTCTATGTTATCATTGAAGTTCATGGAATATCTCTTGAAACTGGAGAAACTTTGCCCTTATATTTCTTGCTAGTAAAAATGGTTAGCATAGGGTTTTGCAGTATGTTTATTCTTTTTCTTTTTTTCACATGGCACAGGTAAATATCCAGGTGTGGACATGTAAATGTATATTACCTATTCTTAATTATAGTTTCTATTTTTTAATTGAAGGTAGTTTTGTGGTCCTAAACATTTAGGATTAAATTGATCTGAATAACTTAGTAAGAAGTACTTGATTTAGTAATGAATATTTTACATATTCCTTGTGGCTAATATGTTTATTGAAGATAAAACTGAAAAAGTCCTATCCACAACCGTAATATGAATGGTTATTGTACTGACAATGCTTAATTAAATAGGCTTTATCTTTAGCCTGAGGAATATAAGTTTTTAAATATAATGAAAATTTCATGCTTGTGATGTTAGTTGCTAGAATGGATTATTGAAGGCTCTTGTGGAATTTCCTTTGGAGAATTTTAGAAACAGAATGAATTCCTATTTTTCTAGATGATGTAGTTAATAGTTTTGCCAAAAAGAAGAGTACAGAATATTTTACCATTAGCCTTTATAGCCTTGTCATTCTATAATAAACAACTGAAGGATTATAAATATTTTAGAATGGTAAAAGAATTATTTAAATGTATGGTATTAGCAATTATATGTAGCCAGTGCTTCAAGGATCCCTGATAATATCATCATTATGGGATAGAAACTTATTTCACCTGTGTTGAGGAGCTGTATTATACAATTGTATATTACAGCTCCTCAATACATTGGTTGATGGTCTTTATGAGTTGCTATGGCCCCCCAAAATATCATTACCTAGTAGCCAAGCCTCTTGTAAGACTTCAGACTTTTAGCTAGACTGATCCTCCAAGGACAGACATTCAGTCCATAGCCATATTCATGCCCAAAGCCTGTTTAGCTTGGGAAGCCTTTTTGAAGCTTAAGATTTGTTGGCATATACTTTTAAGAGCATAGGTTCACATTCATACTACATTGAGATATCAGAGTAAGACATTAGTGGAAAACATTAAACTATGTTTAAAAACCCTCAAGTAGTTCACATTTTATCTGTCTTGAGGAATAAGAGAACACTAGCAGGGAAGATCAGTAGTGCCATATGGTCCCTGAACTGAACCTTCAAACAAGTTAAGGATTTTAAGGAATAAAGGTAAGGAAGGATTACATTCCTAGAATGGGGGATAACCTGTACAAAAGGCATAGAGATGGGCTATGGATTGGCAGGTTTAGGGGAAAGAAAGTAGTGGGTCACTTGGACTAGATTGTAAAATGCCTGAATGAAAGTAATATGCAGTCATTCTAGAAAGGTATGTTCCAGCAAAATTATTAAGGACTTTACACTTCAGGCTGAGAATTTTGCATTTTGTCTTAGCATTTGTGAGCTCCTGAAGATTGTTGAGGAGGGCAGTGATGTTGGTCAGACCTTTGCTTTAGGAATATCAGTTTGACAGATGTGGAGGATGAGTTTAAAAAGGAAGGAGGGAAATCAGTTGGCAGACTATGGCTATAGGAGAGTTGACTGTATAAGTGGAGAAATGTAAGAGATATTGTGAAGGAAGAATTGATAAGACTTGACAACTAAGTGGATGGTGGAGGGCAGAGCATGCGGGTGCTGAGAGGAACAAAATAGGCATGGCTGAGATTAAGAATCTGTGTAAAGATTGGTGGTACCTTTTATAGAAATAAGAAAAGGGCCACAGTTAGAAAAGAAGAAAATTGGCTTTGTTTTAGGTATGTTGAATTTGAGTTCCCTATGGGATATCCTATTGTAGCTATCTAAGTGCATTTTGGGCCTTATTTACATTATACCTGATTGTTTATAATTTTAGAAAGAGCTGATTAACAATATGCCTTTCAAACTTTTATCATAATTAGGAAAAGGTATGGATGTGGAACTATTAAGCTATGGCCTATATTCCATAATAAATGTTCTTATGGTAAACTTAGGTCAGTACATAGTATTGTTTTTACTGGTTACTTAAGGACCTTGAGATAATTTCCAGCTGTTCTGCTGCTGTTCATAATGGTAGGGAAAATAAATTTGGCCAAAGTTTAGACAGCACTAATTTTGCTGCACTTTATCTAGAGATGATATCTTTAGCAACTGTATTTGTTAAAATTAATGTTGTGCTATTAATATAGTGTCTTGTGGGAAGGTGGTAAGGTTTTTTTTTCCAGAATGAAGTAAAGCTTTTAAGTGATTGCTCATGTAATTTCCTGTTGTCTAGTGTAATAGAAAGGAAATTTCTAAAAGTTATTTTTTTTAAACCTTTACAAAAGAACTACTTTGAGTAGACAGTACAGATTTTATTTATGGTTATTCATTAATTTAATTAATTAATTAATTTAGTGAAAACCAAGAAAATAATTTCCAAACACAAAGTTGAGAACAGAAAAGAGAATATGTGCAACTGTTTTGTGTATAGATAGCTTTATATGATAAACTCGGGTTAATAAAAGATTTTCTCACAAGAAATTTCTTTTGAAAATAAAAAAAAGTTCATACTTACTGATAGTTGAATTTAATCTAGTAATATAAGAATTTTGATCTTATGCTCAACAATATTATCAAGAGCACTGGACTTGGATTTAATCAGGAGACTTTAATTGTGTTCTTATAAGCCATGTGACCATGGACAAGTCACTTGACTCTTTAGATTTAATTTCTCATCTGAATAACGATTAGTCTTAAGATTAATCTTAAATAACTTATAAGGTTACTTCCAGTTTAAAAATTTTACGATGAGAATATCTGCATACTGGATACTCTAGATACTACAAAATTAATTAGGGCCTCGTTTGTAGTTCTCTTATAAAGTACACTGCTTTCTTGTATCGTTCTTTTTTTTTATTCTTCTGGCAACAATTTCAGTCTGGCCCATGTGAAAGGAGCATCTTACCTGGACTACTGTGATAGCCTCTTAACTGAACTCTCATCTCTCCCTCTCTACTTCCACATAGCCCAGGTCTGACCATATTCCTCTTTAGTTCAGAAACTTTCAATGGTCCCCTGTTACCTGTTAGAAATTATGGCCTTCTCAGTTTGACATTTAAAGCCCTTCAGTCTTGGACTCTTACTTACCTTTTGAATTTTGCACAGTATTCCTCTTTATATGCTCCACATTCTGGCCAAATTGTCCCACAGGTTTTTTTCTCTCTCTGCTTCTATGCCTTTGCTTAATCTTGATTTGAGGTGTTGTTTTCAAGTTGTTTGGAGAGCAGTGTTGGAGGAGTTTTGCTGAAATAGTTGCCTCAAATCTGCTATCTTGTCCCTACCCTCTCCTGTGTACTTCTATTATTTTAGATTTGGGTCCTCAGTGTCAAGTACATAGTAGGAACTTAATACATGTTTGAAAGGATTGGATTGGTGGTGTATTAACCTAAAATGGACTTTGTACCTTTAGAAAACTGCCATTCAGGGACAATATTCATAAATATCATCATGAATCATTATAACAGTTGTTGTTCATTGCTTGTCCTTTGTTCTCAAAGAGGATCACAACACCAGGGAGATGATGCCCTGGCACACAGGTGAATTTGATTTAAATGAGGTAGGGCTGTGTAAAGTCACCAGCCTCACTTTCTCCTCCAGTACCATCTGGGTCCAGTGGCCAACTACACATGTGGTCGACTGGAGATGGCCCTTATGACAATTATAATAAACAGTTTAAGGGACCTTGATTGAAATTTAAGATTTTAAAAGGATTACTTCCCTTCCCCCCAAGAAACTGCCTTATGATGGGAAGTAATTATTACAATATTCAGATAGTTTTATTTATGGTTTTCTGCATTATCTCCTTGTTGACTCAAACATTTGTCTAGCATAGGACAAAGATTTTAATAACAACTGGATAAAATGTTAGGATCCTTAGTTGGCATTTCATGATGTTCCAATTTGTGTAGCAGGATTGCTCTGCCTTCCCTCCTAATTGTGCATACCACTTGGATACATTTTTATTAGCTGCAAACATTCCCCGTATAAGTCAACACTTAGCAATGAGTTTCTGCGTTTAAAACATTTTCCATATTTGTAAGTTCAGTCATTACTCTATTTAATTTGGAAACCATATCTAGGATATAAGACTTTTCGAACTAATTTTATGATGAGTCAGTAAGTTCATTAGCTATTGAGAGTTATAATGATAATTTAATTATTTAGAGCTGTAACATTCATAAAACACTTTTCCTTACCTCAGTCCTGTGAAAGAAGTTTATAAAGATCCCTATTATATGAGGATACTGAGAGAGTGACTTGCTTAAGGACAGTCCCAATCCAACCCCCTATGACCTTTTGACTTATGCTTTATGCCCACATATAACATATACTACTACTACTACTACTAGTGTTCCAGTCACTAACCTTAACAAGCTTGCTTTTTAAATGACCTTTGAAATCAGCTTAAGTTCTACTTAAGCTATTTTGTGTCTGTTACTTGTTGCTAGTTAACAGTTCTACTTGCTATTCTCAAAGCCACTAGCCACTAGTGTACCATGAATTCAGTGAGTTAGCTATTCTCTGTAGACTGCAGCTGTAATTACTAGCTCTTTCATAAATGAATATACTTGGTCATGTGATTAGAGAGAGTTGTTGAAACAGTACAAATCAATCACCATAGTTAGAAAGTAATTCAAAACACATTTGTGTGTATGTATCATAACCTTGTCAAAACGATAATTTGCTAAAGAGCAAAAAGTAAATGTCTTATTAAAGCCCATCCAAAGGGGACTTTATTTCTGAAAAGAGCTTAAAATAAGGATATTTTGTTTATATCATTTGATAGTCCTACGGCATTTATCGGGTGATTTTAAGAGGAGCATTACAATGCAACCTTGTGGCGTAATGATAACCTAATTTTTCTTCATTTGTTTCCTTGATGGTATTATATTTGGTGTGTATAAGCCACAGACAGTTTTGTTTCAAAAGTTATTCTGTAACTTAGGTCTGATATCTGAAATAATGTATTACTGTTGTTTCTTTTACAGTAGCCTTAGAATGTCCATGTGGTTGTTTGGTAGGACATATGTATCTCAGAAAAAAACCATCATGAAGAATCCAAATGTTTGCAGTATTTAGTATGATTAGACATGCTTTTTCTGTTAACTGCTGGTTTACCTATTGTCTTTTTTCTTTTTTTTTCTTTTTTTTGGGGGGGGAAAGGTAGATCAGTTGGGGTTAAGTGACTTGCCCAAGGTCACACAGTGTTGTGTCTGAGGCTGGATTTGAACCCAAGTTCTCCTGACACCAGGGCTGGCGTTCTATTCACTGTGGCATGTAGCTGTCCCTACCTATTGTCTTTTAAAAAAGAGAGATTATTTTCAAATTAATTGTGATTAATGGAAAAATAACTTATTTTCTCTGGAGTGCATTAAGCTCTATCTAGTCTTATGTTCAATAAATCAAACTTGATGGCTTATTAATTGAAAGTGAAATATTTAAAACCTCATTTTCTCCTCACTTGCTCTTTTTATCAAGCCTGTTTCTTAGTCATCTGAACTTTTAACATAGAAGTCATCCCCAACTCATTCTTCTCTGTTTCCGTTTCTAATTGGTTATCTCATCAGTTTTATTGCCATATCTTGTATCCATGCCCTGCTCTTCACTCATACTGCCACAGCCCTAGTGTAGGCCCTCCTTGCCTCTATTTCAGTAGTATCCCAGTTGGTCTCCCAGCTTCCAGTCTTTCTTCTTTCTTATCCATCTTTTACAGAGCTACCAAAATAATTCTCCTACAGCCTAGGTCCAACCCTGTCACTTGTACTAAAAACCTTTTAGTGATTCCCTGTTGCTGCTTGTTTAAAAGAAAAAAAAATTGCTTAGACCCAGTTTTCTGCACTTAGGTGACTTTTGCAATTTTGTTTCATGTTCTTTTAAATCTCTATGCTCCCAGCAAACTGAAGTTTAACATTCTTTCTCTTGTTTCTATACATTCTTTACAGTTATTCCCGATTTGCCTCTCAGAATCCTGATCTTGAAAGCTTGGCCTTTGGTCATCTCTTTGATGAAGCATTCCATAATCATCCTCAGTTTGGTAGCACTCACTCCCTACTCACATTGCCTTATATCATTACCTTCTCCCAAGAGAGTGTAAAACCATGAAGGGTAGATCTTATGTTTGTCTTTTTGTCTCTAGCTTTTTGCTCTGTGCCTTGTACACAGTAAGCACTTAATGTTGTCAAATTAAAATAGAGAGTTAAATTGTATCTTTTATCCATTTCTCCAAATATCTTTTTTGTCTTTTGCACTACGGTGTCTGATACATTGCTTCACATTTACTTTATTCCCAAGAACTGTTTGACTGTGAGAGCTTCCTTAAATTTTCTTAAGCTCTGTAAATAGGAAGTTTAAAATTTCTTCCCTTTAAAAAGAGAAAATCCCTTGTGATTCTTTGAAGCATGTCACCATTATGTTCTCTGTCCTTCCTAAGAGAGTTAATTGTACAGTCATTGGATTAGAAAAAGTAACAGGTGCTTGGAATGAATGGCATATACTGTATATACAGCACAGAGTGCTGTGACTCTGAAGTCCTCCTGTAAATTAGCTTCTTTTGTTCTTTTTGTGCATAAGTGCATATATATGTGTGTGTTTATGTATATATATATTTACTGCTTTTTTGCAGCCTGTATGGTTGGATATTGAAGGGTTCTCTGGGGAACTGAATTTTTTCAGCTAAAGGTTGGCATCTTTATAAAATGAAACATCCTAGGGCAAAGAAAAGAAAGATAGAAGGAAAGAGAAAAAATGAAAACAAAAACCTCACTGCTTTGTTGGCATATAATGTCCAGAGAAAGTCAGGTGTGCACAAATGTTCTGGTCAGTATCATATTGGTGTCCTTTCTTCTTTTAAGGTAATCCACCACTTTCTCAACCTCAGACTTTAGTAGCCAAACACTTAAGAAAAATGGCAAAAGATTTTGCAATAGGAACCATAGTGAGATAGACAGTGGTAATACTTTGAGTCAGAAGACATGAGCTTGAGTCTCAAGCTGTATTACTTGCCAGCTATACAGCCTTAGAGGCAAATCGTTTAAACTTGTAAAGCTTGTTTTCTTATCTATATGTTAGTATAGTCACATCACCTACTTCCCAGAGATTCCATAAGAATCAAATGAAATCATTAATGCATACCTTCTGTGCTTTTTAACACCAGATTGTTAATTCCATTGAATGCAACAAACATTTATAGAGCACCTGGAAAGTAGCTGGCACTGGGGATGCTAAGACAAATATCAAATAGACTCCTGCTCTTAAAGGAGCTCACCTTCTGCTAGAAGGAAACCAAGCACAGACATTGCATGTAATTGATTAGTTATTTACAGTAATAATAATTATTTAGTGTTTTGTCACGTACTTTGCTAGCAGATTAAGTCTTGAGGGGAAGTCTTTAAGCAAAACTCCACACAGATTAAAAACCCAAAGTTTCAAAAACATTCAAGAAATAGCAACATTTCATAGTATCTTAGTTAGAATTTTAAGAATGTAAAGGAAACTGACTCTGAATAAGATTATTAGAAAGGACTTTTTCAGGGTTGTCAGATTTAAAGATACAATGATAAAGATATACATCTGAGGTGGCTATTTATCTTCAGTAACAGATTTGATAGAGGTGAAAAGCTTAAATCATTTATTCTCAAATATAACTGTAATTTCTCTAAGTTGAACATATAAAGAGAATGCAGAGAGCTTTAGACTTCTAAGGAACTATCAGAAAATGGGGGAAGCTTTAAACTTGTTTCATGCCCTGCCACTGTCTCCCTATGAGCTCTGTTCTCCTTTTCTTTAGACAGGTGATGCAGGATTACTACAACCTCTAACTTTCATATGTATTAGTATGTAGGAAGAATATTATAGTTGTCCTGTGGTAATCTGTGAATTGTCACAGGCAGCTAGGTAGCTCATTGAATAGAGTGCTAGACTTGGAGTCAGGAAGACTCATCTTCTTGAGTTTAAATCAGGCCACATACTACTCCCTGGGAAACCCTAGGCAAGTCACCTAACCCTGCTTGCTTCAGTTTCCTCATTTGTGAAATAAGAGAAGGAAAAGGGAAATGGCAGTGTCTCTGCCAAAAAAATGCAAACAGGGTCATGGAGAGTCGAACTTGACTGAAGAACAACTAAACAACAAAGATCCATGTGTGGCATGATATTCTTAGAAACCAAGAATTGGAAGAGATTTCAAAAGCTACCTAGTCCAAATTGTACCTCACCAATAATCCCATCCAAAAGATTCCCACCAGGTCGTTGTCCAGCTTCAGTGTGAAGACCTCCAGTCTCCACCAGAGATGAAACCCACTACCTCATGAGTCAGCCTAGTCCCTCTTTAGACTACTCTAGTTGTTAGGTTTTTCTGACATCAGACATAAATCTGCTTTTCTAACTTCTACTGAGTGTACCTGCTTAGGCCAAACAGAATGTCTAATTCCATTTCCACATGACAGCTCTTGAAATACTCAAAGACTCCCTATCATGTGTATTTCCCCTTATCTATCCATCTAACCCTGCCCCGCAGCACCCCCAGTTTCTTCAGCTAATCCTTCTAATGAATTATTCTCTTGTCCTTTCACTATCCTGGTTACCTTCTTTTGGATACATTCTAGTCTGCTTAAAAGCCTTTCATGAAAATGTGATAAAACTGAATACGGTACTCATATCTTCTGATGAGGACAGGATGTAACAGAACCATTGTTATCTTTTTCTATTCACTAGGCCTTTTTTTTCCTTCAAATTTAAAGAAAAAAAATTGCTAATAGATTTGGTGTTCTTATCACCTCTATTTCCTATTGTATCCCTCTTTCTTTCCCTCCCAAAGAACTACCCCTTATAACAAAAGGATAAAAAAGAGAGGGGGGAAAGCAGTGCAACATTATATAGTGTTCTTTGCCTATAGCCTTCCACCTCTGTAAAGAAAGGAGAAAGAGACATTCTCATGTCCCTCCTTTGGGCCAAGTTTTGTCACTGTGACTCCCAAGCAGTGATTTGCTGTTACTTAGATGCAAACCCAAATTAGAAACTTGCAGAACCCAGACCAGAGGTCAGTGTTTAGAATTTGTCCTGGATCAGAACATTTTGGTATCAGTGAAAAATTTATAAGTTCTTCAGCTTAAGCTATTTTTGTGACCCTTGAATACCTTCAGTACCGCCAAGAAACCAGCAACATAAATGACCAAACCTTTTCCTTCTGAAATTCACAGAGCTTGACCCTAATAACATCAAGTATTAAGTCAAGAAGTAGATTAGAAGGATTAGCAAAAAGAAAAACCACCAAAAAAGAAAAAGACACAGAAAAGCCTCCCACCATCAAAAGCTATTATGGTAATAGGGATGTGTAAGAGATGAATCCATAAGGAGAGATTGACTCCAGCTATGAACAAAGCCAAAAAAACATAGCTTGAGCCAAACTAGACTAGAATTCCTGGAAGAGGTAAAATGAGTTTAGTAAAGTGTTAAAAAAAATTTTTTTTTTAATGAAATGAGATCACTAAAGAAAAGAAAAATTGGAAAAGGCATGAGAGAATTATAGAAGAAAGAACTGAAAAGGGAATTAACCGTGTGGCTCAAGAAGTACAAAATCTTACTCAAGCAGAAAATTCCCCGAAAAATGCAGCAGTCAAAGCCAATTATTCCATGTAACAAGAAATATTAAAATCAAGTCAAAAGAATTAGAAAAATTAGAAGAAAATGTAGCAAAAGCAACTGACCTGGAAAAGAGATCAGTGAGGAATAATTTAAGAATCATTGGACTATGTGCATGCTATGACCAAAAAGAGACATAGTGAATGGGAGCCTAGAATCATATTTCAAGAAGTCATTAAAAGAAAAAAACAACCAAAAATCAAATTTCCCAGCTCTCAGAACCATAATGCAAAGTAGACCATAAAATCTGTTGATCGCTCCATGAAAGAAATTTCCCAAAATGAAAATTCCTGGAATATCATAGCCAAAATCCAAAGCTTCCAGATCAAGGTAAAAATACTACAGGGAGCCAGAAAGAAAGAATTCAGGTACCTATAAACCACAGGATCAGGATCACACATTTAGATAAACTCTCCTTATTTAATTCTTCTCATTCCATTTAAAAACTGCCTTTATATGAGGGGGAAAAAAAGGAAAGGACTTATAATGATTAGTGGAGTTTTTTTCTTAATTATATGTGAACAACAAAGATTACAACACTAAAAATGTTCCATCATGACCTATGACGTCACTTCAAATAATAATACATCATTATTAATACAGTGAGTATCTTTATTTGTCTCCAAGTATGATGAAAGCAGCCAAAATTCTCTTCAGTTTTTTATTTGAAGAAATTCTAGAAAGTAAACACTTTTTAGAAAGGAAGTTTTTTTTTTTAATTTTTTGTTTTTCAACTGGAAAAAAGTGAAATGACTTCTTTCCCTCCTACCTTTTCATTCCACCACTGAGAACAAAAGAAAATAAAAGCCATTACAAACATGTAAAAACATTTCTGCAGTGGTCACATCTAAATATGTATGTGTATCTATGTGTGCATACATATATGTGTAAATGTATATGCACACAAACTTATGAACCTCAATTAGTAGGCAGTATGTTTCATTCCTCTGGAATTATTAGTAATTATAGCGATCAGAGGAAGTTTTTAAATGGAATGAGGGCAGTTTAATGATAGAGAGAACAAAAAAAAGTTTTTCTATTGAAACTTTTTTAAAAATTAAAGAGAACAGAAGGAAGCATAGAAAAGCAGAACAGTTTTGAAAGTGATAGGTAGCATTTGTTATATATGTTACTTTATTTTTGCTTTTTGGAGGGGGGAAGGTAGGGCAATTGGGATTAAGTGACTTGCCCAAGGTCACACGGCTAGTTTTGTGTTAAGTCTCTGAGGTTGTATTTGAACTCAGGTCCTTCTGACTCCAGGGCCAGTGCTCTATTCACTTGTACCACCTAGTTGCCACTGTATATGTTACTTTAAAAAGCAAGTAGTATGAAATGGAGATTCCTAGTTTCATATTGATTGCTTTTCATATTTACTGTTGTATGAAAAGGTTCTTTTTTGGTGCTTAAGTTTAGAATTCTAAAACATACAAACGATTTCAGTAAAGTTACTTTACCTCTTTGTGTCTAAGTTCTTTGTTTAAAAATGAAAAAAATTTGTTTAAAAATTTAAAAATCATGAGATTTTAATGTATGTTCAAGCAGAGTTGACTTTGAAAGAGCATTAAGATAAACATCAGGATACTTGATTCTTGGCTTTACAAGTGACTTAACCAAGGTATATTTACAAACTAGGGATAATATAATACCTTCCTTACCTATGGATCATTGTCAAGATCAACTTAGATAATGTATATTATTGAGTTTTTAAAAGCCCTGTAGAAAGAGCTATTTGAGGTGAGGCATTATTACTTTATTTCCTTATTACTTTGTTCAGCCAAGCTTATTTATCAGAAAGCTAAATTTTGTCATCGAATTTTAGATTTAAAAAGTATCTCAACAGTTATCTAGTCCACATTGTATCCCAAAGTAATCTTTCTAAAATACTTATTCATTCTCTGCTTGAAGTGATAGTATCTAAATTATTAGTAGTTAAAACTCTACTTTTCTCAGATCTGTAATTGTATAATCAATAGTTCTGGTTACCCTGTATATTTTCATGTTGTATGTTACCAAGTAGATTGCAAAAAGTTTGTAAAGAAGTTGTCTCTTTTATTATATAGATCAGAGGAAAGGGACCTTTTCTAAGAAGCTGAAACAATTATTTAATCAATTGACACTAAAGTTGCCAGTACTGTTCCATGGCCAATGATAATTTCACAAAACCACAATGTTGTGCTGTAAATGAAATTTGGTTAAAGGAGGTAGGTAATTGGTTGACGTAACCCTTTTTGTTTAAAAAAGGTCCAAGTAATTGGTTTTCTGATAAAGAACTTTTCATTGATCATAGTTCTTATTATGAAAGAGAGGAATGTTTGTGGGAACACAGAATGTAGTTGTATGAAAGGAACTGATCCGAAGTGAGGTGAATACATATGCATTTTTTTGGAAAAGATTTTTTTTCTCTAAAACCTATGAAGGCAATCCTCTGTTCCATAGCTTCCAGAATGGGAGAGGATCTCAGGGCCTCAATGACACTGAAATAGTTATCCAGTTATTGGGGAAAAGAGCCCAGTTGCTACATGAAAGAAAAACTAGATTCAAGTCTGTTAAAGTAATTGTTATTTCATAAAACTTGTCTATATGATTTGCATATTTAAAGGATTCCTTTGTTGCCAAATCCTTTAATAATTGCTTTCTTGTAGAACAAGACTTTTTTCTTTCATTATGTATTGACTATGACTATGATTATTGGATATATATGAAATGAGATCCACCTTCCATATAGATGCACCAGATTTCATTGTGCAAGTCATTGTATACACTTTGGAGATTGAATTGCTTTCTGAAACATTACTGTAATATTTTTTTGAATTGTTTTCCTTGGTCAACAAGGCACTGTTTGCTAAAACAGACTTCCACAACTGTGACTTCCTGTACAAAGGCAGCTTTGTTTGAACTATGCAGCTGTTAGGAACCTGACTTATCTGCTTTCTGAACACGAAAATGTTCCGTCTCTTATAGGCATAATGTTCAAATTCTTTTGGAAGAATGTATTTCACATCCTGGAATTAAATAGTTACTAATTTCAATTTAAGAAGCGTTTATTAAACATCTACCATGTCTTGGGCAATGTGAAATATGCTAAGGACATAAAAACAAAAAGAAATAATTAAATAATTCCTGCACTCAAAGAGCTTAAATTTTACTATATGGAAACAGCATCTGTCTTTAAAACTCAGTTTAAAATGATACAGACTAATTTCTGGAGTTTGGTAGAATGGGGTTCCAGAGCCACGAGGGAAAGGGCATCAAATGTGATCATATTTGTAAAGTACCATGCTAATAACATGGTGCCTGGCACTCAGTTGGTACTCATTAAGTTCCATCTGTCCACTCAAGGGTAGGATGAAGTGGGATAGACAGAGGTAGGGATGAAGTGGACATGGTTTAATATGAGAGGGTGGAGCATGGTGTCCAAGGAAGGGAGTTTTTGCTTAGGCGACTTAGTAGCTGGCAGAAAGACAGATTTGGAGTTGAGCCATTGGAGTGGAGATTGTCACTAATATTGTTGATTTGGTTGTTATCTTGAACAAGAGGTATGTAGGTTAGAGAATGGGGAAAGGGAATATAATGCCCAGAGTTGACAGGACAAATGAATAATTCCTGGGTCTGTGTGATGATCAGGACAGAGACTGGTGGAGTCCTCTGGGCCTGGTTGAAATTAGATGGATGATGCCCACCACAGTATTAAATATGTTATCTCCCCAAGGACAGGGTAAGCTCAGTAATCTCTGATCCTACATGCATGACCTTTGTGGAAAGAGAATAGCAGGACTGCATCAGGAGTAGGTGGGGACTTGATGCCTGACCTCCAGAATCTTTGGTCAAGTCAGTTTTCCCCAGGGTTTACTCCAACATTGAATAGAAGACTTGGGCAAATCACTGTCATGCTTCACACTTGTTCTTTAGCCTTTTGGCTAAACTAACAGCTCTTTTTAGTCATAAGCACAAAGCTTCCTGCTGTGTACACCTAAATGCTGTTGAACTATAGAATCTTCCAAAATGTTTCACTTTGGGCAGCTAAGTAGTGCATTGAGTAGAGCATCAGCCCTGGAGTCGGGAGGATCTGAGTTCAAATACGGTCTCAGACACTTGACACACTTACTAGCTGTGTGACTTTGGGCAAGTCACTTAACCCCAATTGCCCTAAAAAAAAACAAACTTGAAATGTTTCACTTTGCTTCCACTTCTCCCCATCCTCAGTTTCCCCAACCCCCTTTTTCACCCAGTCACTTCTTATGCTGGAGTCCTATCATTTGTCTTTTAAATACTCTGATAGCTTCATTTCAGTATAATTGGTTTCCTTTGCAGGCCTTAATTAAACATGATGTCCAGGGGTTCATGGACTTCTCTAGATTGCCAGAGACAGTTATAATACAAAAAAAGGCCAAGAACCCCTATTAAAAATCATTTCTTGACATATTTTTAAAGGATTTCACATAAATCATAGAATCATAAATTTTAAGTTTAGAAGGGACCTTAGAAGTAATCTAGCCCAGTTCCCTAATTTAATAGATGAGGAAAATGAGGCCTGGAGAAGGAGAATGACTTACCCAGGGTCATAACAACCCAGGCCCTTTGACTCCAGATATAGTGCTTTTGGAATGCTTTGTCTATGTTGTTTTCTTTCTTTTTTTAAAGGGAAAGTTTTTTAATATCTTTTGTTTTTAGGTTGTCTAAATTTCCCTCTATATCTCTCCACCATGCCTTGTAAGAATTTTTTTACCTAAAAAAGGGAAGATATTTCAGCAAACTCAATCATTACTTTGAGAAAAATATCTGAAATGTGTTCTATACATTGTCACATATTCAGTGACCCCATCTCTGCAAAGAATTTGGTGGGGAGGCATTTTCTCATAATTCTTCTTAGAGGCCAAGCTTGTTCTCTGTAAATTTTGTTTTGTAACATTTCATTTTCAGTTTTCTGGTGCTTCTTATCATTTACATCGTAATAGTCATCATGTATATTGTTTTCCTGGCTCTGTTTACCTTATTTGTATCTTCTTAAAAATCTTTACATGTTTCTCGCTATTCATCATATTGATTTTTCTGGCACTGTGATATTTCATTACAATCCACAGTCAATGAGCTAGAAACTTTCTTTCTAGTTCTTTGCTACAACAAAAGGTGCTGCTATAAATATTTTGGTGTATATGGAGCCTTTTTATTTTTCTTTTTCCCTTGATCAGTGACCTCATTGGGGCTACATACTTAACAGTGGAATCCCTGGATATGTGGACATTTTAGCTACTTAATTTGCATTTTATTTTTTGTATTATGTTGTAAGAATAAGGGGACTAATATAGTGATCCAATTAAAAGCCAACAAAGCATAATTTCAAATTGTTTTTCAGAATGATTATACTGTCACAACTCTTCCAGCCACGCGGTAGTGCTGACTTTCCACAATCAACCCTCCCTCATTGATTGTTACCATCTTTTATCATTTTTGCCAGTTGTTCATATAGTTTTTTAAAATGTGGCTATTTTTTCCATGTATGTTTGCAAAATCCAGCTAATTCTTTCCAAGTACATCTCTTTGATAGCCACTTAACATGGTAGACAGAGATCTCAGTTTGGAATCAGGACCATTGACTTCAGTACTTATTAGCTATATAACTGAGTAAATCACTGAATCTTTCTAAGCTTCAAGCTCCTCATCTGCTAGATAGTTATTCTCTATTTTACATAGTTGTTGTAAGGCACTGCATAAATATGGACTGTTACCTTTTTTCTTCATAGTGCCTTCTGACCTTGAGAAAAGTGGATAGAACATCTTTATATACATATATATGTATGTATAGAACATTTATGTTTCACTTTAAGGTTTGTAATGTGTTAGTCGAATATCAAGTGAGTGTGACCCTAGACGTTGGTCTTTTGACTCTTAAATTCTTTTCTCATATTTCCTATGAAGTTAATATTTAGACATTGACTTTTTTTGTGCTGTTGCTGCCCTTTTTGTATCTAATGGCATTGATTCAATATTTCTGACTTGAATTAGAAAAATAAGCAATTTTTTAATCACAATTCTCTGGCAGTAAGTTGACCAAAAGTCACCCATCCTTTCTTTTTACATCTGACATGCCATAGCAGTCAGTAGGAAGCCTGTTCCATCTGTACACTTTTGTTTTAAGTGGGGGTTGGAGTGTGCAACAGATATGTGTTATGGTGTGCTTTCTAATATCTTCTAATAATTAAATTCATTTTAAAGGAACCTTAAAAAATTCTCTTCATAAAATTCTTTGAAATGACATTTTATTATCTTTTATTGAGTAGGATTTAGAATGACTTCAGATGAGTTTTTCATAAATTAATGTTTATTAATCTCTTTTATGAAAAACAGGTGATTTAATTAAACTTTTTTGCATGTTCTTCAGGGATGTCACTCTGCTTTCTCCTAAAATTGAAAAAGCAGTTACAAATCTCAAATTCTGTATGATGGTATTTTAAAATATGATCTCTGGGTGCAGTTGGTGATAAATATTGGGGAAAAGGGAGGTTTTCACAGTTTTTTCCTTAGTTTGTGTTGTACCTACTTTTCCTGATGCCATATTTGTGTTGTCATAGTACTGAGCAATGATTTCAGTATGACTGACCTCAGATTTTGGCAGGATTTTGAGCAGTACTTCATTTAGCAAAAAGTAATAAGACTTTTGTGAATGTTGAAAAAAACCTAGTGAATGTTGAAACATTTGTGAATGTTGAAAAACCCCAAATCACTGCTTGACAGACTTAACTGTGGCCATAGGTTTTCTGTATAACTGTATCTATTCTCAAATAAAAGAAGTTCTCGCAAGTTTTATAAGTATAATGTTAGTCATATTTCCTAGTGTTGAAGTTACTTCTTAATGAATTCAAAGTGAGTTTGCATGGTATTTACATAGCACATTTTTAGTTAGTACCATGCTCTTAAATACTTCAGTGTACTAAGAGCACTTGTTCTTGGAGAGCAAAGACAATGTCGTGTTTTTATAGTCCCATGTAGCACAGTAGTTCTCAACCTTCCTAATGCTGCAACCCTTTAATACATTTTCTCATGTTGTGGTGACTCCCAACCATAAAATTATTTTAATTGCTACTTCATAAACTGTAATTTTGCTACTGTTTGGAGTCATAATGTGAATCTCTGATATGCAGGATGTATTTTCATTGTTACAAATTGAACATAACCCACAGGTTGAGAACTGCTGAATAGCACCTTGTTTTTTTCAGTCAGTCAACAATCATTTTATTAGATGCCTGCTGTGTAAAGCATTGTGCTGGGTATGAGGAATACAAAGACAAGAATGAAAGTCCCTACCTTCAGGGAGCTTATGTTCTGTAGATGTGGGTATGCTTTTCTTATTTTCCCAATAATCATTGTTAAATAAATCTCCAGGGCATAGTATAAATACAATTTTAATTTTTTCCTACTTACAGGTGAAAATAGTTTTCATTCTTTTTTCTTGATTGGATAAAAAGATACTGGATTTGAAAAAAAAAGTGCTTCAACTGCCTTACCTTTAGTCTCTTAACTCTTAGAGGAAATAGATTAGGCTTAGTGCCTAAAACGTGTCTTTGATTATATTGAATTGAAAATAGGCTTAGCATCTTTACTAGCTCCTTTGAAAGTTGTTAATACTTTAAAATATATTTTGGAGTTGTGATATGCATTGCTATATTAAAAATGAAATTAGAATGAAATTTTAAAATGGTAATTGTTGAATAAACAATTTTTGTTCAGTTGTTGAACAAACAAAAATCTTGCATTGACAGTAAAATTTTTAAATTCTTTTGAGAAATGATTGATTCTTACCATTTTGAAGTGTTTAATATAAACTTTGACATGGAAGATATTTGTGTTATGTGTTTTCCATTGTCTTTAACAATTACTGTATTTTAAGGGGAACTTTAAAAATATTCTCTTCATGAAATTCTTTAAAATTATCCTTTATGATTACCTTTTATTGAATAGGATTTAGAATGACTAAGATGAGTTTTTCTTAAATTAATGATTTTTAATCTGTTTTATGAAAGACAAACTAATTAAGAAAATATTTTACATTTTCATCAGGAATGTCACTTTCTGCTGGATCCTCGCCTCTTCATTCCCCTAAAATTACTCCACATACATCTCCTGCACCTAGAAGAAGAAGTCATACTCCAAACCCAGCAAATTACTTGGTGCCTTCTAGTGCCTCTACACCTCTTAATAATCCTGTTTCTCAGACTTCCTCTACTGGCCAGGTTATCCAGAAGGAAACTGTAGGTGGAACAACATACTTCTATACTGATACAACTCCAGCACCTTTGACTGGAATGGTATGTGTATTTTGGAGAAGGAATCAATGCTATTACAACATTTCAACCTAAATTGACCTCTAAAATAGAAATTTTCATTTTTGCCACTTCAAATATAAATGGAGTGAATGACCGGCTAGATTTAGAAAGGATTAATTTCTCCTGCCTCCCTCTACCCTAACTTCACTCTCTTTAAAAAAAAAAAAAAAGTGAAATTAATTTGGCTTTCTACTTTGTTTAAAGCTCCCACAATTCCTCTTTATTTGAAGTCTTTTTCTTTGAGTCTTTCCTTCAGATTCCTTTCATTTTGGATAAATTTGTGTTACCCAAAGGGCATGTGTTATTTCATGGTCTAATGGGCAAATTTCCCTTGCCCATTACAATGTCAGGACATTTCCCTTTTACCAAAATACCTCTTCACAGTGATTATAAGAGTGGGTTCCTGTTGGCTCATTATGGTTAAGCTTTTAAAGAGAAGCTATAAATTTAAAGGAGTCAGGTTATGAATTGATACATCTGTTAACTGAGGGGACAGCTGGAGAGTGAGTGAATTGATCATTTTCTCATCACCTGTCACCTGTTCTCATCATCAGTAGAATGAAGTAATGTTTGTGTAGGAGATCTCCCAGGTGATCTCAGCAGAGAGAAAGGCATCACAAGTCATACATAGGTCAAAATCATGATATAAATACAAAGACCAAGAGAAATGGTGCAAGTGAACAGTCAAATTAAGAGATGCAAAATGTGTCAAGTTGCCTCTCCTTATGTGCCAAACAAACTCTGCTACAAATCTGATTAAAAATAATTTTTGCCATCCCAGAAAATCTGTTAAGTTCTAATATAAACTGATAAACTGTTCTAATAACAACTGATAAATCATATTCCATTTTAGTTATGAGCTGCTATTGGTATATAAACAAATGTTAGGGATTAGTACTTCTCCAAACTGTAGAGATAATATAATTAAAGATGTATATCTGAAAATGTATTGGTCATAATTTTGCTTCAGGAAAGTGACCAACTCACAAATTGTGACTATACTATACTTTTTGATAATATGCTAAATTTTTTTTTAAGGTCATTTTCTTCCAAAGTGATCATGGAACAGATAATCAAACACAAATCCTGAGTTGTTCAGTTAGAACAGAAACTTAATTTTAAATAGTTTTTCTTTCCTTTTTTAAAAAAAGAGCTATGGTTTTAGTGTTCTTCACATAATCCTTTTTTAAAAAAAATAAATACATGAATTTATTGATTAAAATTTTATCGATTCAGATTCTTAATTAAAAATCTTTAGATAAATTTTAAGGGCAAATATGGCTACATTAGTTATCTCTGAAAAATCTCTAGTTATTTCAGAGTAAAAGATTTCCAATTCTGGGAAAGATAATTGTTTAATGGCATAAGGCTATTTTCTTCTTTGTATTTTGCCCATATTCTTTTATATTTAATGTAGTATCTGTGGATGTTTTCTTCCTTTTCCAAATTGTAAACTGCTTTCAGAGAGCTTAAAAATATCTTGTTTGTGTCTTTATTTTTCAAAGCAGTCTGAGATAGTCATGTTTTATTGTCATTTTGTGTTATGACATAAAGTAATAAACTTAGAGATGAGGAAACTGAAACAAGAAAAAGTGTTTTACAGGTACCTGAAGCATCATAAAAGATTGCCAGAAACCTTTTGAGTTTTGCTAAGGGCATGGGGAGGAATTTTTTTGCCTTTTGAGGTCCACTGACTATAGAGGTATGAGGAAGAGAGAATTCAGGGTCATATTCAAGTAAAACGATGTAATTAATTTTCATACAAAAATAGTTTTTCAATGGTTACCTCAGTGGTTAGAACAAATATTTACTCAGTAAACAAAATACTAAAACTTCTTATTTACATAAAAATATACTGCTCGTATATTTTTGTTTATATTTCAGTCCCAGTTGAACTGGGGTCAGTGGAAGTGAGAGTAGATAGAGAAGAAAGAAAAGGCAAAGAAAAAAAAAGGAAGAAATAAAAAGGAGGAAAGAACATAGGTTCTTAAGTATCACTTAAATTGGGAGATAAGTACCTTGCTACAAACTTCTCTTCAGTTAGGTTTGAGAAAATTGACAACTATAATCTTTGACCCTGAGAAGCTGGTTAACAGATAATTTAAAGGGTACATAACGAATGAGACAACCAAACTGTGTCTTATCAACGGGATAGTTATTCTTTGGATTCTGGTGTTGGTAGGCAGAGCGCTATTACTTTATAGTTGAAAGTCCCTCCAAATTTTCTTTGGTATCTGTTTTCTGTTATTCATCTATTTTTCCCTAATCACTTTAAAAAATCTGCCAAAATTTCATAAGATTTAGCTTTTTCCACATAGTTTATTTTTTCCCACCAAAACTTAATTCTTACCCTGAATCTGTCAATATATAGATTGTTGCATGTGAACTGTTTTAATATTTTAAAGTGATTTATGTGATTAAAATAAATTGAGTGTTTAATGTTAACACCTATTCCTTGAAATGTTTATATTTTTTCATTTCAAGATTACACATTTATCAGAATTGTGATGTCATATTTAAAAGCAATCTTCATTATTTTTTTTCACCTCTTAGGTATTTCCAAACTATCATATTTACCCTCCAACTGCACCTCATGTTGCGTATATGCAGCCAAAAGCAAATGCACCTTCCTTCTTCATGGCTGATGAACTCCGGCAGGTATACTTTTGTAGTTGAGAATAGAAATTCTTAAAATTATTACACCTTGGAGAAGAGTCAGATGTAAGAAATAGTGTAATGTTCTAGAAGCATTGAAGTAATGTCTCAAATTACAGTAATTATTTAATCAAATATAATAGTAAGATACAAATTAAACTAAAAAACTATACATTTTAACTTCATATGAAAATAGTTAGGTACCTTTGTGTATAATGAACCCTTCGATATAATACCCTGTACATTCTAATTCATACTATTCTCAGGTATGATTTTATAAACTATGGTAAGTAATTTTAGCCCCATGGCAGTATTCAGTGCTAATTTGAATAATGTGACCACTTCAAGGGATTGATTGTTTATACTGTTTGGGACCTAGCTGTGTGTTTAAGGAAATTTATTGATAGAGGGAAATAAAGATGTTTTTGAATTTCAGTATAAAACATATAGTAGTCTATCTAAATGATTTACCCCTTAAGGGTGGCAGATTGAAAGTATTTTTAGATTATCAATTAATAATTCAAATGAAGGTGAACCTAATCTTGCTGCTACTTTGGTAGATGAAGAGTGTTTTTTGGCTAATACATATACACATAATGTTTATGTTGAGTATTGTAAGTATCTGAACTTACAAACAAAAATTGTTTTACAAATGGAGCAGCACAACTTTTTTGAAATCGGTATTTATATAAAAATATCATCCTTAAACTTTGATTTACATTCAGCTTCCATGGGAATATGCTTTAGTGAATATAGTGCCAGAATTGGAATTAAAGGAGCCCAGAGGCCATTTAGTCCAACCCTCCTCATTTCACAGATAAGGAAACTCTGACAGACTATTTTATTTCTCATATACATACACAAGGTGATTCTATTGAACAACTCATTCTATTCCAAGCTGGATTTCATGACTGAGGAAATACCTTCTCTTAGTCCATATGAAATGAAGTGGTTGGCTTAGGTGATCTTTAAGGCCCTTCCCAGAGCTAAATCAATCCTATTGTCTTTGTAAATTATTCTGGTAATTCCTACAGTACAGAAATTGATAGCTGCTATTGAGGACTTTTCTAAACACCCAATCAAAACTAGAAAACAAATGGTTTTATCTACCTTATGTTAGTCTGCAAAGCTGTAAATGTTAAAGATGAACTGTTATTGTTTCTGGGATTATATATGTAGAGATTTATAGAGCTGTGTTAATTTCAGATTAGATTTTAACCATTTAGAAGCAGAAAAGACATATTAGGTTATTGAAGTCATAACTCAACTTAATGCAGGCCTGTCTGATTTCTATGAGTTCTATGTAAAGAACCTGCATCTTTTACCTCTTCAGAAGTATTATATTTCATGAATAATGTAAATAATTGGGAAACTGAAACTGAATATCTGTTTTATTCTCTTATAAGATAGGAAAAGGAGATTCCAGTAGTCATGTTCTATATTGTAAGAGTTCCTATATTTTTTCCCTTAGGAGCTGATCAACAGGCATTTAATAACAATGGCTCAAATTGATCAAGCAGATATCCCAGGTAAAAAGCAAATAAATTTGAGAGAGGAGAGACAAAATAAGAGATGGAGACTTTTTTTTTTCTTTTGAGACCAAACCTGTGACTTCATCAGTGTTCAAAGAGCTGTCTCTACTTATCCAGATTGAAAATACCTCTAATAAGTTTTTTTTTAAGAAATATGCCTAGGACGACTCTCAGGTTAAGTGATTTACCCATAGTCATGTATATAGTATATGTCTGACACAGGACTTAAATCCCTTTCTTCCTGATTCCAAGGCCATCTCTCTCTACCATATCACACTGCCTTTCTTTGTGTATTATATTAACTATAATTGCATTATATGCTTATAATTTCTTATATAATACAATAGAGTTTTATATAGTGTTAAAACAATTTAAATGATTTGGTTAAGTATATTTTGTCTTGCTTTTCCTTAGTTTTTTTGTTTTAAAATGCAGTTTGTCTGTAGATGAGCCAGATTTGGATAGTGTGGATAAACAAGAGCTTGTTTGCAAAAGATCTGCAGGGTTCAGTGGGCAGCATACTCAGCATGAGTCAGTAATGTTATATGGCAGTTAAAAAAGTGAACGAGATTTTAGGCTGAATCCAGAAAATCAGACTGTTCAGAATAAGGGAAATGATAGCTTCTCTCTGCCTTGCCTTTGTCAGAGGGCACACCTCTTACATTCAGTTATAGGTATGATATTTTAAGAAGTAAGTTGGTAAAATGGCCAGTGTGGATATTGAAGGGCCTCAGAATTAAGCCTCATGATAAGTGGTTGAAGTAACTTGGCTTTTTAGCCTGAAGAAGAGAATATATAGGGGAAGGACAAGGAAGACACAACTCTCTTAAAGTATTTGTGGAAGAGAGTATAGACTTGGTCTGCTTAACTTCTAGTAGCAGGAAAAAGAACAATGGATGCAAGTTAGAAAGAGGTAACTTCCTTCTTAGTGGAATTTGCTGTCCAGAAGTTGATAGTTTTTCACCTGTTGAAGTCTGCAAGCAAAAGTTGGACAGCTACTGGTCATGTAAGACATAAATGGTTTAGAGGACCCCAATCTCATGTGGGTTAACCCTTCAGGAATGAGTGAATTGTTACAGAAATTGCTAATTTTCTAATTCTTTGATCAGTATTATTAAGAATCATTTTATATGCTTTATGTGGAAGTTGATATGTCACTATGTTAAATAATTTCATACTTAATTTTGTTGAGTAAATGCACTTATAAGTTATTTCTGCAATCATTTTTATAGATCATCTTGAGAATAAAGATTTCAATCTCAAACTAAATCATTACCTTCCCATCAGATGATGGGAAAGTAGCCATTTGCATGATACTCAGGAAAATATACTTTTATATTTTTTGTTTTCTGGTTGCTTAAATTGGAAAATTGAAAATTTCTTAGAATGAACATTGACAATTATATATAGTAGATGAGACCACTTTGAACATATCCTCTATAAAACTTTTTAATGAGAATTCCTAATAGGATTTTATTCTACTTAATAATAACTAGGGTTTACTTAGTGCTTTAAAGTTTGCAAGACATTTATTTATTATCTCATTTGATTCTCAAAACAACCATGGGAGGCCAGTCCCATTTACAGATGGAGAAACTGATGGGTTACAAAATTAGTGAGTGTGCTGGCATTGAGCCTAGGTCTTCCTGATTCTAAGAGCAGCACTCTCTGCCCTGTGCCACCCATCTGGCTACTTATTCAAAGGAATGATTACATGTAAAGAGTCAAACATTTTCCAGCTTTAGTTTTGTGATTTTACATTTTGCAACAGTTTATAAAGCATTTTTTTCCCGGGATTACGAAATAGCATGCTATAGTTGATAGAATGTTGCCTGGGGAGTTAGGAAGACATGGGTTGAAGTCCTCCTTCAGCTCTGATTTACCCTCTCAGCTCTTCAGACAACTCTCTTAAGAAGTTAAAGAAGGCTGTACATCTGCAGCTGTAGTGAGTGTTTTCCATTCTGAAGAAATCTCATGTTTGTACAATTAATCTGACTTAAATGACTGCTTTCAAGAGAGGTGATATGGGCATATTCTACTCCCTTGTTTAAGTAATTGTATTTTGCATAAAATAAAAATGTTTCTTTAAAGTATAGTTTTGTCTGTTTCAGTTTTGCCATGTTATTTTCTCAAAAGCAGATATTCTGATATTTCTTTTTCCTTGCACTTACTTGAGTAGTAGTAGTCTGTAACCAAGATGAAAGGTTCATGCTAGCTTAAAAGCATGAGGCTTAAGTATTTTGATGATTTTATGGTATGGGTTTCAGAATGCTAAATTATTTTAAGACAAAATGAAATAATTTTATAAAACCATTTATGAATATTTTCTGTGAGTTATAATACAAAAGGTATTTTTGGACACTTGATTTTTAGTATCTTTCATGTCTTCTTTAATACTATTGAATCTTTACAAAGTTATTTCCTATAAATTGCTATAGCGGTTCCTGCAGAAGTCGACAGCTACCATAGCCTTTTCCCTTTAGAACCACTGCCACCACCCAACCGGATACATAAATCAAGTAATTTTGGGTACATCACATCATGCTACAAAGCTGTAAACAGCAAAGATGATCTGCCATACTGCCTTCGGAGAATACATGGTAATCAAGATAATTTTTCTTTGTTTAAACACTGATGTACCTAAGTTGATTTAAACAATTCTAAATGTGTTGATTGATTTAAGTTTAAAGTACAGTAATGAAACAAGTTAGCCTAACTTGAAAATAAATGTCACACAGTTTATTTTTCAGTTTGTAAATCAAGGCACTTTTGTTAGGCTGTGATGTGAAAATATCCACTATCCAAATTGATGACTGTAAAGACAAATAACAATTTTATTTTTCTTTTGACAGGTTTTCGACTTGTTAATACAAAATGTATGGTATTGGTTGATATGTGGAAAAAAATTCAGCACTCAAATATTGTAACATTGCGTGAAGTATTTACCACTAAAGCATTTGGAGAGCATTGTGAGTAACTTGTAATTACTTTTCTGTTGGTGGCTTCATTGGCTACTGAAACCAGTTTTAAATAACAAGTTGCATGTTTGTTTTTTTTATTTTAAGCCCTTGTGTTTGCATATGATTTCCATGCTGGAGGAGAAACTATGTCAAGCAGACACTTTAATGACCCTAGTGCTGATGCCTATTTCACCAAGAGAAAGTGGGGTAAGAAAAAGATAAGCAAGCTGTATTTTAAGAAGTGCTTAATGTTCCCTGGAAAAGGTGCTAGAGGTTTGTTTATTAGATGTGGCTGAATACAACCCTTGATCTTTCAGCTGATGGATACTATTTCATTTGAAAGAGTAAATCGAAGAAATAGAGTTAGACAACAGATATTAACTTAATTTTCTATGACATGCATTTGTGGGCTCAGAGAATAGATGAAGAAGTGGAAGGAGGATAAATCCCAACTTATTAAGAATCAAAGTGGATGAGAACAGTGTGCTAAATGTCTTTTTAAAGATGAAAGTTAGCATTGTATGTCATGCTTCAAAAGAAATAATAAAAAAGAGTCTTGAAGAAAAATTGAATTTAAGCACAGACCCATTCGTTTTCTGTTCCTTTGAGCCAGTTGTGTATAAAAACATGGAGAAATAAAATCACATTTTAATCTCTTGTTGTTTTAGTCTTTTTTTTTTTTTTTTAGTTGTTTCTAACTCATGACCCCTTTTGGGGTTTTGTTGACAAAGATACTAGACTGGTTTTCCATTTCTTTTTCCAGCTCATTTTTCAGATGAGGAAGTGAGGCAGTAAAGCTTAAAAGACTTCCCCAGGGTCACACCGCTAGTGTCTGAGACCAGATTTAACTCATATTTTCCTAACTCCAGACCTGGTGTTCTATCCACTGTGCCACTTAGCTGCCCCATTTTGATCTCATGTTGACATAAAATATGAGGGAAATAGTTTTATTTTTCCTGTGAAGAGAATCTTTTTATTTCATTACAGGTAGGAGATACAGAATTGATGTCAGTTGAGGTTCTCAGGAAAGATATTTCTTCTACAGAGAGTTCTTCATTTGGTTCAACTTTCTGGTAGGAAGATGGTAGGTCTGTTTAGATCAAGGCCTGGGAAAAATACTATTCTGAAAGTGAGAATTTCTTTTAGTAGTGAGAGTGAATGAATAAAGATGCATGAGAAATATATATAATAGATGTTCACCCTATTGAGTCTCTTGCGTTTCTACCAGGCTATCTTATTTTCTGATTCTCTGGCTAGTGAAAGTTTTGAGGGTTTTTTGGTCCTTTATCAGATCTTTGTGTGATGAGATCTCTTCCACTGTTGTGGTTTTTTAAAGATTAAATTCACAATCTAGCAAAAGTTTTCGTGGCTGCGGTCTTATGAAGACTGTATTCAGGTTGTAGAGCCATCTACTCAGGGAAACAAACAAAAACTAAAGAACTTTTTCATCCTTCTTTGCTTGTTATTTTACTCTCTGATTTCTGACAGTTATAACAAGAAATTTGTGGTTACACGGCTGTTTCACATAAAATTCTCAGTCACAAAGTGTGGTCAGTTGTATAGTTTTCCATTTTGCTATGTCATTTACAAGCACATAAGAGTTTTGTTGAAAGGGATGTGGTATAGGTACAGCTTTTCCTTGACAGATGAATATAGTTGTAAGAACTTGGGTTATTTTAGTAATGAACACCTGTGAAATGACTGTTAACTTCTTTAATTTATAGATTTCTGCTGGAACTTCTGTCTTTACTGTTATTGGTATGTTGAGCATGTTAACTATGACAAATATAACATTTTCCCAGGTGTCAAATATTTATATCCTAAATATGTCAATTTTTCTAATTATTAAAATACTGCTTTATTAATAGTAGCAACTTTCCCCCTTAGATTTAAACGGAAAGCATCATATATAAAAGTGGTATCAAATTGAATTTCTTGTTAGTATTTCCAAACTCTTTGGCAGAGAGTCTTTTTTTGTACTAAATCTAGGCAACACAAACATTTGGATAATTGCAAAACCTTGAAACATTAAAGAAAGTTGAGCTTCTTCATGAGTGAAATGGTACGTGTGCATTAAGGAGACCAGTTGACCAGTTCCTTTACTTGACTATTTAAAAATTGATGACACACTGTACTAGTTGTAAGATGATTGGAAGCTGTGCTCAGAGACATGAATTGTTTTTTTAGGATGCAATCTACCATCTCTTTGTAAGACTATTGAACTGTATACTTTACAAAGAAAAGATCAGGTGTGAATTTTATCTATTTCTAAATTACTCTAAAAGAGTTCAGGTACTGACAGGGACAGTTTACTCTTGGCAGAAGCCAATATGATTTTCATTCTTAGTGTTTTGACTAGCTTTTGTTGTTGGGAAACACAATGAATCCTAAACTTAGGAGTTCTCTCACTTGAAAAATAATTGTAGTGGCACAGTAGCTCCATTGTGATGATTTCTCTACTTCTTCCTCAGGTATAAGCAGAGATGGTTATAATTTGAAATTCCTGTATCTGATATTTTTTATTGTTCTATCTTTCTTTCTTACAACTCCTTGCCGTGTTGCCCTTCCTCATCATGACTTTCCAGTTCCTCCACTTTTTCCCAAGGCCATTATCCATACACTGGCTACATTGTCTTCCCTTCTTTCCCTGTTTTGACTTTTGGTGAACCCGATAATCATGCACATTTAATTCCCTTGCCTCCTAATATGATCTTGTCTTGCCAAGCACTGACTCTCACCATCTGTTACCTTCAGTTCTGAATTCCATTTAATTCACTTCAATGCTGAACAGAGCTGGAGAAAAATCACAAAACTTTGGTAACTGGGACAAGTATTACAAAGTTGTGTTATACAATCCCAGGGCCTCCACTGTAGCAGGGTACTTTTACACCTCCTTAATTAAATCACTATCTCATTCACCATATCAGCTCCTCCAAAACTTTGCATCCCTCCCAAATGGCCCCATTCTCCTACCTTTTCAGCTGAAATCCTTGCCTTACACTTACTGAAAAAATTGAGATCATTCACCAAGAGCCACTTCTTTTCCTCTCCTCCTCATTTTATATCACTCAGATGTCTTCTCTCACTATTTCCTACTTCACTCCTGACTCACTTGAAGAGGTTGCCCTTTTTGCCAAGGCAAATCCTCCATCTGCATCTTCCTTCTCCTCCTGTCTATGGTCTTCAGCACTCCATTGCCCTTTCTAATAGCCTCACTCCTTCACCAGGTTTCAGTCTCTTTCTGCATTCAACTGAAACTCTCCTCTCAAAATAAATAAATGATTTCTTAATTGCCAAAACCAGTGGCCTTTTCTTAGTACTCAGACTCATTTGTCTCTCAAAAGCCTTTGGCACTGTCCATCTTCTCATTGGTTTCTTAGATTTTTGAAACACTACTCCCTCCTGGTTATTCTCCTCCCTTTCTGACTACTTCCCTTCAGTCTCCTTTGTGGGATCTTTTCCCAAGTCATACCCGGTAAACATTAGTGTTCCACAGGTTTCTGTCCTGGGTGTACTTCTCTCTTTATACTATTTTCCTTAGTGTTGATCTCGTCTCCCATTGATTTATCTTTATGCAGATGATTTTCGGATCTCTTTATCCAGTCCTAACCTCTCTTCTGATTTCTTGTTCAGAATCTCAGATTGCCTTTTTGGTCATCTCTAACTGAAAATCCTATAAACATCCTAAACTCAGTATGTTTAAAATAGAATTTACTGTTTCCTCCAGACCCTTCCTCTTTCCTAGCTTCCCTACAGTTGGGAGTACCACTATCCTCTCAGCCTCATCTTTGGTTTTTTAATCTCTCAACTCCCAATCTCTATCTCCCAATCCCATTCCCCCCATTTCCTGTCCTGCCTTTGTAACATCACTTGTATATGCTCCTTTCTTTCCTGATACTGTTTTGGGGGTTTTCTGGAATCAGAGGTCTAGTAATGTCATTCTCTTTTACCACCTTCAGTAAACTTCAGTGGCTCTCTGTTACTTCTATCATCAAATATAAAATCTTCTGTTTGGTTTTTAAAACCATTCATAATCTGATGCCTTCTTACCTTTCCAGTCTTCTTGCACTTACTTTCCTCCATGTATTCTACAGTTAAACAGCCTTGCTGTCCCTCACAGAAGACCCTCCATCTCCCAACTTCATGCATTTAATTGGCTGTCTCCTTTGCTTGGAATGTTGTCCCTTCTTATCTCTGCCTCTAGTCTTCCAAATTCAACTCGGATCCTACCTTTTGCAAGAGACTAACTTCCTTCATTTCTACAGGTAGTGTTTTCCCTCTAAGAGTACCTCCAATTTGCCCCTTATATATTTTGTTCATACAAAGTTGTTTGCATGTTGTCTCTTCCGTTAGATTGTGAACTTCATCCTAGCAGTGTCCGTTTTTTATCTCCTTTGTATTTCCAGTGCTTGGCACAGTTTCTGGCACATATTAAATGCTTTATAAATGCTTGCTGATATGACAGGCACAGATTTAGTGATTAGAACAATTCTAACAATTGAGAAGTCTAGAGTAATATTTCTAAGGTTGTAGGAAAAAGTTATTAATTCAGAAGAAAGTTTAAAGCTAAATTTTTTCCCCTTCATCATGGGCATTGCATCAAAAATCCATATATATCATTGTGTCATGTAGCCACTGCTTATAAGCAAGTGTTGATAATAGTAAGTTTTTTGTGTTTTAGTTAGTAATACTCATTTGCTATAAATTTAATTTCATTTAAGATAATTACCACTCTTTAAAATTTGTCAGTACCTGTAATTTCTGAATAGTAAAGAATCATTTTCAATTGTAAGTAAACTCCTGCTTCTGAAAACTTTTTATGATTGCAACATTATTTAAATATTCTTTAAAAAAAAAAGATTTCATCCAGAAAATGTCATGGAATATTATCCAGAACAAAAGATACTATGGACCATTTATTCTCATTCTTTCTGCAGCTCTACTCTGTTTTTGTATGTTTGTTCACTGCTTTTGGCCTGGATTGTTGTCTACCCCTAAGGCATATAGTAGTATGGAGTGAGTGGTTGTTTCTTAATGCTCTTGTTGACTCTGCAAGATCAAATCCAGACATAGCTTTTTAAAAATGACCAGAAATGAGATGTGAACAATCTATTGCTCATTGCTGTGAAAATCAGGGTGCTTTCCCTATGTGCAAGTCCCTAGGTACTCCATTATATGAAATTCTTCAAAGTGACCTGTTCTTTTTTTTTTCTCCTATGCTTTCATTTACTACTTTATACTGTCACCTACTCATCTCCACTTGTCTTCTGCCTCTTTTGGTGATTTTGGTTAAGTGTTTAGGAAGATTTTCCCCGAAATAGTTCATTGTTTCTGCTGGTTTTCCATTGACCAAGGCTCCATATTTTTATTGATGACTTTATGAAGTGCACAGCTGTGGGATCACAATTGAATATGATACTTCAATATTTATGCAATTCCGCACTTAATTTGCTGACAGCAATAATATTGCCTGAACGATCAATTGCAGTGTAACTGACTACATTCTTGGGTGAAATTGGGAGTTCTTATTTAAAGTACTCATTCAGGGGCGGCTAGGTGGCGCAGTGAATAGAGCACCGGCCCTGGAGTCAGGAGTACCTGAGTTCAAATCCGGCCTCAGACACTTAACACACAAACTAGCCGTGTGACCTTGGGCAAGTCACTTAACCCCAACTGCCCTCCAAAAAAAAAAAAAAAGCAAATAAAGTACTCATTCATTTGTTGAATATGCCCATAGTAGGCAAGCGTAGACTCTTCAAATTAAAGAAGAAACTATATTTCTTGTTTTTAGAGTATATAAATTTTTCCCTAATGTGGAAATTTGGGGTTTTTTTCATTGATTTCGTTATATAGAAATATGTTAATTAATAGAGTCCATCTTTCATAGTTTTGAATTTTTCATTTTCTGTGTTTTTTAAAATTCTCTTAACATCTTGAGTTCCTATACTCTGTAGACCTCTATTGTGTTCTTTTTGAGTGCGTGTGTGTGTGTGTGTGTGTGTGTGTGTGCTGTGCCTTTTTTTTTCTCTTTCTGATTTTGGAAATCTTGTGGTTGAAATTAAAATTTTATGACTTAATATGAGAGAGAGAGTGAGTGAGTGAGTGAGTGTGTGTGTGTGTGTGTGTGTGTGTAAATTTTTATTTTATGCTTTGGGTTTTTTTTTTTTTTTCTTTTTTAGGTCAGCATGATGGACCATTACCAAGACAGCATGCTGGGTTATTGCCAGAGTCTCTTATTTGGGCATATGTTGTCCAACTCAGCTCTGCTTTGAGAACTATTCATACAGCAGGATTGGCATGCAGAGTTATGGACCCAACAAAGATTCTGATAACTGGCAAAACAAGGTACTCATGTGGTTCTTTGTGTTTTGTTATTTTCTATTCAGTTACCAGCATTTGAGGAATTAGTGATATTTAAACAATTAGTAGTTTTATGTTTTGATCCTCCTTTTTGTATATCCTATTCATATATCTTTCGTGTTTTTGAATGAATTCTTTATTTGATGTGTGCTTGAAAAACTTTTATCAGCAAAAGGTCACAAAGTTATGAAAAATAATTCTTAGTATCATCTAAAAAAAAAAAAGAAGTAACCTTCTTTATAAAACCTAAGAACTTGTCATTCAGGTGAAGAGAGAGGACTGTGGGAGGAGAAAAGAAGAGTAGGACCCTAATACCCATACTGCATGAATTCTGCGTTTTTATCAAGTTGTTACAACATGTTATTGTTTTAGGGGGCATAGTTTAACCCAGATATTATCTGAATCCTTTGGTAGTGATATTTGCCATTATTTAAGAAAAATAAGAATTTTATTACAGACAATTCAAGAACAAATACATTTTATATAATATGTAGAGAATTGATTTCTATCTCTCTTCCCTAATTCTTTGGTTCCTAAAGGTTGCGAGTAAATTGTGCTGGCATTTTTGATGTTTTAACATTTGATAACAGTCAGAATAATCCATTGGCACTAATGGCTCAATTCCAGGTAAGTTTAATGCTGATTTGGTCTTTGCCATTTAATGTTAGGTCTATTTGATTTTCTTATTTTTTAAAAAGTAAATAATATGTAATTTCAGAACTCTATTTTGCTTTTGCAAACTTTCCAACTAACTCTAATTTGAGGCTGTAAAACTTGTTATGATGCCTCAAGAGTGGACCTTGGGAGTATTCAGAATTTAATAGGAATGCTGGCCAAGGTATTTGTAGCCTTTGTGTTGTCTACAGTCTGGTATAGGCACATACCATATAGTTTTTTTCATTTAATTTAGTCCAATTAAAAATAGAAATAAATTTTTTTTGTGTTAAGACTATTAACACAGGTATATGTAAACACAAAATGATCAAATGAATTGGTTCTACTAATTCATGGTCACAATCCCATTCATTATTTCCACCAAGAAGTTCTATTGAATTCACTTTAAGAAAATACAGCATACTGTGTCACTGACACTTTTTGCTCCTGTCTCTTTCCTCCATCTTGATGATTGTTTTCCTTCCTGACAGTAATAAAATTTAAAGTATGCTAATAGGAAGTCAAATTCATTTTATATTTTGAAAATATTTATTGAGGAACCAACCTGTTTAAAGAAACCTGAATTCTTACAAGTAGAATTTTTAGCGTTTGTTTTTTGTGCCATTCCTTTATAAAATTTTGAGTTCCAAATTCTCTCTCTCTAGCCCCTTCTCCATCCATTGAAAAGACAAACAATATGAATGTAAAATGTTTTATGTAACCAAAGTCTGGAACTCATTTTTTGAATATGATTTGATTTGTACATTTGATTTTTAAAGAGTTAATTTTAATTTGTTAATGACTATCCATATCAACCAATATTATTTTGACTTGGGATATTTAGCTTTTTAAAATAATTTCCTAATAAAAAATGTGAAAGGATAAGCATTGCCATTTTTTGAGAGAGGGTTGGAGACTAGTAATTTTCTTATTGGAAGAATACCCTTTCATGGTATAGTTGTATGGCAATTTAAAGCAGATTCGTTATTTTCCACATTTGATATTGCAGTACTTTATGATATATTAATAAATTTAAGTGTCCATTCATATAAGACATAGTTAAGCTCTTTCTAAGGTATAAGATTTTCAGTTTACAAATTTATTTTTATTTCTTTAAGTAAAAATTAACTGATTTAATTGAAAACAACTTTGATAGCAGAATATATTGACATATAAAGAACAATGAAAAATAATCATCCTCTTCTCAATTGTTAGATGAAAAAAATTGAAACTTGATTTCAATTGAAAATGTCAGTTGTTACTTTCTTTTATACCTCTTAAGAACATAAAAAGGGGAAAGGAAATAGCCAGAGGCAAAGTGTTTTGGTGTGTGTGTGTGTGTGTGTGTGTGTGTGTGTGTGTGTGTTTTCTTATCAGTTTCTGAACCAGAATTTTCCTATTGAATCATTGAATCAAAGGAAATACAGACATTGTCTGAATTAAAAAGAACTGACATGTTGCTATGTACACACCCATGGCAGTTTATTACTGATTCCTTGTCTCTCTCTAGTCCTCACATCTCTCACATATCCACAACCATAAAGCTACTGAACTGCCTTTTTCCAGCAGTGTCATCTAGTGGGCAATGCAGGGAACAGTCTGTCTTCATTTCTTTTTCTCAGAATATCCTTCTTTCTTCAACACGAATTCTTCTTCCTGCCTTAAGTTATACTTTTTTCATTCTATTTATGAGTCAAAAAGTGATCCTAATCTTTAGTCCAGTGATTTCTGTATCAAGAAAAGGCAGGCCAAGTCAGAAATTTTAAATTAACTAGACATAAAAAACTGATGGCATCAGCTTCTGAAAGTTCTTTTATGTGTACAGAAATCACTACTGATATTTTTATGTATTTTTACTCAAGTACCAGCATTCAGAGAGAATGCCAAGTCCTTTTTCATTTAATTTCGTTATTTTAATTTTATTCACATGTCAGTAGAGACATACCATTCCATAACTTTAAAAATAGAAACACGTGGCATTTCAAACACATGGCATTTCAGATATAGTATGGGACCAGCAAAGAGACTTTGGTGGTTATTTAAGAACCCGTTTTTTCTCCCCTTATTTAAGCTTATGATATGTTTCTTTTTCTTTTCTCTACTCTGTATTTGAGTTCTGATGTTTGAGTCTAAAATTTAAAAAAATAACCTTTTTTAAAAAGGTAAATGTGTTCTTAGTTCCTGATATCTTCATTTCAAACTCACTTTTGTAATCCATAAAACCAAACGAGTCTTGATTTGTAAGTTGGAAATAGAATAGTACTAACCGTCTTTTCCTCACCTCCTAACTCCGTGCTCCAGCTTTATTGCCCACTTAGTGAATATTGACAAGTGATATTAAGAGGTGGGTTTTTTTAGTTTGGATGTCGATGTTGTTTTGTTTTTGGTGAGTCCATTTAACTAACCATTTACTTTTAATTTGGTTTCTTAAATAGTAAAAGATTTTTCAGATATCGTGTGTGTGTGTGTGTGAGAGAGACAGAGAAAGAGAGAGAGAGCTTACATGCGTGTTTCCTTACAACTTATGACATGAACGGATAGGAAAGAAATAGTAACAGAAGGGGGAGTGTGATTAACAGAGAAGAGGGTACATGAGAAAAGGAGTGCCTTGTTTCTTCCAGTCTATTTTTCATAGTCTGTTTCAGACACGTGAATAGAGACTGACTTACAGTAAAGTGGACATAAGTAGAGCCATAGATAGAATCAGAGAAAGAAATCAAGAATTGAAAACCAGGAAGAAACTGAAAATGAGTTTGGGGGGAAACCTCCAGAATGCAACAAATGGGGGGAAAAACAGATGGAGGTAAGAAGCAAAATAACAAATGGAAAATATTTAGTTGGGAAATGATTTTTTTTACAAAGGAAAGTTATTGAGATATTGTAATGTCAACTATATTATTTTAAAATTTGGCAGTGAGATGGTAAACCTTTATGAGATGATAAATTTCAATCCTGGATTGGGATTTCCCAGAGTTAGTCTAAATAACTTTTTAAAAGTGAGATTTTCTACCTTGAGTCAAATTCAGGGAGATGGTAGAAAAACATACACTTAAATCAGATATCCACTTATTTTTAAACCCTTTTAGGCTACTCATTGTCATGGTTCTTACCTTCCAGTCTAAAATCAGGATATAAAGGAGGAGACCCAAGAACATAGATAAGAGTGCTTATAGGAGCAGTAGCAGAGGGTGAAGCTGTGTCTTGAACATTTAGGGTGTGCTCAGGGTGAGGAAGAAATGGAGTGAGTAGATACATACTAGCCAGACACTTGTCTTAAATTACTAGTAAGTAACCTTAGTTTGCACAGTGCATACATTTGAATTTAAATGTCTGCATCAATGAATACCTCAGAATTGAATGAAATTACATATAACCTGTTCTCTGTTATATACATTTTCTGGGCTTTTACTATAAAGTAGGATAATTTAGGATTTTTTTTTTCTTCTTGGTTCAGTATCCAAAATCTAAGTGACCCAGGAGAAATTATTCTTTCCCCTACCTGTGGCACTGTTTACGTAGTATTTATCCCCCAGATCCCAGGAGCAATAGTCTTTTCATAAAATCAAAAATTTAGAGCTAGAAGAGACCTTACAGGCTATCACAACCAGCCCTCTCATTTAATCAGTGAAGAAACTTGCAGCTGAGAGAGGTCCAGTGACTTGCCAAGTGTCACACAGCTGGTATCTGAGTGTCTGAGGGAAAATGTTGAGCTGAGATCTTCCTGACTCCACTCAGTGCTTCATCCACTAAGCCATCTAACTGCCCAGAAAATTTTTACCCGTTACTTCTTTTCTCTCCTTTCCTCTTCTTTTCCCCTTGCCCTCCCTCCTCCCTTTTACCCCCAGCCCAAACCAGGCTCCCAGAGCTGTGCCATTAATCAAAACTCTTGAACCTAACCAGAATCACTCCTATATACAATTGCAAACATCTCTAAGTTGGTTTGTGTCTTGTGCCGCTTCGCTTCCCTCCCCTTACTAGGCTACTGATACCATTTACCATGAAGGTAAATCTTTACCTTCAAAATATTCAATCCCCACTGTTAATCTCATTTATATAATCTATTTAAAGAATAGTATTTTTTCATTTATAAAACTGGGGGGAATTCTCACCTTAGTATACTATTTATTTATTACTTAAATTGACTTGTTTTTAACCTTAAGGTGTCTCATTGAGTATTTCATGATGCAAGTTGTGGCATATGGTGTCAAAATTTCTTTTAGATAATATCTTGAAATCACTAATCTGATTTTTAAAATATCTAGTGTGATTACATAATTATGCCTGCCAGTAGGTTGGATTCTAGCCATCTTTTGTAAATTCAGTAGGTGAATATTTAGCTTCATAGTTAGGCCACAGCAAGAGAGGAAGTATAGTTTGTAGTGGGCAGAGACCTGGTCAGGAAGGCCTGGGTTCCAGTCCCATTTCTGACAGAGACTGGAATTAAGTTCCTGGAGAAGTCACTTAACCTCTAATGTTCTAGAAAACTTTCTGAAAATGTAAATCTCCATTTTAGGAGAGGTGCCAGTATGCGTTGGTAAAGGAGAGTTCCTTATAGCAATGAAATCATAGGTCCAGTTCCTTTAGTTTGGGTTATGCATGATCTCACATCATAGGATGAACCATACTATCCTATGGAGCATGTTCCACTTCTGTACAAGCAGCCCTGCAATCATTCCATTCTCCCTTGAATTCATCTTAATTGCCTATGAATGAGGTTTTCTTGGAGTGAGCACTCTGTTCCCTTAAAAATGTAGGGTGATCATCCCCAAATCACTTCCTGCTACATTTATCCTCTTAAATTTAAGCTCTAGAGGGTTAGAAAGAAAAGATAATCTCGCAAAGAGAAACCAGCATTGTTACAGGACTTGATACCTATAAGGGAATGTTGACAGCAGTTTGTTCTTTAGAAATGAAGACAGGTGGGAGATAGTGAGGTTTGCAGAATCCTAATTGGTGGACAGATCAGACTCTTAAACTGACAGTGCCAGCATCATGTTCTTCAATGGAACCTTCTTTTTAGATAAGTGAACAAATCCCCTAGATTTAGTAGAGCTATATAAAATTTCATATTTCAAATAGTGGTAATCATGTGTAAGAAGTTATAGTTACTTGTGAATCAGTTTCTAATAGGAAAATTTCAGCTTTATGAAAATGAGCCTAAAGAAATCAATAATTCAGCAGTTTAACTTTGAATGCTCTTGATTTGCTTGGTGTAAATGACTAAAGTGCCATTGCTCTTACCTGGAAGGCAAAGTAATAATCAATGCATTAAACTCTATCTCTGTGAGATTAAAGTTAAAAGTTATGTTCATTCTTTCATGTCAGCAAGCAGATCTGATGTCATTAGGAAAAGTTGTGTTGGCTTTGGCTTGCAACTCTTTGGCAGGAATTCAGCGGGAAAATTTGCAGAAAGCAATGGAACTGGTGACAATCAACTATTCCTCTGATCTGAAGAATCTGATTTTGTAAGTTTTAAATACAATGAGCTAAAAAGATAGACTCTATGGAATGTGACCAAAATGTAGGCTTAAGAATTAATCCATACATCTTTTCCATGTGTTGTTTTAATAGTGCAACAACCTATATGTCTTACCCTTTAAAAATAAGCCACAATTTTTTTTTTTTTTTTTAGGAAACCTGCATTCTAATTGGTCATTATTGCTAACCATATATTCTCCTTGAAATAAATCCAAAAACATGATCAAATTAGTTATTGATAATTAAAATCATGGAGTTGTAAAAGCATAATTGAGTTTTTTCTGAAATTATTACTATTAGCCACATCAGACTGGTTTATTATAGGAAGATAGTTTTCTATTATAGATATTTGCTCTAACGAATACCCCCAATATTTAGATATTGAGTTTTTTAATTTTTAAGTTCATTAGGTTTTTGGATAAGTTGGTCAAAAGGACAGCTAGATAGCCTCTAGGAAGATGCCTAGAATTCCTCGTTTTGATAGAAGTACATGCAAGTGTTTATATGTCAGAAGAGGACAGGCCAGCTGAGTGTTCTGTGGCCATAGAGCATGAAGCCTTCACAGGGCCTGTAAGATTACCTTGGATAGTAGGTTTGAATTTGATTTGATGAAGGTCTACTATGGCCCAAAGCCATCATATATTGTCCATTCCAGGTCAAGCTTATCCAGGGAAATTGTGAAGGAGGGTGACATCCTAGCTCCTTAGTGTTATAAGACACGACAGCAAATGTCAGAAAATCTGCATTAAATTAATAATAAGCCTTTTAAAATTTTCCCAAAGTAACTTGGAAATCCTAAAGTCCTTTAAGTGCTGGTAAGACCCTTCTCAGAGACTGTAGTTTCAGAGAAGTGATCTTCCAAGTATATAAGAACTCATAACGATATAGCTCTTTAAGGTTTCAAAATCACTTTTCCCACAAAAACCGTATGATGTAGATTGTGTATATATTACCTCCAATCTGCAGATGCCGAATCTGAGGCTGTGGCATTAAACTTGTCCCAACTGACAGAGTTCTGTAGCCTTGGACAGGCCAGTATCTTTCTGTAACCATTTTGTTAGGTGTGGACCACTGGGGGATTCCCACATTGCACTGCCATTGATAACACTGGTGTGCAAGAGAGGGAGGTTTACTTGGTGTTAGGTGTCTGATTCTGTTAATATTCAGGTATGATAATTTGTTCATATCTTGTTTCAGTGTTAAATATTTTACCTTCATAAATTATGACAGTAGTGATTCCTATACAGTATTGTGACAGCCAGGGTGCTTATTAATATTGGTATGTCTCAGTACACTGGTTTTAACTTTCTAAAGCTGTGACTCAGTTGATATAGATGAATTGAAACTCAGTCTTTGGTTTTGAAAGTTGTCATTCAAAAGTAGTAGAGAAAAGCTTTGGTTTTCAATAAAAGTTCATCACAGCTTTTCTCATCAGGCATTATTTTGAGGAAGAGTGTGAGAAAAGAAAGAATTTAAACTTGACCCTACCCAACCTCCCCTTCTTATTTCCATGACAGCAGGAAATTAAGAGGAAAGGTATGTTTTCTGCTTCTCCATTGGTTCTTAAAATTTTATAGGAGAAAGAAATATGACCATAAAAATTTAAGAAATAACTTCTTTTAGAAGATGAAATACTTTATAAAATATATTTATACCAGTATGATAACAACTATTTAATTGTGATATCTTCAAGTGGCTCATCTTTGTTTGGCTCATCTTTGTTGTTTATAGGTATTTGCTGACTGACCAAAACAGGCTACGAAGTGTAAATGATATCATGCCAATGATTGGTGCTCGATTCTATACTCAATTGGATGCTGCTCAAATGAGAAATGATGTCATAGAAGAAGACCTAGCCAAGGTAAAGAAAGTAATCATCCACACATACATAAAATACCACAAATGGCAAGCTCTTTTCTTTGCATAGGGCAATTATTAAACCAGAAGGTATGTTACCCAAATATTTTAAAGTCCGTAGTTCTTCAAAGTATCTTTTAGCCCAAACTAAGAATATGTTATTTAAAATTTTTAATGCATTTTGAGCATTCTGTTTTCTACATGATACTGTTGCTACTCCACAATTCTGGAAAATAATCTGGAAGAAAGTAATTACAATTCCACAAGAATTTCTTACATGCAGAACATTGTGCTAATCCTCAGAGATGCATAGTTTAGAAAAGAAATAATCCTTGTCCTAGTAGAATTTACAGTTTAATAGGAGGATGTGACATATACACAACTTATACTGAATTGCCAGGAAATTGGAGAGAAAAAAGGTCCTTGCTAACTAGATGATGCAGGAGGCGATTTTATAATAGGTTTTAAAATGGGGAATCATTATGGAAGGGATCATTGAATCTGTTCAGTAAATATCTATTAGGTGCCTCCTCTTGACAGAATTCTGCACTAGGTATTGTAGGACTAGGAGAGGCTGCTGTCACATTTAAAGAGAATGACTAGAGAAAAGCCACAGAGATGTGAAGACAGCAGCTCGACTCTTCTGTGGAATGTGCTGGAAAGGGAGTCTCGCAGTCAATGATCACTGGCTCCAATTTGATATTATCCTGTATGTAGAATAGAGAATAAGGACAGGAACTCAGTTGCACATTACGTAAATGGAAGTAATGTATCACAATGCTGGCAAGTTAGGCTTTTAAGCCAGACGGAGGAATTTATATTTGGTTCAGAGGGCAATAGATTCATTGGAATTTATTGAACTGGAGAGTTTAGACTTGGAAAATCACTTTAACAGTTGTATCAAGGATAGAGAGTCAAGAGACTTGAGGCAGGGAACCAGTTTGGGGGCTCTTGTAGTAAGCAGTCCATAGAAGAGGTGATGAGGATCTGAGCTAGAGTGGTGGCTGTGTCAAGGAAAAGAAGAAGGATAGAAGAAATATTATAGAAATAGAAATGACAGGATTTGTTTACTCTTTGGTTATATAGACTGAATATATGTGAACTGTCTAATATAATTCCAAGTCTATAAACCTGGGTGACTGGAAGGATGGTGAAAACCTTGGCAGTTTGGTAGGGGAGTGGGTTTCTTAGGGAAAATAATGCATTTGGTTTCTGATATGTTGAGTTTGAGAAGCTTTTAGGAAAATCTAGTTTGAAATGTTCATGAGGGGTTTAAGCTTTATCATAATGGAAGCGGAGGGACACTACAAAGCAGAGGTGAAGAATGGGAGTACATTAAAAGTATGTGGGATGGCAGAGGCACTTCCTAAAGGTGGGAGATGTAGCATCATACACAAATAAAAGAGAGGACGTGTTCCGTTTGCAGAATGTGAGACAAACCATAATGTCCTTTGAGGTTAGAGAGAGAATTTGGTTCTAGGTTAAAAAGAGTCAGTTATATTTTGTTCTAAAGACAATAAGAAGCTGCTGTGGTTGATAAGTCAGGAAAGCTGCGTGGTCAGATCTCTGCTTAAGGGAAATTAACCAGGAAGCAGTGTGTAGGAGAGACCAAAGTGGTGAGGGATTTGAGGAAAGGAGACCAAGTAGGGCACAGTGTAGGTGAGAGATGACGAGGGCTTGAACAAAGATGGTAGCTGCTTGAATGAAGGGAAGGAGCCAGAGATGTTATGGGGGAAGAAATGGTAAGATTTGGTCACTTGATTAGACAAATAAGGTGAGGGAGAGTGAGGAATCAGGAATAATGCTGAGGTCATAAATCTAGGTAACTGGCAAGATTGTGGTGCCTTTGACAGAGATAGGGAAGGGATCATTATCTTCTTGCTTGAAGGCTTCCAAGGATTGTGACCCCACTATCTCCCAATGCGGTCTGTCATACTTTCAGCTAGCAATAATTGTTAGGAAGTTTTCCTCACAGCAAATAAACATTTGCCTGTTCTCAGTTGCTGCTCATTGCTCCTGGTTCTACTTGCTGGGGACAAACAGAACAATTTTCATCCCTCCTTCCCATGATCCCATCCTGGAAGATAGCTGTCATGTTTCCTTTTGAGTCTCCTAGGCTAAACAACCCCATTTTCTTCACCTGATCCCCATAAGACATGGACTCAAGACCCATAACCCTCTTGCTTACTCTGCTCTGGACATTATGTAGCTTTACCTGGTCATATGGAATAGCCTTTTCATCCTGGTCACCTTCTCCTGGATGCCTTATAATATGGACACTTCTGCTCTAAAATGTGATGCCCAGAATAGTCTGTCCATAGCAGAGTATAGCAGAAATATAATTTTCTTCACTCTGGATGCTATGTTAATGCCATCTCAAATAACATTAGTTTTTTGAATGCTACATACATACATAGCCATCCACTAAAAGCTCCACACCCTCAGAAGGTAAGTGCTACATTCTCCTTGTTTGGGTGGTCTCCCTGCCTGGAATCTCTTTCTCCTCCCTCCCTTCTTCTCTCTCCCCCCCCCCC
>CM053596.1:150110371-150172680 GCA_028646575.1 Pseudocheirus occidentalis
GGTTTTGTATCTCCAGTGTCTGGCACAGTGCCTGGCACATAGTAAGTGATTAATAAAGTGTTCACTGATTCACCTGCCTGATTCACTGGCAATTAGCACAAACATCCAACTATAAGTAAGCTCTAATTAGATCACACCTTGCTCCTTCATTCCTATTAGGGTATAGATAACTACTTCAACTTTACTGTTGATTTGTTTGCTGTCTGTAATGGAGCATCCAAATAGAGATAGGTTTATAAATATTTGTGGATGTGGGGGTCTGGATTTCAGAAGATGGAAGTCAAGGGCAAAGTCATATGCTCAGTAGTGATAGCTGCCAAAATAATGTAGGTGAATGAGAGTGACACAGGTGTTAGAGTGTAGAAAGGGGATGAAAATCTAGAACATCAGCACTGAGAGGTTGGGAAGATGATGAGCTGGAGAAAAGGAATACTTAGAGTGCCAAGCAGAGAAACAGGGAGTGTTGTGTCATAGCACCCATGAAAGAAAGACAAGAAGGTTGTCATTAGTTCCATATGATGAACAAAGGCCAGTGAGGATGAGACCTAAAAAATGGTCATTGGATTTGGTGATTAGGTGATACTGGGAAATCTTTGAGAAAAGGTTTCAGGAAAGCAGTAGAAATGGAAGCCAGGTTGCAAGGATTGGAGAAGAGGTGATACGGAAGCCAGCACATTTGGTACTAGCAACTTTTTCAGGAAATGTAGTTGTGAAATGGAGGAAAAAAAAAAAGAGTAGGTATAATTTCTTTATTCCTTTCTAAAAGGATAAAGAGAATAGATGATTCTGAGAAAGTCTGGAAAATGACTCCTTCTGGTTGGGAATGTGATTGGGGATTGAGGAGAGATGGAAAGTTAGGACCAATCATAGTGGGGAATTAGCTAGGAAATCAGTAACAGAATTGATGAGAAACAATAAGGACTCACCTGAATTATGTGGCAAATTTTAGTGAGTGAAATTAATTTGATTTCATGACCACAAGTACTTAGCATTACAGAAACATGACTAGAAGGGGGTAAATGGTCAGGTTTATCTAAAATTCTGTATTAGTAGGATAAGAAGAAGTGGTGGTCTGAGGAACCAGTTCAAATTCATTCAAAAAGTATTACACTTCTGCTCTATGCAAAGTACTATTTTAGGTACTTAAGGGACTAGGCATGAAGATAAGTGGAACCAAGGTAGGGAGATGGCAAATAGGAAGGAGGAACTAAAGAGAAGCTATGGCAGTGGTGATCACAATGAGAGTAAAGCTTAGGTTTAATGTGAGATGAAAAGAATGAGAAGGTCAGGATGGGCCTTTTTTTTAGAGTATAATTTCAAAGTTTAGTATATAGGAACTGGTGTGACACTTGTGGGACAATAAGGTTTGAAGGTGTGACTGTCTCAGTTTATAACTGAAGCAGTTGATATAGGAAAGGAGTCAGTAGGAGTAAGAATTGTATTTTGAAGGTGTTAGATTGTCAACATGAGCATCTGAAGTTCCTGAAGTTGAGAGCAATGGATAGGGTGGAAAGAAGGATTGTTTGAGGAAAGTATTAGGCATCATGTAAGTTGGGAGAGTAGCTTTGGATACTGAGAGATTGACCAATGTGGGAATTTATTTCTCTAGACTATGCATGTTTTGTTGTTCTTTTATTTTTTTCCACAGTAGGGAGGGGCAAGGAAAGAAGAGCAGGGGAGAAAATAAATATCTATTAATTAAAGAAAATTAATTTAAAAGGCAGATTGTATGGACATCACTGAGACTTGTTAGTAGAATTGGGGAACAAGGAACACATTACTATTAATACTATTACTGCTGCTGCTGCTGCTATTACTGCTATCTCTACTAAAAATGATATTAGTAATATCCTTTTTATGACATTGAAAGGTTTGCAAAGTGCTTCACATATATCATCCTGTTGGAGCTTCACCACAAGCCTGAAAGGTAGATATTGTTATTATCCAGATGAAGAAACTAAGACAGAAATGTTTGTTTAGGGTTACACAACTAACCAGCAGCCAGGGTCACGTTTGAGTGCGAGTCCTTCTGATTCAGGGTCTGTTGCTGTGTCCCCTTCACCACCAAGATGCCGACCGCTTCCAGAGAGTCCTCCGAGGTGTTGGGAGAGGGCGTGCCTGCCAGTTGATAGGATTGTGAAGGTTGTGCCGTCCTCATCATAAAACTAGATTTCCATTAAAGTGATGAGATGGAAAGGACGCTGGAGGAAAAGTTTGTGGCTGTAGAGAAGTTTGAGAATTGAACTTGGATTCCATAGATCCCAGTGGAATGGACCTAGAAGATGGGTGTAGAGTAGACCTGGTGAGGAATAGTGTTACTCTCAACAGGTTTGAAGGCTTAGTGAGTAGGTAGCAAACAACCTATATCTCAGTTGTAAGACAAGGATTGCTATTCAGGCATCATACTGGGCAAACCAGAATAATAAAAGATAGACTGATACATGTTGACAAAATTTGTAAAATTGACTAGTCCTAAATTTTGGAGGAGAGTTTAGGGCATTTTAGTGTAAGTTATTTTAGCCAAATAGCAGTCTATAATCTATTTCTAAATGTTTTTTAATGAAATGGGTATATCTAAATTTAAAACATAATCTGAAGGTTAGTAGCCATTGTAAACTTTTCTTATGGGTAAAAAGCATTTAATAAATGCTTCCTGTGTGTAAGACACAGCATTGAATACTGGAGATACGGAGGAAGGTAAGCACGATCCCTGCCTTGAAGGAGCTCACATGCAGGGACATGCAGAGAAGAGAAATAAAAAGGGTGAAATGAAAGTGTCTCAAAGGGATGATACTAGCTAGGGATTTGGGGCTAGGGGCAGGAATAGAGCAGAAAACTATAGAGTGTTTTCCTCTGATTTGTAGCATTTGTATTAAAAACCTAAAATTTTAACATACTTTTCTATTTTTAGGAAGTTCAGAATGGAAGGCTATTTAGGCTTCTAGCAAAATTGGGAACCATCAATGAGCGACCAGAGTAAGAATTTACAGTTTATTACTATTCATCATTTATGGATGTGTAATGTCTTTGTTGTTGTTGTTGTTAGAATTTGTGTCTTTCTGAAACATTAAGAAAAAAAAAGGAAAAATTTTCATGGAAAGTAAAGTTGATCATTATTTGTAAATAGTTTTAGACTGAGAACATTTACTTAAGACATAGCCCAGATAAAGGCATATGTATATGTATATTTTATTTCTACTTTATGAAAAAACCAATTGTAGTCCCTGAGTTTGGATCTGCCATTTGAGAAGAAACATAATAAATAAATGAAACACGATAAGAAATATAATAAATAATTAAAAGTAATACTGTATTTTTATGGTTTCAGCAATAGAATGAACATCATAGAACTTCTTCCCCCAACTTTCTTTTTAACCATATTTAGGAAGTATGTGCACCAGATATAATTTAGAAAAAATTTAAAGGAGATGATCTAGGAAAATTCATTCCATCATTCTTTTTATTAAAATGCCTTTTCCAAAGTGGCCATTGTTATTTTATAACTAATTTAGCTATGCTGCTACATACTTAAAATTGATTTAAAAGTCACCAGGACAGTGATCTTTAGTTTTTATTTTCTGTTTAATCTCCAAGTTTAATTTTTATATCTTTTGGGACATGTAGAAGTTAATGGATATGCCATAGGCTTCTTGAAAACAAAAGAAGTGACTTACTTGGGTCACGTTGCTGATAAGGGTATCATGTAAAGTACATTTCATAAATAATCGAGACATCTAATTTATAGTCCTTTGTTCTATATTACATTAAATGGACAACCACCTGCTTGGCTTTGGGTGATAGATTAATAGTATTGCTAAAAGGGTATACTTTAAATATATGGTAATCTACCTTCTACTCTTCAAACTCAACCAATCCCATCAAGATTTTTCCAGTAGAGTGAAGTCACACCTCTCTTCAACCATAATTAATGAAATTTATCATGTCAAAAAGAGTGAACTATTCTTTTGTAATTTTCAAGGTGACCTTAAAAGGAGAAATAATTGTTTTCATATCTTCAATTCTCTATTTTCACACATCCAGTCATTGGCCCAGTTCTTTTATATTAGAAGTGTACAGCATAAAATTTGGTGGGAAACACAAAGAGCCAATGAAAAGGTTTGAAGGAAATAAAAAGTCACTGAGAATCTTTGTCAGTTTTGCTAGTGGTTCTTTGGCCATATTTTGTTGACAGTTTGCTTTGATTCCTTTTCAGCTCTGCCAAGGAAAATCTGAGTGTCAATTTATGTTTGTTGCTGTTTCCTTTTTAGCCCCCTGCTTGGCTCAGTGCGTTGAAGAGCAAAGAGGCCCATGTGCTTTTGTTCCATCCCAATTTTTTACCCATTTCTTTTTTGCTTGCCTACCATTGAAGTGGAACACCTTTTTGGCTCTTCTTAAGGGTTTTCCTTCTCTGATCCCTTGCCAGCTGCAAGGGAGAACTAGAAGCACATTAGCCTCTCCTACTATATCCAGACTATTAACATTTTTTGCTTTCTCCTTTTTTTCCAATGGTTTGGATTGAACTGAGATAGATTATCAAACTAATTTTCTGCCCAAATTAACTAGTCTTATTTTCTTTTGTTTCTTCCTAGCTTGTCTTTTGAGGGGAAAGTTCGGGATAACAAGTATATAATTCAATCTTCCTCAAAGAGCCATATTTTCATTTATAACGATTTAAAGATAAGTGGTAGAATTTAGATCCCTTTGTTTTCAAAGGGTCCTTGTAATGTGAGAACATGAAGCCTTAAGAAAGAATCTGAAGATAGTAAATTCAGGTCTACTGGGTTAATCCAAAAGCACTTTTATAGTGACTTCAGCAGAATTAAACATGTCCTTAAAAGTACCTCTCCTTAACAGCAACGTTAAAGATGAGGAGCATTACTAAAATTTAGCTTTACTATGATCATTTTTTAAAATGCTGAATTAAGTGATGTTCAAAGACATATATAACTACCACAAAGTATGCTTTGAAGAATGTCAGAATACATTAAAAAAAAAAGATATAGCCTTTCTATTTTATAGGGTACTGTTAAAGGAATTGGGAAAATTAAAGTTTTAAATGGAAAAATTTCTTCAGACTATTTTCTTGTCATAAGTCAAAGACAAACATCCATATTGAAGCATTCATTTGTGCTTTGTGTATCATTTTTGTTGCTAACATAAAAAATCAATCCTCTACTAGGTTTCAGAAGGACCCCACTTGGTCAGAAACTGGAGATAGGTACCTGCTGAAACTCTTTAGGGATCATCTCTTCCATCAGGTGACAGAAGCGGGTGCCCCATGGATTGACCTCAGTCACATTATTTCTTGTCTTAACAAGGTAATCTGTATCTACTTTAAAATTGTAATACTCTTTACTTGTTAATTTGTACTTTTGGTGTTTTTTAATTTTTTAACGATTTTTAAATGAATAAAATAGGGATCTCCCATTACTGTAGCTTTTAGAGAAATTTAATGAGTATAATACATTTCATCTAATTACCCTGTGGAATGGAGGTGTTTGTGACTGCAGTAAATAATTTCTAATTTATTTAAAGAAATCTCTTTTTGGATCAAATATCCAATATTATGGAGCCTTTTGTATTCCATGAAATTTATTATATTGATGCATTTTTATCTTTTTAGAGTGGTCTGTTACAATTTTCATAAAGTATTTTTTAAAATGAAAGGCTACATTACCATCTTTGGAATTAGAAATACCTTGTTTCAAGGTTTGCCTCTAGGCCATGCTGACTGAGTGACCTTGGGCAAATCACTTATTAATCTTTCCAGATCCCAGGCAGCTTTGAAACTAAAGTTCCCAAGTGCTTGCTGATAGACATTGGTAGAAGGGGTTTCCTTACTAGTAATTTCCCTATAGCAGAGAAATTACAGGTTGAAACCATAAAAAAATTAAAAACAGGTATCGCTAACATCATAGGGTCTTTCTTGTGATAAAATATAATTTCAGAATTGGTCACAATTTGAGCAGCTACTCTATACAAGGCATTAAAAAGAAAGGCTATCTCACAGAAAGTAGACTTTTTACATATACTTGTAGGTTGTCCCTTATTACATAGAAATTAAAAATACAAACACAAAAAGCTATAAATGATCAGATATAGCCATTAAAAAAATGAGAATGGGAATCATTTAGAATGGTGAATTACTTGAGTGATTGGAGTCTTGAGTTGGATTAGTTAGGAAAAAGTTCAATGTTTGTAATTTTGAAAGTGCATGATATGGCAGAAGGTGGTTAGAAAGGAGTTTTATGGTAAAGGGGGGGTCTAGAACACATTGTAGAACCCTTCTCTTTAAACACCCACCTGGGACATATGGATATCAGTATGTAAGTAGCTCAGAGTCAGGAAGCAGCACATAAAGTGTGAGGAATAGCAGCATCTTTGTTTCTGAGTGGAGAACGTAAGCCAGCCATGGCAAATATTGTCAGACTCTTAGTTTCCAACTGAATTTTATTTATTTGGTCTGGTTTTTAAAACAGATGCCTATGTCCTTGTTTTGAAGATATTCAAAGTCTATAATCTAATGTATCTGCCTCCATTATTGTTTCATTATACCTTATTTCAGGACAGTGTTGTTGGACTTTGGGAAGGGGAATGTAAGTTGACCTTGAATTCACAGTTGCCCTGGTATGGCATTTGTTGAGAAATTTTTTCTCCTGAATATTCCCTGCTAAGGAGCTTTTTAAGGAGGTTGATGGGTAGATGGGTGGGTGGGTGGGTAGGTGGTTGGCTAGTTGTTTTGTTTTGTTTTTTTTAATCACAATTTTAATTTAATTTTTTGTTCCTGTTACAGCTGGATGCTGGTGTGCCCGAAAAAATAAGCCTCATTTCCAGGGATGAGAAGAGTGTCCTCGTGGTGACATATAGTGATTTGAAGCGCTGCTTTGAGAACACTTTTCAAGAACTAATTGCAGCTGCCAACGGCCAGTTGTAGTATTTGCTAAAAGCATGCAGGACATTGCTGAGGAACTTGACCAGTAGCAAATTGCACTACCGCTGAGTTGTTGTCATCCTCACAGTCGTCGTCTCATTTCACATTTGGGAAACAAACGGGAGGTGAGCAGAGCTGCTCACATGTGAGTCAGGTACACAGTTACTTGAAAGGGAGAGTGTTTCCCTTATCGTAGAGCGATGGCTGCCACCAGAGGCTTTATCTGTGAAGAATTTATTTTAGAGTGAGGAACACCAGCAGGTGCATGATGTTCCTGCTTTTATTTTTTCCACTTGTATATGCACTAATTTTAATTTTTTAAGACTTTTTTCCAATCTCTGAAGTTTTGCCACATTGTATACTTATTAAGGGAAACTATTTGCAAGGACACTTTTGGGCAACATTTTTGTCACTTGAGGATATTGCAAAATTTGCTCATTTTGATATAATTTGCCCATGATAGCATAAAGGACCAGGTAAATAATTTCATAGAAATGCCCTTCTTTAAAGTACAGTATAGTGCATAATCCTTGTAGCAGTTTTGAATGCAAGCTCTATATGCCATCCGCTGTTAGTTATCCAGCCAGAAGATGGAGATTTTTTAAAAGAACACACAAAGTATCATTGAACTGATGGATTCAGTTGATTTAAGTACTTTCCAAGCAAAGTGATAAATTAATGTTATTTGAAACACTTGGATGAACATCAGTAATTAAGGAGCATCTTTAGTTGTTTGCTCCAAATACAGCCAGCGCCTTTTTAAAAAGTGTATGTCTGTTTCCCTGATAGTCAGATGCATTTACATTTATGCAATTTTTTTAATAGTGAAAAAATTTTTTAAAGAAATTGTGGTGTTGTTTTTTTTTTTTTTTTTTAAAGGCCTGAAGTTCAGGAGTATATTACTTTAGGTTATTTACAGTATACTTTTTTTTGTATAAAGTTCTATTCTTTGAACCACAGCTTTATTATGGTACTTTACACTGGATACAGATACAAAGACACTGTTAAGAAGATTAAACTAAACACAGCAGTAGTCTGGCATCAAGAGCTTTTTGAAGTTTTTCAGCCTGAATCTGGAGGGATAATGATCTGCTGTGCCTTTGCAGTCACTGCTTAGCCCAAAGTAATATTACTTTTGATAATAACTCACCATGTGGAATATTCCTGAATAAGTCACTCTCAAAAGTTTGCAGTTTTCCTTCTCTTAACTTTCTTAATATTTGGACATGCAGTTGCCGCCAAACTTGGGTATTCATGGAATTTATAGTAAAAGATAAAACACCTATACTTTGATACTGAAGACTGCCAAATACATAGGAATTTTCTTTCTTAATGCAGTAGTGAAGACTATGTATCCTTTCCCAGCACTGAATGTTTTAATAGCACTGGGTGCTCACCACGCAACTATGAAGAAAATGTGGAAACTCAAAAGGTCAGGACAGACTCTAAGCACTTGCAACTGATGTTACTGACTTCAATTTTAACAATTCTACATATTTGTAGTTTTCAGAGAAGTTTTTAACATTTCTCTGTCCACTTTTTATAAGCTTTAAAAATGATTCTCTGCCTTGAGATGTGCATCAAGAAAAAGCATCTCTCTTCACCTGAAAGCTTTGAAGACTAGAGAAGCGCTTTACACATTTTAAGAAATGTGGTTGAATCCACATGTGGTAGCATCAGTTGTTGAGTTTTAAAAAAATCAATTATTGTTGCATTTGATCTGGATGGATTTTAAAAAGAACATAATGTTCACTATTAAAAGGATAATTAGCAATTGCCACAATATTGTTCTTTTTAATGTAAAAGGAACAAGAATTTGCAGAAGTTAACATGCAAAAGTCTTTTATCATTAGCTCGTGTATTTGAGGAAGAGCAGCTGTCTTTTTATATATGTTTTTGACAAATCATATTGTAATTCTTTTGTACAAAAAAAGAAGTACTTGTATTCTAGAAGAAATATGAAATGCTTAATTTATAAGCGGGCTGGAGATTTTTTCCAATATTGTTTTCTTTGAAAATGAAAGGGGATCATCTATTTAGTTTTTGGGTTTGGGAACCTTTAAAAATTTAATTTGTGGACCAATGTTTTTTGAAAGCAAAGAAAGGGCAGGGGTAAAATAGGGCTTGAATTTCTCATTTTATATAGACCAGCAAACTTCCCTCTGCAAGGCAAGTCCAAATCGCAAACCCAAGTGTATTTGCAGCATAAATGCCAGTTTGCTTCAGCCCCCAGTAACCTCAGGACTTGGTTAAAAAATAAAAGGTAGACAGCTGATATGTTTTCATAAGTAAATATTGTCAGCCAGAAAACAGTTGGTGTCAGGTAATACATTTTTTTAAGCTCTGTTTTATATTTATTTTTTCATTTAGTCCATTCTTGGGAATGATTTTAACAAGAACTATCAGAAGTTCTGCTTAGGTGTTTTTTGGGGGAGCCTTCTTTTCCATTGTGTAATTCCATTTAAGAGGTTGTCTAAAAGTTCGTCTGTTTCATTCATAGGAGGATTTCAATGTCTAAAACCCACTCACAAGTTAAGGACATAATCCTTCCACTCCTTCCTGTTTTGACAGATAAAAGCACAGAAAGGGCAACCTTAGAAATCATGTGATGTTGGTCAGTTAAATTTTTGTACCTGTTTTAGATTCTGTTACGTATTTACTACATTGTAAATATTTTTGAGGGTACCTCTGTTTTGGTTTTGACCTTGTTTCAGTGATTCATATGTCAGCAGCTTCCCTAAAAAGCACCAGTATGTTGAGTTCTAATGTCATGATCCCAATATGCGTTACTCATCTTTAATCCTATTTTCAGTCTTCTGTGTACAGCAGTATTTTTAATAAAGAATTACAAAAATACAGTTGTCTTCCTTCTTCTGTCAGATTATATAGTATTTGTCATGACGGTGAGTATTAAAGATTGTGACTCACATTTCTGGAGAATTTTTAGTTCTTGAATTATACAACTGCAGATACATAAGATGGCTATGGATTTATAAGATTATTTGTATCATTTCAGTTATATAATATATAACTGTATATAATAGTATATAAACTACCTAGTTTCTTCACATAGTTTATGTGAACAATAGGAGGATGTATTTATTGTAACTTCCTTATTCATTTACATACTGAAAGTCGGCATAGATTGCTTTCATTGCTTCTTTTTTGGGGAGGGAAGGGCAATTGGGGTTAAGTGACTTGCCCAAGGTCACATGGCTAGTTCTCGTGTTAAGTGTCTAAGGTCAGATGTGAACTCAGGTCCTCCTGACTCCACAGTCGGTGCTCTCTTCACCGCACCACCTAGCCGCCCCACTTTCATTGTTTCTATATCTTGGTAGTAATTTATAGAATATTTTTCTTTCTCTACTGACTTGTTTAAAACTATAGAATCTCTGAAAATTACAAGGATCTCAAATTCAATTTCAGGTAATCCCATTCTTCTAAAAATCTTACTTTTTTCATTAGAATTCAGGAATCAAGTGTCTGAGGCCACATATTTGACTGTATACTACATTCTAGTTCTGATTTCCTATAAATTGTCCCCTTGAATTGAATACTTTAGCAGAAGTGTTTTCTTGAATAAGAACTCATGGCTTATTAAATGAACATTACTGATCTTTTTTTTTTTTATAGTGCCTACATCTTTTGTAGTATCCAAGAATGTTGTTTTTAGTGTTGTCTGATTTTTTTTTTTTTTTAAACATTGAAAGGTACAGAACATCATTAGGTAGGTATTTGTATGCACCATATACTTACTGGGAACTCTTAGTCGAGATTACATCAAGGTGATCAGTTACATCAAGGTGATCGACCTTTTGAGAATTTATAAATGAAATCGAATCCTCACTTTCTACTATTTTCAGCTTTCCTAGGAGGAGAAGGACTTGAGCTAAAGAAAGAGAAGAAGGAATTGTGAATGCTATCTGGTAGGTTTTAGAGTTGTAAAAAAATAAAAGACTGAAGATTAAATTTTTGAGGAGGGGAAATTTGAGAGGGCACACAAAGTTAAAATAAAATTCATAGTAAAGGAAGAGAAGTGCTTGGGGTAGAAGGACCTATAGAGAACAAGGAACAGCTAAAAGAAAAATTCAGAGAGCTCTCAAGGAGAAGATAGTTACTCCAATAATATGTAGAGGAGTGAGATAAGGGAAAAGAATTTGACTGTGATTATCAAAGTATTAACAAGATGCTAACCCTTACTGCTCAAGTTCTTCTGATGAGCTGCTAGGGAGAAAGAGGAGGACTGAAGAGCTCTTTCTGTGAGCATGGAAACAGGGAGACTTGCAAAGTATCACATTGAAATTTCAGTGCTTTTATTTCTGTCATGACTAAGTGACTTCTTTCTGTGCATGAAGTTACCAGGAAGAATGTTGTGTTCCTAAAAAAAAGAAAATTGGAATAAATGTTTCAATATGAAGAACAAAAAGGATCTGAAAACACAGGAGAAGAACCTGTGTCTTGAAGTAGAAGAGAAAGCAGGACCATTCAACACTTGGAGTGAAGAAACCAGTACAAAACTTTGAAAAAGTAGTTGCTTGTTGTCAAGGAAGAGACAAGGAGTGTGATGGTTGATGGCCTCTTGGTGAGTCTTGCTGAGACAGTGATTTGTGAATACAAAGGTCTGATTTTTTTCCCAGGGCATGACTCTTAAGACATGGCAGAGAAGTTATCAAAACGTGGTCAACTGGATAACTTCTCCCCAGTTCTGGGGAATTATTCGGGCACAAATGATATTACCAAAAGGAATCTCAAACGACCTTAAGAGCATAGGTAGTGTTTTTATCACTTCTAATCTAAGGCAAGGGATTCAGTAGAGAAAGATGGTTGGGGGAAGTGACTATTTGAATAAAAAGGAAATAAAATGTAATTTATATTTCTAGAATACATTTAAAATAAAGGAACAATAGGATCTATCCATGGATATGTTGTTCTTAATAAGTATAGCCATTGTATTTGCAAATTGAATCAAAAGAGCTTTAAGCTGGAGGAAAAAACTAGGGAAGAAACTGCTTATTTACTATATTCAGCAAGAATATAGAGAACAACTATGGTACAGACAAATGGATTATTAGTTGAATATTCAGATATTCATAGAAGACAAAATCTATAACTTCAAATGTAAATTCATACATAAATTTATGAGGTATGGTGACAAAGGTGAAGTAAAAACCTAAGGCAAAGAGACAGATTTTATCTCGGGTATCCCTAAGATTTAGTGTGATGAGACACATAATTGGAAGGATGTGCTATATTGAAAAGAAATGTAAAGTATGGGAGGGTAGTGGAGGAAAGCACCAAAGCATTGTATAATATAAAATTATATTCATATGAGGAATCTAAGAAGTGGGGAAGAAGAAGCATGGTATGGAGCATTTGGGCAAAAAGCAATGGAAACCAAAACAAGTAATATTGTCTTTTATATACTACAGACCACTGAGAAGGGAGCAAAGGAGTTCAGGACATATCAAAAGCCCTGCAGAGATAAGTGTTAGAGTGCTGAAGGGAGACTTTAATTATCTGGATACCTATGGGAACACATTGTCTTCCTCTTACGTCTTCCTATTCTCTCTTTTCTCTCCCCTTTCTTCCCTGTTACCCCTCGCTCTAGTAAAAGCAGCAGGTATTTCTTGATTTTGTCGTAATGATAATTTCATCCTTCAAATAGTGGAGTGACCAGCAAAGGTAAGTTCTGTTCAGAATCTGATTATCAACAAGAAGGAGAAACAGATTACACTAGTGGAAATTATGGCAAACTTTGGAGTGGGGAGCTAGAGAGTGAACAACCTCATCTTTGAATTTTTGATGAAGAGGAAAGCTGAAAATACTCTGATATTTACCTTGGGTTTGGAAGCAAAGAATTCAAAGACTCCTTGGATCCCATGGACCAAAAATTCTATGGGGGAAAATTATCCCAGAAGAAATGAAAAACTCTGAAGAAAGAAATTCCAAAGATAGAAAATTGCAACAAAGCGGGTAGGGGAATGGAGCATTGTATAGAGAGACTAATGCATAGAGCATTCCCCAATCTTGGATTTCTTAAATGTATAGAAGATGGAAGCAAGAACAGATAATGGAGAATTTGAGTGCAAAGGTATAGTATAGTCCTCAAAAAAGTGTCACTAGTACTAAAACTGAGAAGAAAATGAGGCCAGCAAGGAAAATTAAAAATGAAAAAAGTTTGTTGAGTTTCAGTTACCTGTATTGGAGGAAAGAGTGTTAAGAGAAAGAATAGAGCCATGGTTTGGGTGGATGATGTGGCAAATCTCTTTGCACACACAATCATGTGTGTTCTTTGAACCTTTGTGAAGCATGTGTAAGAGGGGTTCAAGATTGAAAAGGGACAAGGGTCTTTTTCCAAAAGAGAAGAAAATGGAATAGGCAAATGAATTTGACTTCTGATTTTAGTATTCTAAAACTTATAAAAGAGATGATCAGTGAACATAGAGAAGAGAAAGCAGACTTGGATAAAAGGTGAAGACCATCAAAAAGTTACACTAGACACAAAGTTCGCTAACATTTATTAAGGGCTAGACACTGGGAATACCAAAAAAAGGTAATCCTGCTTTCAAGGAGCTTGTATTCCAATGTGAACAACACTGGAAGAACAGGAAGAATACTGACAAGCTGTAGAATGTCCAGAGGAGGCTAACCAAGGTGGTGAAGGACTTCACTGAGGTGTCAGTTGAAGGGGCTAGGGTTAGTTAGCCGAAGAAGAGAAAATCTGGAGCATGCAGTTGGGAAAGAGAGAGCTGTCTTATCAGGCAAACTTTGGGAATTAACACCTGTTCTGCTTGGCCCAAGTAGGAGCAGTGAGTGCTATTTGCAGAGGTAAAGTTGTACTTGATGAGATGAAAAACTTTCTAGCAATCACCAGCTTCTCAGTTACTCAAAACACTTCTCTTTCCTGTGTATTGACCTTTATTTTCAACTCGAAAACAATTATTCATATCTTGCATTCATTTTTCCTGTTTCTATATCCATACTAATGTGGATCACAAAAAGTATCAGAGTTGGAAAGGACCCTAGAGCTTTTTAATATAAACTATGCCTGAAAAATTGATGTAGCTATGCTTGTCAGGTATATTTTTAGGAAGGATACTTTTTAAAGGTATATTTTGACTAGACATGTAGCTTCCAAGATCCTGATGTTCACATAATGGACAGGAGAATTGATGTGCTCGTATGAGATACACTAGGTAAATTTTACGAGTTGGAAAGTAAATGTCAGTACACAGGAAGAGAAGTGATTCAAGTTCTATCTTCCAAAGTAAGCAAACTTGTTATAATCAATCCAAGAAAGCTTTGAGCTGGTGGCATTTCAATGGCTTTTAAAGATGGGGGAGAGAGATTACATGGCAAGAAAAGAATATGCCTGCAGAAAAACTTGAAGACAGAATTCTTAGAGAAAACTCATGCCTCCTTTTCCCTCTGCCATCTTGCAGGGGTATTAAGTGTACCTGAGAGAAGTAAAGAGAACTAGATTAGGAAAAGATGGACATGAAAGAAATCTAAGGTTAAGGAATTTGAAGCTAAGTAAAAACCATCATTGGGGTGTGTGGCAAATGAGAGGTTTAAAAAAAACAAACAAACCCAAACATGGTTTTAGTAGCAGTACTAGATATTGTAAAAGGGATAGTGTTTGGGGTGAGGAGAAGATTGTTTTGCTGAGACAATAGCTAGAAAAAGATAGTAGTGCTAATAGAGGAAGAAAAGGAACTTGCACTATGCTTAGGATAGGGTTGTAGTGTACAGTCTGCTCAAGAAACTTAAATTTTAGTTGGAGAGACAAACCATGCTCCACAATGCTCTAGGTATCCCCCAATATTCCACCCATGGCCCCTTTCTCTTCTTCCTCTGTCTCATTGATTTCATTAGCTCTTATGTGCTCCAGCTATCATTTTTATGTAATTGTTTCCCATGTCTTGTCCACTGAAGGCAGAGGTTACTTACCTCTGGGAAGTGGTCAGGGAAGCTTCTTGAAAACCTAAAGATAGATGAAAAGGAGTAGGGCACTTGAGCCCAGGTAAACACCTTGTGTAAAGTTGTAGGTAAGATAAGTATAATGTGTAACTGAGAGTAGTGATATTGAGAATTTACTTTGGGTAGAAATGAATAAAGGAGTTAGATAAGTAAGATGAGACCACATCATGGAAGACCTTGAAAGCCAGAGGCACAAGAGTTTAGATTTGATACGTAAGCTTTGGTAGATAACATGATTTTATTGAATAATACCTTCATTGTAACCACATTGATATCTCAAAATCTTTTTGATCATGTCTTTTGATAAACTTTATATAGATGAGTAAGAAAGTGACATGATGAAAATGATAGTTAAGGAAAGTTAGTATGTATGCAGTTAGTATGATGGATTAGGAGGAGATTGGAAGCTGTTGTAATTCAAACATGAAACAATAAGGCCCTGGAGGAGGGTAGTGGTGGGCAGGAATAGAGTTAGGAATAAATACAAATTCAAAGAAAAAGTTGACAGGATTTTTCTATTTTCCAGATGTACAATAGAAAAAGGTAGAATATGGCAACCAATTCATTACACAATAAAGAGATGAATATTTTATTAATTTTTTTTTTTTAGAATTGGTTGCTTGAGATACGTAGAGAAGATTGACAGGAGGTCAGGCTGGTAAACTGTTCTGCCTTCATATAAATTTGAATTGAACAATTCCAAACTAATTTTTAAAGTGTGATTTCACCACTGAAAGTTACATCTTCCATGAGTACAGATTACAGTCCTTCTATTCCTTAGTGATAATTGATAAAAGTGATGAAAGTGAAATTCCTAATTAACTGAAGCCAAAAAAAGTCTGTCCACTTGGTGAATAATTTTCTGATGATGAACCTTTTTGCATTTAGCTGGGATGATCCTCAAATAACAATTACATTACCCAATACAGAACCATATTCTGAGACTTTAATCCACTTTAGGACAAGTCCAAGCCTTCACTAGCATATGGTTACTCTCATTCCATAATTAGTCATTAGAATAAGGCTTTAGGTGGAAGAGAGTAATTCATGTGGTTCAGAATATCTTAACATCAGAATGCTAGATGGTTTAAATGAGTAGGGTCAGGGCAAATTAGTACATTTCTGTCATCTCCACGTAAATAATAAGAGCAGTTATAATGATTAGCAGCAGACCAGGCAATTCTGCTGACTGGGGGAATGGTTATTGCAGTGCAATCATCCAAGGAATTCATGCAAACCTATGAAAGTTGAAAGTATTCCTTATGATGTTGATGGGTTAGCCAAAATTGTGGGACAGAGAACCACTTTATTTTTTATATTTTACTTTTTGGAGGAGGGAAGGCAGGGCAATTGGGGTTAAGTGACTTGCCCAAGGTCACATGGCTAGTAAGCATTAAGTGTCTGAGGTCCGATTTGAACTCGGGTCCTCCTGACTCTGGGGCCTGTGCTCTATTCACTGCACCACCTAGCTGCCCCCAGAGAACCACACATTCAATTATTGAGGAATGTCAGTGGCTTTAAAACCTCACCTCAAACATTATTGCATTAAAAATGCATAGGCAAAAATTTGTCATGATTTTCAAGAAAATGTAGTTCAATTACCAGCCTGGGTTCTTAGTCAAAAAATGCACTTACATTCAGATCCATACTGTGAGTGGAGAAATACATAAATTGTCCCTGATTCAATTTGTGACAATTGATTAACCTTTGAGTGTACCACGTACCATGATTCTCCAATTTCTCACTGGAGTATGGAGGTGACTCTAGATTCTTGGAGGCTAGTCTGGTAGATCCCAAGCTCTGGAAGGCCCCCAAGGCCACTAATAGTTAAGTTTGGAAAAGTTCATCACCAAGGGGCTGGTTTCCTACCTTCCTGCTAATGAACTTTTTCATCCATAGCAGTTCATGAAGACCATTTATCTAATAAGATATAGAGGAGTTGGCAATCTTTTTTTTCTTTAGATTTTTTTTTAATATTTATTTTCAGTTTCAAATTCTCTTCCTTCTATCCAGTTTCCTTCACCCACTGAGTAGGCAAGAAATGCAATCTCCATTATACGTATGAAATAATGAAAAACATTTCCATTTTACATGCATTGCAAAAAAAAAAAGTAAAGTGAAAAAAATGCTTCAGTCAGTACTGAGTTCATCAGTTCTCTCTTTGGAGGTGGGTAACATTTTCATCATGAGTTCCTTCGAATTGTGGATCATTGTATGGATAGAGAAGTTAACTCTTTCACAGTTGATTATCATTATAACATTGCCGTTACTGTGGACAATGTTTTAGTTCTGCCCACTTTACATTAGCTCATATAAGTCTTCTCAAGTACTTTCAAAACCATTCCTTTCTTACAGCACAATAGTATTCCATTACATATCACAATTTGTTCAACCTTTTCTCCATTGATGGGCTTCCCCTTCATGTCCAGTTCTTTGCCATACACACAGACTTGCTATGCATATTTTTGCATGTATATATGTTCGTATGGGTCCTTTTTTTTTCTTTGATCTTTTTGGGTTGCAGACTTAGTGGCAGTGTTGCTGGATCAAAAGGGATGCATAGTTTTATAGCCTTTTGGGCATAGTTCCAGATTTTTCTCCAGAATGTTTGGATCAGTTCACAACTCCACCCTCACTAAAATCCTCTCCAGCATTTGTCATTTTTATTTTTTTAAATCGTATTAGCGAATCTGACAGGTGTGAAGCTGTACCTCAGAATTGTTTTAATTTGTATTTTTCTAATTATTAGTGATTGAGAGCATTTTTCTATATGACTATTGATAGCTTTCATTTCTAAAAATCTGTTCATGTACTTTGACCATTTATCAGTTAGTGAATGGCTTGTATTTTTATACATTTGACTTAGTTACCTATATATTTGAGAAATGAGACCCTTATCAGAAAGACTTGCTGCAATTTTTATCCCCAGTTTCTAGTTCCCCTCTAGTTTTGGCTGCATTGGTTTTGTTTGTGCAAAACCTTTTAAATTTAATGTAATCAAAATTAACCATTTTATCTCCTGTAATCCTCTCTATTTCTTCTTTAGTCATAAACTCTTCTCTTATCTGTAGATCTGAGAGAGAATTTTTTCCATGCTCTGCTAATTAGCTTGTGATAGCACCCTTTATATCTAAATCATGTACCCATTTTGATCATATCTTGGTATATGGTGTGAGATGTTGGTCTGTGTCTATTTTCTGTGTGACTGCTTTCCAATTTTTCCAGTAGTTTTTTTTTTTTAATAGGGAGTCTTTGCTCCAATAACTTGGATCTTTGAATTTATGAAAAACACTCAAATACCATGATCAATCTACATACACACACAGATTGTCTGTTTAATCTATTCCAATGATCAACCTCCCTATTTCTTATCCGGTGCCAGATTGTATTGATTAGTGCTTTCTAGTTTAGTCTGAGATCTGGTATTGCTAGTCCTTCACTTTTTTTCATTGATTCCCTTGATATGCTTGACCTTTTGTTCTTCTAGATGAATTTTGTTATTTTTTCTAGCTGTATAAAATAATTGCTAGTCTGATTGACATGGCACTAAATAAGTAAAATAATTTAGGTAGTATGGTCATTTTTGTTACATTTTCTTCGCCTCCCCATGAATGGCTAATATTTTTCCATTTGCTCAAATCTGTAAAAAGTGTTTTGTGATTGCATGTAATTTCTATATGTGTGTTTGCACACACATTCCTGTTTTCAGGTAGACTCCCAAGAATTTTATAGTCTGTAGTTATTTTAAATGGAATTTTTCTATCTCTTCTGCTGGGTTTTGTAGGTATGAGGTTGCAATATTCAAATATGATAGTATTTCCCTCACTGCAATCATAGATACTTAAAGGTATGATTTGCAGAATCAGTCATTTTGAATTGAAAGATAATACAGTTCACTTACTAGGTCAGACACTTACTAGCTCTGTGATCCTGGGCAAGTCACTTAAACCTGTTTACCTTGGTTTCCTCATCTGTAAAATGATCTGGCGAAGGAAAAGACAAACCACTCCTACATACGGTCATGAAGAGTTGGACACAATTAAAAGGTGAAAGAAAACATTTCTTATAATAGCCCCTATGAGGCTACTAACACAAATAATATCTTGATTTTACAGATTAGGAAACTATTGGCTTCATGTATATTTTATAGTTATCTGTGCATATGATTTTCCACAATGCTTCCTCCCTCCCCTTTCTCTACCAAGTATTGCGCTCCCTCTCCTTTTCCTTATCCTCCCTCTCGCCTTGTTCTTGTTTCTCTCTCATTCTCTCTCTGTCTCTCCCTCTCTCCTCTCCCCCTCCCTCTCTCTTTCTTCCTCTCCCTCTCCCTCTCCCTTTCCCTCTTGCTTTCATACACACGTACATGAATATAATTTCTTTGCAGCCTATTTCTGTTTTGCCTTTGTATCCCCAGTACGATACTTGTTGGATTGAAGTGAAGCAACGTGCCCAGGGTTACCCAGCCATGAAGTGTCAAAACTCTGACTCAAACCCAGATCTTCCAACTCCCAAACTAGCTTCTTTTCCACCATAACATGCTACAGAAATGTAGGAGCGTCTTACCACAGCAAGTGCCTTCAAATTTTTTCTGCAACTTTCCTACAGCTACATTGACTTAAGTTTTGGTGGCTCTAGATATAATTTGACCTCTGCTTTCTTAAGCTGAAACAACTTGAATTGTGTTCTGTGCATGGTTTGTCAGAGAAACCTGTGAAGGCCTGCAGTTTATTCTTTGCCCCATAAATCATAGGATTTGTAGGGGAAGGAAAAAAAAATCAGAATTTTTAGGATCTGCCTTTCAAAGTTTAGAGGAGCTAATACACTGATAGGGAAAACCAAACAAAAAAAGCTTTATTGGGAAATCTTTTTGTAGAAAACTTTTTAAGTTTTAGCATCTAGAATCAGCTTGTGAATCTAAGTCCTGTTATAACATGGATTTCCACGTTTTATGAATCAGTTGTCCAATCTAGAAGATATAAGTGATCCCACTTGGTTCAGCAGCAGACACAGATATCGTTTCATTGGTGGAAATTATATTAAAAAGAAGTTGTTGCACTTTAAGGATCATGAGACCCTCCCATCCACCTTGCTGCTGAAATCTTCCATGTGTCTTGTCTCCCCGGTAGAATATGAGCTAAAGAGCAGGGACTGTCTGACTTTTCAAATTGTGTTGCCAACACTTAGCACAGTACTTCATACAAAGTAAGCATCGAATGAATCCTTCATTCATTTATTCATATTATGCCAATTAGTAGTCATACAAATTGATTTATATTCTTAGAATTAAAATGCCACTTAATCCAATTGGATTATGTAGCAATCCATAGTGATCCTCTTGGTATAGTGGGGAGGCAATAAAAATTTATTAAGTCCCTTATGCAGTTACTCAGTGATGTCAGACTCTTTGTGACCCCACAGACCATAACTTGCCAATATTGTCCGAGGGGTTTTCTTGGCAAAGAAATGGCAAAGTGGTTTGCCATTTCCTTCCCCAGTGGTTTAAGGCAAACAGAAGTGACTTGTCCAGGGTCACACAACTAGTAAGTCTCTTGAGGTCAGATTTGAATTCAGGTCTTCCTGATTCCAGGTCCAGTGCTCTATCCACTGAGTCACCTAACTGCCCCTATTAAGTGCCTATCATCTGCCAAGTACCACACTAAGAACTTTACAAATATCTTCTTGTTTCACCTCACAATAACCCTAGGGGGTGGGGTAGATGCTATTATTATCCCCATTTTACATTTGAAGAAACTGAGGCAGAAAACCAGTCAAGGGACTTGACGAGGATATCCTAGTAAGTGAACTAGGATTTGAACTCCAATCTTCCTGACTCCCGACCCAGTACTCTATCTACTATAACACCCAGCTGGAAAGATCACTGTCAGCAGACCCAGCGTCCAAACTTTGGCTCTGCTCCTGTTGGGAAATCACTTTGTGTTTTCCGCATCTATAAAATGAGGGAATGGTAGGAGATGCTCTCTATAGTCCTTTGCTGTTCATATCCCATTTTTTCCAGCCCTCCAGCCTATATCTTTTCTCTTTCAATGTTGTTCTCTAACCATAGTTTTGGGGTTGAATGCAGTATTTTCCTCATGCTTTACCTCCAGCATTGCTTCTTTAAAGTGTCATTTAACAGCAGGTGGCAGGATGACAATTTGATAAGACATTGTACATGACAGGCAGTTGTACATGGCATTCTCCACCTACCCACAACCCCAGAATGTAATACCCAGAAAAAAAGAACAGATCATTCTTAGAATTGCCTTATGCAACTTGGGCTTTTTATTGAAGTTCGGCAGGAATTCTGTAGTGAGATTTTCTTTTTGCATCTCTGGTCATGTTTATCAAATGGAAGACAATTCAGGAAGATCAAGAAATCCTAGATCAGGAGTTAGGAGGGACCTCGAACGTCATCTAGTCCATACCCTTCCTTGTACAGATAAGAAACCAAGACCCAGAGTATTTAAGTGACTTACCATAGGTCATAAAGGTAATAAATTGCAGAGGTGGCATTTGAATCCAGGTTCATTGACTCCCAATTTACCACCCTTTCCACTATACCATGTTGTCCAATGAGATCTCCTCTTTGCAAATCAGAGCAACTTCATTCCATTTTAATCTAATTCACTACACCTTCTAGTCAACTGTTCATTCAGGATTAGTTTTTCTTTTTGTGAAAGTTTTATCTTGAAGCACCTGTTTTTCTGAGCAATTTGCTCATTTTGCTTTAGTTTTTGTTTACTATTTGCAATGTCCTAGATTTTTTTTTTTAGGAAAGTCCTTTTTTAAACTGTGTGATTTGTGTGCCTCCATTGTTTCACTTCTAAATTAATCATCAATAATTAGGTGTTTTGGAGAGTTAATTTATTATATGAAGAAAGATACTTAAAATACATTTTGTTAAATGACTAGAAATACAAAACATGACCAAGACTCATTCATAACTGCAGCATACATTCTGTTTGTATAAAAGTAACTTTAAAGATTCCAGTTTCCTTAAATATTTGTGCACAAAAAGCATATACATATAAATATATATATATATATATATATATACACACATATTTTTTTCTACCTACTTGATCAAAGATGTATTAGAAAGATTAGGCTTCTGGTTCAAGATTCTTATAGACTGAGAAACCAGGCAAGATTCCAGTTTTTAATCAGTGCCAAAGCATTGTTTTGAATGTCTAATCAGCATTTTTTCCTAGCTGAGTACAAACCGATAAGGTGTTCCCTGTTCAACCTGCACCATTCTATCCCACCATTAATCATGAAATGAGATTTTCTATTTTAATTCTGAAATGATACTGCCTGACTTTGGAGTTGCTGGATCTGACCATTAGACAACCTGGTTGTATGCTTTTCTACATAATTTTTGATGTAGAAACATCTTCATTTGATTTGGAAAATTAGAGAATTGATTTGGGATTTTGTCTTTTTTTTTTTTTTTGAATTCCTGTTTTATTTCCCTGGTCAGCTTTCAATGGTGGGAAGTACGAAGAAGAGAGAAGACAGCCTTACCTTCCCACAGGTACTGACCCTGTCTTTTGTTCGGCTTCGTTTCTTCTCTGGTATATATGAATCATCAGGCCCCACTCACTACTCACCTCTGGGCTCTCCATTTTCCTTTCTGGGAATGTCCCCATTTACATGATTCTTTGCCATTTCCTTTTTCATGTACATGGGACTTGTAGTTGAAAGAGTGAGTCAAATAGGAAAGCATAAATCCTTCTCTCATTCAGCTTACATGTTTGAGGACGATGAAATGTAGTTTATTCTAAAGAGAGTGCCCACTTCCATAATGTCGACTGGGCTGTCTGCTTCTGGTTAGAGATCCCAGTGGGTGTACTTGGCTTTTCTTCATGTATGACAAAATGGTAGTGTTATTTTTCTTTTATGGATTTTAGCTCAAGCCAGGCCTTTCTAAACTTCCAGGCCCTCAAAATGAACATTTTTGACACCCTGACTCTTTTCCTTCATCCCTAAATGTTTAGGCCCAATGACTTAAGGCAAGGGATGGAAAAAGTGAAAGTTGACATTCCTCCTCTAGGTAATTGATTAAGCCAACCTCTCTTAAGTCTTTTTTTTTTTTTTGGAAGGCAGTTGGGGTTAAGTGACTTGCCCAAAGTCACACAGCTAGTTTTTTGTCAAGTGTCTGAGGCCGGATTTGAACTCAGGTCCTCCTGACTCCGGGGCCGGTGCTCTATTCACTGCACCACCTAGCCGCCCCCTCTCTTAAGTCTAACTGCATAAGTCTATGTTTTGCATAAATGACATAAAACCTTATGGATTATATATTACAAGGATTTTAAAGTGCTTGATAGTTAATATCTAGTTCATGCTCTCCAGAATTCCTTATAGGAGGGAAGGAATCCCTATCAGATCAGTTAATTAGCTGAAATAGGGATTTAGGTATCTTTCTTGTTATCTGACCTTACTGGAGAAGATGAATTGGTTTTAGAGGAGGATTTTTTCCCCTTTCCCCAGCTTTTGCCAATTTGAAAATCTTGTCTTAGAGTCTCTATCCAAAAGCCTATATCTTTACTCTAAACTTCCTTTTATGAATCACTATACAAAATCTGATACAAAAAGTAACATAAATAGTTTTTTTTAGCTTCTGTACATTAATACTGCTAATGATAATGACATTCATCATTTTAAGTCTACAATGTGACCCTGAGCCCAGCAGCCAGCATTCATTAGACCCAACAGTCATTAGACCAAGCTAATGCGCGTTAGCTTCATGCAAAACATGTCTAGAAGCTGGAGGCATTCTGGCACAGTATCTCCAGTACTCTGTGCATAGGAAAGGCAGATTGGTGAAATTTGTTAAGGCCAGCAATATAGACAATGGTACAAATATCACAATGAAAATTTCCTGGGATGAGAAGAGTTTACGGTAACATTTCCAAGGAATGTCTTTATTCTTTCCTTTGTGGAATTCAGAAAGAAAAAAAAAACTTTTTTCTTTTACTCCCTCGTTCTTTCTACTTCCTCATTTTACATGCTTCAGATCTAAGATATGTTAGGGTAGGAAGAGGCAGCCCATGGTGTGGGTGTTGTACTATTCTCCTAAGCCCCACCAGAGACACATAGCTCTTTTTCTTGCCTTTTCTTTCCTTTTATCTACTTCTCTTTTCTTCTATCCTCTCTCCTCCTGTATCCCATTTTTATATCTTAAGTCTACTTGTGGTACCCATGGTAAATATTTAGCTTGCCATTGGCCCTCAGAGCTTTTTGTAAAAAAAAAAGTTTTGTTGTTTTGACGCTGCTGGGCCTCCAGATAAATGGATGACCTAGAACCCAGAGAACCTTAGAACATATGAAGTAGCAATGAAAATAATTTTATGGTTGGGGGTCACCACAACATGAGGAACTGTATTAAAGGGTTGCAGCATTAGGAAGGTTGAGAGCTACTGGATAAGGGCTAAGCAATTATTTAATCCAGTCCCTTCATTTTATAGGTCAGGAAACCAAGATCTAAGTATCTTTCCTAAGGTCACACAGGTAAGAGAGCTGGAATATGGGTTCAGGTCCCCAACTCCAAGTCAGTGCTCTATACCATGTTACCTCTCTTGATTTCTTTCATTGGACAGTCATTTTTCCTTGATTATTCAAATGAGCTGGATGCTAGCCTCCCCAAGGGCCTATGAGGATACAGTTTTGCTGTCGGGCCCAGAAATAATTTAGATCATTTACTATTTAACTAAAGGCTTCAGTTTATGTTTATATTCATGTTCATTTTTTTGTTAGTCTGGAAAAGCACTCTTAAAAAAAATTTAAAATGGCTCCTGTGGAAAGGAAAAAGGTTAAAATGTAAGTGTATTACACTGGAGAAAACTAATTTATATTGGATATAAATATGTATTTGCTTCTTGCAATACTGCTTAATGCTAAAGTTTTAGACTGGTGGATTTGAGTACAAGACCACTGAATTGTAGTCTGGAGGAGGAGAGCAGCATGAGATCTTCCTTTCCAGCTCAGAGTTGTCATATGTAAATCTGCGATTGATTTCATTGACATGACCACAGCTGGAATGGCAGAAATTAGGTCTGGTCATATCAGAAAGGCCCGATTCCTTGCTTCTGCTGGTCACTTTTAAGCTACAAAAAGAAAATTCAAAAAAGTTTGTTTTATTCTCTCCTTTTCCTGAAAATGAACATGTTACTTATGTTCATGTATGAATCAGTATGTGTCACAGCAAAGGTCATATTCCCCATTAACTTTGCTCTATTTTCACAGTTATAGAATGCATCCTAAACCCAAGAGAGTCATTTCATGACAACAAGGTCACAAGAGGAATTAAATATGTGGGGAAATCAGGGCAAATCCAATACTCACTAGAGGGAAAACAATTTAAAGGGATATACACACTTCTTTCTAGTGGGTCAGTAATACTTGCTTTGTGTTGAAGGCATGGCATGATTTTACTACTGTAATCATAATACAGAAGCACATTCTCAGTATTGGAAAGACCCTAAAAGACCAAGCCTAACCCATACCTTAAAAATCTCTTCTATGCCATACTCAAGTGGTTATTCATTCTTCCTTTTGTCTTTGAAACATGTTTGTCTCTCAATGCAGGAACTTTGGGGAGTATGAGAAAATAACTTTTTTCAATTGATTTAAGAGAGTTATGGATGATTTTATTGCTTGGGTTTGCCTGTTATGCTTTATTAGCATAATTCAGTTATTTGATTTTTGTTGATTTGTCTGGTCTGTGAATAGATTCTACACTAGATAGAGGTTCAAGCCTAAGATATAGTTCCCTTTCCTGACATTAAACATTCCCTATTGCAAAGGGAAACATTGTAGAAAATAAAAATTAATGAGATTTTATGTTACTGAGCTCTCCTGGGGCATTCTCAATTCTATAAGGATAGCATTAGCAGGTTACATCTATACATAATCATAAAATGAAGGAGTGAGGTCTGAGATGTTGGAGAAAAACAAATTCTGTGCTAAGCTGGACACATTCCATATACCCAAATAGCTGATATGGAAAACTGTTTTTTTCTCCTCAATATTCAGGTTGACAGATTATGCCCAATGTTTTGGTCTTGTCATATCCTGGATTGGCAGAGGACAACTGCCCTCATGAAAATTTTAGAATCAATATTAAATATTAAATTATTATTTCATCTATTTAATTAATTTAATAAATAAAATTTTTAAATAAATATTAAAATATTTAGAATTAATGTTAAAATCATCTTGATACCTTTAGCCATAGCCCTAGAGTAGATATTATAGGCTGGATTGTTCCCTTAGACAAATAAATATTATAGTCTAAAAGGTTCAGGCAGCTTTTCATCTTAAAAATGTTTCAACAACAGGAAAAAGTCTTCAGGACTTGGACTTCTTTTATCCCTACCTCTTCACTGTCAAGTTAATGTCTGTCTGTTCCCTTATCTTCCATGACTCCACACTGCATGATTATAATAGTCATATTAATGTTTAGCTGTTAAATGAAGTCAAATATTTGGAATTTAGCTTGGAAACACTGACCACTCCAATTTCCTTTCATTTTGTGACTTAGAACTGCATGAGGTATTTCAATGAGTTTCTTGTTGTCATAGGCCAGGGTTGCATGAAAGGTTCAGAGAGAGCATCTTTGAAAAAAGGCCATTCCCTTCCAGTATCAGCCTGACCAGGGAGGGGAAGGGACATCTACCAAGACTTGGCTCTCTTGGCTCCAGTTCCCATCTACTAGGTCAAGAAAGCAGCCAAAGAAGCTAAGGTGGGTGAGTGGGGCTGATGAGAGGGCATGGATGTATTCTGAGGAGAAGTGACAGAGATGACAGGTATTTACTTGCTGTAGCTTTGTGCTGCTTGCTTAGGTCAGACATGTTCATTGTGCTCATGGGAAAAAAAGGCAAAAGAATCAAACACTTGGCTGCCAGAAAGTAGAAAGATTAAAAGACCTTTACTTCATAGAGGTCACTCTCTGGGTGACTGACCTTAATGAGCAGCAATAATCATCTCCTAAACATAGAGGAAAAGGGTGTTCAACTGCTTTTTGGTTATCAAGAACTAACCCTGTCATGATGGAGATGGGAGAGTATTTCCTTTTGGAAAGAATTTCCATTCAATTTTCCATGTCTTTGGAACCAAGCCCTTCTTGGCTGGTGCACCATAGCCATAAGGATTTAGAGCTGGGTGGGAGCTTATCTGATATCTTTACCCACAGCTCTAGAAAAACTTTTTTCTGAAGCTCACACTAGTGTAAGACATGTAATATTCCATACTGAATGGAAAAGACTTCTTTTCTTCTGAAAAAGATTCTTGAGAGTAGCCAACCCTCCAATATCCTTGCCCCATCTCTCCATTCCCCACCATGGTTCCCACATTCCCTACCCAAACATCTGTGTGGACTTAGGTTTGCTCTCTGCCCAGGTGAAGCGCTTCAGCTCTTGGGGTGCCAACACCATGCCACTATCTGCCTGGTAATCCTGTGGGAGGAGGAATAGGGTTAGACTCTGTGATCAACAAATGCAAAACAACATGGCCTCAGAGACTCAGACTTGACCCATCCTGCAAAGAATGAAAAGTAAAGGGTGGGAAATTAGCCCTGCAAAGGTTCAAGGATCAGCTCAAAATGTAAAATTTTGGGGTATGCAGTGGAACAAGGGACTATGAGAGATTCTTCCACAAGCCTTAAAAAAGATTCAGGATTTTCTCACCCTTACCAAAAAGAAGGAGGCCCCAAAATTCATAGGATTGTTTGGGTACTGGAGGCACCACATTCCACATTTCAGACAAATTTTGAAACCTTTATATAAAGTCACTCAGAAGAAAAATGAATTCCATTGGGTACTTGAGCAGAGTAAAGCTTTTGAAAAAGCCAAGGCTGCCATACAATTGGCCCTAGATTGATGGCTAATTCAAAATGGTCTGGTGGAATTATAAGTGACTGTACAGGATGATTATGCAAATTGGAGTTCATGGCAAAAACAACAAAGCTGAAATGTACCCTTGGGATTTTAGTGTAGGAAACTCTTCGTCTGGAGTCCAGTATGCATCTTTTAAAAAGCGGTTGTTAGCTGCATATTGGGCTTTGGTGGAGACTGAACAACTGACTCTGGGCCATGAATTGATGATATTAAGACCTAGAATCCCCATTATGACCTGGGTAATGAGTACCCCAGCTTCTCACAGAATTGGACATGCCAGGAAGCTAGTTTATTCAAGTGGAAGTGATATATTCAAAATAGAGTGAAAACAGGCAAAAGTGGAGTCTCTGCTGTACATGAATCCATAGGAGACATAGACACTGAAGGGAATGACACACCCCCTGAGCCAAAGCAAAGGTTGGTACAGTCCTCGATGGATTAACTGAAGAACAAAAGAGACATGCATGGTTTACTGATGGGACAGTGAAATATTTGGGCCAAAAAAGACATTGGAAAACAGTATCCTATAACCCATGTACTAGAAGGTCTTTGGAAAGTACTGGGATACGTGGAAGTAGTCAATATGCTGAACTTATGGCAGTGCATCAAGCCATTAAAATAGAACAAGGAGGACAGTGTCATATATTCGCTGATTCATGGGTGGATGCCCATGTAGAAAAATCAAAATTGGGGAATTCATGGAAAACAAATCTGGGGCAAAGAATTATGGGAAGATATCTGGAACATGTCTTTGGTGACTGACTTGTCAGTTTTTATGTAGATGCTCATGTAGCCCTCACCACTCCTGAACATGAGTACAATGCTCATGCTGATAGACTTGCAAAGATTGCTACTGAACATACTGTCCCCACTTTGACAACAACTGATGATCTGGTATTAGCAAAATGAGTCCACCAAATGGCTGGCCATTTGGGGGTCCAGACCACACACCAGTGGGCACAAGATTGAGATATTAATGTCTTTTATTCATTGTTAAAACAGATAGCAGAAGAATGTCATATATGTCTATTGGAAAAGGAGAAAACTGTTCCTTGGGTAGTGACTAGAGAAATAGCAAGAGGAAAGATCCCAGTCCAGATCTGGCAAATAGATTATATTGGTCCCCTATCACAAGATAAAGGATGCAGATTTATATGTACTTGTGTTGACACCTATTCAGGTGTACTAGTGGCTTGTCCTTATAAGAAAGCAACCCAGACAAACACCTTTAAAACTCTAGATCTCATAAGTCTATATTATGGAACCCCAATGCAGATTCAAAGTGACAATGGGTCACATTTCAAAGTTAATGAAATAAAGGCAGAAAATACTGTAGGCACTGGGAATACTGCACTGTTGAAACCATTCCAAAACTTCCCACTCACCATCAACTTTCCTTGTGGGTATACGTCCTCTACCCTGGCTCCAATTATACAAACATGCATGAATCTGCATGTTAGGTAGGTGTTTTTTTTTACACCAATGACCCCAAGTATTGAAAAATTCAGCAAACATATAAAAAAAGAGAACATTTACATTTGGGGGGACCAGAGAAGGTTTCACTTCTCTGAGATCTGAGGAAAGAAAAGGGTGGACGGAAAAGATGGGATGGAGGTATAATATGTAAGACTTGGAAACAAATCAGATATGGGAGAGTGGTGATGAATAAGGGAAAAGAAGAGTCAAGGATGTCTCCAAGATTATGGATGGGGATATCTGAGTGATGCCTTCAACGGAAATACCGAGGTATGGAAGAGACCAGATTCAAGAGATATCATGAATTCCATTTTGTACATTCCTAGGAGACATTGAGTAGGAAGAGTCTAGCAGACAGTTGGTCATACAAAACAAGTACTAGAAAAGAACCAGGGCTGGACATAAAGAATTTGCAATCATCTTCCTAAATATGTAAGCCCATAGGAGCTGATGTGCTTCCTACAGAAAAAGAAGAGAAAAGGGTCCAGAAATGGTAGAGGGAGAACAGTCCCTCAAAAAAACTGAGAAAGAGCAAGAAAACCAGGAAGGCAGTTATGGAGACTAGATAGGAAAAAATATCTGGAGTGAAGGGATGATCAGTAGTATTAGAAATTTCAGAGATCACAGAGAATGAGGACTGCGAAAAAAAAGATCACCAAATTTAGCAGGTGAAGGTGGTAACCTTGCATATACTAGTTTTAGTAGCTGATTTTAAGAGTTTGGCAGTGAAATGAAGAAAAGGTAGAAGACAAAGATGATGGCCTAAGGTAGTGGTTCTCAACCTTTCCAATGCCGCAACCCTTTAATACAGTTGCTCATGTTGGGGTGACCCCAACTATAAAATTATTTTCGTTGCTACTTCACAACTGTAATTTTGCTGCTGTTATGAGTCGTAATGTAAATATCTGATATGCAGGATGTATTTTCATTGTTACAAATTGTACATAACCCACAGGATGAGAACCACTGGCCTAAAGGAATGGCATGTCAAGTGAAAGACTTTCAAAGAAGAGTTATTCTGAAGGATAGTGAATAGGAAAACTGAGCCTTTGTCTGGAACCATGTTCCATGTTCCTTTTTTTGAAATGTTCTCTAAATAATAATAAAAATAAATTTATAAAGTAAAAGTTATGTAAACCTATCCCCCTCCAACCTTCCCTCATTCTGTTTATGGTACCACCATCCTTCCAATCTCTCTTAAAATTATTTTTAAAATATATTTTGTATTTACTTACCTATCTGTTCTCTGGATAATAATATAAATAGCTAATAATAATTGTTAGCTAAGCATTTATATAGCACTTGAAGGTTTGCAAAGCACTTCACAAATATTTCATTTGATCCTCATAACAATTTGGGAGGTAGGTACTGTTATTATCTCCATTTTGCAGATGAGGAAACTGAGGCACAGAGAGATTAAGTGACTTGGCCAAGGTCAGTCACTCAGCTAGTAAGTGTCTCTGTGGCTGCAGTGGGACTCCAAGTCTAGAGTTCTATCCACTGCACTAACTGGTTTGCTCTAGGTAGAACGTAAGGTAGAATGTAAGTTCCTTCAGAGGCTTTAATTTTTGTGTTTGTATCCTCAGGGCCTACAACTACCCCCTTGCACATGTTAGGTAACTAATAAATGTTTAATTGAACCAACTGCAGTAAACATAAAAGTTACTTCCTGTTTCTTGGGCTCCTTTTCATCCTCTATAAATTTAAAGAGTTAGATTAGTTGTTCTCTAAAGTTACTTCTGCTTCTAAAAGACATTCGATGAAATTGTAATGATTTGATGTTATCTAAAGACTCATTTTAGGAAATTTCCTGGCCACTTTGACTCTATGTTCTAGTAAATGTCTTTTTTTCATTCATTCTTGCAGTTTGTCACAGTTTTCTGTTTATATGTACTATACTTCATCAGTTCTTTGTCCTTTGCCCCCTTTGTCCTATAACCACTCTTTTCTTGTCTTGCAATTTTTCTAGATTATTCTCACCCATTTCTTTTCACAAACTGCTGAATGAATTTGAAGGAAATCTCACAACTGCACTGAGTATATTACAAATTCTCATTATTCAACCTCAGTTGGGCTTTCACTGCTGTATGATATAGTCTTTGTATTCTTCCTAAATTGATTCCCTATGTCACTCCCCACAGAAGACATTCCCAACATTCCCTTCCTTCCTTCCTTCCTTCCTTCCTTCCTTCCTTCCTTCCTTCCTTCCTTCCTTCCTTCCTTCCTTCCTTCCTTCCTTCCTTCCTTCCTTCCTTCCTTTCTCTTTCTTTCCAAACATTTTGGTCACTCTTCACATTCTTCTCACCTGAGGACCTCTCTTCTTACTGTACTGGAAAAAAAAATTTAGGCCATTTGATGCAAATTCCCTCCTCTCCCATTCTTTTAATCTCAAAACTAACTGACATCATCTCCTGATCTCCTCCTTTCCCTCAGTCTCTGACAAAGAGGTGACTCTTCTTCTTGCCAAGGCTACACCTCTACATGTACACTTAATCACCTCCCCTTCCATCTTTTCCAACAGATTGCAACTTCAGCCCCCTATTTCAAATTATATCCCTCATCCATAAAGAAAACCCTCACTAGACCCAACTCTCCCCTAAAGCTATTGTTCTATATATATCTCCTTTATTTCTAAGCCAAACTTGATAAATTTAGGTACACTCACTGGCTATACTTTCTCTTCTCTGGCTACTTTTGCAATCTCTTCACCCTCAAACCTTTGCAATATGACTTCTAACAACAGCATTCAACTGAAATTGCTCTCTACAAAGTCATCTATGATCTCTAAATTACAAAATCTGATTGTTTTTCCTCAAGAATAATCCTCAGTGAAGAGTAGAGGAGTGACCAGTCAAAGACTGCATCAGTGTTATGAACCTGGGAGACTGGAATGGTGATGTCCTCAACAGAGATAGGGAAGTTTGGAAGAAGGGAGGGCCTGGGAAGGGTGGAGGCAAGAGTTCTGTTTTGGAAATTTTGAGTTCAAGATGTTTATGATTATGTTTACATTTATGAGACACCCAGTTGGAAATGTTCAATATACAGTTGTCAATGGGGGACTAGAAATCAGGGGAGAGACTAGACCCTGGAGTCATCTGCAGAGAAATTACAATTAGAACCTCACTCCAATCCTTGTGACTGAGAGCAGTCTTAAGCTAGTGCTAGCCAGCCAGGCTGCAGGAGGCTCTTGGCTGTTCTAATGTCTGCACTATAATCCAGATTAGTGCAGTTCATTAAGGGCATGAGTCAGCATTACTTACCTCAAACACTGTGGTGGCCTTTGGGGAAAGCTCTTCAAAGGTTTTTACTCTCTGTGGGTGTGTGAATTTGAAAGCATTTACATATCTGTTCAAAGAGCAGAGAGAAAGAAAACAGTCAAGGCTGGGAAAAGGTGTACAGCTTTGGTTGGCTAGAAAACTGTAGGCGCATTGGGTGGTACTCAAGGTAAATAGAGACATCAGGAGGAACTGGTGTGCTCTTCACACAAGTTGAAATCTTAACTTTTTTTTCCTGGGAATTCTGATGCTTTCATTGCTACTTTGGGTAGAGTCCATTCAAATTCTGATGTCTTAAGCCAAAAATTGTCAAAAGACCCCTCTGCAGGGGTCCCTGCCTCCAGAAATGCCCTTGCCTGTGCACTCTTCAGTAATCCTCCATGGTCAGTGAGCCCATGAACTCTAGAGGGCCTTCCTGAGCAATATCACCCCCTGTCCTAGAGGGTAACAGCCACCTCATTTGCAGAAGCAGCACAAAACAATGAGAGGTAGTTGTTGATACATTTTAATCATGTTCAAGTTTTCATGACCCCATTTGGGCTTTCCTGGCAAAGATACTGGAGTGGTTTGTCATTTACTTTTCCTGCTCATTTTTACAGATGAAGGAACTGAGGCAGACAGGGTTAAACAGAGCCACACAGTTAGTAAGTGTTTGAGGCCAGATTTGAACTCAGGTCCTCCTGACTCCAGGGCTGGTGCTCTATCTACTGGGCCACCTAGCAATGAAAGGCAGTAGAGTGGAGGAGAAAGAACTTTGGATTTGAATCCCTGCTCTCTGTGACCTTGGGCAAGTCACTATAACATTTTGCTTTTCAGTTTCCTTATTTGTAAAATAGTACTAATACCTGTATCACAGGTTGCTGGAAGGATAAAGTAGGATATATTATCTTTAAAGTGCTTTGTAACCACAGCTGCCGAGTTTGGAGTCAGATATGGATTCAGATTACTGTGAAACTCTGTGTGTGACCATTTTCTCGTCTTTAAAATGGAAATACTCATTTCTATACTTTTATCTCACAGGGTTATCTCACTTGGGGGAGATGATGTATGTGAAACATCTTGCAGACATTAAAGCGCTACATGAATGTTATTACTAACATGAATTATTATTAGACATTCATCATTTTCATGCTTGGAAAGAACTCAGAGATCCATGGGTCTAACCCCTTTAATTTTACAAATGAAAGAATTACATCACAAAGAGGTAAACTGATTTGCCCAGAAGTTATGCGGGTTGGTGTCCAGCCATTCTACTCCCATGCCACTCTTTTGTGACCTGTAGCACTTGGCTTTGAGAATGCAACAATCCTTGGAGCAGACTCATTTGGAGCTGATCAATAGTTGTCCAGGATCTAGTAAGCCAGCGGTTAGAAAAAGATGAGATTGTCCAGACTGAGAGAAAGTGGAAATTGTTTTTTGGGGAAATTGTTTTTTGGGGGTTTCCATCCTGCTGTGAATTATCTTTGCAGATTTTTGAGAGCCTGTTAAATGTTCACTCATGAAGGCAATTCCAAATTCACCTACTGTTTCATTTTAAATATTTGAAGGGTCACCATGTGGAAGTTGTACACTTGTTCTTTTTGGATTCAGAAGACAGAACTAGGACTAATGGGTAGAAGTTATAGGGAGACCAGTTTCAGCTTAGTATAAGGAAGCTCTTCTTTTACAATTGGAATGGGCTGTACCCAGGAGCTAGCTCACATTTAATACTTACGCTTATCTAGCATTTGAAGGATTCCAAGACATTTCCCTCAATATAACTCCATGAGGTAGGTGGTACAAGTGTTATTGTCTCCATAATACTTGTATCACCTACCTCATGGAGTTATATTGAGATCATTGGATTTGGAACTGGAAGAGAACCTTAGAGTCCTTTGAATCCAAGTTTCTCATTTGAGGAAACTGACGCATGGGATAGCTAAATAACTTACCCACAATCACCCTGCTAGCATCTTTGGAAGGATTTGAATTCGGTTCTTCCTGACTCCAAGTCCAGCAATATATCCCCTCTACCATGCTGCCTCTTATTTTTTGATGAAAAAATTGAGGCTTTAAAAAGTTAAATGATTTGTCCACTGTTCCATAGCTAATAAGTATTAGAAAAGGAATTCAATCAAACTCAAGTTTTCTGACTCCACAGAAACTCAGTGTTGAAAGGAATCTTAGAGACCATCTGGTCTAACTATACCTGAACAAGAATCCCCTCCACAAGGTCCCCAAAGTAGTCATTATCAAATCTTTGTTTATAGAACTCTAATGAGGACATATTATTTCCTCTTGAGGCAGACCTTTTCCTCTTGGATGGTTCTGTGAGAGTTTTTCCTTACTTTGAGCTGAAATCTGATTCTCTGGAACTCTACCTCTTTTAGTTCTGCTTTCCAGGGCCAAGGAAAACAAGTCTAATATTTATTCCACAAAACAGCTGTTGTGGAAGTAGGTTTAGGCTATGAGAGTTTTCCCCCAACTGGCATGTATCACCCAGGCCCTGGGAATATGCCTAGTACTTGACCCTAGGGTGGAGAAAACACTGCAGTACAAACTCAACTTGGACTAGGCTGAGCTTGAGCCAGATCTTCTCTGCATAAGATCCTTTGCCTACAGGCCCTCCCAAGGAAGCTAAGTCCAGATGTCCCTCTGTTATTCTGTGATGAACTACCCACCATCATAGGAAATCTTTAAGTGACTTGGGTGATTTTTGAGGTCCCTTCAAAAGTTAAGATGAGCCTTCCCTAAATATATGTGCCTGCCTGTTCCTGTCCTTGTGTTTAATCAAGTTGTCTGTCGTAGAATTCTACTGAGTACTCAAGCCGGAAGAGGTTACTTCGAGAAAGGAATTTGCAAGGCTTGCAAATTGTGTCTTTCTGGGAAGAAAAGAAACTGTGAAGATTCTAAGTTTTTCTAGGATTCTTGAGTGAAAGTCTCTTAGTGTTTTTCCTATTTATACATCTCACCATTTATTCTCTAGGAATATAAGAAAGTCCCCTGTCTTGTATGACTGACTCTATGTTGTTGACCCCAATAGAATGCAAGCTCTTTGGGAGAAGAAAACATTCATTTTTGCCTTTGTATTTCCATTGTGTAGCACAGTTCTTGACACAAGGTAGATGTTTAATAAATTTTTTAAAAATTGAATTGAGTTGAATTGCCTCTTGACTTACCTGACATCATCAGAACTTCCTGAATTGAATTTTGGAACTGAACGATCTTCTTTGAAATAGGGCTCAGAGAAGGCAGGGGTGGAATATAGAAACCCATTACTTCCTTTCAATATATTATTCAGTGGAATATAGTCTTTACCATCCTAAAACACCAGAAATATAAGATGTAATTGCACATATTATGGTGATCTTTTTTTTTTAAGATAAATTTGAAAAGGCATTTGATCTTTTGTAATTTAATACAGGTTTGCTTCTACCTTTTGCACATTGGCTTGAAGCAGGTCTCCTAGTTTTTCCACCAATTCAGAAAATCTTGGCCTTTCTTTAGGGTCTTTATGCCAGCAATCCAACATGATTTGATAGCTGTTAAAATGAGACAAAAAAGTAAACCAATGGACTTCACTTAATATTTTTGTGAGTTGGAAGATTATATGGTGCCATTGTACAAATAAGCATTCAGTACTGTCATTGGGGAAATTTTGGGGAAAGTGGTCATTTCTATTACCTTTTGGATTTTGACCAAAGATAACATGCGTGAGGGTATTTGTTTCTTTGAAGGTAGTATGGCTGAAATTTGAGCCATGTGTGGCCCAGATGTCACCAGATGTGTGGCCCAAATTTTTCATATTATAAGATGCATGCTTTTTTTATTATTGAAAAATAATGCATGATGAGGCTTCAAATAAACAGTAAAAGAGGCTTTAGGTAAGTGAAGGAACTAACCCACCCAATGATGGCTGTTATATTCAGGCCTACTGTCCTTTCTGCTTCACAATGGGGTTTCATAAATATTTGGAAAGTTAAATTAAATTCTCATGAAAATCATGTCATGAGACATGAGACAAAAACTTTCCATTTCATAGAACAAGTTCATAAGAAAAAAATAATGCATGACAATGAACTATTATCAAATTTCTGTATATTTTTAGAAGTAATATACAATTTTAACAAGATTTAAGAAATAGGAACACATCAGGACAAATCAGGTATCTTCTTTTCAACCTTCAACTATTATTAATTTCTTTGCAATCAAGCCTTGGTTTTATCTTATTTTTACTCTCAAGAGAAAACTTCCTCCCAAATATAATACTCCAAACATTGAAAGATTGAGATTGTATTTGCCTCTCTAAAATGTTACTTTTCTTTTACTCCAATCTATAATTGTTCTAACAAAAAAGCCACCTTCATCTTTATTTATGTATTTATTTTTGCTTTTTGGCAGGCAGTTGGGGGTTAAGTGACTTGTCCAAGGTCACACAGGTAGTTTTTGTGTTAAGTGTTTGAGGGGCAATTTGAACTCAGGACCTCCTGACTCCAAGGCCGGTGTTCCATTCACTGCACCACCTAGCCACCCCAAAACACCTTATCTTTAACTGCTTTTGGCTGCCTACAAGGTTTCAGACTGCCTTTGCCTGTACTCTGAGTAGCCCTATGTTTCTTTTTCTTTCCAAAGTTAGAAACAGAATAATTTTAGTTCTGTACCTGTTATTTTTCAAAAGGACAGTATACCTGCCCTTTTGCAAACTGTAGGTTTTCTTCCTTGTGACCCACTTTTCTGGCCTTTTGAATTTATTTCAGTTACTGAAGGTTATTCAGTCAGTTCACTTAGGTCTCATTCAAATTTTATAGCCCACATTTGATAGAGATAATGGACATAAATTTGCTTTTTTTTTCTCTTAAGAGCCCTAAACTTTTCTTTCTTCCAAAAACAACTTAAAAGTATCCAAACAAAACAAATGTAGTCACTTAAGGAGAGATTATACTGAACAGGTTTGACCACTTCTTATCCCTGATTCCCTAGAAGCAACTGCCATCTTAGTCCATACTCAACCCCAGTCCTAACCAGGTCACTTTATCTGGCTCCATGAGCCCTGAGGCTGCCATGGCAACTGTCTACTTGATAAAACCTCCTCCTCCTCTTCTCTTTGGGGGAAACTTGAGGCTCAAAAAAGTTGAAGGGGAGGCTTGAAGGCACTTAGGATGAAAAAATAGGGAGGTCTCTGGGCTACTCTCACTGCTATGGTCCAGCTATAATACTATTAGTTAAAATTAGCTTTTGTGGGTTGGTCTGGAACACTAACAGCTATTGTTAAAGCTGTTTCTACTGGCAGGCTGTAGGGAGGCCTCCATGCTGGAGGGAGGAAAAAGTGAGGCTGGCGACTTGGCACAGCCCTCCCTCACTCAAATCCAATTCAATTGCAAGTCATGTCATCATCTCCCTGATGTCATGCTCTTCTTTGAGAATGAAGGACAAACAGCACAACCACAACCACACAACATTCTGAAAGGCTTCAAGTATGGCCCTGGCACTAGACTGGGTCTGTTTTCCAAGGACCAACTTAGCTAATAATGGAGAAGTATATCATTAGTAGTCTGGCTATCAAGTAATGAAATGTTTTTGGCCATGACAACCAATGAAACAAAAACAAAATTAAAATGGCCTTTAGTCATCGTAGCACCATTTTGATTCTGAAGTAATAGTGGCAAAGAGGTGGAAAAGGGGGCAGAGGGTACTAAGAATCAAATAGTTTTTAGACCATCCACAAGCTTCAGCTTAACTATTGGTACTTTAAAGGTCAGTTCCATGACCAGTGACTAATGAATAGACTTGTTGCTGGAGGTGCTGAATTATATCAACCTTCACATTCTTGCTGTAAGTGAAACCAGAAGAAAGAAGGTGCAACAAAATGGAAGAATGGCTAACGGGTATTCCTTCCCAAGGCAAAGACAGAAGTTGGCAGAGTTCTATAACATGACCAAAGGCTACAAGAAAGAGTCTTTCATTGGATATTTCACCATCACATTGCATTACTAATGATGAGTGTGTGCAAAAGAATTCTCATGAAAAAAATTGTAGCTTACACACTATTTGTTGCTGAGGATGAAGTGGTAGATAAATTCTTCGAGAAACTTATTAAGATTCTCCACATCAAATCTGCATATACTCTGATACTTGATGACTTTAATACAAAGAAGAGGAGAGGTGAGGATAGAGAGAAACATATGGGAAAATATGGCTCAGGAAAAAAGAGAAGGCAAAGACTTGTTTACATGGAAGCCTCATCATCCAGGAACATTTTCTTCAAAATTGAATTGGAAGGTGCTGGATATGGTGAGCACTAAAATAACATCACAAAGGATGACACTGACCACATTTGAGCAAACAGAGCAAACCTGCTGATGTAGATGCTATCTCTGAGTCAGCTGTCTGTCCAGTCAGACTATGAACCAACTTGTCAGAGCTAAGATCAGAATTTATAATAAAAAAGAAATAAAAAAGAATGAGAAAAAGATGTGGTGTGTAGTTTTCAAAGTTTAATCTGAATTATTTAAACAAGTTATTGAAAATTTTAAAATTGGAAGTGAACAACTGAAATGACATCAACACTGACTAGAATAATTCCATCCAAAAATTAAACCAATATAAATTATTTGCTACAACAAAGAGACTTAAAAGTACCCAGATACATCTTAGTCAGCAAATATTTGGCTTGCTTGCCAACAGGAAAGTGATGGCTGCCAAAAGCAACACTGGATTAGACTATAAATATCTGTAATATCTTACAAAGAAATGTGATGGATGAGCATGAGCAAAATGGGTTCATAAAACAGAGGGAAGCAGGAGAGAAAAAAGCTAGTTTTTAACTTGGCAAGATACCAACTAAGTGAAATCATCCCAAGGTAAATTGGTACAGTGGAGGGACTGGGGTTCCACTCCTTTTTCTGACATTTACTATCTGCACAATGCTGGGGAAGTCACAACCTCCCTGACTTCAGTTTCCTCATCTGTAAAGCTGAATAAGAGGAGTGGGCCAAGATGGTTACTGAGATTTCCCCCATTTTTATGTCTATGACCTCAGATTCAAAGGGCATTTAAGAAAGAAAACATACAAACAAAAGAAAAAAAATTAAAGATTTGAAGAAAAAAAATCATTCAGTAAACTGTTCTCTATCAAGGATAATAAAACCTTTCAAATTTGGACCCTAAAATCCTGGAGATGCTTATAGAGAAGAAAGAAATTGCTCTGAAGAGAACAAACATAATTACAGCAGTCTGTCTGGAACAAGTATATATAGGGAAGTCACACACACTTATATGTATTTATAGTGGAGGTGACAATTGTGAAGGCATTGAGGGACTGAATTACAAGAGATTCAAAGGAAGGGAGGCTAACAAAAGCATGGAAAAATGTCAGACCTTATTCTTTTTTTTTTTTTTGCTTTTTGGAGGGCAGTTGGGGTTAAGTGACTTGCCCAAAGTCACACGGCTAGTTTTTTGTGTTAAGTGTCTGAGGCCGGATTTGAACTCAGGTCCTCCTGACTCCAGGACCGGTGCTCTATTCACTGCACCACCTAGCCGCCCCAGACCTTATTCTTTTCAAAAAGTGACCAATAGAACATCAGTAATTACCTACTTTTCCATCTCTATAAAACCTTTTTTTTTTTTGAGGAGGAAAAGCAAGGCATTTGGGGTTAAGTGACTTGTCCAAGGTCACACAGCTAGAATGTCAAGTGTCTGAGGCTGAATTTGAACTCAGGTCCTCCTGACTCCAGGGTCAGTGCTCTATTTACTGCGCTACCTAGCTGTGCCTATATAAAGACTTTATGAGGGTTATCCATACAAGAGTTGAGGGCAATCTAGATAAAAAGATTAGTAAGGAGCAAATAGGGTTTCATAACTGATATTCAGCAATGGATTACATATTTTCTTTTTGACAACTAAATAAAATTTGAATATACCACTTGACTTGGTAGAACAAAATGTCCCCTTACAGGCGCTTCTCCATTAAGGTTTCTCCCATCTGTTCACTAAGATCATTCAGAACTCCTTGGAAGTTATAAGAACAAAAAAAATGTTCAATCGGCTTATGAAAAGAAGCATCAGCTGAGATATAAAAAAGGCAGAGGCATGCTAAAGGTAAATTTGCCTCCGTGATGGGCATTTTCTCCACTGCAAAGTCCAGGCTGAGTGGCAGCTTCCTATGAATGGTGAGGTTCTCCAGATGATTCGATTAATGAATGACTTTGTGTTGATTGTATCAGATCCTAAGACACTGCAGAAACTCCTGGAAGAGATCTATGGTCCCTCAAAAATACCAAAACCTATTTCACTTGGTGATCTCAACAGCACCAATGGATTCAATTCTGAAAAGAAAGAAAGAAGAAGGAAAGAATGGTAAAAAGGAGGGAGGAAGGAAGGAAGGAAAAGCATGAGGAAGAATTGTATATAATGTGTAGATAGGAAGGGATTGTGATCTCTACAGGTGGAAGGAAAACCCAGTGCTGAGAGTGCCTGGTGTCCACACTCAGTTGAAGTTGTTTCACTGGAGAACAAGGAGGCAACATCAGAAGCTCTTTAGCTGCAGGGAATTTAGAGGAAGCTGGAGCTTACATAGCTGGGCATGATGCTGCACATTGGAGGGTGGCAAACAGACAGAACTCTCAGACGACCATCTTGTTGTTTTCCTCCATGCCCATCTCTTGCAACCTGACGCCCTGATTACACTTCTTGCTAGCTCTCTGGGACCCTGTTAACCCCCTGGTTTGCATTCTGCTTTGGCTTCAGGCCCTACTTATGGCCTCTGGCTTTTTGGATCCATGGTTACTTAGTTTGGCTTGCTCCCATATTGAGTTTACCCACTACCTGCCCAGGAATAGCCTTACTGTGGCCTCTTTCCCCCAAACTTTCCAAACTGGGAAAACTTCAATCAGTACTGTGGAATCCTTCCAACCATAGCCCATGGTGGGTTCTGCCCCCAATCCTGGCCCACACCAGTGAAATTACAGATCCACTGAAGTACAATATGCCCTTTACCAGTTCCCAAACACTTTCACAAACAACATGTCATTTGATCCTCAGATCAATGTTGTGCTATGGGTTTGTGTAGATATTATTTCCACTTCATTTCAGGGAAAAGTAAGATTTGAAAAAGTTAAGTGACTTGTTAAAGGTCTTGCTGGTAAGACTATCAAATTATGCAGAAGGGCTTCAAAAAGTATAAAGCAGGATACCCATAAATGACAGGTTCCCTTACGTTGGCTGAGCAAGCATGGGAAGGGGACTGACTCTTGGTTCTTGTTAAGTTCTGAATTTTTGCTTGCCCTTGAGTGGAGAGGAGACATTCTCCTGTCTCCTATGTGAGATGGAACTGATAAGCTTTCAGAGCAACAGTACAGGTACCACAACCTCTCTCTAATGTCTACAGAGGGCTCCTGTCCTCTAACACTTGCAGTGCCCCCAACCTCTCTCTTCCTGTAATACTGACCTCCTACACTGTCTAGGTTATGTACACACAACAGGACCTATTCTCCAGGAATTGGGAGTCCAAGGCAATGCTATGAATACAGTTCTCATATACCCAGTCTACATAATCAAAGTGATTTTAGTAGTAAAATTATTTAAAAATAAAAAATAAATTTAATAATAAAAGTAATAATATTAACAAGTATTTATATAGTGCCCAATACATGCCAATCACTAAGTACTTTACAGTTATTATCCCATTTTATCTTTACAACAACTCTGGGGGGTAGGTGCTATTATGATCCCCATTTTACAGCTGAAGAAACTAAGGCAGACAGAGGAAAGTGTCTTGCCCAGGGTCACACAATTAGAAAGTATCTGAGGTCAAACTTGAATGAAGGTCTGACTCCAGACATGCAGGTGTGTGTGTGTGTGTGTGTGTGTGTGTGTGTGTGTGTGTGTATGTATGTGTGCACGTGTATGTGTGTGATTATATATGGAATATTCCAAAAGTCAGTACAATTTTAAGTTTTAAAAGTTTAAAATTAAGGCTTTTGGATGACCCTGCATATGCATATAATATTGTTGTTGCTTTTTTAAACCAGACCTATGATCTCAGTGGTAGAGGGGAACTCATCATGAAGGTTGCTTTCTACCAGTGTGGTGCCAGAACTGGTGCCTGCCCTATAACACAGTCTTACAGAGTACCCTAGAGCATTGAGAGGGTAGTGACTGTCCCAGGATCACAAAATCAGTATGGGTCAGAAGTAGAACTTGAACCAGACTTTCCTAACGTCAAGGCCAGCTCTTTAGGCTCTATAGCACTTGAGACAAGGGTACTCCTTGGACCCCAAGGTCCTTCCCTGCCTGGTGTTCACTATGATGCTGATCACAATATTAAGAGACCCCTCGATCTGTGGCCTTGGAAGCTGTTAGAATGAGGAAGCCAAACACAGATATAATATCGATAAAGCAATTGGACAACTTTTTGCCTACGTAGAAATGAAAAGGAGCTAGGTGCTCCTGGGGTGGAAGCAGAAGGGTTACACCAGGACCTTTCTTTCTTGGGCTCTTTGGAAACAGTTGGGTTTGATTTAAGCTTCTGGGCATTGGAATCCTAGTGGGTTTCTTTATGGAGAAGCCAGTGAAACAGACCACCTACAATTCCTTGCTGTTCTTCCTCTTTGATTCTTGGTCATTCCTTTTGCCTGAAATTCAGATGCAACTCAACCCAGCAAACACCAAAGTAAAACAAAAAGTCAAAACATTCATTGCTTATTCACTTATTGAACAACCATCTGATTAAACAGACCCTGGGCAAGGAACCAGAGATTCTGCTTTATAAAATTTTATGTCACTAAGTAAACAACTTGGAAAAGTAAAGAAATGACATCAGTCACCACCATCCCCATGGTCCTTCACAGATGAAGCCAGGACCCAGGGCAAGGGGTGCAGAGCCTGAGGAGGAGATTTCTTTTCCAAAGCAGCCACCCTAGCACTCCAGGACACATCATTCTAAGTCCAGTTCAGGTCAGAGAGGCCCAGTCCTGGGAAACCGCTCCCCACCCAGGTCTTTCTGAGGTTGAATGAGACAAGGAGGAAACCACTTCAACACCCTCCAAAAGACCTGAAGCACCGACAAAGACAAAATTCTGCATCTGTAAGCAAAAGTTTCCCAGCAGGGCTCCTTATGCTTCATTGATTTTAAAATAAATTAGTCTCTAGAGGACAGAGTCCTATCCTACTCCGTGAGCCTCCCGAGGGGATGCTTGGGTACCTTTTATAAGTGATTACCAAAGGAATAAGTGATTGACTGGCCAGTATTTGATTTGAAAGAGTGAAAGTAATTTAAAAGGAAAGTTTTAAATTCCTCAAGTTCTGTACCTTATACTCCTCTCTCCTAACATAACCTCAGTGCCATTGCAGACCAAAATCTACAGAAGATTTGGAAACATTGTCTTTTACAAAGAAAGAATTCTTAATCTTTTGTATAACTTGTCAATGGAACTGCTCTTGGTAACAGAGACCTACTCTAGCTGTTTCCAGATTAATGTAAAAAGAGAAAGAAAATCCTTTTGTGATTTGAGGCATTTGTAAACCCTCAAAGAAATATTTCTTCTATGGGGTTCTAGTTAATTCTATCCAACAGACACCTAATAAGTGCTTTACTATGTTCTAGGTCTTGGGTATGCCTAGAGAGAAATAACAGACTTTGGTCTTAAGGAGCTTCCAAATGAATTGGGTGGGGAGTATGGGAAGGACAAATATACACATTAGTATAAGGATTGTGGCTGTGGTTTTGTCCTTCATTCTCAAAGAGGCCTGTGACATCAGGGAGGTGATGCCATGACATGCAACTGAATTGGATTGAAGTGAGGCAGGACTATGCAAAGTCACCGGCCTCACTTTCTCCTTCGGAGCCATCTGGGTCCTGATTGGAGGTGGTCCAGGATACAGTGGGAGACCTTGATGTTTTAAAAAGATAAAAGGGAGAGGGAGAAGGAGATGTGTGAAAGAGAAGCCCAAGCAAAGGGTGACAAGAGGTTACTTTCTTAAGGAGGAACCAAAGAAGGATTTAAGGAGGAAGGGATACCTGAGTTGGGCCTTGAAAGAAGGGAGGCAGGAAGGACTTTAATAGATATAGGGGGAGGGGGAGGAGGAGAGTCCAGGCACAGGTGACTGCAATAAGCAAAAGCATGGAGAGGGGAGGAAAAAAGAGCAAAAACAGGGAATGGAATATAATCCAACCCAGTGGGAACTTGGACATGCCAAAAAGAGCTATATGAGATGAGGAAGGTTAAAACCAGGATAGATGATTCATGCTTCACTTGGAAGGCAAGGGGAAAGGTTCTTAGCAAAGGAATTAACTGCATTAGTAAGATTCCTCAAGCAGTTGTCTGGGGGATGGATTCAAAAATCAAATGTACATAGGCCCTTGGCAGAGCCCCCATGTACCAAGATTTTAAACAAGGTCCCAAAGTGTTTGATACCTTTTTTTTTTTTTACTCCAAATCAGGAACAAGGTTGTTGGAAAATACTTGGCATCTTAAAAGACTCCACAATCCCTGGGACTGAGCAGAAAGTTCTCAGAGAGTAGTGTCTGTGACATGTCTATATTTGCACTTAATAAATATTTGTTGAAATTAAAAAAATGAAAATGAATCCTCCCTTTAAAAAAAGTCCCACCCTGGTCTCCTGGATTCATTTTTCATTTTATCACCAATCCTTGGAATCATTATGTTCGAGGCCTCCTTTCATAAGGAGGCCAACCTAGCCTGCTGACAAAACACACCCTCTCTTTCCTTCCCACTCTCAATCTGTTTTCATTGCTGTGGCTTTTTGGGGCCGTGCTCCTTTCTTTCCCTGTCTGGCTCCCTGTCCTAGGGATGAACCTGCCTTGTTGCAAGGAGATGATGAAGGAGAGAGACATTGACCCCAGAGGCCATCAGTGGAGCATTTGAAGGGCACCCATTGTGTAGGCTCAGGAAAGGTGGTACTAAAGGGAGGCGCAGGTCCCTGGAAGCAGGTCAATGTTTTTGCACATGTCATCACATTCTTAGCCTGGCCTCAAGCTGCAAAAAGCTGAGTTTTCTGCAGGGGAATGGAATATTTGGAAGAAGCACGCAACTCTCTGAAGCCACAACAAGGCTTTGTCAAAGGACCTGAGGCATTCCTATGATCATATAGCCACACAGTATAAAAAAGCACGTAGTTCAGTCAGTATGACACCAAAATGTCTAACAAAGGTGATTATCAACCTTTTTCTTAAGTAGCAGTTTATTCTTCTATATAGTGTTCTATATATTATATCTCATTTTTAACCCCCAAAGAGTCTGGACAGACTAGAACAGGGATATCAGACCGAGAGAAGAGAGAATATGACCCTCAACACTCCCCAGTGTGGCTTGAACTAGATTAAAATATAATTGGGAAATATTTAACAAAATCTATATAAATACAATAGAACAGAGATAATGCTAATATGTGGTTTTTGAAACCATTATTCAGCTGCCAGGATTCTATGTGAGTTTGACACTCCTGTGTCACAGTGCCTGGCACATAGGGGCTTAATTGTTATTCTGACTGACCACTGGGCTAGAGCATTGGGTTGAACCTAATAAGATAAGACTGAATAGGAAAAAATGTAAAGTCATATACTGGTACAAAAAAAAAATCAGTCCTCCAAATGTAGGACGGGAGAGTCCTAGACAGCCGTTGTTCTGAAAAGGTTCTGGAGCTTCTAATAGACTACAGGCTCAATGTGGTTAGGCAGCTTGAAGCCAGAGCAGAAAAGCTAATATAATCTTAGGATGCATTAAGAGAGGCACCTCTTCCAGTCACAGGAAGGTGGAAGAATGTTGAAAAGCTGGAGAGAATCCAGAGGAAGGCAACCTGGTTAGTGAAGGGCTTGGAGTTTATGACATATGACAATCAGGTGAAAGATCTGGGCATTTGTGGCCTGGGGAAAAGCAGACCCTGACGGAGAAGGGCATTTTTTATAGTCAGGCTCGGGTGTATAAAGGAAGGATGAGACTTGTTCTGTTTGGGCCCAGAGGGTAGAGAACCAGCAGCAACAGATGGCAGTTGGGAGGAAGTAAATTTAGGCTCGATGTTGAGAAAAAAGTCTTCCTCATAATTAGAGCCATCCCCAAGTGAAACGGGCTGCCTTCAGAGGCAGTGGATTCCCCTTCTCTAGAGGTCTCCAGCTGAGACTGGACAACCGCTTGTGAGGATGGCATAGTGGGGATTCTTTCATGGATGGGCTGGACTGGATGGCCACTGAAGTCCTTTCCTACTTTGAAATTTTGTTTTTGTAATGGAGATTTAGGGAGTATTTTCACTCTGATTTCATAGATAAACAAAAGGAGTTAAACGCTCTCAGGAAGGTATCTTGTTCTGATCACTCTGCTAGTTAGTAACAGGATAGGACTTGAACCCAGGCCTCTTGAACTCAGAATCTAGAGTGTGATCCACTGTGCTCTCTTGTGAAGACAACTTCAAAGGTCATTGCATGACTCTCCATTAGCTAGTTACATAGGCAGGAACTTCTTTTCCTGGAACCTAAATCCTTTCTACCTCATTTGTATCCTAGGTCCATTCTGCCTCGTTCTGTCTTTAGTGGGGCTGGAGTACTAACTGGGCAGCATCCTTTTTTCCTAGTCCTTTGAATCTGTGGGTTTGCTAATTCACTTTGGTTAAAGCCTCGTCCCTCAAACACTCAGCTCTCTTTGGTTTCTCAGCCCTAGGTGACATCCCTTCATCCCAGTGAGCTGTCTTGAAAGGGTTGGAATGGATCCATGGAAACGTATCTTAGGTATCTGAAAAGTCATAGTCACTGACTTGGCAGGGGGTGGAGGGAGGGGATGGTTCACAATTAAGTCTTAATGCTAAAACAAAGCATTCCCCAAATCTTTACTGGGTTGCAGGGATTTGAAAATATCAATTCAGATGTGAAATTTGCAGCCACCCCAAATTGATCTGAGCAAAGTATCTCCTCACATTTCTGAAGTAGCGTATTCTGGAGCTCTCATCCTTGTGCCTTCCTTCAGACGGCTGCAGAAATCTTCATCAATTTGCACTCCTGGGTATGGAGAAGCACCTAAAGACAGGACATTAGGACAGAGAGGTCATGTCGTGGGACCCGAGAGGGAACAATTTCGTTTTTCTTTCCCCCCACCTTTTTTTTTTTAAAAGGAATGATGTGATTTACAAAATTCATGAGTCTGAGAAGAAGAAGAAGGAATTGTTTGCTGCCTGGTGGGAACAGGTCAGAGATCAATACAAGGTGTATTCACTATTCCTCAATAAATGAGGCCATTGCCTCAAAATAGATATTTGTTGGTGAAACACATATAGTTGTTTCACTTGTTTCTTGGTGGATGGGCAGTGTGGCACGATGTGCTGGATTTTGAATCCGTTTAATTTAACTAGTCAGTCAACTAACATTAGTTAAATGCCTTCTATGTGTCAGATACTGTGCTGAGAGCTGAGTTCAGATCCTGTTGATGTTGTTCAGTCATGTCTGATTCTTCATGACCCCATTTGGGGTTTTCTTGGCAAAGATACTGGAGTGGTTTGCTATTTCCTTCTCCAGTTCATTTTACAGATGAGGAAACTGAGGCACACAGAGTAAAGTGATTTGCCCAGGGTCACACACTTAGTAAGTGTCTGAGGCCAAATTTGAGGTCATGAAGATGAGTCCTCATGACTCCAAACCTAACTCTCTGTCCACTGAACCACCCAGCTGTCCGTCAAACCCTGACTGCTATTTACTAATTGTCTAATCTTGGGAAAGTCGCTTAATTTCTCTTCCCCCTTGGTTTCTTCCTATGTAAAATTTTAGGACTAGATGGGAGTTAGACTAGATGATCTATTAGGGCCCTTCCAGTTACAATTGCTGATGGAATTCCATCATTAGAGGCTCTTTATTTTTGATTCACCAAACCACTGTTTTAAAACACAAATTATGAGTGTGTGTGCATGTGTGTGTGTATGCATTGCCAGACCTTTATATTAATTAATAGGTAGCTGAATTTCTAGCCCTGAAAGAAAGGGTGTTTTGTTAGGATGAGAAAGGACTTTCGGACACTGTCTGGGTACAATGACCAGCAGAGGTTTGTGTGTATGAGTGTGTTGAAGGGAAGGGGCACAAGTAGGAGAGAAGTACCATGAAAACACAGGCATCTCCAAAGAGGGCAGAAAGAGGGTGGAAAGGAAGTCAAGAAAGAGGGCAGAAAGGGTACCACTTTGCCCAGGACCAGACATGCCTGCTGGCATATGCTTTATGCTGGATGGGATCCACTGTCTATCTTTGTCTTCTCAGTATCCATGGCTGCAGGCTGCCCCCACACACTGGAAGACCTTTTGGCGATATCTTCCATTGGACTCCTCAGCTCCAGCTCATCCCCCATCTGTCTTAGCATTTGTTTGTCTGGACTTTCCACTGATTAGTGTGAGTAGGAAGCAGCTGGGAATAGTGCATTGCTGGCACCAGGGCCAGTAGGGCTGGCTAGCAACTTTCAAAGAGTGGAAGGAGCAGGTGCCTGTCATCGAAAGCAGGGAATGATTTTCACATGTTAACAGGAAATGAGGGATGTTCCTTGGAGGCTTTTATTTGCTGTGAAAAGCAAACTCTTGGCAAAGCCCAAAAGAATCTTGGACTAAATCTGAGTTGGCTATGGAACACTGACATGTGTGTGTATATTTCAACCCACTTATGCATATGTATATATATGTAGTGTGTGTGTATATATATATATATATATGTACAGCTTTGAAAACAATTACCAGGCACTCAATCCTTTATCAGACTACCCTCTTCCTAGGTCTGCAGTAGAAGAAACAAAATCTGTATTCTTTATTACTCAGCCTAAATAAGATGAACCATTCATTCTGACTGAATTCAAACTCCTTATTTTGTACATCAGGAAGTGGAAGTCCAGAGAAGTAAAGGAATTTGTCCGGGGTCAAACAGGTTGGGGAAAACAGAAGACTCAAAACTGCATCCTTTGAGGGGCAGCTAGGTGGTGTAGTGAATAGAACACTGGCCCTGGAGTCAGGAGGACCTGAGTTCAAATTTGACCTCAGACACTTAACACTTACTAGCTGTGTGACCTTGGGCAAGTCACTTAACCCCAATTGCCCTGTCTTCCCCCCTTCAAAAAGCAAAAATCAACAAAAGAAACACCCCATCCACATCCTTTGACTCCATACCCATGTTCTTTCTGTTCATCCATGACACTCACCTCTAGGTGGATGGTAGGATGATGGATGGTAGGATGATGGATGGTATCTGAAGCACCTCCTCCCCTCAATAACACCTTCCTCTTCACTGACCTGTGCCTCAGGCTTGAAGATCACCCTCCCCAGTGTTGCTCTGGGTCAGGCAGCCTTGCCACACCCATATTTATTACCAGTGCATACAGTGGATTAATTAGATTCAGGTTCACAGAATGTGAGTATTAAACAGATTTAGCTCCATGTAAGCATTATTGTTGCTTGGTTCTTCCTTTGCAGGTCTACATGTAAATGACTGAAAGAAGGGTACAGACATTTGATGTGTCTGTTAATTTCTTCCCATTTCAAACTTACCTAAGGAGAATATTTCCCATAGCAGCACCCCATAAGACCACACGTCACTCTTTGTGCTATAGATTTTGTCAAAGATGGATTCAGGAGCCATCCATTTAAGGGGAAGCCGGGTCTAGAAAAAGGAGAAAGAAATCTTTAGTAGGCACATATTGAAACAAGGCATATTTAAACAAAAGTACTCATTTGTTCACTTTATGATTAGGAATTGAATTACTCACCATTTTGGGGACTAGTTAAGATGTCCTATAAATGCTACACTACTTAGAAGACATGTGGTGTCTTGGAATAGATACGTGGACAGATACCCAATAACACGGTCTAAGTGCAGTGTTATCTGAGGGCATGGGGATAACTTAGAGGACATTTAGAAGCTCATTCTAACCCTATGACTCAATGAGAAATTACTGTCTTAAAAAAACTTAAACAAAAGAATGACTTGAATTTGATCTGAGTGAACTCAAAAATTAGAGATTTTCAGGGGATACTCTTGAATTTTTCAATCGATTCAATCCAACAAGCATTTATTAACATTTTTATTAACTACACAGAAAAAAGAAAATGTATGTCTAGGCATAGGGAAGGGTGTGAAAAAAAGGCAATAAATAGGAACTGGGCAGAAGAGACCAGGTGTTATAAGGAGTGAAAAAGCGTTCAAAAGGAGATTGAGACTAAATTGAGAATCGGCCAAACTATCAGATTGGTAAACTGGATTTCATTTTCTTTGAATGGTAGGATGATGGATGGTATCTGAAGCACTGCAGAAAAAGAAATGGGAGAATGGGATAGTAAAGCAATAGAGACTGACAGACAGACAGACGGGACAATCAGAGAAAGAAGAAGAGAAGGGGAGAATATTTATAGCTGTTACAAGGGTTTTTTAAAATTTCTTTTTCAGCAGGGATAGGGGGAGATGTGGGAAGGAGAGGTGGGTTTTGTTCATTGAAAAAATATATACAATATGTATTTTAAATATATATATTTAAAAAGAAACATTGAGAGCCAGAAAAGAAACAAACATATAGAGACAGAAACTGTAGTCTGGGTTGTTTTGCTTATGAAGCAAAGAATGAATGACCATCCTCGCAAACAGTGCTCACTAATTTCTGTGTAGACAGAGGGAGTTTAGAAAACATATAGGAAAATGTGGTTTGCCTAGGTTGAACAGATAAGCTATCTTAGGGAGCAACAAGGGAAATGCTGGAAAGGTAGGCAGAGAAGAGGGGTGGTAACCATTTTTCTCCCTGATGTAAAAAGGAATTATATATTCCCCCACCCTTTCCTGAAACTTAAAAACCTGCTGAATGAATCATTTGAGTTTGAGGGAAAGAGTCCAGTGTGTTCTCTGGAGCTGAGGTAAACAACTCCCGTGGGGTAGAGTACAAAGGGATTGTAGGTATAACCTTTACGGTCACTGACAACATCTTGGGGGAACTCAGCAAAACCACTGGGTATAGGGATGCCAAGCAAATCTACCCTAGGGATAGGTATTAACATGAGAGAAATCTGTAAGACAGCTGGCCTTTTTGAACCCCGAGTTAAAGAATACCAGAGTTTCCCAAGTACACAGCACATTTCATCTTTGCAGAAAGCATATAACAATTTCAGGGACCTCAGCTTAAAGTGGGGTAATTATTTCTGAAAGATCTGGTTAGCGGTTGAAAATTATCACTGTAAATGAATGAGTCAAATAAACATGATTCTGACTTACATCGCCTTTTCTCACATAATCAGGGTTCTTGTAAATATCTCTAGCGAGGCCAAAGTCACAAATCTTCACCACATTGTTTTCAGATAAAAGGATGTTTCGGGCTGCCAGATCTCGGTGAATGCACTATAATAAAACAGTTGCACAATCAAAATGCATTTCCCACAAATTTCCTGAGAGTCCTTAGTGTCATTTAAAAAAAATCTGAAGTCTCTATTTCACATGTTGTGAAGGAAGCCGCTGTAAGTGTACACCGAGTTATTATAAACACAAAGTTCTCTACAAATAGAGGTCTCTGAAGGCTAAAAAGTCAAACTGCCCTGAGGTCGGCCAGGGTCTCTGCTTTGTTCTATGGACAGACGGACGGACGGACTACCTGAGTTAGCGTCATTGACAACCAAAGCCCTACCAGTCTTCCTCATAGCCTTTTATTGGCTGATCAATCAGATTCTTGTTTGATTATATATAAATTATAATGATAAAATCATGGAAGATCCCTAAAGGAATATGGAAGGTAACCACTGGGCTGGGAAGGTTGGGGTGATACCTATTAAGAAGCAGGTCAAAGGGTTATTACGGGAGCTGTGTGGAGAATAATAGCTAGCCTTGATATAGTATGTTAAAATTCTCATAGCAATATATCTGTATATATATAATTTCACATGCAAATAATTTATATACGTATATATTAGACATATAAATACGTATATTTATATCTATGAATAATATGTATATATATGTGTGTGTATAATTTGATCTTCACAATGATCCTGTCTATGAGGTAATTGCTATTATTACCCCCATTTTTCAGATGAGAAAATGAAGGCTTATAGGGGTCAAGGGACTTGCCTAGGGTTTGTTTGTTGTTGTTTAGTCAATTTTTCGGCCATATATGAATCTTCATGACCCCATTTGGGGTTGTCTTGGCAAAGATGCTGGAGGGGTTTGTCATTTCCTTCTCTAGCTCATTTTACAGATGAGGAAACTGAGGCAAACAGGGCTAAGTGACTTGCCCAGGGTCACACAGCTAGTAAATCACGAGTCCCTGGAGGATGGAATTCTAGTCATATATAAATATCGGTCATCTCATATGAATCTGAGGCTGGATTTAAACTCAGGTCTTCCTGACTGCAGGTTTAACACTCAATATCTATTGTGCCCCTTAGTGGCCTAGGATAGTTACCAGCTCTCTCTAGCACCAAAGTTCTAAAGGTCTTTCCTTGAAATCCAATCCTATGTGTATCACTTACAGGCTTTCCAAATTTCAGGCTCCAACTAGACAAAAATGAGCCAAGTATTTTTTCAGTATTTCATGCTTCATCTATAAGCCAGTGCAAATGAGCACACTTGTGTCTATGTGAACATTGCCATGGGTTTGTGAACGAACATAAGCAACACACTGAAATACATAGTTTTCCACTGTCTTTTTCTAATGCTGTGCCATGGCATGTAGGGGAAGGTTATGCCAGAAGGGGGCACTCTCTGGCAGGTCCTGTACAGAGTTGGAAAGGCTTCTTGCCTAGCCACAGACTTGTCCACTTACCTGTCATTCAACAAGCTGCCTGCCCCAGTTTAGACAGGTTCATTACCAGGCTAGCTACAGAGTGGCAATCTTTTAGTCACAGCCATTCATAAAGACTTTAAAAAAACCTCCCTCACAGAGGGACCCCGAGGTGCATCGGTACGGAAAGTACCTACATTGCTGAAATCAGGAGTCCTTGCAGCGCGGAAGCCTATTCATATATAAATATCAGTCATCTAATATGAATGTGCTGCAGAGTTGGCTGTATCTGTGTGAGCCTCTCTATGGCAAAATGAAAACAAAAGTGTATACGTTATCTCACAGACGGATGTATCCCTACAAGGATGTGTGTGGGAATGGTTGTAGAGTGTCTGTATTTGGTAAGGAAGGAAAAGAGCCACAAGTGAAGATGACCTTTCTGGAAGATAAGAACTCCATGCCTCTGGCCACTTGAAAGCTGTACGAAATGAGATCTTCCATGGTGATGGGTTGCTTGTAGAAATCATCAGAATCTGGAAAACATTAGACTCAGACCTTGTTTATAATGGCTCTTGTTATCCCACTAAATCCTAGCTTATTAGAACAGTGTTAGCAAAACATAAGGGAAATCAGGCAGCTGATCTGAATTCACTTTTGAGAGCATTTGGTTTCAACATGTGTATCAGAGACAGGCCCATGTCTCCTTCTAGTTTTACCCTGACACACACAGAGGGTTGATTCCCAAACAGGCCCTAGGCTAGACAATTGCACGTTTTCCCTGTCAGAATTAGTGACCTTGCAAATAATCTTTATTCAAATCTTATCTCCTCCGGACATTACCCTACAAGTCTCCCACGGATGTTTATTAGGGTGATAAATTAGAAAAAAAATTCATAGATGCACAGTTGTAAAAATATCACAGACGGTAGGAACAGGAAGGAATTAATACCTACCCTCCTCTTCCTCCTCAACATCACTCAGACTTTTATCTTCCTGAAATCCGGAGCTTGCAAAGCTCTCACTGCTGGTGACACTATCCAGTCTTTGTTTCTTGCCTTGCTCGAGCTCAGACTCCTTTTCTTTCTTGGGCTCAGTCTGTAAGGCTGCATCCTTGAAAGAGACCCAGAGAAAGGGAGAGGGTGAGATTGGTGAATGCAAGCATCAGGACAGGGAATGAGAAATCAGGCAGCGGAGTCTGGTCCTGGCTGCCGGCAGGACCATGTTACCCCAGAAAAGTGCTAATGCTTCGGGCAATGAGAGGGAGGCAGTAGGCAAAAGCAAGTGCCTAATGAACCCCTCCAGGATGAGGCATGCTGATCTAATCTTGTGTGTCTCTAGGCAGGTAAGAGGTAGGAAATGATGACAATTATGACAAAGTATTCATCTTTCCTGAGTCTTTAGCTTGTAACCACCATGGAGTACAATGGGACGTGAGGAATGGGTGCTGAAACCTCTTTGAAATTGCCTCCTTTGGACTCTTGCTTTATTTTATTTTTCAATTAACAATTCAATTCGATTAATTTGCTTTTGTCTCTTCCCTCCCCCACTGAAATGAAAACAAATAAACAAACCAAAACCGTGTCACAAATACGGGTAGCCAAGCAAGAAAGGTTCCCACATTAACCATGTTCAAAAATGTAGCTCATTCTGCACCCTGAGTCTAGCACCTCCCTGTCAGGAGGTGGATGGCATGAACTTCATCATGAATCCTCTGGAACCATGGTTAGTCATTGACCAGGATTCTCAAGCCTTTCTAAGCCATTTGTCTTTGCAACGTTATTGTACAATTTGCTCTTCTGCTTCTATTCACTTCACAATTGGTGCATGCAAATTTTCCTAGGTTCCCTTGAACCCATACCTTTTGTAATTACGTATGGCACAATAATATACTAATTAATACTAATCATTACATTCTCCAAAGTGACTGGCATCCCCTTATTCTTTGCCACCACAAAAAGAGCTATTATAAATATTTTTTTTGTACATACAGACCATTTTCCTCCTTTGTGATCTCTTTGGAATATAGAAGTATCACTGGGCCAAATGGCTTAGTGATTAAATCCTCTTTTTTTTTTTCCTGGTAATTGAAATTATCATGATTTTTTTTAAATTAAAAATTTTTTAATTAATTTTTTTTTTTTGCTTTTTGGAGGGGGAATGCAGGGTAATTGGGGTTAAGTGACTTGCTCAAGGTCACACGGCTAGTGTTAAGTGTGAGGCCAGATTTGAGCTCAGGTCCTCCTGACTCCAGGGCTGGTTCTCTATTCACTGTGCCGCTTAGCCTCTCCTGATCATGACTTTTTAATGATGTCTTTTAAAGCAAGAAAGGACCACAGAGATCAATCCAGGTGAAGTCTCTCATTTTACTAATAAGAATGGGACCCAAGGTGGTGAAACATTTTGCTTAGTCCCATAGGCATTTAATGGTATCTGCTGATTATAGGTCCCAGGTGTTTATACCCAAGGTCAATGTTACTCTGCTGCCTCTTTTCAAGCAAAACTCAATTCATCTTGGCAGGTCATTAATCATCAGATTGATCTCTAATGTAATGAAATGTTTTTCATACTTGACTGAGAGTAGGCCACAATGAGCATTTATGTCCCTTCAGCTCTAAGTCCCGTGATATCTTTTTAAATTTTTAAAATTTTAGACTCAAAGGCCAGAACACAAATACAGAAGAGAGAAAAGAAACAAAAACATATCATAAACTTAAATACAGAGAAAGAAGAAAAAGCATGTCGTGTGCATAGCAGAACATAAGAGAGGATTCAAAATATGTAACAATAAATTTTCATTTCAGGAAAGCCTGTATACTAAACAATACATGTTGTGTTGAGAACTGTCTTTTCTTTGCTTCCTTGTAAGTTTTCTTTTGTTCTCTGCTGTGCACCTTTTACTTTGTTCTTTTATTTTCCTCTCCCCCCAGCCCTTCCAGAAGGCTACAATAAAGTTTAGCTGTGTTTCTCTATAGCTGCAGATATATCCATACACATATCTGTGATCTTTAATTGCTCAACCTTCTGTGTCTTACCATCTTCCTTTATAAAAATGAGGGAATTGGATCAGATGGCGTTTAAAACCCCTTGCCGGTCTAACATTTGATGATTAGAAAAGATAATTGACTGCAAGTACTCATAGAAAGCCAGAGGAAGGTAAGCAACTTGAGGGCAGGGCTGTTTTTTCTTTTACTTTATATCTCAAGTATTTATATACAGTGTCTGGCACATAACAAGCACTTAATACATACTTGTTCATTGGTTTTAGTAACTAATCTAGTGATTGATGACATTAATGCTTATTAGTTCCACAGGGCTTTGCAAATGTAAATGTATCTAGATAGAATCATGGTCTACAGAAGGAGGAACTCAGGCTCTGAAAGTTTCAGTAATGGCCTGTTTCAAGCATCAAAGCCAAGACAGGATTAGGTTTAGACTTCAGAACCTTTTGTCTTTTGATCTTAATTCCAAGAAATGGGTTGTTCCCTCCACCAGAGGGCACAGTGGGTACAGGGAGAGGATACAGGGAAAAGGCAGGAAAGGTGATAATTGTACTGGATGGGAGATCAGGCCCAGCCTTGATAGGGCTGCTGGTCAGCTGGAAGAATAAAAACCACCTTTCAGGGCTGTAGAGGGAAGGAGGAAACCAGTCCTGTGCACACACTGCAATCCTGGAGGGTCCAGACCTGAGGGCTCTCTAGTGTTCCGAGTCAGCCAGAGAGAAGAACGAAGACTTTCCTCCCTTTACATAAAGTAAAGTTTGATTTGGCTTCTGTTCAGTCAGAGAGAGATTTTTTCACAGACTCCTCCCCGGGAAAGAAAGGATAAGAGAGTCAAGAAAACAACATGCCATAGAAAAACTCACAACCCGTTATTTTCCAAGTCTACTTTGCTGAAACTCTTCTCTCTGGCTCACAGAGCCAGGTTCCCTGTAGCCCTTTGATAAAAATCACACATTAGGGTGTGAGACTTGGGGAACATTCCTCATATCCATATACCCAAACTCCTCTGGAGGCTGTGACATTATATCTGACACTAGATATTAAACATCAATTCTGGTAACTATAGAGAATCAGATAACAGGATAGGTTATCTGTCCAAATGAGAAGTTACTGAGTTTTAATGACTCGTTAAAAAATAATTTTCTGGGAGTTTGGAGAATTCATGTGCATGGAGAGCAAAGCCGTCCTAGCAGCCCCATTCTAGCAGGGGCTATGTTGCTTATGCCTTTGTATCCAGTGTCCAGCACAGGGCTTGGGTGGTAACTGGTTCTTGTAGATTGACTGAGGTTAGTCCTTTGATGATGCTTTCCTGTCACTCTCTGTTTTCATGTCTTCAGCTTTTAGCTCATGAAATACAACCACAGGCATTCCACAAATACATTCAGCTCCACCAAGCCACATGGGGAGCCCAATCATTAAATATAGCTGATGAAGGAAACAGAACCTCCAAAACAAAGGATGCACGAATCCGAAAGTTCCATCCTGCCCCAGTCTCTAGAGTGTTCTCTTGGCTCAGTCCTTCCTAAAGCCAATCCAAATTTTCATGACTGGAGAGAATATGTACTGCTGGGATGGGAGGGAGACATTGTTTGATCCTAAGGGTCCCAATGGTGCCACACCTCACTTGCCCACTCCCTGACCAGTGCCTTTTTAATATATTCTTCTACCAGATCCACTAAGAAAATGGCTTTATAAATCAAGGAAAACTGCATTGCCCATCCTAATTCCCATTCCCACCCTTCTGTCCACCACACATACTGACAGATTAGAACCGTTACCCTGTCAAAAGCTAGAACCTTCTTAGCCAAAGAACTGGTGGGCTTAATTCATTGGGTATGCACAAACTTATAGAAATAACAAGGGAAAAGACTGAGCATCTGCCATTTTATATACAATATAGATTAGTATTAATGAGTGAACCCATCAAATCTTTCAGTTTAATTGGTTATCAGCACATGAGCAAATATACCTAATACTGTCTATTAGTTAATAAAGTCAAGTTTATTAGTTTAAAAGTCAATATCTCTAGAGAGATATTGAGGTTTTCTATTGCTAGACTGAAAAAATCTAGCATTAGTGTGATAGGTTGTGTTGACAATGTTTTGCTAAATTCTTTCTTCTCCACTCTGATTTCTAAGGCTCTGTGCAATTTTCTTAAGGTCCTGGCTATGTGAACTGATTATAGTAACAGGTAGGACCTACTGGATCAAGTTGGTTTAGGAGCTAGTTTATAACTCTGTCATTGACTATGGATGAGTGAACCATAGTTCATTCATAGTTCCAACCTTAGGTTGGATTAGCCAACCTAAGCATTGCTTTTTTCCATTTGAAACTGAAAACAATTATGCTTTTTATCTTAGCTCGAGAAGGGAGTGTTGTATATTATCACACATTTCTAATATTAAGATGATTTAGATTATGTTAAAAGAAAAAGATTAGAACGATTCACATTTCAATTCCCAGATGTTATGAAATCAGTTGTAATAGGATTTTTCTCAACATTATTCATAAAGGAGGATATAATGGTAATGGTAATTTAAAGATTTTCCCTGCCCCTTAATAAGCCTAAGGGAATTCAAAGACCTTCCCTGATATGAAGATAGGGAAGATTTGAAATATAAAGAGTCTTTAAAGGTTGAGGCTGAGTTTTGAATCTTCCCCAATAATGGGAATTTAAGGTGTTTTTCATTTTGAATGTTCTTACTCTTTAGACTAACATTTCAGAAGTAGTGATGACCTAAAAAGATGCCCACTTTAAATATATATATACATATATATACATATATATGTATATATATTCAGACAAAATTAGTTTATTTACTTACCTTATTGAGAAAGAAGAAATCCCGTTTGCTCTTGAGATAGTTGGACAAATTTCCATATTTGCAGTATTCAACTATCACCATGAGAGGACCTGTAGCCAAAAAAAAAAAAAAAAGATTTTCAGCATCTTAAAATCAAGCACCCAAATGACAGACTTGATGAGTTTCAAGCCAAACCATCTTTAGCAATGTACTGGCAAATGCCCCAGAGAGCCTCTGAAACTAGGAGTGCCATGGACGGGATGACTTCAGTTTAAGCTTAGAAAGAAAACAGATACAAGACCATTAAAAAAAAAGAAGAGAGAAAAAAAGGAAAAGAAACTCTGAATTTCTCATTTCAACATTTCAGCGGTCTTCAACTGACCAGTCTCACTTAATGTACCTTTTTGGTTCTGGTTACATCTGGGAAGCCCCATACATGTATTCATTCATGCAAAGTAGAAGTTTCCATCTATTTTTGTGCCTTGGACTCCTTTGGTAGTCTAGTGAAGCCTATGGACCCCCCTTTTCTGGATGTTTTTAATATATAAAATACACAGGATTATAAAGAAAACTAATTATGTTAAAATGTAGTTATCAAAATCTTTTTCAAAAACCAGGTCATGGACCCCAGGTGAAGAATCTCATTGTAGACACTGTTAAAAATAGTCCCAGACTCAATCTCATTTTAACCAGTAGCCTTACTTTAAAATACACTCAGATGACTCTAGGACTTTGGCAAAGCTTTACAAACATTTCTAATAACCCTCCAGCCTGCATTTTTTCTATTTGCAATCTTGCCTGTGGTTAGTTCTGCCTGTTACTTTTTCCTGACCAGACCACCTTGGACAAGTGGAAAAGCTAGCCTTGAAGAGGAAAGTGGTCTAATCTCATGGACCTGCAGACGTGGGTGATAGCAAGTCACCTCCATGATTTGATTTCTCTGCCTCCATAGAGATAATATGTGGAGAACACAGGTAGGAAAGAGAGAGAGAGGATGCGGAGGCTGGCACGGAGTCAGTGGGCGAGGAAGTGGGGATGGAAGCATCAAGACTACTTTCCCACAAGTTTGCTGGAGCCTGGGTTGTAACTCCTTTCTGAAGCCGGGAAATATATTCTCTGTTATATCCTGGGCCAGGGCACTTATATTGGAATACACAGGCCCCTTTTCATCTTTCAACATAGTAATAAGATGTGGGGCTGGAGGAGGGTGAGAGGGTGGAGCAGAGGGGTGGCAGCAGCCCAGGAGGAGCAATCTGGCTGATCACCTCAGGGAGTACAGCTTTCCAGGCAGCCAAGGCTCCCTCTTGAGTCCCCAGACACCGACTTGTAGATTCACATTGAAAATGAACTAAACCTCTATATGCCTCAGACCCTGTGTGTTTGATCCGGCAGACTGCCGAATGCTAGCTTGTATCCGCGTGGCGCTTTACAGCTTCTGAAGTGATTTCATGCTGATTATCTCATCCGACCATCACAGTTGGACATATGAGCTGCATCCTCATCCTATGGATAAGGAAACTGTGGCTCAGGGAGTCTGAGTGACTTGTCTAAAGTCATACAACAAATAAAAGGCAGAGTCAGAATTCAAACACAGAGCCTTTGACTAGTGTCTGGTCACTTCCCTAAATAGCAGCTCACCTTACCTTGTTCTGTTTAACCTCACTACAGACGGCCCTGGGACAGAAATACCTGCCTCCTAATAGGCAAACAGAGCATCTTTCATTTAAGATTGCAGTCGCAGTCCTGATCTGTAGAGTGATTTATCCTCCTATTAAATGAGAAAGGAGAAGTGCAAATTCCTGGTTATAACAGAGAGCTCCTCTCCCTCTATTTACCTCCATGCTTGGTGCAGGCTCCCAGCAGGTTCACTACATTCAGATGGTGTCCAATATGGGTCAGGATCTTAAGCTCAGTCATCAGAGCTTTGTATTCACTGGCTGTGGCTCCCTCTGTTTGAAAAAAGTGGAGGAGAGTCAAGACAATTGGACAATGGAGGCTCCTGCCTCTGGTAAGGTTGGTTCTTGCCCTCCCTGTTTGTCAAAGCCCAGGAACTGGCTACTGCCTTGCTAACTTCCCCATATTATGCAGAATCAGAGAGCCTCCTCCCGGTTTTCTTTTCTCCTTTTCTCCCCACACAACATCCTTTTGATTACAGTAAGATCCAGAACAGTGGTGGGCTTAGTCACTGAACATTTCCTCTCAATGGACCTGGTTGTAGTCAGCAATGTGCTGACTCAGTCCTAGGGTAATGTACAAAAAGTCTCCTCCCAAGTGCTACTGTCTGACCCAGAGGCAGGCAGCAGGAAAATGAATTCTCTCCTTCCCACCCCATCTCTGTTTCTCTGTTTCTGCTTCTCTCCTCTCTGTCTCTCTGCCTCCCTCCTCTCTTTCCACCTTTTCTTTCTCTCCCCCTCTCCATTTTCTCTACTCCTCTTCTCCTTCCCTCTCGTCACCATGAAAATAAAAGGAAGAAGTGTGCAAAATTTTGACTATGGGTTCTTGGGTATTTGTGAGATGCCTGGTTGACCATTTCTGGAAACATTTGTAAAACTTCTTTCCTCATCCCAACTTTTGCTTTCCTGTGGATTCATGGGGTTATCTTAGTCTTTTAAGGTACTTAAAAAACATGTCCAAAGCTAAGCAATTTAGGCTGATAGGATCATAGATTTACAGCTGGAAGGGACCTGATTGGCTATCTAGTCCAATCTTCTCATTTTAAAGATGAAACTAAGGCCCAGAAGATAAGTGACTTACCCGTGTTAATAGAAATAGCAAGAAAAAGAGCCAGGATTTGAATCTAGGTCCTCTGACAATAAATCTAGAGTATAAGTTTTGTGACCATAATTATAAATTTATAACTATAATTGCTATTTAAATACAGCCCCCACTTTACAGACACTTATTAGTTAAACCCTCAGAATATACCAGTGAAACAGGGGGATGATTTTAATATTTCTCTTATTTCAGTAAGAGAAAGTGAAACCCAGAGAGGTTATTCTGTTCATCCAAGATCCCACAGTGAAAGAAGAACAGAGAAAGAAAGGGAAACCAGACAGCTTCTAACTTGGGGTGACATTCTGTCCTGTGTCTGTCAGCCCAAGATAAAGTGACAAAGAAATCTGAATAAAATAGGATTTTTTAGGATCTTTATCTAGAAGCTGGTTTTAAGATGTCTTTGAATTCATATACACAATGGAAAAAGAATGAGAGCTTAAAAACGAGTAAGGCCCGGTATCCATTTTTTGTTCA